>OU896709.1:12137982-12785482 GCA_918026855.4 Phaedon cochleariae
CAACCATTCAAATCCAGTATAAGGAAGAGGCTGAGACATAGCCCAACCATAGAGATTATTCACGTCGAGATACAAGAGGTACTTAGATGGTTCATCACTATTGAAATTGGTCATGTATTTATTGTTCGCTGTTGAGTACCTATTCGAACACTGACTCATTCCACCACGAATTCCCTTTTCTATGAACATTAATATGTCAACATCTTGAACTGTATCTAATCGGCACTTTGTATATTTCAACATGCAGTCCCATGTATATCCAGGTAAGGTATAATAATGAGCAGGATCTAATCCGTATGTTGTATGGCACATGTCTCGAAAATTCTCAAAAACATCAACCAATAACATGATATCCGTTTTCAAGTAAAGGTCGGAGTATTCTCCTAATGTTTTCAACTGGAATGTTTCCCATACTTTCTGTGCATGCTCATAATCAGAATCCTTGATATGCTCATCGTTCAATTTACTGTAAAATGATTTCTTACTCGGTAGTTTAGTGTCTTGGAGTTTTTCCAAATTATCTAAATAATCATAACAAAAAATGCCTTTTCTACAAAGCAAATCAAACTTCTCTTCTTCTAGATCACTGAACTCTTTTCTGAGGTTGATGAATTGTTGTTTTTCCAGAAACGATACCAATTGATCCAATTTGAATGCCATGAAACGATATGAATCGACAAATCTGAATTTTATGTTAGATCTAGAATTATGTTGGGTGAAACTGATATATTTTTCCTTATTTATTGGAAGTAGAGTAACCCGAGAGTGTTTTGCCAAATCTTTTATAATGAAATGGCTATCATATCCCGATAGGTTGTGAAAGAAAATGGGAACGGTATGGGAATTTGTATATTCGAGGTTACATTTCGAATGACTGAATCCGCGGAATCGCCCTGTATAGTGGTCATGGTCGCGAACGATGGTGTCTGATTCGATAAACGTTCTTTCACAAATGTGACATGTAGTTTTATCAAAAATTTTCGCAGCATCTTTGCTCATCGGTAAGTTCATACGCATTTTTGTCTCAATGAAGAGTGCTAAGTCATCTAACTCTTTCACAAACCACTCAATGCAGTCGGTACCTCGGTAACTTTTATAGAATGATAAACTGTCATCAAAAGTGCACTTTACATAATATCCCACACTAAATGTTTCATGTTTCTGATACCGAGATGTTTTTATAATTTTTTTTATACATTGTTCATCTTGTAGTGGAATGAGCAGTGATTCAAAATCACTGTAAACGACAAAAGGAACTTTTTCTTTGTGACGATAATTTTTGAACTCCAAAAACTTTTCCTCGGGAAATTCTATTTTTGATTTATTTATTTTTGAACAATATATATCATGAGCATTCAATTTTTCTTGGTTTTTGAAGTAGTTCAAACATGTATCGCAAATGATTTTTTTACCATTTCTCTTCCCAATTTGCCTAGAAACTAATCGTGATAGGTTCTTTATCCAGCAAAAATGATACTCAACAGAATCCTCATCTTTGTTGATATGATCAAGTAATGACATTTCCATGTCACCTTCTGAATCCTCATCATTGAAATATTCTTTTTGAATCATCAGAAGATTGACATGCCTATTTAGAATCTTATTCTTAGTGATTCTCACAGGAACAGTGGAGAAATTTCCGAATCGATCGGTTTCTAGAATGAAAACATTAATTGATAGATTGTTCAGATTTTCGAATTTATTAATCTGATTCAGTCTCATTGGCATGTCAATTCCAGTCATATCCAAAACCTCATTGTAATGTGGATACGAATAAGTTCTATCAGAATGTTTATCTGCAGGATATAAACAAGACGTCACTGCCCAAGCGAAGCAAGCTTCATCTGAATTTTTGATGTTAATACAAGCACGTTTGTGAATAATTTGATCAGGAAGTTTGATATAAGAAGAACCTCCATGCCCCATTTCTACCTTATTGAAATTAACTTCCAAATTAATTATTTTATGCAGAGTCCATCCACTGTCCCGCTCTTGAAACTCATCCAATTTATTCAAAATGACATCCGTTACATTTTCTTCATACCATTGCTCCAAATCCACTTCAGCATCAATGATAAAGTTCTTAGTGTTCAGATATTTGTAATCGAATATGATTTCATCATTTTTATTATTTTTCAAGAATTCTCCACAAAAACATGTGTTTATTTTCATGAAATGGAATTTTTTCAGCATCCTTTGTACTCTCGATTTGAATAAAAAAAATGAGTCCCCTAAAAATTGTCTAACATCGATATGTTTCAAATTTATGATAACTGCTGAACGTATTCGTTTATTAAAAGCTGACTGAATATCTTCCCATCTGATTCTATCATTTCTTCTTCCATTAGTTTTGATACCACCACCGACAGATATCAATTTTCTGAATCGCTTCAAATGTCCAATGTTAGTTTGGAGTTTTCTCAAAGATGATACATTCATGTCACCATCACGAACAGCTCTATTGAATAGTCTCAAATTCGTATTGTATAGTTTAATCCATCTTTCTCTGATAGGTATGCTAGTACTATCTGAAATTTCTTTATGAGCTTTGAGAAATAATTTGATAATCTCATCGCTATGCTTCGCAATATCACATTGTTCCATGATACTTCACCTTTCAACAGTTAACTCAAAAATGATACTCAATATGGTGTTAATATATTTATATTCACAAATTCTTTCTTTTTTTTTTCTCCTGTCGGGCAGACTTTGGACTATCCTGCAGAGTTTCTAGACAATACAAATTTGTGCTACTGACAATTTTATCATAAGGATTATTTTTCAATGGGTTAGATGCCGTGGTGAAGAAGTTATGTAGGTCTACAGATTTCTTACAAAAACAAAAATACTTCTTACAGTCTAGGCAGAATTGGGTATTCATATTAAAACTCACTCAATGTTTTTCACCAACTCGAAACTATAGGCGTCCTTCGATTTCCCAACGTCCTTCTGGCCTTTATACACCAGAGCGTATTTCTTTGGTGTGAATTCTTCCTCTTTTCCTTCCACCAAGTCGGTCACTCTTTGCGGAAGAAAGACTACAAAATCTTCCAGTTCCGCCAGGATACACTTCCCAAATCGTGTTTTCACAACCTTAATACTAATTATCGGTATCTTCTTATTAACTGGAAGATCAGACAGCTTCACGGTCTCCTTCCTCACCAACGAAGCCTCTTTGTTTATTGCTGTAAGATCCATCTAAAATTATAGTCCATTCTTGACTTTGAGAATTTCAATCAGGAATTGTGATCAGAAATTTGATACTAAACAAATATCAAACTCACTTTTAGGCAGGATGTTTCACTTTTTCACGATTCAACAAGTTCACGACAATATTTCACAATGATCATCTATCCTCCGCTATCTTTTTTATACCAATATTCCCACTCATACCTCCCCACTTTTACTTGCTTACTCAATCATGAATAATGGCAAAATAAGATCATCAGCTAAAGTGACATCACTTGTTTACGAAGTTCATGGGTAAAGATGATATCAGCTTTCAATGTACAGGATGGCAAATAAAATACTTAGTTCATGGATTCTTCATTTTATTTTGAACACTTGCAATCAAACAATTTCAGATGACCAAACACCTAAAACATTTTTAAAATTGTAGGAATTTCTAAATTCACACGTTCTATATTCTATACAATCTCGTTTGCACTTGAAACAATGAATATGAGCAAATGCATGAATATGTTTATTATTACAGAACAATGATGCTGACTATTTTTTCATTTTCGAAACCAAATCTGTACGGGAATAACAAGACGGGCACAAGATGAAATGTTTTCCATTAACTGGATTGAATAAATGATAATACTTATTGCAGCTCGCATATTTAGTATGACACATATTCTCGTTGATGAAATTATCCAACGGATAATCCTTCTCAGGAATCTGGTAGGGTTCTCCACGTGAAGGAAAACTCAGCTTTATCTCAACATCTTTTCCACCATCGAACTCTTCATCATTTATAATTTCTCCATTACGTGAAATTGGGATCACGCAATGATATTCATCCACAAAGTCATATGACTGACCTGACAAACTACTGATGGCACTATCTTCAAATTCAGACATAATGATACGTAACTGAAGAGGATAACAACAGAACTGATGAAAAAATACATTTTTTCATGATTTTTATACATTTTTGGAAACCATTCCTGTCCACCCTATAATCGAAATTTGCACCGGTAGATTGTGCATGTATTATCGATGAGATCATTAGTGCTCGATAAACAAACTTATTGTTGTTGTTGCGATGAGATCATTGAGGCGTGGAAACGACGGATATTTTGCATAGTGGCCATGGTATTATGTTAATCGATGATCGAGCGTGATAAACAAACACACCTAGCAAATTATTATTGAATTCATTACACTGATGAGATCATGGCATAGGAAACGTAAACAGGGTGATTTCTGGACCAGAGACTGGCAACGAAAAATGTTACCGAAATTTAGGAACCAGGCACCCTAGATACATTCTAAGTTATGCATGACGTCAGGGTTCTTCAGTTCACACACCAGGAGCTCTGCAACGTCTTCAACTGCACTTGGAGGAACTCGATGACCGTTTGGGCCAGATTGAGCATAGAGCGTTCTGGGTCCACTACTCTCCTAAATACTCTACTGGTGTGAACAAGAGATTTTATAGACACCGGATCTATGTAACGGGGGAATATTGTCTTTGGTATTGACTAACAAACGGGAAATTGTATCTGTGGTGTAAAATGAAACGTTGATATTTTCGTTGGAACGTTGTAAAATGTTTTTTAGGTCATAAGAGACTTTACCTAGGAAAGGGATGGAGCAAAACAGATTTCTATTATTATTGAGTGGAATGAGACCTTGATTAATTATTTTAGTAGAAAATTTGTTGAAAATTTTGTTAATGAGGTGCAGAGGGTACCCATTGTTAACAGCTATCTGCTTGATAATATTCCATTCAGTATCGAAGTTTATGAATCTATTCACTCCACTTTGAGATACCATGGACTTTTACCATAGATTATCCAAAAGTTATTTGCCGAATACTCGTTTCATCAACTATTCTAACAGTCATTTGAATGAATGAAAAACGAAGGAAGCTTTGATAAACAATTTCTTGATGCAACATATCAGAAGTTCAACCGAACTATTCGCCTCAATCTTATACGCATCATGAAAGTATAGAAAGTCACAGTGGTTCTAGTAATAAACTTTTCAAGAACAAACAAATAGGAGTATCGCCCTCGGTATTACCAGAGATTATGAGTGTATAATCTCTGATGGTATTAGCTAAATATTAAAATGTATGTTCGATATGTCTCCCGTTCTCTTGGAGGCACAATCGAATGCGATTATGGAATGACCTTGTTACTTTCCGGAATAGGTCGGTTTTAATGGTTTGAAATGCGTCATAATTGCTGCATATTTTTTGGTTTGGTAGGAGGCTCTTGATAAACGATATCCTTCACATAGCCTCACAAAAAGAAATCCAATTCGGTTAAGTCAGATGATATGAGCTGCCACTTACTTGGCCCTCCTCCTCCAATCCATCGATCTGGAAAGGTTGTGAGATAGTCCCTGACTTGTAATGAATAATGTGCTGGGGCTCCATCATGTTGTATCCACATTGCATTCCTCACAGCTATTGGAAGATTTTCACATAAGTTTGGCAATTGGTTTCGCAAAAAATCCAGATACATAGGGCCATCCAAATTCCCGTCGTAAAAGTAGGGACCAATAACATGTTCACCAATAATTCCTCCCCACACATTAATTGACCATTTGTGTTGTCTATCAATCTGCCTGAAAACCCTTGGATTGTGATCGGAGTAATAATGGAAGTTGTGACGATTCACAAATTCATTCTTATGGAAGGTGGTCTCATCAGAAAACAAACCCTTATCAAAAAAGTCGAAATTTACTCCAATTTTACCTTGCGCTCAATGAGTTCTTGATGAAAGATGGATTTAGGCATGGAAACGGTTGTCTTTTAAGATTCGTTGAATATTTCTTTCGCTCATGTTCAGGGTATCTGCGATTGCTTGCTGGCTAATGGAAGGATTTTCCGTAACAGATAACAGCACAGCCAATTGATTTCCTTCATTTCGAACCGCTCTAACTGGTTTTGTATATTTTACATTTCCGGTTCGTACAAACCTATCCAATCAGTTCTGCAGGCTCCTTTTGTCTGGATACCGTCGTTCCGGATAACGTTGTGCATAAACTCGACTTGCCAAAATAGTAATTTTCCTAACAAGTGCGGAAAGTGATTCTTTTCCTCACGCGACTGCCGTTGACACGAACGACGCGAAGCGGAGTTCGGGCAAGCAGTCGAGTGCAGGAAAAACACTTTCCGCATGGGTTAGGAACAATATTTTTTCTACAAACGTAGGAAATTGATTGATTTGTTCAATTAATCATTCATTCATATAGGAACAACTAACTAGCTATATATTCTCTATCTACTGATTATTAGTAATAGCTATTGTTAACTTACAGTTTGACGCATTATATATAGGTTCATTGCGGAAGCCAGCAGTCCCATAAGGTGTTTGGTCTCTAGGTTTCAGACAGGAAATGAGCCAAAAATACTTCTTCTCCATTTGGTGTTTTCATTTCTTTATTGTTGCACCATTCAATAAAACGCGCGTATAGCTTCTCATACCTTTCTTAAGACTTCGTTGGCAATAATGCATCTGTATCGCATCCCTATAGCTGAAAGTTTTTGATCCCATTGTAGCAATTCCACAGAATCGAAAATGACAGTAACGCTGTGTCTGTCACTTCGACAATTACAAACTCATTTGAGGTTTGATTGGCATGACAACAATGATCGTTTCCCATCAGATCAATCCAAATCTATAGGGGGATTTTTATGATAATCAATTTTTATTCCTCAATATTGCTTAATTATCACAATAAATAGTGCAATTTGATGGATGATTCTGAAAATGCCCACTTAATACTGCAACAAACAAACTCAAACTCTCATATTTCATCACCTACCAATAATATTTTGCCATATTATCATAACTTTGTTTTTCCCGCAGTAGTGTGGGAAAAATTACACGCACGCTTGTAGAAAAAATAGTTTTTCTTGCATTCTCCTAATATCGAAATCATATCTACGAGCTCTCATTGGTTGTACTGTACTCCATGACAAAAAACAATATTTCTTTATAAACAGCTCAAAAAATGTATAATAATGAGCTAGCAATGTATTGAATTTGTACTACTAAAGCAAAAATATTCTCCTGACACTTCATCAGAGTTAAATGTCAATAATTCACTTCTCAAAGCCACCTTCGTTTTTTATTCATTCAAATGACTATCAGAATAGTTTGATCAAACTAGTTTTCGGCAAATAACTTTTGATTCGATGAGAATTTCGATGGGGTTGGAATAATATATAATTCTTATCGACTCAAACCTAACCATTCAAACGGTTAACCTAACATTTCATGAATACTGGCACTATATCACCATTTCTGCACCAGTGGCCAACAGTAAACTCTTAGCCTCTAACAGGGTTTCTTGCAGTGACATGCGGATACGTTGAGAGTAGATTCCAGTAAAAATGGAACGATAAAATATACTGGGCAGTACTGTTCGGGAATATCGGCAGCGGTATCTCACAGGTACATCCGCATAGACTTCGCCAGCAGAAAACATGATTGTGACCAAAGTAATTCGTGATGATATAACTTCTACATCCTCGCGATATCACATCAGGCTGAAACTGTAACTGCTGAGGCACCAGTGGTACGTGTACCACAGGTTGAGAACCGCTGCAGAGCTTCTTACTTTAGATCAAGATATACTTCTTATCTGTGTATATTACCACAGATTTATCGACAATAATCAGCTGAACGACAAAAAACACAGTCTATCAACATATCGCTGGAATTTGTTTGATTCTATCATTTAACAGAGCATAAAATGGTATACCTAATGTAATTCTTGATTCGGATAAGTCTGTGTTGTCACCTCTACAGTGATAGTAGGATTTATAGCAAAAAACCAATCATGAAATCATTAAAAAATTTAGCTGAAGCATGTCCTGAAGAACAGAGTAGATTCTTCAGTTCCTTCGACCATTTTTTAACTGATATGGATGGTGAGTATATATAATTTTCAAGGAATAGCTCAAATTTATAATAATTATGGTTACTATACAAGGGATTGCGACTGCCGGCAAAAACTCCAGAACTTGTTCAAACATATTGAGTTTTCATAAAAAGAGAACGATTTCATGTGACATCAAAAAATACTGTATGAGTCAAGGAAATCAATAGTAGATTATGTTACTGTTCACGATTATGAAGGGTAGATTATATATGAGAAGCCGATTTCCATGTTTTTTTTTTTTCAGGGGTCATATGGATTAATTACAAACCCCTTCCAGGTGCAGTTGAATTCATTAATAGCCTTAAGAAACAAGGTAAAAAAATCCGATACATCACCAATAACGGTTTAGCATCAGTCGGGAGCATATGGAACGTTTTGAAAAAGAACAAATTCGATGCAGAAATCGATGATCTGGCAACACCGATCACATCCGGCATCGCCTATTTAAAGCAGGAAAATATTAAGAAGTCTATTTTTGCTGTGGGCACTAAAGAATTCAAGGAGGAACTGAGGAAAGCGGGACTAAAAGTATACCCAGATCCAGTAAGTAGGGATAATAAAATGGTATTCCTTCCCGTGAAACAAGCTAGTGAACGTGGAAAACCGCGTGAAAAATTCCCGGAAAAAATAAAGAACACTGAACATAGTTGTTTCAGTGCAGTAGGAATCGATAGGGGTTCAAAAAGGGGTCACTATATCTGTGCCTATACTCCTTGCGGAATTTGTAAATTTTGTACGGCCTGTAGCTTTGACACCTTGGCCTGTTCGTTTGTGATTGCTCTACCTGCTGAACTTGATTTTTTTCTATGACATTCTCTGTTTACATCATGCCATGAACAGAGACAACTATGGAAACAAAATCAACTTCAGCAAGTTCAGCAACACAAGCGAACAGACCTATAGACTCACAAACTCAGTTGTTCAGATTTCTTAAAGCGTTCATTTTAGATCGAACCCATGAATTTTCGTCTAATTTTATGTGAATACCATGCATTCTCGAATTTATTTTTGACCCGAAGTATTCATGCAGCAGGGTGGTTCATTTTTCCAGATTCAGAAATTCCCTATAATATGACGTTTTGGTAATCCACAGACTTAGTCCCAAGAATTGTTTCTGCTCTGGCGTCCACATTAGACTCAGTTTATTATGCCCTTCACCTACTTGCAACTTGCTTCAGTGATAGTCTCCAAAGCCACATAGATTTAGACTCGGAGGTGTATTTTGGTCATTATGCTCAGACACACTCCTAGATAGCATGCAAATGCTCTGAAGTTGATCTTAGCATATTTTTTGAGAATAAAAAAGAATCTAAAGCTATCCACAAGAATTATTAATTTCAAGAATATTCTGATTATGGATTGAGGACACTTTTAAAGCGTCAAAGATTATTCTCATGATAGTAATAATCAAGATTCAGAATATACTTATCCCAAATATTTTCGAAATGAACTCAAAATAACCCATTCAAGATTATTCCAAGGATATTCCTCCAATTTTCTTGAAACAAACCTAGTGTTACTCGTGACACACAGGGTGTTTCGTCTAAATCGCATATCAGAAGTATAGAGTTCTAAAAATAACACTAATTTGAAAATTCGTATATTAATTTTTAACGATTGGGTCCTGTCTGTTCAATGAAAATATTTTCAAGATGGCGACACTTCTGTATATACCAGAAGTGAACAACAACTTCGATATTGTAAATAGGAGCAGTGTTGTTTATTGCTTTAGCAGATTCCTTATGTTATTTTGATATGATCTTCATTAACCTTCCCTTTACCTATAGTTTAGCCGTTTTCGAGTTATACAGACTCTTTGAACTTTTTTTTTTGATTGCATCTTCCTCTTTGAGAATCGATATCTGTCAACTTTTAATCTATCGGAATCATTTTATATACATATAGAGTCAGAAAGGAGAAGGGTCGATCTTTTTTTGGTATATTCATGTATGGGAAAAAAAAGAATAAAACTGTTCGAAATTTGCATAGTGTCCATGGAAATGAGAAATGTAATGATTTTATTGCATTAAGTCCTTCTTATATCTTGAGCTCTTAGTAGTCAAACTTCGATAATTTGGTGTACACGGGGGGTCACATTTGGGGCCGTTTCTATTCTATATTTTCATCAATCTGTCAGGTTGTTTTCGTAACATTGAAACTCCCCTAGATCATTGAGATTTCCAATCAGATCGGGACGAACTCTCAGACTATTGCTCACGAAACAGACTCCATTCGAAACCTCTCGAAATGTTATAATGAATTGTCTTTTCCCATAGTAAAAAACACATTATGTACGACTTGAAATTGAAAGACCAAATCATCGGAATATATTTGTGTTTCCTCTTCCTCTTCATTATACAGTGTGGTCATTTAAGTGTGCAACATATGGACATCTTTTTAATGAATTGCACAACCAAAATTCAGATAGTGCCGAAAGTTGGTGCATGTTCGGTAATCATTTTAGGTGCACTTAGAATGGTTGCAAGTCAAACAGCATACAGGGTAGGTCAAAAAATATATAAATTGCTCAAGAGTAAAGTACCCTTATTTCAGAAAATTCAGCAAAATGTTATTGGGAAAACTTGTTAACAATTGAAAGGTATGCCTTAATACCAAAACATGGCCACCTAAGACATTTTTTAGTTTTCAAATTATAATCGTTAATAATTTCCCAATTTGTAATATTTTGAATACAAAATGTTCACATTGAATGGAAGTTTTTGAATATGCATATTATCGTTGATGATGTTTCACCTTGTTGAAAATATGATTTGCGAAATTTTAAAGTTAAGCTGAACATCGTTGCAACAAACATAGAGATTGTGATTCCCTAAAAAAATTAAAATCCGAGTTAATTGCACAAATAAGTTTGAATTCAAACAAAAGTATGCTCAACTGATTTTGTTATGATTAATTTATGAAAGTATCTAGGGTGAATAATAATATGGAAAAAAATTACAAATTGAAAAACTAAAAAGTGTCTTAGGAGGCCATGTTTTGGTATTCAGGCATATCTTTCAATTGTAAACAACCTTTCCCGATAACATTTCGCTGAATTTTCTGAAATAAGGGTACTTTACTCTTGAGTATTCATATATTTTGACCTACCCTGTATGCTGGCTGTGTGATTTTCAACCATTCTGATTGCACCTAGAATGGTTACTGAACATGCACCAACTTTCGGCACTTTCTGTATTTTGGTTGTGCAATTCATTAAAAAGCTTCCCATATGTTGCACACTCAAATGTCCACACTGTATACATACTAGAAATTTTGGTGGAGGAACTTATTATTTTTTATCAGTTGAATCGATTTTCCTGGTGAACAGTGATGTGAGTCAAAATCAATCATGACGAGCATACGTTTTCGATGAAAAACTGTTCGAGCACCTGATGGTGTGCAATGAATTTTTCAAAAATCGACCGTCAAAGAGTTTGGGCTCCTACATGATTTAGGTCTAATTCAATCACAATTTCATTCAAATATGGATACCATTGGAATTCTGAGTTTTGACCGTATACTTATGGAATACCTTGAATAATTGTATCATCGTGGAAATCCTCAAATGCTCAATTTTATCCCACTGTTTCAATGTTTTTTCACAAAACACAAAGTCACTATTCACAATCAGTGGCTTCGACTGGAGATGATTATGATAAAAATATTCGTGTCAGCAGCGAATAATCACTTTTTTCTACATTCATGCAAAAAACAGAACTTTATTGAACTATATCTAGTGGAAAAAGAACTTCTTTATTGCACTTAATGCAATAAAGTTTTATTGCACTTATCTGTCATTCTACTTCAACGTGCTGTCATCATGACAAACATTTTCTATAATGCAACTGTGGTTATAGAAACGTCAGTCAAACATTAATTCTGACAATTAACAGAATTGTACCTAGTGCCGCACCTCAATAAATCATTTTTTGCTTTTTGCATGAACGTAGAAAAAATTTTGTATGCAACTCGTGCAAAAATTGTTTATTGCACTCGACGTGTTGTCCAACTCGGCCTATCGGCCTCGTCGGACAATATTTCACGTCGAATGCAATAAACATTCACTTTTTGCACTTGTTGCATAAATAACTATTTTCTACAAACGCTCAACAATGTAGCCTTTGACGATTTCAAATTCCAACACAAAGTTGACGTTTTCCAGAAATGTCATTCCTTGACAGCATTTGCGCTCGTGAGCGGAAATATTGAAAAAACGCTCGCACATCTCTGTAACCTATACTTATCTATTCTTGAAAACCCCCAAATCTTTCATGATGGAAAATGGTGACAGTGAACCATCAAACACACCTCCTGATGATATAGTAGAAAGCGCAAAAGTTTGAATCTCTTACCGGAGAAATCACGGAAGAAATATGAATTACAATATGATACATTCATAAATTGGTGCCACTCCAAGATAGTGAATATGTATACAGAAAACGTTTTACTGGCTTATTTTGGTAAAAAATCAAAGACTTTGAAGTCATCAACTCATTGGTCTATATATTCGATGGTACGTATACATGCTTGAAAGTTAAAATTATTATCGGAATCAATAAGTATCTGAAATTTATTGCATTTCTCAAGAAACAATCTATTGGATATAAAGCGAGACAAATCCAAGACATTCACCGCTGAAGATATATACCAACAAATTTCTACAAGAAGCTCTTTGTTATCATCAGAAAGACAGTGTAAGTAATGTTCAATTTGATTGCAGAGTTTATTGTACTATGGCTAAGAGGTCTGAAGCTCAGGTTGCCACGCTGGTGGTCCAGTTTCAATTCTCGGTAGGCCCGACATGTTTTTTTTTTCTGGCTTGTCAGTTATTTTGAGTTTTTTTTGTTTTCTTTGGACATATGGGATAATATGAATAAGAACTATTTCAACATTTCAATCGCTCATACTTTCAGGGAAGTTATTTCCAAAAGCTGCGTTAGTATAGAAAAAATCTAGTGTGTATTTCGAGCACAAAGTGTCATTGCCGCTCTCCAAAGATTACCGCGCTCCGCTCCGCATCGCGCGGTAACTTTCTTTGTCGAGCGGCAATCTATCACTTTGCGCTACTTCATATTCAGCCTCAAGAGATCGACGAAGCTATACCAAGTTTGCTAGAACATTTGCGAGACGATGAGAATGTTGGTGCAGTTTTTTTCAATTTTGATCCGAATTTGACATTCGTCAAGATGCAAAAAATGGCGACTTTCCTGAAGAGAGATGACTGTCATTACATAACTGGCCCTGGAGACAAATATATTCCTGCTGGACCTTTGGGGCCGATTATAGGTAAGTTGAAATATATTATGAATGCTGATTACATAGTTTCGCCAATAGTTTTGAAAATATTCATATTGAATCAACCACAAAAGTACGCAGGAGCAAACAAAAAACTCGAAGTCATTTCGATAAGGGTTCATAAAATGAACGATTGGTAGATGACTGGAAGAAAACAACTACTTTTCTGGCTGAATGCCTCGCAGATGAATATCATATTACTGAAATCTATCCAACGATCCTGAAATATTGTCCTATATTACTTCCAAATGTTGGCTTTCTTTCCATTAACTTCAGATAAATCTCATGAGGAAAGCTGATGGTGCTATCCATCATTAATAAATATATGTATGATAATAATAATAATGATATATAGCATTCGTTGATAGGTTCGAGGAAAAATATATAAATGATACAGAAACGATGATTTTACATACTTATCATAGGGCAGAATTCCAGTTGCCAACTAACAAAATGGCGGCTATTAACATGCTTCCGTGTAATCTTCAACTGTTCTCTATTGTAATATAGAGAAGTTTTCTTTCCAGAAAAATGTTGAGAGAGATCTAGCAAAGTTGAGAAGATATCTATTCAAAATCAAGAACAATATTCACTTTAATTTTTTTCAAAATAGCTTCCTTTCAACATTTTTCTGGATAGAGAATTTTTCTAGATGCCAATAATTGGAAGACATAAAGTTGAAGATCACAAGTGAGCACATTAATAGCCATCTTCCTATTCGAAAGGATCCTTTAATTTCAAGCCTTATCATCCGCCATATTGTTTTGAATGAATATTTTTGTCTGAAATTCAGTATCTCCGATCCCATGTACCTACTTTATATGCACACAATGTATTCAAAGAAGATTTAGATTTTGGCCTTATCTCCGATCTGAGTTCTTCAAACGCCGGTCATTCTATTATTTGAATATGTGAAGTAATCCCTATTTCTTCATCAAATATAAAATGATTAAACTAAATAAATGCATCTGTTTCACCTCCAGTGTAAAAGATTTACAGATAGTTTTTGAAAATTCCCTCCTGTTTCAATCAACAATTGTTCCTCCCTTGGCAGTCCCCGCGAGATTAACCAGTCGAGTTGAGGCTTTGCACCCCTTCGTGGTCACTTTGGAGACCTGCAGAAAATCTCTCTCCAAAGACTCGTTCATCCAACGAACAGAGAGGCTCTGGAACACATTGCCAAGGCAGGTGTTCCCCGAGTCATATAACCTCCAGAAATTCAAGAAGAACACCAATTCCTACCTTATTTCCCTTGGTTCTCACGATGTTCTCTGAACATTACAGGATATCCCTTTTCATGGGAACCAGAACATAAAAAAAAATTCAGACGAATACTCATTCAATATAGGTAGCCTACATATACATACAAAGTGAATTGTGGCTATTGAAACAAACATTGATTCAAGTGCACCTTGTAAGGTAGAAGATACAATCTAAGAAGTTGATCGAAAAAACGATTCAGTCATTGTCCGTTCAGTGGCGATTTCTTGATATGAATTTATTGATTTTATGCAGAGAATGCATATACCGTACAAGGAGATAGCAGCTGCATGAGTGTCTCGGGCGCCCTGCGGCAGGCCCTGCCATTTGTATCAGGAACCCATACCTCTAAACCATGACACGGCTACGGTAGACTACATATCATAGAATGTTAAAGACCCCATCCATGCCATGATGAACTCCCCTGTTTCTGATTCAAGTCTCTGTTTCTATCTGAAGCTGCAGGAGCTTCCTCACTTCTGCAGCTTTAATGCGGTCCTTTCTCCGAGCAGGCTCTAGCTCATGTAACTGAGTTTTGAGCCTTGCGCTCGGAGTCGGAAATCAGAGACAATTCATCAGCTGCCCTGAAGAGAAAAGCTCCTACCCCTGCCTCTTCATGGGTTTTGACCATTTGCTGGAGGTAATCCGAACTCCTGTCACTTTACAGGCACCGTCCAGAACCTTTCTGTCTTGGAGATACTCCATGCTCGAGAGTCCACGGCCATCCTGATGGTCTCTCTAGGTATGTTTAACCGTGGAACGGACGGATTCGGATGCAAACTCCTATTGAGATGCATTATCGTGCGGGTACTTACGTCAAGTTGTTGCAGCTTGACTTGAGTCACGTTATCACTCCAAATGATTAGAGTATGATCGTAACAGCAAGTATGTTAGTAGCAGCGACTTTGTTCTTTCCCGACAGTTCTGACGACCATGCAGATCTGTAGGAGCCGCTGCCGATACTTGGCTGCGGAGAGCGTCTTTCACCCCGGGATGTGAGTTTCCTCTACACCCAGGTAGGCGTACGTCTCTCCAGCATCCAGGTGATGTAGGATGTTTATGTCCACGAGCTGAGCGTCCTTGTCGTAGTTCTAGCATTGTCTATTCCGAATTCCATTCCATTATAATTATTATTGAAATTATCTCAATTCCAGTCACGACTCTGCGGCCTCCGACGCCACGCAGAGTCGTGCTGGATAAAATCCAGTGACTACTACCCAAGAACCGTGTGCCCTGAGTAAACGCAATAATCCAAGTATGACGGCCTCCTGCATTCCACCAGCCAGGATGTGTGCCTTATCATTGCACGCTGGGATTAAAAGCAGCGTATGTCGTGTGCCTCCTAGGAAGCCGATTATCAGGATAACCAATTCCACAGAATGGTCTGGATACAGCCTGCGGAGTTCGAAGAGAAGATCTCGATATTTAGTCCGTTTCTCCTCCTCCTTCAAAACGATCTCCATCACGAACATCGATTCGGTTCGATGGTCGAGGAGGACTACATCAGGCTTGTTAGTCTGTATTTGCCTGAGGGTGGGGAATGAGAAGTTCCAATAAATTCGGCACCTCTCATTCTCCACAACGGACTCAATATCCCCCGGAGCATATTCTTATCATTATTATCATTATTCAAATTCATATTATTCCAGTCACGACCCTGCGGCCTCTGACGCCACGCAGAGCCGTGCTGGATAAAATCCTACTACTACTCCCCACAGTCTGTGGGGTGAATAATCACTGGGACCAAGAACCGTGTGCCCTAAGTACACGCAACGATCCAGGTATGACGGCCTTCTGCATTCCACCAGCCAGGATGTGTGCCTTATCACTGCACGCTGGGATTTTCTGGATTTCCGAGAGCAGCGTATGTCGTGTGCCTCCTAGGGAGCCGATTATCAGGATGACCAATTTCACAAAATGGTCTGGATAAAACTTGCGGAGTTCGAAGAGAAGATCTCGATATTTAGTCCGTTTCTCCTCCTACTTATCGATTATTATCATTATCATCATCATTATTAATATTATTATAATTAAAATTCATTAATAATCGAGAATTTACCTTCACTGCTGACCTAACTTTTAATTTTATCAGGTAATTATCACAATATTCGATGTCTCGATGAAATTAGCGGCAGAAAATCAACACCAATAGCCAAGCCATCGCAGTTTTTCGCAGATTCCATTACTGAAAGATTTGGAATATCAGATCCGAAACGAGTCCTTTTTGTTGGAGATTCGTAAGTATTTTTCTGCATATATTATTATGTATACAGTATGACTGAAAAAGATATCAACAAATGGAAACCTATATTATAAAATTAATTTTAGAAAAGAAGTCATACTTCATAAAAAGTTCTACGAGGCCCAAAACTTGAAGTGTAAATATCAGATGTGGAATTGATTCAGGCGTACAGTTGCAACTGTAAATTAGGGGATGTTTTGAAAAAAAAAGTTTGCTCTGCCTAATTTACAGTTGCAACTGTAAATGAGACAGCAGAAACCTTTTCGAAATCTCATAATTTACAGTTGAAACTGTTAATTAGGTGTTTTGAAAAAAAAAGTTTTCCCTGTCTAATTTACAGTTAATTGCAACTGTGAATTAGGAGATGTGTATAAAAAAAGTTCTCTTGTTCTAATTTACAGTTGCACTTCAAATTAGGCAGAAGAAACTTTTTCTAAATAATATCTCCTAATTTACCGTTTCAACTGTTGCAACTGTAAGTAAATTAGGTGGTGTTCTGAAAAAAAGTTTTCTCTGCCTAATTTACAGTTGCAACTGTGAATTAGTGCTAATTCATAGTTGTTGAAAAGTTGGAAAAATCGCAATTTTTTTATATTATCATTGATGCATCGGCACCTTAAAGACGGGTTCTTCTCATTGTTCTACAAATTACTCACACTGAAATTTGGTTATTATAAGCTGATAATTCCAAAATTCTCATCGTAAATTAGGTTAGAACCCCAGTATTTGATGACATGTAAGGGAGTATATGATGGTTTCGGTGTGATGAATTGCAATTTTCTAGAAAAAAGGATTTCCCATTTAAATTAGGAGTAAATTTAGGTCAAAATGTTTCATGAAGCAGAATGATAAAATCGTCATTAGAAAATGGAGTTTTTTTGAATATCTCAGTCTCTGACAAAAATTCTACAATGTCGAACTCAGCTCTTATCTGGCGCTGAAAGTTTATATATAGGGTGTACCAAATTTCAATATTTCAGTGTGAGCATTTTAGAAAATATTCAGGAAAACCCGTCTTCAGGGTGCCGATGCATTTATGCAGAATATTATTGTGATTATCTTGAAAACCATCATGATATGGAAAAAAAAACTCAAAAAATTGGACTGTTTTCAACCTCAAGTAACTACTCCAGCCAGTATGATGCCATCGAAATTTCAAAATTCTGAGTTAAATTTGGAAACCTTAACTTCAGATGTAGGTACCAAATTCAATGATTTTTAGCCCCAAAATGTTACCAATGCTCAGGGAACACCTATTATGAATATAAATATAATATAAATATTGGAATTCTGAAGCCCGTGACCACCCTGACGCGAGCCTTGCCTTTTGAAATAACTCATGAACAAGATAATTGATTTTTCTTTCGATTCCATCATCGTAATCAAAGGAAAAAATACTACTAGTTTGCCCATTTATAGACATTGTAGCTCCAATAATAATCAAGTTAACAAAAACCCATACTATATAGTTCGCACTTTCAGGAAAATTAGCACTAAAATTAGGTGAACGTCAATATCACAATAGGCGAGGACACAAATACGTGAATTCAATTTAAATGTGAATATAACTGGAATATAACATAACAAGAATGCATCAATTTTTTGATATTGGAATTTGACAAAATAATTATCAAATCCTACTCATAGGATTAGATGAGTAAGTTCTTTCGCGTTTTTGTTTTTTTTTTTGTCAAATCGGATAGTTATAATAACGGTGCTATGATGTTGGCCGGTTTTTGTTAGTAAGCCTTTATGAACTATATCGAAATTTTCAATTTGTTTTTTATTAACAGAAAATTTGATATACTCGAAGAAGACTGATAACTATTTTATGTTTACTAGAATAAATCGTTCTAAAAAAATTAACAAATACAATTTTTTCGTCCCTGATTCAGGACCTCTTTGGAAGAACTAAAGTACACACTCTAGAGTCTAGACGCAGAAGTGTGAAGATGTAAAAATGATTCAAAACAATAAATTTAGTTTTCATTTTCGGAATTATTTTTATTATAATTTGCAAACTATAATGTTTCAGGATACCCGAAGACATGAATATGGCTGCAACTGCCGGTTTTCAAAAGCTCCTGGTTTTGACAGGACTTGCCAGTATACAGGACGTTCGATGCTGGCAATACCCCGAAGAATATAAGCCGGAGTATTACGTAGAAAGTTTAGATGTACTGAATAACATTTTGAAATCGTTAAATGTACAGAGAGAGACGAGTAGTAACTAATAATTTCTCATTGCATATATATAATATCTTTTATTTGTAAACAAAGCGTGATTTGAATCAGTATAGACATTGACTATGTATAATATTATTTAAATATATGAATGATGAAAAACTTCTGAGCTGTCTAGGAATATGTGGTGAGTTTTTGTAAAGACCTTTTATTGGCACCCTGTATGAGTGTATAGACGATCGAGAAACAAATTGAAATATCTTTGGTAGAAGTCCATATTGCTGAAAGTGAAGTGAAATGTTTCAAAGGAAGGAAGGAATGCTCGAAATCATCTCAACAAATTTTAATTGTGTTGATATATACACTTATCATAAGGGACATGTTTCGGTCTTATAAACGACCATCTTCAGCCTAATTGAAAGTTTTGGAGTGGAAATATGTTTTGATGCTACTATACCTTTTCAACTTCAATTTCGGAATCGGTGAGTTATATTTCGGAAAAAGTAATCTCGATTTCAGAATTGGTTAGTTCGATTTCAGAAATGGTGAGCTCAATTTCAGAATCGGTGAGATGAATTTCAGAATCGGTGAGATGAATTTCAGAAAAAGTCCATTCAATTTCAGAAATGGATAGTTGTATTTCAGAATTGGTAGGTTCAATTTCAGAAGATGAATCCCTATATATGTTTGAAATGTTTTCAATTGCAAAAGAGAGGATTGTTTACAGTGGATGGAACGGTGTTTGAGAGTGTGCGTTTGAAATGGGCATCCTGCAGATACCATAGTGGTAGTTCTGGATAATGCACCTGCACATTCAAGAATATATATATAGAAGAGATATGCATGGAGGAAGAATTTCAAGATGTCATATTTTACAGATCGCAAAAGGGTCATAGCTGGGGATCCGAACAGATTGCTCAACCAGATAGAATTCAGACTGCGATGTCTTGAAGAATGTGCAGATCATTCAATGAATATGATAACACCTCAAATGTGTTTGCATTCTTATAATCATGTGCAACGCTTCCATCCTTGTGCGATTCGGATGGAAGACATCTGTGGATCAAATTGAGATTATAATTATGTTATTGAATTGTTTTTGAAAAGTTGAATATTGTGAATATGGTTTGTTAATCTCTAATGCAATTGGAAACATTTTAAACAAATATAAGGATTTATTTTCTGAAATTAGACCTACCAATTCTGAAATACAACTTACCATTTCTGAAATTGAATGGACTTTCTCTGAAATTCATCAACCGATTCTGAAATTGAGTTTACCATTTCTGAAATAGAACTTACCAATTCTGAAATCGAGATTACTTTTTCCGAAATATAACTTACCAATTCCGAAATTGAAGTTGAAAAGGTATAGTTGTCGAATTGTTGTCAATGCCCATAGTCGAAAAGTCGGGTTAATGAATGATAGAACGGGTTCTCAATAAATGGAAGGCCCTGTGCTCTGAGATCGCATATACCATTATTCTCATTGAAATTTCATATACCAAAATGGTATATGAAGGGTGATTGCCAAAGGGTTTTGTTTCAAAACCATAAATTAACTAAACGAAAATATCAATAAAATTGATGGGGCAAACAGCCAGCACGTGTTTAAATCTGGGTTAGAAAACACTGAAAATAATTAATAATGATCAATAATCAAAATATGTGAAAAAACAAGGTATTCCATTGGCCAGATTCATCGGTGGATTCAAATTCACCAATAAATTCACTAATTCAATCATAACATTCTATTTCTTATTGTTTCCAAAATCCCAATGGTGAGAATCCAATTATAAACACACTGTACATCGTGTTTCTATGATTGAGTAGAATAACTCATGGTAAGTCGATTTGCACGAAATGGTTCTTTGTTGAGTTTTCTTATAGAAATATCCTGTGAGATGCATCTTCAGTAGGTGGACAATGTTAAATTTAAAATTACCATCATGACAAATGGACAGTAATGCGACATTTCCTCCTATTAGGCCCGTACGTACAACTGACATACGAAGCAACTATATGAATACCGATGTATTTTACCGAGCTGAATGATTAGGTACTCAATAATGGTGGATTCCATGATTGTACACTTTTGACAACTACACATAATATACAGGGTGTAAATTTGAAAACTTTCAATGCGAATATCTCGCGAAATAAAAAAGTTAGAAAAACGCCGCTTGGCAAAAATGCTAAAGAGTTAAGGGAAACTAGAACCACCATATTTCAGTGAAGGGATGAGTCACCCTGTCAGCGCAACACACCCCAACTTTGAAATGTCAAATGGCACTACCTCTTTTGTGATACCTCAAATGAACGGTCTCAGTCAGTAGTATTCATCTGTACAAGACTTTTTTTCCACCCACTACAGGGTGTACGAAAAACATTAATTCGAGGGTCTAAATTTGGAAACTTCCAATGCGAATATCTCGCTGAATAAAACAGTTAGGAAAACGCCGTTCGGCACAAATGCTACAGAGTTAGGGGGAACTAGAACCACCATACTTCAGTAAAGGGATGAGTCACCCCGTCGGCGCGACACACTCCATCTTTGAAATGTCAAATGGCACTACCTCTTTTGTAATACCTCAAATGAACGGTCTCAGTCAGTAGTATTTACCTGTACAAAACTTATTTTCCACCCACTACAGGGTGAACGGAAAACATGAAGTCGAATAAAATAAAATGCAGAATGCCGATATATTCCAAGAGATGTGTTCCAAAATGTTAGAATGGCATTTGAACATCGATTATACTATTGCTTAAAACAGAATGGAATGCATTTTGAACATCTGATCAAATAAAATATGCTTTTAACACAATTCATTTAATTTTATTCGACTTTATATTTTTCGTACACCCTGTAGTGGGTGGAAAAGAAGTCTTGTACAGGTGAATACTACTGACTGAGACTGTTCATTTGAGGCATCACAAAAGAGGTAGTGCCATTTGACATTTCAAAGTTGGGGTGTGTCGCGCCGACGGGGTGACTCATCCCTTGACCGAAATATGGTGGTTCTAGTTCCCCTTAACTCTTTAGCATTTTTGCCAAACGGCGTTTTTCTAACTTTTTTCTTTCGCGAGATATTCGCATTGGAAGTTTTCAAATTTACACCCTGTATGTATGTACCTACAGTGATTTTCTTCAATGACCCCACCTTTCATTTTTTGAAAAAAATTCAAACATGGATGAAGAAATTGATGCATGAATACTATATTTTGGAGTGAAATTGACAGATGTAAATTTCAAGATGGCGACTGAGCGCCATTTGAGAAAATGAAAGTGAATAGAAAAGAGAACAGGAGACACATCCTTTTGAAGCTTTTGAGGAAGACTTCACAACCCTAGAATATACAGGGTGTTTCATAATTGAATGCTGATCCTAAAGGGCGATAATCCTTGGATGATTTTAGGGAAAATTCTTTATGTGAACATAGGTTCGTAACAGCTTCGTTTCTGAGATACAGGATGTTGAAATTTAACAAAAAAATCAGTTTTTTCCCAATATCTCTGAAACCGCTCTGGCTTTTTTCTTCAATTCTGGTACATGCCAAGTATGAATAGAAATACATTTTTCCCATAATTAAGGATTTCTTAATTCCCATCAGTGGCGTTCCTGTTAACATACCCTGTCATATTTTTCATCAAAATAATAATGCTCCGACTAGCCAATTATATTAATACATTAATTGATGTTGATTGGTCTCTGACATTAAACAGACTCAGAAAACTCATTCTTCAACAACAAATATTCATCAGCATATAATTTGTACTGAAGCAGATACAATGAATATTTTAACACAGTATACTTCGTACTGATGTCCCCTGCAATTCTCCTGAACATTAATTTATATATTAATTTTTAGTTTCGAAAAATCTATATTAACTGTACTTCTGTTATATATTATTCATGTAATTAGGCCAATATGCCTGTGTGAATATAAATAAATAAATAAATAAATAATACGCCACTGTCTTTTTTCCAAATAAATATTATTTTTGTAATTATCCTCTATCTTCTCATAAAAATGATCTCTCGCCTTTTGTTCGTCCGGCGAACGGTTTTTGAGTTAGAAAATGAAATGCATTCATTTGCTTGTCCCTATTCGATTTTTACTCTTAGTCATAATTTCACAATTGTGGTAACCAAAAGATCTGAGCAATATTTTTATAATTTTATGGTAACTATTTTTAAGTATTTGTAATGAAGAAAAAAGCCAGAGCGGTTTCAGAGATATTGGGGAATAACTGATTTTTTTTGTTAAATTTCAACATCCTGTATCTCAGAAACGAAGCTGTTATGGACCTATGTTCACATGAAGAATTTTTCTTAAAATCATCCAAGGATTATCGCCCTTTAGGATCAGCCTCAATTATGAAACACGCTGTATAGTGGATATGTTCACCTATTACAAAACGGCGGAATATCTAATAGTAGCGTGAATACAAACATATTGATAACGATATTGTATTCCAACAAGATGGAGCAACACTACATTATCAAAGGCAACTTAGGAACTATTTATGTTCTGGTTCCAACGAAAAGGGATATCCTGTAATGTTCAGAGAACATCGTGAGAACCAAAGGAAATAAAGTAGGAATTGGTGTTCTTCTTGAATTTCTGGGGGTTATATGTCTCGGGGAACACTTCCCTTGGCAATGTATTCCAGAACCTCGTTGTTCGTTGGATGAACGAGTCTTTGGAAAGAGATGTTCTGCAGAAATATCGACGTAACGGTGTTCGGATAGGCCGTTCTTATGTCAAGAAGTTCAAGGCACATTTTCGAGCATCTTCTGAACTGAACTCAACTTATTTCCTGAAATTATGAAGTTAAACGTCGATGTATTCAGGCAATTATTAAATGTTCCTCCATTTTGTGGTAGGTGCAGATATTGACTTTATATTCTAGGGTTGCGAAGTATTCGTCAGGAGCTTCAAAAGGATGTATCACAATATCCCCCTTTTCTTTTAATTAACGCTCAGTCGCCATCGCCAAATTTTCATGTGTCAATTTTACTCCAAAATATAATATTCATGCAACGATTCCATTATCTCAAGTTTCCATTTCTTGAGTTGACCCATTCAAAAAATAAAAGGGGGGGGGCATTAAAAAAAGCACCGTATAAACGCAAGTAAATACACCTGATCAATGCTATAACAATATTATTTCACGCCCGCAAAGAACTAACCTAATTTTGGTAATTTAAACGACATAATATCCTCTTTATGACCTTTCTATTAACCCTAAGCATCTTTCAGTTACATCAGACAAATGAACTAATCAACATCTTAGAAATTATCATATATGCGTATCTTCATTACAGTATGATCCACATTATTATATTCTGGAAGTCCTACTCATAGCGAGTAACTTTGTGGTCAGCCGTTTCATGTTTTATCTACAGGGTGTTACGTAATTCGACCGACGATTCCAAGATGATAACTCTCGTGATTCGATGAAGAATAAAGCAGGAATATATACATTCATCAAGTGATTAGTTTTACAGAAAATAAAAATATATTTTTAGGATTCTCCTGATAATTACTGCATTTTTCTTCATCGATTTTGGTATAAGAACTGCTTTTGAAAATCTTCACTTCCTGACTTCGGTTATATCATCCAGTGACGCGCCATTGTTATGAATTTATTGTATGGTAATTTGGTTATATATATGTATTCAAATCAGCATGATTATATTGAAAAGGAATATCCTCACATCAATTATGACTTTATGTTATTATTCTTTTTCAAATGGGTCGCCTCTTTCAGAAAAATTGAATAACTTTCGAACCATCAACAAGTTGATAACCACATATATCGTTAGTTTGATTGCAAACTGTATATATATATATATATATGAAGAAATACATTTAGAATTCGCATTCTCCATGTGATAGAAATATCAATTCTTTCTCGGTTTATTCATCAGAAAACAACAACTTTCCTGGCTATATGCCACGACGAACATTGAATTATATCTATTAAACACACACGATAAGAATTTGAACACAAAATCTTCTGAAGTTGAGAATTTGCATTCTCCATCAGATAAAAATATGTACCTATATGCACATTACATCATTCTGAATATTCAACAACTACTTTCCTGGCTATTTGCCACGTCGAATATTGAATTATATCTGTTGAACATTCAAAAGAAGAGCATGAAGAATAAAAATCCTTTGAAAATTGATTCTTGACAATCTCTCAAATCAATATGATATATTATGATGATATAAAAATATAACTTACCAATATGTTCAGTATTAGAATGAAAATTGAAATGTACCTATAGGAGGAGTATACTTGTTTAAACTCTTTTCTTGATGAGCTTGGAACTTCTGAAAAAAATCATTTTTATCAATGAAATGGTAATTATATCTCTCCCAAACAGGTTATATGACTTTATTCGAATCAACTCATTCCGGATTTCAAACCCTTCTCAATTCAGAATTTTTCCACGTCTTCAATGAATGAATGACTATCGATTTGTCACACATCCAAAAATATGAAGGTTCGTTGATAATGCACTTTGCATCTTCAAATCTCGAGAAATCAGTAATTACTGATTCCAAAATTTGTCCATTATCGAACTTTGCGATGTTGCACTTCCAATTAGTACATCGAATACTATCTTTATCAATATTATTATCACTTTCAGTTTTATTTTTGACGACTTTTCGTATCGCTCTGTAGTCTGTACTCAGTATGAACCGGGCTCTAATTCTCTCTGTACCTAGGCGATTGCATTTGATTTGGCTAATCTAGTATAATTCCTGTTCGTGTATGCAGCACGCGTATAGCTTCGTTCAAAACAAAAACTACTGGGAGCTATTTGTTGAAATTGCCGCTGTTTTCGTGAGATGGTTAGTGCCGTTTATCTCCTGGCATTTTTCGTTGGGGACCTAGTGAAGGGGTACTATCAAGAGGACAACAGACCAAGGTATTTGACAGCCGCTGTTGGAGAAGGTGTAGTGCTGAACTGCGATATTGACTTCCCACAAGATTTTCAAATACCGTATAAACTACTATGGAAAAGGAGAGTAAGTATACCTGCGATCTACTCAAACTACTATTCAGACATTTCACCTGATGAAGCTACTGTATTAGGGGAACATGTCGTGTGATTTATAATTTCGTGGAAATCTCAACTTTTGAGAAGTTTTACCATATCTTCATTAGTTAACATACGCCATTTTCATTTGATTTCAATTTTCAGTGATATGCAGTGAGTTAGTCATGATTATTCGAGGTTGGACGGATCACTATTAACAATCACAACCACTGGCTGAAACATTATAAATCATCATATTTTGGGTAAACTACATTAATCAAAAAAGGGCAATTCGTCTCGTGGGTGATGCGTCGCTCACAAACTCACTACTTCTCTAGAACAAAGTAAAGTAAAGTATGGCCGGCGCGAGCAGTCACGTTAGCAGTGCGGTCTGCAGAAAATGTAATAAAACTGCAGTAAACTTCTTAAAATGTGTGAAATGTACTAACGTATATCATTTGAGATGTGCCAAGTCGGCGGATAATGTGATTGTTCAAAATGACGATTTTATAATATGTTGTGATTCTGAGTCCAGTGTAGAGGAATCCGGCGATTGCTTCTTCGAAGCATTGGAAGGACCTTCAGATGATAAAAAGGTGGATATAAACGTCTTCCGTTATATAATAAAACAAAAGGATACTATAATTGGCGAGTTACGCGACAAAATAAAAATCCTTCAAGATCACATAGAACTTTTGAATAAATTCCACATCGCTGAGGCAAACCCAAAGCGAGTTGGAAAAAACGCGAAACACGAGATCGCCAGTCTCGAAACAAAAACAACGAAGGTGGTAAAAACTTCTGATAGCGATATGGGCCAAATTGCGATCTCGGAGACTAAGGTCAATGAACCCGCAAATAAACAAGTGAATAAAAATATAAATACACCAATAATGCCGGAAACTGTTTCGGCTGAAATTTTGAAAGTTGAAACAGTAACGAAAATGAATGACATAATCAACTTAGTGAAAGATTCCAACGCAGATACTGATGATGTAACACCAACAAAAACACATGAAGAATGGAAACCAGTGCAGTACCGTAACAACCGTCGCAAAAAACAACTCATTATTGGGCAAAACTCAGGATTGCCCATCAAAGGAGTTCCGAAACTAGCAACCTTACATGTGTGCAGACTCAACAAAGAGACGACAGCAGAGGATTTGACGTTGATGCTAAAGAACCACTTCTCCGAGGTATCATGTCAATCGATTGTGCCTAAATTTCCGGCAAAATATGCGTCATTCAAGGTGACCATCAATGAAGTAAACTTCACAGCTGCTATGAATCCGATTATCTGGCCGGAGGGAGCTTGCATCAGCAGGTTTTTTCATTGGAAACCAAGACAGAGGACGGACGACTGACCATATCTAGTGATATTGATAACAAAACATCCAGTAAGGTGGGTGTCTTACATTTAAATATCAGGTGTCTATCAAACAAGATTAATGCCCTTGAACATTTTCTATTTGACAAAAATGTATCTGTGCTATGTCTTAGTGAACACTGGCTATCGAATGATGATCTAAACAATATCCAAATCAAAAATTTTACTCTGGCTGCTTCTTTTTGTAGGAGAGTTAAGAAACATGGAGGCGTGGCAATATTCTGTGAATCTAACATCGTATCCAAACCTATTGCATTGAACGATTATTGCATTGAGTCACATGCCGAATTTAGTGGAGTGGAAATTCCAGTGATGAAGTGTGCCATTGTTGCTACTTATAGATCACCAGTCGATGGTGACGTAAACATATTTTTGGATAAATTTGAAGAAATATTACTACTTTTATCATCCAGATATACACATATAATCGTCGTTGGTGATTTTAATGTCAACTTCAAAGTCAATAGTCAAATTCTGACTGAACTAATTTGTTTAATCAAGTCTTTTGGTCTAGAAGTTATCATTGATGAGTATACCAGAATCGATATAAAAACAGGCACAGGGTCCTGTATTGATAATATCATGACCAACTACGATTCCGACAACTATGTATCTGGTGTCGTAGAAACCTGTCTTTCTGATCATCGAGCACAATTTATTCTGATAGATGAACCACTTTGTCATAAACCTAAAAAAATTTTGAGAAGAAAATTGACTCCCCATAATGCTGAGGCATTCAAGGAAGACGTATCTTCCTTCAATTGGGATATTTTCAAACAATCAGATGACGTAAAGTTGTTATCAGAAATACTGATGGATACTCTGAACTTTTATGTTGAAAAACATTTTCCTTTAAAAGTCCAAACAGGTAACCGATCAGCACACCCTGTTAATTTTTTCAACCAGAAATTGAAAGAAATGAGGAATATCCTCACCTCATTAAAAATCATTAGCGATGCCTCTGATAGTGATATGAATAAAAACATTTACAAAAAATACAGACGAGAATATAATTCTGCTTTAAACGAATCTAAAAAATAGCTTACAGTAACTACATACAAAGCTCTCAAAACAGATGCAGAGATTCTTGGAAACTGATAAATTTCGAACGTAACAAACACTCAAAAACTGATTTTTCTGATTGTGAATTAACAGCGGACCAATTCATCAATTATTTTTCATCAGCCGCTGAATTGTTAACTGAACGGCTAACGACTACTGATAAAGATTCGAATTCTTTCCTGAAAACATTGCCAAGCAATAAAAATTCGTTCTTTTTCTTTCCTGTTTCTATAAACGAGGTAATTAATGCTATAGATTCATTGAAAAACACCAGCTGTTATGATGTTCACAGTCTAAACAGCTTGATTATCAAGAACATAAGAGATGTCATTGCAGAGCCACTTACAGAGTTGTTCAATTTATGTTTCTCTAGGGGAGTTTTCCCTGACGTTTTTAAAAAAAGTAAATTAATACCAATTTTCAAAAAAGGCAACGTTGATTTACCAGAAAACCATCGACCGATTTCTATAATTCCAATTATTGGTAAGGTTTTTGAAATAATAATTAAAAACAGATTGACATCGTATTTTGACTTTAACAATTACATAAATGATCAACAATATGGATTCAGGAAAAACCGCTCCACAATTCAAGCCGTTCGTAAACTGGTGTCTGATATAGTCGAGGGTTTTGAAAATGGCCAACAAACTGCGGTAACTTTATGTGACCTAAGCAAAGCCTTCGACTGCGTTCCACATCGAGGTTTACTTGAAAAGCTTGAACTTTATGGAGTTCGAGGGACAGCTTACTCCTTTTTCGAGACATATATATGCGGGAGAACTCAATACGTGTCATACCAGAATAATACGTCAGCGTGTAAGCCGATAACCTCAGGAGTGCCCCAAGGATCAGTTCTTGGGCCACTTCTGTTCATAATATTTATAAATGATATATTCTATCACATCAAACCAAGTCAGTGTATATTGTTCGCTGATGATATAACTTTTTACAATTCCGCCCTGAATTCAACAGAACTTCATCAGAATGATGTTGAAGCTTCTAACAGAATCAGTGAGTGGCTCATTCCCAACAACCTGATTCAAAATGACTCCAAAACACAGTCAATTACTTTTTCCTCCAACACTGTCGTTGCCACAAATGTACCAGTAAAACTGTTAGGTATCACCCTAGACAGCAAACTTAGGTGGGCTGAACACATTGACATACTGTGTAAAAAGTTGTCAAGTCAAACCTTCATCCTCAGGCGGTTGAGGAATACTATTGATGAGAAAGTTCTGAAAATGTCATACTTCTCACTGTTCCACTCACATCTGAGTTATGGCGTGATTTTATGGGGTAACTCTACCCACGCAAACCGTGCCTTCATTCAACAAAAGAAAGCAGTTAGGGTAATTGCCAAGGCAGCTTACAAAGATTCATGTAAACCCTTATTCAGGGCATTGGAAATATTTACACTTCCTGCACTTTATGTGTATTATTGTTTGGTTGAAATACATGATCATGTTCACAGCTATAGCAGACATAAAGATCTACACAGCTACTCCACCAGAAATAACTCCCAGCTCATCAATCCTAGATTTCGTCTCAATATTTCATCAAAGAACTCAATCAATTTGAATTTATATAACAAAGTACCAGAATCTTTCAAAGAGCTCAGCTCCTCAAAATTTAAATTAGCTATCAAACAGCTTCTACTGAAACACAGTTTTTACTCGGTGGATGAATTTCTGTCCTGTGACTTAACAAGAATAACACCATGACATATATATGAAAATACACCCATCTTACGTACCTACTACTTTTAAAAATATTTTAAACCATAAATCAGTGTTGTGTAACTATATGTATACTTGTTGCTTTTATTTGTTATGTTCACATATCCTCTATTTTTAATATTTTTTACAACAAGATATTTATATCTACGGACATGTTCCAAACTATTTGACGTGTGTAATGAATGAAATTTTCAAAGACACCAATAAATTCTATTCTATTCTATTCACCGTAGAAAAGTTGGCGATCTGGTTCTATTTTATAAATATTTTCATGGACGATGCTCTTCTGAAATATCAACAATTGTTCCTCCCTTGGCAGTCCCCGCGAGATTAACCCGTCGAGTTGAGGCTTCGCACCCCTTCGTGGTCACTTTGGAGACCTGCAGAACATCTCTTTCCAAAGACTCGCTCATCCAACGAACAGCGAGGCTCTGCAACACATTGCCAAGGGAAGTGTTCTCCGAGGCATATAACCTTCAGAAATTTAAGAAGAACACCAATTTCTACCTTATTTCCCTTGGTTCTCACGATGTTCTCTGAACATTACAGGATATCCCTTTTCGTGGGAACCAGAACATGAAAAAACACTATTTATCGAGATATTTCAAGAAAAAGTTCGAAATTTCGCCTTCTTTTTCCCCTGTGTTGGATGCATTTACAGCTGCTTGCTCTTCTCATTTTGTCATTAGACACTTTATATACTCATGATGTATTTCAATGACACAATTTTGTATAGAAAATACAACAGGAAATATGAATTTTATGGCGAGTTTTTCATAATTAGTGAACAAGCATACCAGATGACGGCCATTTAATCAATAGTCAAGCTAAATACGAGATGTCAAATGTCAACAAATTGCTTTTGAATGACTTACACACGCCATTATTCCAAATGATATTCTTTCTCCCTTTCACTAAATATGGATAAATCACGAGAAAATCATTTTCTTCTTGACTCATATAATAGAAAAAATGTGTCCTACCTTGTGATATATATAAATTGTCCAATGATGAAAGAAGAAGGGCAAATTGTTCTAAATGCGATCCAGAAGACATACGGAAAAGGTGATGGTGAAATTTGTAACTTAATAGTGAAATATCTTGATAAATAATGGTTTGTTCACATTTTCATCCTCGAATTCGTGTTTTTTAGAATTCATTCTTATATATCATGATTCAATTCGAAATGACCCCGAAATGACCCCGAATCTACTTCTCAATACCCAAAATCCATATAATTTCAGAGATAATACTCACTTAATTTTGTATAACTGCCTGAAATTGTTGATGTTCCTAGTAGGCTGTGCAAAATATTTATCGACAAATCAATTAAATTTGTTTACTGTCAGATTCATCATCTGAAAAAATGCAATATGGCTAGTGTTAGTGTAGTCAAGATTTTGAAGGGGTAGTTAGTGTTTTCTTCCCCAACTTCTACGCCACTGAAAAAAGTTCAGTTTTGAGCCACCCATCTGGACCGCCAATGTTTTCTACACAAAATTTGCTTGTCAAACAAAGTGTCACTTTTGATCCTAATGAAACAATCTATGGTATTTTTGTTTCCATGGCATTTCTGTTGTATCCACAGCCAAATATCCAAAATAACTGAAAAATGGCTGAAAGATGGCTTGAGAAAATATTTGAAAACTATATATATTTGTGAACAGAGGATAGAAAGATCTACCACTAGAGTTGAAAATATACATTCCATAAAAAAAACTGATTTGTACTTTTTCCGTCATTTTGCGATTCGCATCTTTTCGTTTGAGGATTGCCAAAAACTAGTTCAAATAAAACTCTACAACTTTCATATTTGAAGTTAGTTGAAGTATACACGGAGACAACCTGCACATTCTAAAAGATATTTTCCTTGGAAGATATATCATTCAATCATCCAGAACATGATTTCAATATTCATTTTCCGCTAAAACCATTTCTGATGTTACCAATTCATTTTTAACATATATAATCGATCATATAGTTGGCCGCATAATGGCGTAAGGCAAAAAAGTACTATGCATGTTGACAAAAACAAAATAAAATCACTCGAAGATTAAGAAAAGGCAATGGTTCTGCTATACCCTGTATACCGAAAAACTTAATACTGCGATATTGACTTCCCACAAGATTTTCAAATACCGTATAAACTACTATGGAAAAGGAGAGTAAGTATACCTGCGATCTACTCAAACTACTATTCAGACATTTCACCTGATGAAGCTACTGTATTAGGGAAACTTGTCTTGTCATTAAGAATTTCGTGGAAATCTCAACGTTTGTGAAGTTTTACCATATCTTCAATAGTTAACATACGCCATTTTCATTTGAATTCCAATTTTCAGTGATATGCAGTGATTTAGTCATGATTATTCGAGGTTGAACGGATCACTCATCACAATCACAACCACTGAATGATTCTCTGGCTGAAACATTAAAAATCATCATATTTTGGGTAAACTACATTAATCAAAAAAGGGCAATTCGTCTCGTGGGTGATGCGTCGCTCACAAACTCACTACTTCTCTGGAACACCGTAAAAAAGTTAGCAATCTGGTTCTATTTTATAGATATTTTCATGGACTATGCTCTTCTGAAATATCAACAATTGTTCCTCCCTTGGCAGTACCCGCGAGATTAACCCGTCGAGTTGAGGCTTCGCACCCCTTCGTGGTCACTTTGGAGACCTGCAGAACATCTCTTTCCAAAGACTCGCTCATCCAACGAACAGCGAGGCTCTGCAACACATTGCCAAGGGAAGTGTTCTCCGAGGCATATAACCTCCAGAAATTTAAGAAGAACAACAATTTCTACCTTATTTTCCTTGGTTTTCACGATGTTCTCTGAACATTACAGGATATCCCTTTTCGTGGGAACCAGAACATGAAAAAACACTATTTATCGAGATATTTCAAGAAAAAGTTCGAAATTTCGCCTTCTTTTTTCCCCTGTGTTGGATGCATTTACAGCTGCTTGCTCTTTTTATTTTGTCATTAGACACTTTATATACTCATGATGTATTTCAATGACACAATTTTGTATAGAAAATACAACAGGAAATATGAATTTCATGGCGAGTTTTTCATAATTAGTGAACAAGCATACCTTGCTTTCGAATGACATACACACGCCATTATTTCAAATGATATTCTTCCTCCTTTTCACTAAATATGGATAAATCACGAGAAAATCATATTTCTACTTGACTCATATCTAACTCATATAATAGAAAAAATGTGTCGTACCTTGTGATATATATAAATTGTCCAATGATGAAAGAAGAAGGGCAAATTGTTCTAAATGCGATCCAGAAGACATACGGAAAAGGTGATGGTGAAATTTTGTAACTTAATAGTGAAATATCTTGATAAATAATGGTTTGTTCACATTTTCATCCTCGAATTCGTGTTTTTTAGACAAAAATACGTCAGTACCAGAAAAAAATTTCGAAAAAAAAAACATCGCATGATAAATGCAGTGTTACCATATTTTGTAATGGGTACCTACGCTATTTATTCTTATATATCATAATTCAATTCGAAATGACCGCGAATCTACTTCTCAATACCCAAAATCCATAATTTCAGAGATAATACTTGCTTAATTTTGTATAACTGCCTGAAATTGTTGATGTTCCTAGTAGGCTGTGCAAAATATTTATCGACAAATCAATTAAATTTGTTTACTGTCAGATTCATCATCTGAAAAAATGCAATACGGCTAGTGTTAGTGTAGTCAAGATTTTGAAGGGGTAGTAAGTGTTTTCTTCCCCAACTTCTACGCCACTGAAAAAAGTTCAGTTTTGAGCCACTCATCTGGACCGCCAATGTTTTCTACATAAAATTTTCTTGTCAAACAAAGTGTCACTTTTGATCCTAATGAAACAATCTATGGTATTTTTGTTTCCATGGCATTTCTGTTGTATCCACAGCCAAATATCCAAAATAACTGAAAAATGGCTGAAAGATGGCTTGAGAAAATATTTGAAAACTATATATATTTGTGAACAGAGGATAGAAAGATCTGCCACTAGAGTTGAAAATATACAGGATGTTCCATAAAAAAACTGATTTGTACTTTTTCCGTCATTTTGCGATTCGCATCTTTTCGTTTGAGGAGTACCAAAAAATAGTTCAAATAAAACTCTATAACTTTCATATTTGAAGTTAGTTGAAGTATACACGATTACAACGGCAACCTGCACATTCGAAAAGATGTTTTCCTTGGAAGATATATCATTCAATCATCCAGAACATGATTTCAATATTCATTTACCGCCAAAACAATTTCTGATGTTACCAATTTATTTTTAACATTCATAATCTATCATATAGTTGGCCGCGTAATGGCGTAAGGCAAAAAAAGTACTATGCATATTGACAAAAACAAAATAAAATCAGTCGAAGATTAAGAAAAGGCAATGGTTTTGCTATACCCTGTATACCGAAAAACTTAATACACATCCAGAACTCAGATTGGCTAATCAACGCATGTAAGCAATTTTCATTGCCTTCGCCGATGTTTTCAATCATACCGAATTCATTTTCATAATATCCTTATACAGGGCGAAGTGATATACTCGTGGCAGGACGGCATCACAACAGAGTCCGATGATTATGTCGGCAGAATATCCCAAGTGAGCAAGCATCAGCAGCGCCTCTACGGTCTCGCCTCGATCAACCTAACCTCAATTCGTGAATCGGACGCCGGCTGGTTCGAATGCAGGGTCTTATTCCCAAACCGAACACCTCGATCAAGAAATAACGGAACCTGGTTCCATCTGACTGTCAGTGGTAAGTAATTAACAGAGAAGTTGGCGTTTGTTCCCTCAATTTACTCTCACGGAAGAAAGAACAAAATACCCCCGAGGGATGCTCAAGGCTCAAGCTGCCAACTCCAAACCCGTGGAAAATGACTGTCATTCTGTGCTCGTTTAACAATATCCTATTATCCACAACTATCGAGTTGATCATCCATTGCTTACTCGATCTTCAGCAGTTGCTGTTGTCAATTCAGTAATAATGACAGTACGATTGAATTATATTCACCGCGGTCCGAATCCCATTCATGATTGATCTGATTGACACGATAGCACAGATTAACAAAGGAATTAGTTTGCACCATATACTATTTCTGTATATGGCGTATCGTCAATACAAAATCTGAAAAAATTGGAACCAAAATGAGAGGTACTTTTTGAATCTATAAGGACGGAAAGTGAAGGATGGAAACTGCTGATGTGAGGAACAGCTTTTAAGTTAGGTTAGGTTCGAAATAACTATCTGATCATAATGAAATATACCGTCAGCTCGATTTATTCCTGTATACTGTGGTTAAAATATAGCGCAGCATAATGTCAGTAACTTTGAGGAACAGGAAAGAGCCATTGCAGATGATAATGAAATGAACTACGATAATGATGTCATTCAGTTCGGTCATGTTCGGTGGAATATCGAAACTCACACCCTTTAATCCAACATTATTGCTCCACATCTTGGTATTGAATATTGAATATAGGTCAGGGTTAACATAGGTATATATGTATTCTTTTCCAATGTGGTGAAAAGTGATCTACTCAAATCTGTTCAGCCTGATAGAACTACACTACACTACTTGTCATTTACTGATTCAAACTTGGTTTACTTCAAGAAAACTCCCATTATATTATGCTTGTTGCTGGATGATTGATAACTCCATTGATAATGTATGAGAAAAATGATGAGGCTGATGATTGAAGCCATGAGTTCCTTCGTTCAGGGTTCTTTGGGAGTCTAAAATATAATGTAAATAAGTGTGTACCTTTGTGCAGATCAATATTGTATAAACAAGAAAATTTTAAAATTCTAACTTACTTATGAAAAGAGGATTCCTGTCTATTCGTTTCAATCGTTTCTCCGCGAATAATGCATTTCGTTCAGTTCAGTCTATGAAAAATAAACGAAAACACTAAAAAATTGTACAACTAAAAACGCAAATATTTGAATAATTTTAATCACAATCAATCACATACGCGCTAAAACCAATTTAAAAATTTTCTTAATTTTCCGCAGCACCAATAAACTAATTTTTTCAAACGCTTTCATATATATATACATATTAAAGATAATCTCTATGATACTTCCTCATTTTTTGTATTGAACCTTTCAAATTTATATAAGTTGGCTAGGATATTGACTTTTTTCTTCGAATTTAGGATTATAACGAAATAATCAATTCGATAATTTGTGTTACGAGGGAAATAGAATAATTGTTCTTTCTGAAATTTCAATTATATGAGTAGTTTGTAAATTGAAAGTATGATTGTGATATATCTTTAGAAATCCTGGATCGAAATTAAAAAAAAAAACTTTGAATTTGAAATAAAAAAAATTGGTGCACTTCTGGTCAACGTGTCATATTTGGTCTAACACTAGCGAAATTATACAATCATGAAATAAAATCGATACATTTAGGTTAATTTGTTCTGGGTCACCGGGTAGCCCTTGTAGATCAAAGTTGATTAATAACAGCTAGTAACTCACCTTCCCAGAATGTTTTTTGAGTTATAAACGGAATATTTTTTTCCGGTAGGTGGAAACCTTCTGGCAATTCCTCCTATAAATAAAACGGTGACAGAGGGAGATGAAGCTCAGTTCGCATGTTTGACCAAAGACTACGAAATCAAGGTGAGGCTAAATATGATATAACATATTTTCAGAGCAATATATTCCATATAAGAGACTCACACTCTTAACGATCCATTCTCAGTTTACTCACAAAGTTTTCTCTGCAGGTAAGGTGGTTTAAAGATGGCATACCGCTCACAGAGTACACTGATCTGATGACCAGATCCTGGGTAACCAAAGAAAACACCCTGACGATACGCCCCACCAATTCTGGGGACATTGGCGAGTACGAATGTGAGGCCTCGAACTATGAGGGGGAGAAGCAGACTGCCAGGGCTTTTTTAAACGTCCAGTGTGAGTACGAAACAGCAGGTTCAAATTTGAATTCACTCTCGGATTGAACTTGTACAAGGATATTCATCGAATAGCTCAATTCATGTTATTTTTCACCGAGAAAAAAATCTGCGGTAGTTGAATGCAGCAATAAGCAGGCCTCTCCATAGCCCTTATCAGAAGATCTACAATCCCAGCCAACAGAAAGAGGTCTTAAGGATATCTCGGCAACCTCCTTCCAGGAAATTGTGACGCCTTTCTTTACTTCTTTGAGCGTTGAGGTTCATATGGTTTCATGAGAACTATCTCCTGTTTTTTTTTCATATATATATAGGGTGTTCGAATTCCAAGATATTGGCAGATGATGTTTGTGTCGAAACTATCATTATCGGTCAGAACGGCTCACATGTCCCTATCTCAACTTTTGATTCACTATCTAATGACATTGAATTGGAAATAAATACAGGGTGGTTGAAGATTCAGAATTCTGATCACCCTGTATATCTGTAATGATGGTGGGAGTCTTTTTTGAGATTTCAAAATCATGTCGTGTGTTGATATTTTGCTATCGCTCATTCTAAACGTTCGGGATATCTTTAGGAACTCGCACCAAGAATTTCTCGTTTGTGATACCCTCGGGATGACTTGAAGAACTCACAATAAGAATTTTTGATTCAGATTACGTTCGGGACAACTGAACGAACTCGCAGTGAGAATATCCCGTTTACGTTACATACCTGATAGCTTCAGAAACTCGCAACAAGAATTTCTTGTTCAGGTTACGTTCCAGCTAGCTTAAGTAACTCGCAGTAAGAATTTCTGATTCAGGTTAATTTCGTAATAACTTTGGGAATTCGTTGTGGAAATGAAATCGATAACTGAAAGGTGAGGTTTGAAAGATTTCTACATGGGACTTCAGGAAGAAATTCGCTTAGTTACAGCACATAGCGATCTTTACTACCTCACGATAGGAGTTCGCATATGATCCTGATGTTGATCTCTCTGAGATCTCGCGGAGAGGTTTGTGTTACCTGGGATTTGATCTCTAGAAACGTGATAAACCACAAATAATTTATTATTCAAAATTTTTTGGGATTTTCTCTCCTCGTTTCTATAAAATAAAAATATGAATATTATTTCAATATACGTGTAGTAAGGACAAATCAGATGATTTGCCCCAAAATGTCACTGCGTTTAAAGAATTTTCCTATCAGAGAGCCTAAAAGAAAAATTCACTAGCTTGTCAGTGACAATTTGTATTGAAAAAATTTTTGGAGAAGGGAAATAAAGGTATATAGAAAAAATATCAAATTTTCACTTATCTTTGGACGTTTCGGGACCGGTTCTGCTCCCGTTTTCAACATAAGAAGAGATTATTTCAATAGCGAAGTCGTATAATGTCTTGAAGCTTTTCAGTTTTCAATGACAATTGGTGACGTTGGCAATCAAATGTAACCAAACCCACCCGGGTCTTGTCTAAATATGGAACTATAAAACCATATTTTATGTGATCGTCTAGTATATCATATTTGGTGCCGTGACCAGGATACAGAGTTAGGAAATCTGTGGAGGAACGAGGAGAAATGAAGTTCAAAGGAACACCATTAATGGTTAGGGATTTGCACTAATGTGTGTAGATTTCTGGAAGAAAACCACATGCGCTTTCCTCCAGAAATCAGGGGGGGAATGTAACGACCCAAGCCAGTTCGCTTGGTAGAATATTTCATCATGATCAAAAGTATTGATTCATTTTGGAAGTCATTTTCTTATTTGAGGATCATAGTTAGTGATTCAGTTCATGACTCCATTAATGAGGGTTCAATTTCTATGAGTAGTTGCATTTTTTATCAGAGAAATGAGTAACAAATCATCACGAGATCATAAATTCTATCACTCCAACTTTGGATTGTATCCCAGGTATGGTAAGACCTTGTTGGATACTCGATTCTACAGTGTTGTGCTTTGTTACAACATCAGGAAGCTTGGTGAGTAATCTGGACTTCGATTTGTATCGATTTATTCCAGTTACAAAGGCAGGAAGAGTCTGTTTTGTGGAAAAAACTCTACCAATTCACGAACGTTTGACGCTGTCAGACGTTCATAAATTCACTTCAAATCTGAAATAGAACCACAGGGACAGACTTATAAGTATGTGAAAACAGCTACCTGATCTTTGGACATCGTATGTTCACAGCTAGAAGCCTCATAATGCAAGGGAGCACCCTGAAATGGGGCCAAAAAGGGGCCAAATCCAGGTTTGTTTCAATAAAAGAACATCAGTAACCATGGAAGTGGTCCTAGTGACAATCACAACAAACGGTTTCCCTATAAATAGCAGCCCGAGCCGCGATCTCAGCAGAACATTTCCAGCCTTCGAAGAAGCAACATCTCCAGGAATAATAGGTAAATACAACATAACAAAACTGTTTTAATATTGATTTGATTTGATATTCGTCCATGTTTATTTCTGTTTATCTGAATTTATTTGATGTATGACATTTATGACATTCATGACATTAGTGGCAGTCCGCTCGGTGCTGGAAGTGACTAGAGCACCGACGGCCGTCACGGACAGCCCATTGAGGTTTATTCTTTTGCAATGAACTGGGCTTATTAGTTGCAACTGAACTGAAATAATACATATCATTACTTCTATTGATTTATGCTATATAATTGACATATGATGAAGCGTTGTTATTTTCTTCACAGAGTCACAGGATTTCATATTTATTCTTACTAAATACTCAATTTATTCACACTTACACACTTACAATCCGACCGACTTGTTCGCAGTCGGACCCTACACTGACACTTCATACATTCCGATCGACTAGTTCGCAGTCGGACCCTACACTTACAACCCTACACTGACACTTCATACATTCCGATCGACTAGTTCGCTGTCGGACCCTACACTTACAATCCGACCGACTTGTTCGCAGTCGGACCCTACACTGACACTTCATACATTCCGATCGACTAGTTCGCTGTCGGACCCTACACTTACAATCCGACCGACTTGTTCGCAGTCGGACCCTACACTAACATTTCATACATTCCGATCGACTAGTTCGCAGTCGGACCCTACACTTACAATCCGACCGACTTGTTCGCAGTCGGACCCTACACTGACACTTCATACATTCCGATCGACTAGTTCGCAGTCGGACCCTACACTTACAATCCGACCGACTTGTTCGCAGTCGGACCCTACACTAACATTTCATACATTCCGATCGACTAGTTCGCAGTCGGACCCTACACTTACAATCCGACCGACTTGTTCGCAGTCGGACCCTACACTGACACTTCATACATTCCGATCGACTAGTTCGCAGTCGGACCCTACACTAAATCCATTATTATACCAACTTAGGTCATTCTCGGACTCTATACATGCGTACAACTTCTTGATAGTCAATCCTTCTGGGATTATCTATGACTTTTATTCATAATAAAGAGTTACCCAATTCTAGTTGTGTTTTTCTGTCTTACTTCAGCGAGATTGAGTCAAAATTATGTTATTTATGGAACTAATTCCTTCTCTTGTTTAGACTCATAGGAAAAGAAAAGCATGGAAGTATACCAGGCCTCTACCTCCGTCAGCCCGAAGGAAGGAGTTGAAGAACCAGGTCCCAGTATAGTAGTATCTCAGTAATTGCAAGATAGTCCATTCCAAATAGAGTAAATTCATCACATTATATCGTTTGTTATTGTACTTCACTGCTACTAGAGCTGTTGCTCACCCTTGACCAGTTGAAAATAATCTGAAGTGCTTATAGATGACGATGAGTGGTCGAATTGCTCGATGGTACTATGGGAGCGCGTCCCCTGTTGCTCTTAAAATAATTAACAGTAGGCATACTGAAATGGACGTCCCTGTGGAGGTGTACACCACGGAGGTGGCTTGCAACCACTCTTATTTTATTCCCGACGGGTGACGATCCTTTTGCTAAAAGATGGCCCAGCCCAGAGCAATTAGAGTGGAGTGCAAACATATGCCGTCCCAGCAATTGATCAGTTAATACCAAACATAAACTTTTGCGGCTGAGTCTTGGTTGTACCAGTGAAGAGGTTTGATTGCTAATTGATAAGTCACTTTACTTCACCTCGTACACTTGCATTGTAAAAAGCTGCGTGGTTAATAAATGCTCTCGAACTTCACTTGATTTTCATTTCTTCTCTACCTTCACAAAACTCTGTATCCACGAACTTATAAAAAAAAGATATATACACAACGTGGGAACGTGTTTGAGGGGTAACGAAATGAATTTCGATACGCCTCAAATATGATATACTAGACGATCACATAAAATATGGTTTTATAGTTCCATATTTAGACAAGACCCGGGTGAAAATTTGATATTTTTTCTATATACCTTTATTTCCCTTCTCCAAAAATTTTTTCAATACAAATTGTCACTGACAAGCTAGTGAATTTTTCTTTTAGGCTCTCTGATAGGAAAATTCTTTAAACGCAGTGACATTTTGGGGCAAATCATCTGATTTGTCCTTACTACACGTATATTGAAATAATATTCATATTTTTATTTTATAGAAACGAGGAGAGAAAATCCCAAAAAATTTTGAATAATGAATATACCACCTCCTCGATTAACCTACAGACAGTATTTCACAAATAATTTTTTTAATTCAATTGTTCAGACAGAGCAAAGGTTGTGTACGCTCCACCAGAGATTCATCTGCCCTTCGGCCGTCCAGCACTCATCGACTGCCATTTCCGGGCGAATCCACCCCTGACCAACCTACGATGGGAGAAGGATGGTTTCTTGTTCGACCCTTATAACATCCAGGGCGTATTCTATAGGCGTAACGGTAGCCTATTCATCAGCAAGGTGAGATATCAAAAACATTATTTTGGTCCTATAACCAAAATGTAATTTTACCCACCTACCCAAATATCATATACAGTGTGTTACAATTTGGTCCACTTCCCCCCCCCTGTACGTAAGTATTCTTAGGGCGATTTGACATTTTCTTTCTCTAATATAATACTACTCGAAATTATCTACTTTGTCGAGCGAATAAAAATTATCACACAATTTCTTGGCATACTGATGCGATCTCAAAAACTCCAGAAAAATTCAAGAAAACGGCTTAGTAATTTTTTCACAAAAATTTTGATAATGTCGATCGATTCGGACTAGTCACAAATACTTCTTTATCAAATTTCAGAACAATATCTCATATGTGGTGTTTTTCATCAACGTTACAATTCTCTAATAATTACATTTTTCGAGTCACCGTGTATGATAATTCTTATAAGAATTTGAATCATACCGGGCATGATGATAGTCAGGATTAGATCATCTGTCTACAGAGTGAGATAAATAACGAATGAAATGATCATAAATTTAAATATAGTTTCCAGAAATAAAAAGAAGAAGATAGAACTAAATATTACCAATCAAAATATAACATCAGAAGATCAGAAAGAAAACAGCAACCATTCCAAACAAGTTCAGATTTTTGTAGTGTCGATCAAATCTCCTCCTTTTACTATACACTTTCTTATAATATCTCTCTAGCACGTTATTAGTAACTCTCCTCAGTTCTTCTGGTGGTATCTCTACAAATTGTTATTATTCTTAGTCGCCACTCTTCTTCATTTCTTGTCGTTGATTTCTCACTCTAGCCAGATGATCTAATCCTAACCACGATAATGTATGGTAATACTCAAATTCTGTAACGAATTATTATACACGTTAACTTGAAAAATGCAATTTATGAATAGTCCGAATCCACTTCCATTATCAAAATTTTTGTAAAAAAATGCCTAATCCGTTTTCTTCAATTTTGCTGGAGTTTTTGTGATCGCAGTGGGCCAAGCCTGATAAATTGTTTTGCTCGACAGAGTAGAAAATTTTGAGTGGTATATTATGAGAGGAAAACATTTTCGAATGGCCCTAGGATTCGTAACACACTAACAATATTCCTCATTTCATTTTATTCAGACCACTTTTCTATGTAGAAAAAGAATAACACCCTGAAAATATTAAGGAACACCCAGTATAAATTCATCATTGTAACTAAGGTGGACGAGACACATAGCGGCACATACACCTGCACCCCTTACAACGATTTGGGCAGCGACGGTCCATCAACCAACATGCACGTGTTGGTTCAAAGGCCACCTGTTTTCGTGCGCACGCCTCATAACCTATACTTGAAGAAATTGGGCGAGACCATCGAACTGCCGTGCGACGCTAGGGACGACGATGACGGTCACAAGCCGAACATCGTGTGGTACAAGGTGAGAGTTGACAGGCCGGCCTATTCTCATTGAAAACACGTCATTGGCAGATGAATAGGCAGCGGAGAATTTCCCGGTACGCTTAGTATGGCCCTTACTCCTTTGATTCGTTTCGTTTTCCTCAAATACCAACTGATTAAAAACAAAAACAATGATTTTCAGTTTTTTTTTTTCAGGAACGGCCAAATTTTTTTCAGTTTGCAAAACGTATACCGTTTTGGAAATAGCAATATGATATCTCTATAAGATCCAATTCCAATGCAAAAATACTGCTTTGAACTTGTTGAAATCAAACATAGAACTGTGTACCTAATGCCGAAGCAAAGATTACAAATTTGGGGAATGCTTTTAATCGAAAGTGATTTGATAAGCAGTTTGAATTATGATCATCAGGGGCGTCATTTCAGTGTTTAGTACGAAAGGGAGGGGCAAGGAACAAGGATAAATTTTCTTGTTTGATATAAAATGAGCCGCAGACGAATTTTTTTTTGGTTCAAGGTCAACGGCACCCTTCAAATTAGGAATATATTTTTTTCCAGATTGACAACATATTCATATATAATACATAACTTCATCACATTTTATTCAATTTCATTTTGTTGTAATTGCTATGAAATTAAAAAAAGTTATATAACAATTGGAAAAGCAAGTGAAAAGTATTCAAATACTCTTTGAACTGAGCAGGTGAATGTACATTTTTTCAGATTTTTTATATTTTTCCCTCGTTTATTTGAATGAAAATCTGAAAATGATTTCAATACCCATCATATGTGTAATAAGGATAAAGTGTCACTTCATTATTAGTAACTGATTTCTCTCACAGTTTTTTGAACGCAGGGACATTTTTGTTATCTTATATTTTTCATTTTTAGAAACTAAATGACATGATTATCATGGTGCAAAGAATTCGCAGATTTGTAAATCAGAAAATAAGGAATGATATCGTATAGTATGTTTCTCTAGTAATTTCGTTATAGTTTAGTACTGTAGTTTTGTACATATCTGATCCTAGTCAGTGTTATAGTTAGGTACGTTTATTTTATGTGGTTATAATTTTGTTTAATTTGTATTTATTTTTTCTTGTTTTCTTATCCTAAACTATTCAATGAATGCACTTCTTTCGGTTTCTTATATTCTATATTTTTTTATCATGCATTGTTCGTCGTTTGTATCCGGTAAGAAAATATTAGATGGTATCATTAATCTAAAAATTGGTGAAAAAAACAACAGAAGGAGAAAAAGTGATAGTAGGGGCCGCAGGGGCCTCAAGAATCATTAGGCTTAGGGCCCAGAGACCGTAGATCCGCTGTGGATAGTAATAAAGTTAGTCAGCCTAGGCATTATATGGATTAGTCGTCTTGATATTCAAGGCTCTTTGGAAGATTTTTTTTTTCATTTCTTTATTTAGCAAAAGCTGATATACAAGTCAATGTAATATAGAAACAGTCATGAGATCTAAACGAACAAGGAACATCTAGACACTAAATTCACAAACTCAAGATCAACACAAAAGGTACAATAAAAATACAGGACATTAAATAAACGATATAAATCTTCAAAAGTTTGAGTTGGTTCGTTTCAATAAATGCATTTTTAACTTTTTTTTGAAGATATTGATGGAAAATGCCTTCTTCACGTCAGATGGCAAGTCATTATATTGTTTCACTCCTTTAGAAAAACGGAATTTTGATATTACCAAATAATTTGGTGCTTCACCTCTTTAAATTTTGAAAACAGATACCAATACCAAAAATTCAAAATAATCTTCAATAGGCAACCAATTCAAACTTTTCAACATATCCTTTATGGGTGTGTTCTTATTACATGCTAATATAATACGCATTGCTCTGTTTTGCAATTTTTGTATTCTATTGAAATCATTCTGATTCAGAAGATATAGAATTGTTGAACAAAAATAGAGGTGTGGAAGAATCAGGGTATTGTGAACAATTTTCTTGGAAAAAATGAGAGGTAGTCTGAACATCTAGACAAATAAAATATTCCATGATTCACTTTTGATATTATATAGTTCGCATGTTCTCGGAATGATAGTTCACGATCTAGTATGCTGCTGAAAATTGTTTTATCTCACAGAAAGATGGTATGTCACTTCCCATGGGCCGATACTCAATCAAAGAGGGAAACCTCACCATCTTCGACATTCAATCCGATGACAAAGGAATCTACCAGTGCACAGCGACTAACAAAGCAGCTACGATCGTAGCAGAAACGGAACTTCTGGTGGAAAATGTCCCGTCCAGCGCCCCCTACAATTTGACGGCCATATCGTCGGCCAATTCCGTCCATTTGACTTGGCTCATCGGTAGGCAAAGAGTCAATGTAGATTTCAGTATTTGGTACAAGAGGAGGGACAATACTGAATGGAAGACGTTTCCGGTACCGACCACCAAAGTTCTGGAGGCTACAATCACCAATTTAGAACCAGGTAAACACTTAAACAGCCTTCTGAGAACTAGAGGTTTCTGATTCTGAAGGTACGATTGAAGGATGTTACCGTATATCACCTTTTTCTCAAAATAGATTGAGAATATCCATGAATTGGCATTCCACATTAAAATTTACTTGAGAGACATTCATTCATCAGGCTACAAACTCGAAGAGAGTACCATTACTACCATTCAAATGTAATCCCTCTCAAAACAAGCAATAACTTATGTGATTTCCATTATTTGACGCATCAAAGAATTCAATTTCACGTTCCAAGAATGGCGTCCCGAGAAAATCGAACCTTTGCCAACTCCACGCATGAATGTATGTGGAGACTCTAGTACAAAGAATCTGCGAAAATTATAATAATCATTGCACAGCTTTTGACATTTTTCATACAACAATCCAGCAGATCAGATCTTTCTCTCTTGTATTAGGCAATAGTTATTCATCATTATTCTTGTTTACTTATATTCCTGTATTTCTCAGTTTGTAATTAGAATTATTCTGTGAACTATAAGTAAATGGATAAGTAAATAAATAAATAAAAAGAATAACTTTATCAGCAAACAGGTCCCATATCCTGAGTAGATGTCAGTCGTGAAACTATTTTTCTGGAGGTGTCCGATATCAACTTGGAATCAATTTTATTTACAGGGTGTCTGGTAAATCATGGATCATACTCTATAAACAAGTTTATAACCTATCAGGAAACCACAACTTGACCTCATTAAAAACATCACGGTTCCAAACAAATAATGAGTGTTTCATGTTGAATCTTATTCTCGATCAATATTACTGAACAGTATAGTTGTTGCAATCGCAGCAGGCAGATTTTTAATAGCAGTCATCAACTATCTACAAAAAAATATCCTCCGATTTGCGATCCTTCGCGATTTGTATTATGAAACTTTGTTCAAAGTTTTTGTTGTAGACCGCGAATAACTGCTATCGAAAATCTGCCTTCTTTGATTGTTACACCCGCTATTTAGTAATATTTATCAAGAATCATCAGAATCAACATGAGGAGCTCCTCATCTGCTTGGAACATACAAGACAGATCTGATTTAGGAATTCAATTATTTTTAAAACATTTCAATGTCTCGAAAACAGTGAAGATTTTACTTAGTTCAATTAATGGTTTCCTGATAGGAAATGATCTTTTTCAGCAACCGACACAAAAGTCGTCCATTTTGATACCAAAATTAGCTCTTAAATTGACGTTTCTATTAGTGACACAAAAATAGGGACAACATAATTAGTTCCTAGGAGCTAAAGTCGAACTTTAGCTCCTAGGAACTAAAAAGGCAGTACTGGACGTCATCAAGAATAAACAACATTGTTAGGGTTGGTTATTTGGGTTGAGACGCATACCTGATCTGTTTCCGATTTCGGCAGATTTGGCATTTCATACCCATGCTGGAGATATAAATACATCTTATTATAGTTGAGTATTGAAATTATAAACATCTCAGTTGAGATGAGTATTTTTGTTTTGTTCAGGGAAGCCTTCAAAATTCAAATACTTGCTGGATCTGTATTTCATTCGTTATTCTCGGGATAACTTGTTTTTGAATCATTTGTATTATGGAGAGGAGTAAATAATCGCTATTATTATTGTTGATATGCACACTAACCTTTTCCACGTCTTGTTCCTATAGCTGGCACTGGCGCGGTATTTGCCATTAGAGCACCTAGTCCTCACAAAAATATGTTTCTCTGTGATTGAATTTATATTGAAACTACGATTCGAACATCCTTGAAAATTGAATGAACCTGCTGTTGATGCAGGTAGAATGTTCTCACTACACGGATTATTTGTCAATATTTGTTGCATTGCAGACATATGGCACGGCATTGGTGGTATCTTCTCATATTTATTTGAGTTAATTGTTTCGGTTGCAGAAAAAATAGCTGTTTCATTCGGATCAAAAGTGGCTTTGTTCGGTTCGCAAATTTTGTCAAACAAAGTGTCACTTTTGATCCTAATAAAACAATCTTCTATTTTTATCACCAGCTAGATCAGGTATATTTTGGATGTAAGTGAAGAAGCTAGAAATCTAGAGATCACCATCACCAATATAGAACCTGGTGAACGATAAACTGTGAAAGTACTTCTTCAGGTCTCTACCATACCATGATTGATTGTCCTTATTTATTGGCCTCCCTCAAATTTCATGTTCCTCAGAAACGATTACGTTATAGCAGCACATTCAATTTAGAAACTCATAGAACTATATATGCCAAACAATAATCTGATAAACAGGATGATGACGCTGAGTAACGGAGTGAACTGGGACATTTTTAACACAGGTACTGAAAGAGCCAAACGCACTTTTGCCTTAATGTACTGTCTTTATATTCAATGTACATTGTATTTTATGTGTATATATGTATAAATGTATTTTCATTGTTCTGTGATGTGTTTAGGAATCTATTGTATAGGCTATATATTTTTTTTACACTGGAATCGCCCGTTCATAAATAAATACATATTGGTTCCGAAACCATATTTCCAATCTTTGTTACTTTCAGCCACCGAATACGAATTCATGGTCCTCTGCAAAGACGACTATGGCGACGGTCTCTTCAGCAAATCTATCTTGGTGTGGACCAAACACTTAGAGGGAGAACCGGAGCGATTTAACGGCAACTTGCCCCCCGTGGGATACCCCCGAAACATCACTGTACGCCCCACAGATACGGGACTGCTGGTGGCCTGGCAACGACCCGAATACGGATTGGAATTCCTCAAGCGGTACCAAGTCAGGTGGACCCAGAGGCCGGACGACTACATATTCGGGTCAGCAGATACAACCAATACTACGTATCTAAGTGAGTTGAAGTGATCAGTAGATAGATGATTTTTGTTATGTTGCCAATATTACAAATTCCCTTTTTTTGCAGTTACCAACCTATCTGAGGGTACGGAATACGATATACAAGTGGTAGCATTATCCATCGACGATCAGCAGTCGGTGAGCGGTAAAGTGATTGGCGTTTTTCCTGGTTACAAGAGCATAAGAGCTGTGGCTACAGGAATAATTGCAGGTTTGGCCTTTCTGGGGACAGCATTTGTTGCTGTTTATTACGCCAAGAGGAAGTGGTGTAGGCCGTACCAAACAGCTTTGAAGAATTGACATAACATAGCAAATTTTATGAAACACTTCAGCAGCTAACCTTGAAGCTAATACACATAATTGTATATCATTAGAGATCCGTTCATTAGGGAAGGAACAGGAATTTTCATCATTAGATACTTACTTCATTCAACGAAATTTGGTATTTATTGTCACCTACACCTTTGATAACATTGAAATACCTCAAAACTCGTCCAATTTTAACAACCTGAAGAATACTACACAAAGCTTCTAGGAAATTGATTCATAAAACACTTCTGAATAGAATAGTAGAATGAAGGGACTATCCTACTACTATAATATCATTTCAAGTTTGGATACAAATTATCAAGATACACCGATACACGATTTACATTTTGTTATTTTTCACGAAAATGATTCTACTTGATAAACTTGCAATCAGAATGTGTGACATGATTAATATAATATATCACAATGCCTTACATTGTTTGTTATCAATAATACACTGTTTTCAAAAATATATATTTGTTTTAATTCTACGCACATGGTATACAAAGGTATATGGGTAATCATTCGAGTTTCGAGACAGGGGCATAATGAAACCATATTCAAAATACCTTTGTGACAAAGACAAATTTACCGTAAGTATCAATATCGGAATAAGCCTTTGGAGTGGACAAGATTTTTTAATATCCAATACGTTGCGTTTTATCAATTCTCAACTACAGTATATTTTCTCTTTCACATAATATATCCTTCAATAGAATTTCGAATATTCCAATTACCAGCTCATGCCTGACCTCCTGGTCAAAAAATCAAAATATGACCTTATTTGAATATTCTTATTTTTGAGATACCTCTACTGCTACTGGGACTTGAAACGTCAGTTTTTCGACATTCCATAGCAAAAAATCCCATTTTATGACCAATTTTGGTACTCGAATTTCCGCCGCAACCTGAAATAGGCTCTGCTGTTGATCACAGTCCAAAATGAAAATTAATAGTGACATATTTTTAGATTTTTTTATTAGCTTATGGAATATACTCCTCTCGCTGTGAAAACACAACCACGCTGAGGTCGCTGAGTTATTTTATGCAACGATAAAGGTGTTTTCGGAAACTTACTCTGGGTTGTTATCTCGATCCAGAGAGGTCACGTGATAATCACCTCTTCGAGTCTTTCAGCCAAGATTGCCAACGGAATATTTTCACCTTCAACAGATTCTTCATTTCCATGTGCATCTTCAATAAGTTAATTTTCTGGTTCATTATCAGTACCGTATTCGTGGATTTCATCACTTTGATTTTCTTCTTCTTCTTTATATCATAGTCAAGCAGTGCAATTCCCAAGTTTTATAAGACTAGAAAAGGAATTATGAATATTTCATAAATTTTCGGCATGATACCCAATAGTGGTGGCAATCGCGAACACCAATTTCGAGGAACTATGGCGATGTCTATTTGTGAAGATATTCCGAATTCATTTCATCTAACTTCTAAGGTACCTACTCTCTCAGATCACATATTTCTTAGAAAGGAACAGAGTTTTGCCTTTGTATAGTGAATATGTGTACTTACCAAATGCATTGTTGAAGTTATTAGCATCCATATCAACTACACATTCAATAACCGTCTCTCAGATACGTGAAATGAGCAATTTTTTATTTTATGAAAACTTCACATAATATACCTACCCACGGCATTGTACCGGCAGTCTATAGAGAAGTGACATCTATTGGTAGAGGAAGGAGGTTATTGTTTCAACTGTGTCAGAAAACTGTAATATGAGAGTGGCAGGATCGAAAGGGTTATGATTTTTTTTTGGGTCGGAACTATATTCATTATCGGTAAAAACAGCTTGTAACATATACAGGGTTGTTCTAGATGCAGAATTCTGATCATCTTTCATCTGTTCCAATCTAATATCAGTGAGAAGTTGAAATAAGGACATGAATGAATAGTTTTTTAGTAATTAAATTCGAAGACCTGTTTTTTTGTTTTTTTGAATAGACCACATTATATTTATATTGATACCATTATGTACCACCGAATTTCTTGTTTATAAAACTGTATGTTGTGTGTAAACAATAAATGAATTGAATTGAATTGAATTGAATTTTGGCACAAAAAAATCCTGAAGTTAAAAAATCCTAATTTTGAACACCCTATTTCTCTGTAATCATTCCCGCTAGACCCCAAGTGTGATGCATTGATGAAATCAGCTCTTCAAGGAGAATCTGAAATGAATACAGGGTGTTTTATTTGAAATATCAAAGTTGCTACTACTTTCTGGTATAAACAGCAAAGATGTATTGCTGAAAATATTTCAGATCGATAGACCAACGGCAACTTGGGTAACCAAATTTTCAAAATGATCCTATGTCCCGTTTTCCGTAAACGTCCCGGGTAACATCGACCGTGACCTACCATGTATACTTATTCATACAAACACATGCGTATCAACATTCACAACATCCATCATGAAAGCGAAAGCAACATTTTCTTGGCATTGAAAATATACAATAACGTTGTTGAACGTGCATTGCATAGACTTCTTCGAACGATTTGAAAATTTTAATTCTTGGTTTACCTGGAAATTTCAATTTCTCCAGCAGAAATATTGAGAACTGACATGACAGTTATTAAATAAACAATGTGTTTGAGTCGAAGTAGTACCAGTATGGGTATCTTGGAAAATACAAAAGTTGCGCGATTGACGGGCCATAACATAATTTTCAAAAATGGTTTTATTGGGCTAGATCGTCATACTTGTTAGGCTAAATCATCTTGCTATTTCTCAATTTGTTTCAAAAGTATTCTTATCCGTCATCCGGTTGCACCCTTACGAGCAACCCTCAGAAGTATTCAAGAGACTTGTGCGAGCAAGGAATGACGGGGGCCTTGTGTTTCTTAGGCCATCATAGGGGGACAAATCCAACTTGGAGGGGACTGCGGGCTCGGGGACTTCGGCCAAAGCTGCCGAAAAAACCAAAACGGCCTTTACAGGCAAGGGGAAAAAACCCCTTCGAGGTAAGGCGCCGAAAAAACGAGGTGGACCGGAACCTGAGGCAAGAGGGGAAAGTAATCCTCCTTGCCCTCCCTCCTCGTAGGGAAGATGGCTACCCACATCTCGTTCCTTCAGGCGAATATCCAACATGCCAAAGCGGCCTCTTTCGTCCTTGGCAGGAGGTTCGCCTGTCAAAAACTTGATGTGGCATTGATCCAGGAACCCTGAATTTCCAACACAGGCCGGATTAGCGGCCTGGGAAACTGCTCTGGTAAGTTGATTGCATGCACTACAGGTGGCAAACCTAGGGCTTGTATACTTATCCGGAATAACATCAACTACTTTATGTTAACAGGTTTCTGCACCCCCGATGTGGTTGCAGCTCAGCTCTCGGCCCCGGTGGGGGACAGCAGCATAGACGTAGTAGTCTGCTCTGCATACTTCCCGGGCGACCTGAGGGAACATCCTCCTCCAGCAGCAGTGCGAGAGCTAATCGCCTTCTGCAAGAGGAAAAACAGGCAACTGATCATTGGATGTGATGCAAATGCCCACCATTTGGACTGGGGAAGTAGCAACATCAATGAAAGAGGTGAGTACCTATATAACTATATAATAGGTGAAGGGCTAGTCGTAAATAACGTAGGCTCGGAGCCAACTTTCGTGAACAGAATTCGCGGAGAGGTTTTAGACTTAACAATCAGTACACAATTTATGAGTACGAAGATCGTTAATTGGCAAGTATCTACGGAGCCCTCATGTTCAGATCATAGACATATACGATTTGATGTGAGAACAGGACACCGACCAATAGTACAATTTCGTGATCCTAAGTGCACAGACTGAAATGGGTACTGTGAATCTCTCCAGAAGCACCTTGATCCCAGAATCAGTACTATCAAAAATAGTGCCGAAATCGAAGTGGCGAATGAGCGTATAGCAACCGCAATTCTAACGGCCTATCAGGACAACTGCCCACTAAAGGAGAAGAAAGACCACAGAGGTACACCCTGGTGGAGCAAGAGCCTGGACAAAAAAAGGCAAGAAGTTCGACGTCTCTTCAATCGAGCTAAAGATGCAGGGTGCTGGGACACTTACCGCACATCTCTAACGGCTTATAACAAAGAAATAAGGAAAGCCAAAAGAGACTCTTGGAGGAGATTCTGTCAGAGTATATCAGATGTACCTGCCAGCATGAGAATTCACAAGGCTCTCGCCAGAGATCCGACCCAAGAGATCGGCTCGATAAAACGACCGGATGGCTCTTTTACGGACTCTGGTAGGCAAACGTTAGAGGTTCTTCTACAGACTCACTTTCCCGGCAGCCTGCTCCTGGAGGACCGTCAGCAGATTCCACTTCCAATGGGATCGATAATACGACCAAAAAAGGAGGACTGGAAGAATGCCTCAATGGTGGTCACCCCAGAGTCAGTGGAATGGGCGGTGAATTGTTTCTCCCCATTCAAGTCTCCGGGAGAGGACGGAGTTTTTCCTGCCCTCTTACAAAAGGGCAGAGAAGTTTTACTACCTCTCCTGGTTAAATTATATAGAGCGAGTTTGGCGTGGAGCTACATTCCGTTAGGCTGGTCAACAGCGAGGGTTGTGTATATACACAAATCGGGTACGGCGAATCATTCCCTACCCAAATCCTTCCGACCGATCAGCCTTACCTCGTTCCTATTAAAAACTCTAGAAAGAATTCTAGACAGGCATATTAGAGAGGGGAATCTAAGGGAGCATCCCCTAAATCCCCATCAATATGCCTACCAAACAGGCAAATCAACGGATTTAGCACTGAACAATCTTGTAGGAAAGATCAGCCATTCCTTAGATCATAAGGAAATTGCGCTGGCAGCCTTCCTAGACATAGAAGGAGCGTTCAATAACGCCCTACCACAATCACTCTACATGGCAATGCAAGGTAGAGGAATCAGCAGACAAATATGCAACTGGATCAAAACCATGATTGGAAATCGGTACGTCATATCATCACTGCATGGAGGGTCGATCAGGTTTAGAGCGGCAAAAGGTTGTCCACAGGGCGGGGTACTTTCCCCCCTTATGTGGTCATTTTTGGTTGACTCTCTGCTGAGCGATCTCTCCATGCAGGGGGTGGATTTCCAATGCTATGCAGATGATCTCGTCCTAATAGTAAGAGGGAAATTTGAAGCGACGATCTCAAACGGCCTACAAGAAGCCCTCAATACTGTGTACAGGTGGTGCGAGAGGGAGCAGATGTCTGTGAACCCCCGGAAAACTGTAATTATCCCTTTTACCAAAAGGCAAAAGCTAGATAAGCTTCGTCAGCCTGTCCTATATGGAGAGAGCATTCCGTTTGCGACGGAGGTGAAATATCTAGGGGTCACCCTAGATAAAAGACTCACCTGGAACGCCCATATGGCAAAAACTATTAACAAAGCCAGATTTTCCCTCTGGAACCTCAGAAGGGTATGCGGCAAATCATGGGGAATGAACCCCAAACAGATTTACTGGATTTACCAAACAATGGTAAAACCAATGGTCACGTATGGTTCGGTAGTCTGGTGGACCAAAGGTCTGCAGGGAACAGCCAGGGCAAAGCTTGCTGGTCTCCAGCGGCTGGCGTGCCTGGCCATTACAGGGGCGATGTCCTCTACTCCAACGGCAGCGATGGAAAACCTCCTGAACCTCACTCCCCTCCACATTGTCTTGGAGAGGGAAGCCAGGATGGTTTCCTACAGATTCCTGTCATTGGAAAATCAAATCAGAGGGGGGCGACTGCTGGACCACTCCGGGATACTGTGTGAAACAAAAAATCACCAAACTCTAGGAATGGTTTCCGACATGTTGGCCACTCAGACACACGTGAAAAAGTCTTTCAAAGTCCTCTTCCCGAAGAGAGACGAATGGGCAAGCGGATCAGTCCGATTCCCAGAGACCGAACACGTAATGTACACAGATGGTTCGAAAACCCCTCGTGGAGTGGGAGCCGGTGTGTTCAGCAGAAAACCGAAGACGGAAATTTCCGTCAATCTCGGCAAATATGCTACAATCTTTCAGGCGGAGGTATTCGCAATTGAATTGTGTGCTAGAGAGTTGTCGAATAAACCTCTAGTAAACAAAAATATCAGTATTGTATCAGACAGTCAGGCTGCTCTTAAAGCACTGAGCTCCAGCAAGATGAATTCCAAGCTTGTATGGAGCTGCATTGAATCCCTAGAAAGCCTGGGTGCTAACAACAGAGTCACTTTGCTGTGGGTGCCTGGACACCAGGGGGTGGAGGGTAACGAGAAAGCCGACATCCTCGCCAAACAGGGAACCGAATCTGTGTTCATAGGACCAGAACCATATTTTGGGGTCACCGCAAGTGCGGCGAAAACAACTATCTCGGGCTGGGCGGAGGGAAAAACACTCACGTACTGGTCCGAATTACCAGGATTAACCCATTCGAAGGCGTTCCTGCCTAAACCATCGGAAAAAATAACCAGGCAGATCCTAGAATGGAGCAGGGGTAACCTGCGAATTCTGACTGGACTGCTTACGGGACACTGTCGTCTAAGATACCACCTGGGAAGGATGGGTCTGAACCAACAAACGGACTGTCGGTTCTGTTGTGTGGAAGACGAAACGGCTGAACACATATTATGCTCATGCTCTAGCTTAGAAAGACTAAGGTTCGACACATTTGGCTTTACCAACCTAGAACCTATCGATTTCAGACAAATCTCACCCAATTCAACCATGAACTTTGTAAAAAGATGTGGATTGTACGGTGAACTGTAACCTCTAGGGGTGAGCCACAATAGACCCATCTGGGGTCGCAGTGGAGGGGAGGTGTTCGCCCCACTCACATGGAACCTAACCTAACCTAGGCCATCATAAAAATGTCTGCAGTCATTGGAATCGAACCCACACTGTGAGAAATCCTTTTGAATAACTGAAAATTTGGTGGTGAGGTGGTGGTGGAGTATTTTCACAATTTCTCCCAATAATGACAATGTTTATGACGAATTTGATTGAATAGCACAAAATTTGGAATAGAACAAACCAGACAACCATATTAGAGTATGGCTTTTACTCAATCATTAGATGAAACATGTGAGAATCACTCATTCTCGACTGATTTCATTAAATAATTGGTGAAGGGCCGGTACATGCGCAGTATTTGTTAGCATCTAACTTACTGTATCGCGTCACTGTCAAAGTCCCTTTTCAATGTACAGGGTGGGCAAAATTGGGCGTTTTCACCGTCTATCTCAATAACTAGAGGAGTTATCGAAAAACCGATATATATGTTCCGGGTTCGAATTTGGAGAAACCTCGGATGGCACAATCAAAATTTCGATATCTTCATTCGTTTTAGAGATACAGGGGGAAATTGAAAATTTGCCGATTTCGATTTTATTTTCTGACTACTTTACGGTGAGAGGTATCAGAAAATTTCAGACGCATATTTATACAGTATGATGCGTGGAATCCATTGGCATTATCAGAAATTTTATACAGGGTGACGTTGAGAAGATACGGCAGCCAATTATGTTTTTTCTAATGGAACACCCCGTATATTTTGGCACAGTTGAATAGTCCCAGGCGTTCTCATTACAAATATATATATAACCCTACCTTTTCCTTCCACAATTTCAGATATATTCGCAAAAATATATTCAGTGTGTCACATTTCTTATGGTTACACCCCCGTATCTTCTGTAAAAATAATTGAGGTAGGATTCAAAAATTCGCAACTGTCAGAAAGATACAAATGATACACTCATGGAGTCATGGACCAAGTGGGATCATCTCCAATGATAACACTGCTCGCCAGCAGCTATGGAATCATCGATATTTCTGGATAATTTAACGTTATTTCAGCATTCCAAAAAGTGAGACCCATTCATATCACCAACGCAGTGAATTCTGTAAGGAAACGATGTGAAGTTTGCTTAGGCCAAAATGGAAGACAATTTGAACATATTCTATGAAGCCATATCTTTATACGTTGTTATTTCTTGAATAAATAAATGATTCCTCTTATTTCTGTATCTTAAATAGTTTGAATGTCTTGACCCAATGATATGAAATCGAATAATTCCTTATTTCATTTCTTACCAAATATCCATTCATCTGGAAATAACATTCCCTATGATATTTATTTTCCACATTTTTGTGAATATATACAGAGTGTCATTTTCAACCTCGATTCTGCCTGTTGATAGCATTATCCAGAAATATCGATGATTCCATAGCTGCTGGCGAGCAGTGTTATCATTGGAGATGATCCCACTTGGTTCATGACTCCATGAGTGTATCATTTGTATCAGTTGCGAATTTTTGAATCCTACCTCAATTATTTTTACAGAAGATACGGGGGTGTAAGGTGTAACCATAAGAAATGTGATACACTGAATATATTTTTGCGAATATATCTGAAATTGTGGAAGGAAAAGGTAGAGTTATATATATATATTTGTAATGAGAACGCCTGGGACTATTCAACTGTGCCAAAATATACGGGGTGTTCCATAAGAAAAAACATAATTGGCTGCCGTATCTTTTCAACGTCACCCTGTATAAAATTTCTGATGATGCCAATGGATTCCACGCATCATACTGTATATATATACGTTTGAAATTTTTTGATACCTCTCACCGTAAAGTAGTCAGAAAATAAAATCGAAATCGGCAAATTTTCAATTTCCCCCTGTATCTCTAAAACGAATGAAGATATCGAAATTTTGATTGTGCCATCCGAGGTTTCTCCAAATTCGAACCCGGAACATATATATCGGTTTTTCGATAACTCCTCTAGTTATTGAGATAGACGGTGAAAACGCCCAATTTTGCCCACCCTGTACATACAGTGAACAGTGTATTTGGGAACAACATGTCGGCCGTTTTAAGTCTGAATGAAGAACTGTGAAGTAGAGGAATGCCCAAATATCTCTGATCTTCGGAGAAAGGAAGACTCGAGCCAGGTCGAGAATGAGCAGAGGCCGTATTATCCAATTGATAACGCAGCGTCAGTCTTGATGGAAGTGTAGTCCATGAGAACAATCCTGTCATCCTGTGCTTTTCATTTCAGCGAAGTGAATTATAAACTGCAAACTCGAGCACAAAACATGTTATTAGGATGATTATATCTGTGAAGTTTGGGTATACTGCGGGTAAGTTTAATTTAGTGAAATACATGATGGCTTTCAACAACATGGCTGATGATCGTGAATTGTTATGTATATTGTATTAATCGATATCCGATCACCTTGACGTTTAGATAAATCAATATACACATTAAAGGTGGATATATGTATACATATTCTTCAGTTAAATAGTCCATATCACCGTTGATTTCTTTCACAGCCATGCACGGCCATGTTCGTGTGTTTGCTTTTCATTCAATAGTTACTGAAAATTAATCAAATCAGAGTATTTCAAATCAGAAATGAGTAAATGGAAACTTCATTGATTACATTATTCCCAAATTAGGTATATTGAATCTTAATTGAGATAGTGTTATCGAAACTGATTCAATAATTCAGCTGTGATCATTCATGAGATCTAGAGATCTATAAAATATTTGTTGGAAATGTTGTTCGAGAATTTGTCTCTATTTAGGTAGCATACCCACAACAAATCTGCTCTGATGAATAAATTTTTGATCAGCTCTTAATATGCATTTTTTGTCTGCAGATTGATGTGACTGTCAACGAGCTTGTTAGTAGGAGATTGCAGCGAGAAGCAGCCATACTTGATTTCGGAGAGCTAGACAATTTACTGATATATTTCAAATTATTTTAGCTTTGTGCTTCATCAGAAGTACATTGTGAATGTTATCGTATGATCTTTGATTGTTAATAAACGTTTGTACTATAAGTATATCATTTCTACTCAATATTGTATAAAACCAGTCGAAAAAAGTTTAAAAGTACTTTTTTTTAATATTACATCACTAAATAGAGGGCATATGCACACACTAAATGAATGTCTTATTGACACTCAAAAATGAGTTGAAACTCACTCAAAAAATCGCAAAACTGAAATATATTCAAAAATAAACTGGGAACAATGACTCAATTCTGATTCCTTGAGTTCACTCATTGAATTACCATTACACTCAGTCAAGTTGAGTGGATTTTCAACTCAATCAAACGTGGACCGGAATTGAGACATTATTGAATGGAGTTTTTCTCACTCAATTTTTTTCTATGCACTGACGCTTCTACCACACGGCTACCTGGTATCTGAAAATCATTTTGCTGATTAAGTAAGATCAATCCTTCGATTCTGATTTCGACAATATTTTACACATTTTGATGCGGGGACAGCCTATTTTAGCCATCAAGTAATTTTTCAAATACGGGTCTGTATGCTACTGTGGAAAAAGGTTTATCAATCGAAAATGGTATAAATCAACATCGATACGCATTTGGAAATACGTAAATGATCAATAAATCAATAACATTTAACAAATATTGAATAAAAGTTAAGGAATAAAACTTCTTTGAACGTCCGAGTTATTCAATATGAAATTGACGAATTCACAGGAGATGCTCGAAAAGATTGCCATTCAGGCCCGTAATCCAAAATCTACTTAATGGCCGAAATAACCTCAATATAAGAAGTAATGAAGTTGATGATGGTTGCTCGAAGACGAAACTTTGGATCCGAAAATCGATAATGCCAAATTTATTGAATCAACAGTTGCAAAGAAGATGTTTTACAGTTCTGTCATAACTTCATCATCAATGCCAGAAATATAGAATTCAAAATAGGGCAATTCAGTAATTTTATTGGTTTTTCAATCGCGCAACAATTTTTCCATTTTACCAAATCTGTTCGATCTGTAAGTATATCCCGTAGTTCTCGAATGGCCCATACAAGTAATACTGTACCCCTGCTCTCCAGGGCACAGTGTATGCAAGGTGTTTTTGAAATAAGTGCACATATTCAGCACATTAATATGATACAGTCTGAGCTCGAGTCTGAGGAATATTCACATGATATCAGATTTTTTCTAATTCTACTAATTAACGAGAAATTTCATCCCAAAAATTGAACAAAATGCAGAAAAATAACAAGTACGCCACTTTAATAGTATATTACACACCGAGGTGGGAAGTGATTCATTCCTGGCGCGAGATTAGTTATAGCTATAATCTCGAGACAGGAATGAAACTTCCTACCGAGGTTTGTATACTATTTTAGACATTTTTCCTCGAACTTAACCAGACAAACCAGGTTATCTTTATGATGACGTCACGGTAACTTTATTATGACCTAAAGGTTCATTTTTAATGCTTGACAGATGTCAGTTCATCAGCTGTTTTTATTTATTCTCTGATGGTCAAAGAATAGTAGGTTGTTTGGTTTTGGTAGTATTGAATAAGAAATTCATCATCTGTAACAAGAATATATCATAGATACAAACTAGGTACTTACCATCTTTTAAATTCGAGAAAATTGGAACAATTCGCTTCCTACATATTAACAATAAATCAAATATTCATCTTCATCAATGGTATGATGAGCCCTCTCATTGAAAAATACTTCGTATGAATCCATAGGCCTGTTCGTTTGTATTGCTAAACTTGCTAAAGTTGATTTTTTTTTTCATAGTTGTCTCTGTTCATGGCATGATGTAAACAGAGAAAGTCATAGAAGAAAATCAAGTTCAGCAGGTAGAGCAAGCACAAACGAACAGGTCTCAGGATTATCTCTTTGAGGAATATAATTATTTTTTCTCATCAATTATATAACCTCAGATCATAACAACAACAAGAGCCCAATCCAGTGCCCAATCAAAAGCCGTGAACTACCTCAGTGTCCTGGTTTGAGTGGTTGGTCAACTATTACGTCATAGTTTGGAATACACTTCGAGGAAAATTGACTGGTTAACTTATTGTTGACCCGGTTTGTGTGGTTATCTTCGAGGAAAAATGGCTTTCATTACAACATTACAACCATCATATTCCGATCAAAATTAATAAATCTCTGTTTCGAGGGATATGACACTTCCCAACCTTCAATGACGTTAGTAATGAGAACATCACATAGTTGGTTGTAAATAATACAATTTGAATAATTGAACTCCGAGTGATTGTGCCCACCGCATGGAAATTTGAACAGAGGTGACGTCTGATATGCTACAGTGTAGTACTTTATTGGGTAGAAAAAGGGGTCTATCCTCAAATTTTATTTTGATCCCTAAATTAGAGACATTCGACAGTACACGTCGAGCTTCCTCAGTGTTTGAAATATTTGCACTTATTCAATGCCTCCCTGTATAACTATTTCACTCATCTAAAAATTCTCTCATAATCTGAACAATCACAAGCCAAAGACAACTCGTATTTATTGCGAAAACATTAGCTGTCATTCAATTCTAGTGGTGGTAAAACAATTCTTTCCACTACTGCCTAGCTATAAAACATACCATTATTCACTCCTTTTCGAGGCGTAAAGTGTGTTTTTACTACCAAGGTAGTTTTCTTCATTTTATGAACCACTAGTCAATGAAGACATAGCCACTTGTCGTAATTAACCCGAATGCATTGTTCTGTTCAGAGATTCGCAGGAATGGCACTGGAATCTAGTAGATATTTTTCAATAACTACTTGTCATGTGCTGTCATGGTCATGGCTAAATAAGTGCTTTCATAGTGACAATAGGTCCATATTTCATGGAGGGAAGTGTGTTTTTTCTGCCAAGGTAGCTTTCGTCATTTCATGAACTTTTTTTTTTTTTCAATTGACTCGGCCGTTACTTGATGGAAATCCATGACAAATGTAAAAACTTCACGAACGATAAAATTTCCACAAAATTCAAACAAACTGAACTTTTTTTAGTTCTTTGTACCAGTATATCACCTGACGAAACTACTGTGTTAGCGAAACATGTCGTGTGTTTAAGAATTTTGTGGAGATCTTATCGTTTGTGAATTTTCTACATTTCATGAACTACTGATTTTCACACTCACTCACTTCTCTGGAACACCGTAGAAAAGTTGGAGATCTGGCTCTATTTAGTAGATATTTTCATGGACGATGCTCTTCTGAAATATCAACAATTGTTCCTCCCTTGGCAGTCCCCGCGAGATTAGCCCGTCGAGTTGAGGCTTCGCACCCCTTCGTGGTCACTTTGGAGACCTGCAGAACATCTCTTTCCAAAGACTCGTTCATCCAACGAACAGCGAGGCTCTGGAATACATTGCCAATGGAGGTGTTCCTAACGTCCAGAAATTCAAGAAGAACACCAATTCCTACCTTATTTCCCTTGGTTCTCACGATGTTCTCTGAACATTACAGGATATCCCTATTCGTGGGAACCAGAACATAAAAAAAAAGTTAAAAAAGCCAAAGCCACCTCTGTTATGATCAACCCGTTCACTGTTCTGATGCGTTCGAATCTAGTAGGTATTTATCAATTAATAACGACTTGTCATATTATGCTGTCTTGGTCGTGGCTACTAGATTTTGATCAGAATTGAAAAGAAGGGCTTTCATATTGACAATAGATCCATATTTCAGTTTCACAGTACTATAAATGAGTGAAATATATTGCTAGTGCTGAAAAAAATTATACACCTTATTGATAGTGAAGAATACATTACATGCATCTGCTGCGAAGCCTCAGAATATATTCTTGGTCCCTGACTAATAATGATATAATTTACTACCTTGGTATAAAAAAATAGCAATTTTTGTAACAAGGAAGGAAAGTGCCACTTTTTCTCCTCCTAGCTTTAGCCACAATGCTTCGTGTCGAATAACGGGAATAGCCCTGTATTATAGAATATAGGTTAGGTCGTCAATGCCGTATAAGTTATTTCATTCATTGACCTAAAATGAGGTCACTTTTAGTTTTTATCCCTAGGGAGGCAACGTTAGGAAGGAAAAGTTAGGGAGGAAAAGTACGACTTTGTTCCCTACAATGAGGCCAGGAAATCTATTCTTTCGATAGGGGTATATGCGGAAATAGTATATTGTTTAACGAGCACGGAATGATACTGATTTCCTACGAGAATGAAGTTTGCAGCATGAGCCATATGCGAATGCTGCAATCATTCCAGTAGGAAATTGGCATTCCGTGCAAGTAATACACTATAATTTTTCTACGGCTCTAACAGCGGCATTTTCGATTTCTTCCGCTGGTACCATCTGATTTCCTGTCCATTGCTTGCAATTTGACATTCCATGAGTGGTCAGATCTTTTTGAAATAGATAGCACATTGGAGTCATTGTGATATCAGTTATGGAAATAAAATTGATGATATACAAAGTACCTCATAAAAATAATTTGTCTACAGCTATAACACAATATTTCTCTTGTTTTACTGTGTTCGATACATCAGTGAGGTACTTTGTATGTCATCAATTTTTTAAAATGTCAAGCAATGATAGCTCTGTCTAATAGATGAGCATTACTTGAGAGGACATCAGATGGCAACAAGACGAAGAAATCAAAAATGATGCTGTTAGTAAAATTATGGTGTCGGAATGCTACTTTCCCACTCGAATGAGCAATGAGCAGCATGAGCCGTAGGCGAACTTCATTTTGGTGGAAAAATCACTACCATTCCGTGCTCGTTGAACAATATACTATTATTGCAATGCAATGTCAATAGCCCCTACATACGCACGATGTGCTTCGTACATTATAGGGATACCCTTTCGTGCGCACCAAGACATAAAAAAAATAATAATTATACAACTCATAGTTCATGGGTTCATGGTCATGGTTCAAGGAATAAGGAACCAAATTCGATACTAATGTTTGACAATCATTGTTTACATTTTTAAAGAGCATTTGAGTTCAGAGGCGGCGAAAATGATTTTACTTACTCAAAACCATTTTCACTTGAAGAGTCACACCACACTTCACAATCGAATTGGTATGTGAAATGTCAAATATCGACCAATCTCAAGTTGTAGCGTCGAAACTATAGACAGTATACATAATTTTCCAACAACATCTACAATACATTTATATTTTCTGAATTCACCATAAGAAATAGAAGCGATCAATGAAATGCAGTGTTATCACAATATAAATTTCGAGAAAAAATGTTTCGAAGCAATCAAATATCTTCAGACATGTAACGTTTCTACTTATCTTCGAGATGTAACTGGTGATGATTCTACATTTTTATTCACAGGCAAATCTGATACTCAAATTCAAAACAGAATTGATGATTGTATTCAGTCACTTTGTAGATGGTCAAAAACAAATTACTCAACTTTCCATAGCAGACAGAATAAAAATGTTCCTGTTGTAGAAATAAAAATATAGATGATCGAACTATAGAGAGGGTTGAATGCACTACTTTCTTAGGGGTCAGACTTGATCATCATCTATCATTCGAATTACATTGTAAATCCCCAGCAAATACATTGAGTACTAAATGCATTCAATTGAGAGCTCTCAAATCAATTTTGGACATGCGAGGGCTCCTACTCTTTTACCACGGAGAAATTCAATCTCGAATGACATATGGAATCACCATCTAGAGTAACTCAACTGCCGCTCATGAAGTCTTCATAGTGCAGAAAAGAATTGTACGATGTCTTGCCAGTGTTCCTAGTGGCACCACATGTAGGAAATGATTCAAAGAGTACAAGTTACTTCCCCTATGTGGATTATACAGGGTGGGTCATGGTCGATGGCACCTTAGACGTTTACGGAGAACGGGACATAAGATCATTCTGAAAATTTGGTTACTCAAGTAATTGCTCTTGATCTATCGATCTAAAATATTTTCAGCTCTGCGGCGTTGCCACTTCTATCGAAAAGTAGCAACAACTTTGTTATTTTGAATAGAACACCCTATATTTTATTGCATCTTCAGATTTTCTCTGAAGAGCTGATTTCATCGATATATCACACTTGGGGTCTAGCGGAAATGATTACAGAGATATAGGGTGTGAAAAATCGACATTTTACAACTTTAGGAATTTTTTTTGTCGAAACTATTCATTATTGGTCAAAACGGCTTACATGTCCCTATCTCAACTTTTGATTAACTATCTACTGATATTTAATTGGGACATATACCGGGTGATCAAGAATCTGAATTCTGCACCACCCTGTATTTGTTTCAATTAAATGTCAGTAGATAGTTGATCAAAAGTTGGGAAAGAAACATGCAAGCCGTTTTGACCAATAATGAATAGTTTCGACAAAAAAAATTCCTTAAGTTGAAAAATGTCGATTTTTCACACCCTATATCTCTGTAATCATTTCCGCTAGACCCCAAGTGTGATATATCGATGAAATCAGGTCTTCAGAGAGAATCTGAAGATGCAATAAAATATAGGGTGTTCTATTCAAAATAACAAAGTTGTTGCTACTTTTCGATAGGAGCGGCAACGCCGCAGAGCTGAAAATATTTTAGATCGATAGATCAAGAGCAATTACTTGAGTAACCAAATTTTCAGAATGATCTTATGTCCCGTTCTCCGTAAACGTCTAAGGTGCCATCTACCGTGACCCACCCTGTATATCCTTGAAGTTTTAACTAATATACATAAAAAACGAGAAAGTTTAAAGAAACATAATTCAATACATAGTTATCAAACGCGAACAAAGAATAATTTTTATTTGCCCAATGTACGTTTGACGATATCTCAGAAATCATCGGACATATTGGGACTCAGACTATACATAATTCTCTTCCCGAAGAATTAAAATTGATCAATGAACTGCATACGTTCAAAAATAAAATGAAAATGCATTTCCCCTATAGTTTGAAGGAATTTTTTTAATACCTCTTCGTTTGTTTACTTAGACTGTATGTTCTATTGTATTTCATATATCCAAATATTTGTACTGACTTGACTTGTCCGATAGCATATAACTGCTCTGTGGATTAAATAAACTTGAACTTGAACTTGAACTTGGTGTTTGCTGGATAACATCAACGCTGTCAACGAAAGCTCTTGCTAAAAGTGCAGCCTGGGGAGCCAACAACCTGGTCAACGCAACCAAAACTTGAGCGTGTATATTGTCTCCAAAAAAGCCGAATATCTCTATCACTAATAATTGTTATTCCCACAATTATAAAGTCGGAAATCCTTCACTCTTTTTAACAGTTAGCAATACAAGCAAACAAACAAACTCGACAAGCTAAGTCAGCTCAGTAAATCTCGAGATATTATGTCGAAAGACTCTCCACCAAATCTCGTTGAATGTCTATGTAGAAAGGCAACTCTTAGGAATTAATTGAATATAAGGAAACATTTACAAGTAAAAATTCCATTCCTAGCTTATCCCCCCTACGTTCCACTGCCATAATAGGGATTTCATTTCGTGAGCTCTAAAAGATAGAAACAAAATATAAGTATGTATGAAAAAAAAAGCAACTACGAATATGAAAACAAACTGTGAGGAAAAAATACACGAAGAAGTGGGAGCTCCAATAAAGCTATGAATCATAGAGCCTCAGAAACCGCAGATACGCCACTGGCAGCAGCCGCAGCTTCATCGATGGACCTTTGAACCAGAATCTTCGTCACACACAAAAAGAAAAGAGAAAATTGATCCCCTTCCCCTCGGTGAGAGTTCCCATGCACCGGTCGTCCTTAAGGTTCAACAGCGAACCCAAACTTCGTATTTCGAATGCATTCAACATCATCCAACAAAGGAAAATCGACCTTATGCTCTATCGCGGCCCGTTAGATCGGTACACGAGAACTCGCGAATCCTCTGTTGGATTTCATCGGTGTGCGGATCCTCTTGGCGTTGAAGTCAGACTTACGGAAAATCCGGTAAACAGGGAAAACACACGAGTGTACTACCCCCGCCACCCTGTGGGCTGGGGAAAAATTCTCAAACACTAAGGAAAATAAATACAAAATGAACAACAATGGAAGATTTCGGAAGAAAAACAACTACTTTCCTAGCTAATGCCACGCAGAACATTGAATTACATCCTCCCGAAATAAGTGATTCTATCTTGAATGCCTAATGATTTCGATTTAGTCAGGCCACGCTAGACACCTACCCACTGGTATCGAGCTCTTTTGCTCTCATCAGTGCAGGGCAGTCTCCAGCCAGCAGTCCTAAGACCGTCGACTCAGCGAAGCCTAGCCAAACATGAATCAAGTCGGCATTATATTTTCCCAGGGGCGTCTTTCATAGACAATATGAAATCAACGCCATCTGAGTAGAAAAGAAGGAAAGAAACACTCCAAAACTGAAATTCTCATACGGGGAAATATAATGCCAACTTGATTTTTGTTTGGCTAGGCTACGCTTAGTCGGTGTTCTTAGGACTGCTGAGCTTGAATCCCGTCTGTAGGTGTCTAGCGTGGCCTGTCTAAATGGAAATCAATAGAAATTCAGGAAAGAATCACTTATATCAGTATTCGTTTATGAGTCCATGCACAGATTTTTGTTTGGCTAGGCTACGCTTAGTCGGCGTTCTTAGGACTGCTGGCTGGAGACTGCCCTGCACTGATGAGAGTCAAAGAGCTCGAAACCGGTCTATAGGTGTCTAGCGTGGCTTGGCTAAATCGAAATCAACAGGTATTCAGGAAAGAATCACTTGTATAAGTATTCGCTTATACAAGTCGATGCATAGATTTCGGGAGGATGTAATTCAATGACGAATTAGAATCCATATAATGTTCGAAACTTATATACTTTCTTTCCAAAGAATTTCAAAGATTTGCGGTTTTATAGACAAACGATTCTGGTCTGGGCTTGTCGAGTGCGTCTCACTGCCTGACTGATATTGCTAATGATGGAGAGAGCTGATATTTCTGAAGAACATTTTCTATAGAAGAATGAAAGGTCGCCGACTTTTATATATATATATCCAATGTTTTCAAAGAATTTGTGAGGAAGGCTTATTCTCCTCTGGATGGAATCTATGAGCAACCCCACAATATATATTATGCCCAAGAATCCCAAGATAAGGAAACTGCGAAAGATACAGAGTTGGTTGAATGAGAGAAAAGTTGCGCGAGAGGAACAACAAAATGAGTATTAAAAATCTCTAAATCTAATACTTTTCGTTTTACATTCAATTACTGGTAGCAAAATTTCTGAATTTTCGATTTTATTTTTTCTGGCTTCAATAATGAGATGACAAAAATGAAAAATTATCTTCATGACAATTTTTAATGCTTCTCTATTTGGAATCATCGATTTTCTGATCCATAACGTTTCGTCTCTGAGTAACCATCATCAACTTTATTTTTTCAAATACAACCCTGATATTTTGATATCAGATTCGATTAGCCATTATTTCCATTCTGATGTCTACCATATATGCTACATATTGTGGTTCTTGATGCGTTTCGAGCTTATTTTGACCAACTTATACTCATTTTTTGGGATACGGACATGAATTTCTCATAATTCAGTGAAATAGTAATTCGAATTTACTACAAAATGATATGGAAGAAGCCCTGGACAATTTGACACTGGTGGATGTTCAGGCCTGCTGGTTCCAACAGGAATAACCCAAGAGGTGCTAGAGATTATCTCTCACTCTGATTTACAAGGAGAGTGATTAACACGTACTCTGAATGGCCCTGGCCAGCTCGTTCACCCGATGTGAACCCGCCACAGTTTGTCTCTGGGGATATGTCAAGAACTTATAAGGGAACTTTCGAAACAGAAGAAGAACTTAGAATACTGGTTTTTCTGAATATTACGATTTGAGCCAACTTGCTTTGATACAATATTACTAATAAAAGAGATACAGGCAGTCGCTAAGTTAGGGGGGCTGAGCCCCCCAAAGTTATGATCTAGCCCCTCAAAAAAGTGTTGTGAGAATGTAGCCGTTCAGTCGTTTCAATATTTTCCAATTTACCAAAAAAGACAGGAAGCCGAAAATCAATGGTCTCGAATTCAACAGTGGCACGTGAGCCGCTAACGCTAATGAAGTTAAAATATTCAACAGTATTAATGTCGAGATTGATGTATTGGTTTCTTTCAATATACTTGTTGTGAGGACAAATCAGGAATTAGGCAATCCAACTCAGGTTAGAATCAATACCCATGGCGCCTGGTTGGCACCATATATAAAATCAATGGAATGATGTTACTAGAACAAATAGATACTTTCTGTTTGTGATTTTCTTTGATTACCTATATGACTTGTACATCACACATGAACAATTTCATTGTGTACCAGCCAGTGCATAGCTTGACAGGTCATTGGATTGCCTAATATTTACTTCAGATATCTAAAAAAGTTAACTCAGATACTAGCTCCATGGATATTGATCAACAGTGACACCTTGTGTATACTATGCATATACTAGAAAATAAATATAATATTTCAAAATATATTTGAAGGAAGCGAGATAGGATATCTCAAAAATTCTCGAGAAATAAAAATTCAGCTACAGATAGAATTCAAAATACTTTATTTCAATTGCTCTTCATTTTGTTCTTATATATGTTCAGATCATTTTGTATCAATTAAAACAAAATGATATTACGAAAATGAATAATATTTGTAACATATAATTATTATGTGATAAAGTCGTCGGCCTGGAAAAATCAAATTTCGACTGCGCCGCATTTTTTACCATGCGGATATTGTTTCTAGTTTGCTAAATGAAGGTAATATTATTGATATCTTCAAACTTATTGAATTAGGGTTGCCATCCGTCTGGATTTCACCGGATATGTCAGAGTTATAGGGGCGTCCGGAGACGTCCGGGTTTTGATTAATGGTCCGGGTTTTCGTCAGGTCTCACCACTGACATAACTACTATCATGTCAGTGGAAGTTTGCACATGAATTGAATATTTATCGATTTGTGTGACTCAGTTTTGTATGAAACTGATTTTTTTTGTTTTTATTCGGTTTGTGCAACAAATAAATGTGTTGGTACCATAACCAATACATATTGTATCTATAGTGATATTCACAATTTACCTCTATATTTATATATACAGGGTGTCCCTAGACCAGTGGGACAGTTGAATATCTCCTGAACCAATAGGAATTTTCAAAATATTATAATTTCACATCATATCGCATTCTGAGTGCTTACTTCAGGAATGACTATATTTTATACGAGGGGCGCAAGAAAGGCTCACAAAATCGAACATCAATTTTTTCAAATGAAACACCCTGTATTTCATTGCATTTTCATATTCTCCTTGAAGAGCGGGATTCAACGACCTAGCACACTTGAGGTCTAGCGGAAATGATCTCCGAGAATTCTGACTGAAACTGAGAATTCTACACCACCCTGTATTTGTTTCAATTAAATACGAGTAAATAGTAAATCAAAAGTTGAGATATGGACATGTGAGCCGTTTTGACCAATAATGAATAGTTTTGACACAAAAAATTCCCAAAAATGAAAAATCTCGATTTTCCACACCCTATATCTCGGAAATCATTCCCGCTAGACCCCAAGTATGCTAGGTCGTTGAATTCAGCTCTTCAAGGAGAATATGAAAATGCAATGAAATACAGGGTGTTCCATTTGAAAAAATTGATCATCGATTTTGTGAGCCTTTCTTGCGCCCCTCGTATAAAATAAATGCGATATGATGTGAAATAATAATATTTTGAAAATTCCTATTGGTTCAGAAGATATTTAGCTGTCCCACTGGTCTCGGGACACCCTGTATATGAAAATATATATTTGGAATTAGATACAATTATTGATTTGAGTTTTTAAAATTCTGACGGTCCGGATTTTGTCCGGATTTTCAAGTAGCCTCTTCCTGGTTTTCAAATTTTAGAGATGGCATCCCTAGACCCTAATTGAATAGCAGTAAGATGCTAAAAACTTCCGATGTAACATTATTCTTCTTCCCTTCTCTCTCATCTGAGGAGTCTCAAATGTTGGGTAAAATATGAATACCTATTTTTTGTGTTCCATATTTTTATGAATGGAAAAACTACCTTGTTAGTGATATACAAATTCACCACTTGAAAAAGGGTAAGTAATGGTAGTTTTCAATAGAGCTAGTGATGGAAAATAGTTATTTATTACACAAGGGAAAAAAGTATTAGATGTTGGCTCGAGGTTGTGGTGTCTACAGACCTGTAGCGTAGCGTAGGGAGACAAAAAAGCTAGAACTAAAATCTAATATTTTCCCGTATATAATACACTGTTTTTTCCTGTGACATGGAAAACGACGATTCAATATTGAGAAGATATTACATAATAAAATCAGAAAATCATCGATGTGAAATTTGAAGTTTATAACTGATGGTGCAGGCATATTTTGTAGGCATCTTTATTGTTTCTATGGAAACCTTTTGAAGTAGTCTGTCAATTTCATTTTGTGTTTTGATTTCAAAATATTGCGAATTTATAGTGGTTGTTTAGTAATTTACGTAACCGCGAAATGGGCCCAGTGCAAGAACCGCGGTCAGCTCCATTTTTCATAATTCGTCAAAATTGATAAAAATTTTGCAAAAACGGAATTCGAGATTCAATATTGAATCGTCGATTTTCTTGTCACAGAAAAAAATAGTGTATTGTACACGGGAAAATATTAGATCTCAACTCCCGTGGGAAGAACGTAATTTGAAAAGTGACATTTTAAAACCTGTCAACAGAGATGAAATGTCAAACTGTTTTTCGTCACACAAAAATGAAACAGATTATTCAAATTGGAAACAAGTTAAAGCTTCAGATGATTACTTTTATATCACGAGGTTAAAATTTGAATTCTCAAATTTCCATAATGCCCAAAAAAAAAGTTTCGAAAAAATATGAACGTACAGGGTGGGCAAAATTGGGCGTTTTCACCGTCTATCTCAATAACTAGAGGAGTTATCGAAAAACCGATATACATGTTTTGGGTTCGATTTTGGAGAAACCTCGAATGGCACAATCAAAGTTTCGATATCTTCATTCGTTTTAGAGATACAGGGGGAAATTGAAAATTTGCCGATTTCGATTTTATTTTCTGACTACTTCACGGTGAGAGGTATCAAACAATTTCGAACGTATATTTATACAGTATGATGCGCGGAATCCATTGGCATCATCAGAAATTTTATACAGGGTGACGTTGAAAAGGTACGGCAGCCAATTATGTTTTTTCTAATGGAACACCCCGTATATTTTGGCACAGTTGAATAGTCCCAGGCGTTCTCATTACAAATATATATATAACCCTACCTTTTCCTTCCACAATTTCAGATATATTCGCAAAAATATATTCAGTGTGTCACATTTCTTATGGTTACACCCCCGTATCTTCTGTAAAAATAATTGAGGTAGGATTCAAAAATTCGCAACTGTCAGAAAGATACAAATGATACACTCATGGAGTCATGGACCAAGTGGGATCATCTCCAATGATAACACTGCTCGCCAGCAGCTATGGATAATCATCGATATTTCTGGATAATGCTATCAACAGGCAGAATCGAGGTTGAAAATGACACTCTGTATATATTCACCAAATGTGGAAAATGAATATCATAGGGAATGTAATTTCCAGATAAATGGATATTTGGTGAGAAATAAAATGGGAAATTATTCGATTTGATATCATTGTCATCAAGACATTTGAGATACAGAAATAAGACCAATAATTTACTCAATTAGGAAATCAGTAGGTTGCGTTGAAAAATATAGCTTTATAGAAGATGTCCAAATTCCAGATACAGAACAATTTTTTTTATGGAACACCCCGTATATTTTGGCAGAGCTGGAAAGTTCCCGTTTCAATTTCAAATATATATCTTATTTATTATCTCTTTGAACGCAAAAATATTAAGGCATACTAGGAATAATGGGTAAAGTATCATATTCAGGCATTCTGCCACAAAACATTATGATTGTTAATGTTTCCATCAATTATTCTTACAGAAGATACGGGGGTGTAACCATAAGAAATGTGACACACTGAATATATTTTTGCGAATATATCTGAAATTGTGGGAGGAAAAGGTAGGGTTATATATATATTTGTAATGAGAACGCCTGGGACTATTCAACTGTGCCAAAATATACGGGGTGTTCCATTAGAAAAAACATAATTGGCTGCCGTACCTTTTCAACGTCACCCTGTATAAAATTTCTGATGATGCCAATGGATTCCACGCATCATACTGTATAAATATACGTTCGAAATTTTTTGATACCTCTCACCGTGAAGTAGTCAGAAAATAAAATCGAAATCGGCAAATTTTCAATTTCCCCCTGTATCTCTAAAACGAATGAAGATTTCGAAATTTTGATTATACCATTCGAGGTTTCTCCAAAATCGAACCCGGAACATGTATATCGGATTTTCTATAACTCCTCTAGTTATTGAGATAGACGGTGAAAACGCCCAATTTTGCCCACCCTGTACAGCCTTCTTCAGAAAATATGCCGTGCATGGACGATCTTGGAGAGCGTTGACACCATCATCCAATCACGACATGTTCTCTGAAGAACCTGTACATATCGATTATTCTTTCATTAGCAATCCTGAAACGGCAGTCAGTTCTATTGTTTCCTGCTCCATTCCATGCTACATCCGGGTCAAAATTACATATCGGCTGTAAATTTTATTGTTAGATACGCTAATGTTAGTTCTATTGGGTCACTGGACTGGACGACTGGAATGAACCGCTGAAATTTCGACCATCTAACAATTGGTGCGTGTCTACAGAATTTCTAGGGAAAAACTTTCTCAAGTTTGACAACGTCGCAATCAGCTGTCTGTCGCATTTATGGAGCTGCGCAGGCCATGGCACGCTCTATGAATAGGTATCTAGATTTGTGGATAGACAATAGACACACCGTCCACCAGTCCTAAAAAATATACGCACGCATTGCTGACAGCTGATCCGTTTCTGTCATTTTGACAAGACAGTTGTGTACCCGAACAAAAGACGGTGACCGGACTTAGTGCGACTGAAAACTCGTGAACATTGTGATATTCTATTAGCTTTAGACGGTGAGTGCCAAATTGTTCCAGCCAGGGTCTGGTTCGTCATATCCTTACCATCATTTGTTCTGATCGTCTTTTGTCTTCTATTTGACGTCTATTGCAAATTATTGACTGTTTTCGCATTTGTTGGTTTTGCTTTAGTTTGCTACCTAGTCTGAAAGTTCTGTGTAGGATGTTAGGAAAGTAGGTAGGTGCCTATTGTGAATTTATTATGAGAACTTATCGATTGTTGTGTAGTGATTCATGGTGAATGAATGCGTTGAACTGCAATGAAATGCATAATTTAATTGTACAACCGGAATCGTGAGCTAGATATATAGGTATATTGCATTTTGCTTTATACAAATTGTGTGCAAAGTTTATACTTTCTCGTCAGTTAAATACAGTAAATAGGTTTTTGAATAAATATTCATTGTGATTTGTTCATGCACAATCTGAATTTATTGGAGGTACGATAGGTGTACCTACCTAACCTACCTATTATACTGATTGCCAACATTTCAAAAATGCCTATACCTATTTATTTTGAATTGCCAAAGAATGAGGAGATATTTTCCTAAGAAGATATTTTTCTACGGCTATATAAAATAAAATTGTTCTTGTTTTATACTGATGAGTTCTATAAATCGATGAGGTACTTTGTATGTCATAATTTTCATTTCCGTATCTGATACACAATGAAAAGTCAAATTTCAAGCAATAACAGCTCCTCGGACAGCTCTATAGCCGAAGAAATAAAAAATGTCGCTGTTATCTGTTACAGCCGTAGAAAAAGTATAATGTATTACTCGCACGGAATGCTAATATCCAACTCGTATGATTTGCAGCATTCGCGTACGGCTTATGCTGCAAACCACAAATAAATTGATGGAAAAAAACGGGAACTGACAGTACACGGACTTACATGATATAAATTTCAAAGGTTTGACAAATTGAGAGAATTAGGAGAAATATGCAAGTTTGTGCAGATTCCAACTGTGAGAACACGGGAAATCAATTCACTCTATTCGAATTTCCATCGGATAGCGTAATTCTACAAAAATTGAAACAGAATAATATATGATGCGGCCGGCATGGAATATCGGTTCAGGCCACAAAATTTGCGAGGTATTCAAATTTCTTGGTAGGATATAAAATATTTCTCAACGCATTTTCATCAGGTACACTTCAGAACGGAAGATTTGATGTTGAAGAATATTGAGAGAAAGATGCGAACCCACAATTTATAAACTGAGCGAGTATCGAAAAGAACGTATTCCATTTCAGAACCAAGAAGAAACGAAAAACTTGCAGGTAATGAAATTCATTTCTCTGGTTATTGTGATGGAATGATGGAGCAGAGATCACAATAGTCACCATGGAGATCATGGTCGATCATCTGATGATGAAACAGCAGCAACTTCCTGAATTGACTGACTCAAACAGATTTCACATCCCTGATCAACCAAGAATTCTTTAGACTTCGTTTACGAACTATTTGTGGAACTCTGGTGTACCAGATGAATCTATATCAAAGAGTTGGATATATTGTTCGAGTATCGCTTCTTGCTTCTTCAAAGTTGAAATCCCAAGTCTGAATGATCATGTTCATGCGTTTCTAGTGGATTTTGAACCACTCCTTGGGTACCAAGATACGAGTGAGATATTATCAGAGGACAGAACAAGAAAGCTCGACGAATGCACAATTTATGTTAGGTATTGAAAATGATCTTCCGATGGCCGGGTTCAAACCAACAATGCCCTTTAGCAATGTGAACGGCGATCTGTAGTGAGTCGAGCGCTGAAGTCCAATTATACCTACTTCGTATGTCTTGGAGAACCTTCATTATTTACTGTAACTGAAATCAGCTGTTATTGTTGTCATATCATTTGTTCATTTATTAATTACTTATCACCTCGCTTATCACGTACCACTCTTCTACTAGTGAAATCAATGTATCATACCCTAATACCCACTCGAGGAGACGCTATGCACTCTCATACAAAAAGACAGAGAAAGAAATATGGATGTTCTCTTCCCAGGACTTGTGAAGGACGCAAGATGTGAGGATCCTTTATCTAAGCGAAAAACATGTTCTTGTTGGCAAAACATATGATTTGCTTCAAAATCGTTTGTGGTTATGTTTGATTGTCACTGCTTATCTAGTGTCCGTACTCTAAAACGTCAAAACAGCAGTATCAAGTACATTTGGGAACTCTAGAACCGAAGTCATTGCGATTTTTCAACTACCTACATTCAGTATTCATACGTTAATGATGATAATTAAGAATCCGTCAATTAAAAGAAAAGTTTATCCTATCTTAGGTATGGTCAATGCAAACTCAGTTGAAACAGACTATCAAAGGAATGTCGGGCTGAGCTGCCGCTCCTTTTGAACTGTCAAAGGGACCGTCGGCCCGCGGTTGATCTGTTGTTCCAACTTCCAACTGACTTTGCATAGACTTTACCCATTTAACTGATCTCTGCCTATAGGTATGTATTTTACTTGCTTAATAACTCTTAGTCGGTATGGTTATATCCGTTCTCGGGTAATATTTTGGGGTGCAATATTTTCAACTTCATCAATTTTTAAGCTATCTCCAATTGGAAATCAAAATCCACTGCCAACAAATATTTTTGCATCTCGTGTTTTATAGATATTATCGATGGTATTATACCTAAGTAATCAAATGGAAATAGAAAACAAAAACTCTGAAAACAATGAATCGTGCGGGGAATCGTGTGATTATTATTGTATTATTATTGTGATAGACATGGATACACAAAGAACGTTGATGTCAGTGACATTTCAACAACCTAGATGGTATAGCCATTAATCTGTGACTATTCGCGGACGCCAAGGTCATTAGAAGACGTTGTGATGACATTCAAAACTACGGGAAAACATCCTAACTCCAGGCATAGATTGAAAGTTTTCATGTTTAATGACCTAGGCGACGGCAAATAATACAGAATCTTCTTTGAAAGCCCACATCAGAACAGTGATCAACAGACTCATCCAAACTGGAATCGTTAATAAAAAGAAATCAACAGGAAGGCCCCAAATATCGTAAGAAGTTGTCGAAAATCTAAGGGCGCGTGTTGAGCAAAATCCCCAAACGTCACTGAAGAGATTATCTTTACAATCTGGTGTGCCACTAAGTGCATGCCATAAAGTGCTCAAGAAAATATTGCATATGAACCTTTACAAGACCAATGTAGGTACTACAGCAACTTCTGCCAATAGATATCCCACGTCGTCTGGAGTACTGCAAATGGTTCCAAAATAATCTCAACGATGACCAGCTATTGGACCTAAGCGATGAGGCTTGGTTTCATTTGTTGGGATATGTGAACTCACAAAATTATAGGTTTTGGAGATCTGAGAATCCCCACAATTTCATTGAGACTCCAGTACATTCTCAAAAAATTGGGGTATGGTTAGCAGTTTCTCGTAGGCGAATATATGGACCGATTTTCTTCGATGGCACTATCAATGGTGACAGGTACAGACAAGTGATGTTAGAACCATTCATCAATCAACTTGATGATGAAGAAATTCGAGTTGGCTATTTTTAGCAAGATGGGGCACTGCCCACACCACACACGTGCAAATTTAGAATATTTACAAGAATTTTATGACAACCGTGTGATAAGTCGAGGAGTTAATCCTTCTTTTCCAATATACGTTCTCCAGATTTGACGCCTTCGGATCTCTGCCTTTTTGGATATTTGAAAGACGAAGTATTCAAGAGAGACAATAATAACCTTGAAAAGCTGCAAGCCTCAATAACACACATTGCTGCCAAAATATGGGCCCGGAAATGCTGAGGAACATTTTCGACAACAAGCGGCGAAGAGTTTTGAAATGCTTTGAGAACAACGGAGAACATTTTGAACATTTGATGTGGGTTAATGAAATAAACCGTTATTTATTACTTCTTTAATAAATATTTTTGACTTGTTCCATTATTTTTCAAACTCCAATATTAGACTCTCCTTTCTTTGAGATACATTTCCATAGTGTATGCAAAACGATATAAAAAAATATCCTGTATATGATCACTTCCTCTCTTTTTGGTCGTTAAATGTTGTTAACAGCATTAGTAGAAAGCGGCAAATGAGAAAAAAAAAATTCAACAGCCACTACGATGTTACGATCATTTATAGAGACCCTGTAGTATATTCTCGTATATTCGGCAAACTTTGGCTATTACTATAAAAGTATGCGTAGATATATAGGTAAAGATGTACAGTCGTCTTCAGAGAACATGTCGCACATGGACGGTGTCAGCTCTCTTAATCACTTCTGCAGTAAAAGCGCTTATACCGTCCAACCGCGACATGTTCACTGAAGACGAGTGTATTTATGTAGGTACTTTGAAGTAGCATATCTGGAAATAGTATATTGATTAACGAGCACGAAATGATAGTGATTTCCTACGAGAATGACATTTGCAGCATGAGCCATAGACGAATGCTACAATCATTCGAGTAGGAAATTATCATTCTGTGCAAGTTATAGTGTTATACACACTATAATTTTTCTACGGCTGTAACAGATAACAGTGGCATTTTCGATTTCTTCGGCTTGTAGCCATCTGATTTCCTGTCAAGTGATGCTCATCTATTAGACAGATCTGTCATTGCTTGCAATTTGACATTCCATGAGCGATTAGATTTTTCTGAAATAATAACACAATGAAGTCATTGGTGATATCAGATACGGAAATAAAATTGATGACATATTCAAAGTAGAGTCCCTGTATATACCTTAGACAAGAGTCCGGACACACTTATACTTCTGTCCTTTGCTGTTTTGAAAGAATGCATTTTTGACTGAATAAAGGAATAAGACATATATATCGAGCTCTGTCCTTTCAATTTTCCTATAGTATCAATCATTGTTAGAAACAATTTTGAGGGTTAGATTATTTGTCAAACCGTTTATAGCCGTAGGAAGAAGTGAGAAATAGGGCTATTTTAACTAGAATAACCTCGAGAATAGCTATAAGATTTTCAAATAATGAACAACAGGATGTTCAAATTTCGAATCGATAATTTTCATAATCAATTCCTGAGATGGCTATTGCGAATTTTCGTCATCAGATATTCCTTCACTTCATTAGATATAAGAAAGATAATTCGAGTGTTCTACGTGGTATCAGATATAGCCAAGAAAATATAGTTGTTTTCTGTTGGGATATAAAAAAATAAATGATATGTAATTGTTTCAATACAATTTCAATTGTGTTGGTTTCCCACCTCTTCCTGCGCAGTCTACATTTACCTGTACATTTTGAATTTGATCTGAATTAAAAACACCATGGACTGATGACATAGAACATTGCAATTTCTCTAAATCTTCTAGTTTTGATTTCAAACTTTCAATTTCTTCCCGCATCATCTCACTATCACGAGAGTTTTTCATTATGTTTAGCAAAAATAATCGATCTTGATTTTACCATTTCCATCCTCAGATTTCAACAATTAATATTATGTTCTAGCTATATCAAGAAGTATGGAGGTTCTGAATAAACAAAGCGTTATTTTACTCGATACTCCATATTTTCAAACAGTACCATAATGGTACTCTGACGTCATTCTGAAGTATCATCGTTGGGGATTCATAGGTGAATCCAACACACGAACTAAAAAATGTAGGTAGTTGACATGTTGTATCTTCTCGGTTCAATAACGATAATCTATCTAGGTGAATATGGATCACAAATCAAATTCGATTATGACAATTAGGAACATTTTGAGAATTCAACAATATACAGGGTGCCCTCTTCGAAAATTGAAAGTTTATATCAATTCCGCAAAATCTGGAATCGAATTTTGCCAAAAAGTGCTATCTAGTGAACATATTCCATTTTCTAAACTTCAGGAATATAGCTGAAGAAACAATTGAGAAAAGGGGGTTGTACCATGAGTCACACGGTATATTCAGGGTGTGAGAATGAGTGCGACAATCTTAAGGAGGTGATTCCTTGTGATATTTTAGGAAATAAAGCTCATATAAACATATGCGTCCTATATCTCGCTTCTTGCCTCATTTCAAAGAAACAGGATATTGAAGTTAGAAATATTAATCATTGTTTTAAAATATAACGAGATAACCCTCTTGCAAATTCTTTCATGGTGCCAAAATGAAGTATGGTTGGAGACTGGCGAAGTCCCAGAATTTCAAAATGATTGAGGTCATATTGATATCAATGGGTGTCTTGAGGGAACCTACTTACATTGAAATTTGGAGTCAAATCGATTTTTATTGCTTCTCCAAAAACTAAGCGAGATACAAATGTAACACCAGGTATGAGAAAGTTGTTATTTCCATGGTTCAATCTAATAAAGATATATAACCTCAAAAAATCAGTGGCGTACAATGATATTCACCATAAATATCGATGAATTAACCCTCTGTGACGCCACTGGAAATATTACTACAATCAACATATAAATTCAAAAATATATCCATCCTAAAGAAAGAACTTTTGAACAATGAAATTCTCTAGCCACTATGTTTCGTGTCGAATAACGTGAATAACCCTGTAAGTATATACTTAAAATTCTATACTTGGTACACCTACCACTACTATGATTATCTGAAAAAAGTTATTTTTTTATTGATATTGAACATGAACAAAGAATCATAGTCACGGAATCGAAAGATATTGTATCCAAGGCTTACATGACCGTTTAAAAAAAATGCACAACTAGATGATAAATATGATTCATTACCAACAGTTTCCAGATAATATACATACGTAACTGAAGCTTTTATGGTAACAAGTAATAATAACTTGAAATTTATGCAAAAATAGATATCTACCTCGATATCTACTGACTTTACAATTTGAAAATATTAGGTTAGGTATATTGTTTAACGAGCACGGAATGATAGTCATTTTCCACGAGAATGAAGTAGGCGAATGCTGCTAATCATATAAGTGGAATATTAGCATTCCGTGCGAGTTATACACTATACTTTTCGTATATAAGGCGGTAACAGTTAATACTGAAATGTTTGATTGCTTCTGCTTGTAGCCATCTGATTTTCTCTTATAATGCTCATCTACTAGACAGTGCTGTCTATGCTTGAAATTTGACATTTCATATAGGAGACGAGATTGTGAAATAATAACTGTGATATCAGGAAATGGAATTTATGACATACAAAGTACATTATTGATTTATCGAAACAAGATCAATTTTGTGTTAGGTATAGCCATAGAAAAATATGCTTTTTTCAGGGTCGTGCCAACAGATGGAGTGCATTGAATTTTCAGCACGAACAAATGGCTCCCAGTAGAAATTTTGCAATGTTTCATATAACGTTTGAATCAAATTCTCCTACGCGATTAAAACATTCGGTAAAACTTATCATGCGATGGTTTTGGTAATTACGTATTTTCGTCTGAAAAACACGAATTTCCCAATCAAAATGTGAACAAACCGCTATTTATCGAGATGGTTTATGAGTGCGAAATTTCACCTTCTTTTGCAACCCATCTAGGATATTCATTTACAACTACTTGTCCATCCTTTTCCATCAATGGACACTTTATATACTTAAACACAGGGTAAGGTTTTGTGTACTTTGTGATATTCAGAATATTAACAAACGAAGGCTATAGTACACAGTCTTCATTGCGAGCAAATTCTCAAACGTTTTCGGCTACAAGCCATCATCAGGAGTAATTTCTGAAAGTGAGTGAAGATTAAAAAATCTGAATTGAAGTTATGTAAGGGGTTAATAAATTTGATAAATTTCAATGAATTTCTACTCATCAGATTAAAGCACAAAAAGAACATTCTTATGTGCTCCACACTGGGAAATTCAAGTTTTTCGAGAAAACTAAGTACATTGTTCAAAATTAAGAAGAATAAAATGGAGAAAGCAATTTTACATGAGTTCTTATATTCTGAGTGGGATGACTGAATGAATTGAGGTTAGAGTAAAAATATGCATATGACATCTTGAAAAATGATCTAAATTGACAGACCATCTAGACAGTGACAGTGACAGGTTCAACATGAACTAAGAAACACAAGAACTTGAAAATTATTGTAAGACAATTAATGACATAGACTAATGACATTTGCAATGTTGGCAGTCATTCATTCAGTCGTCCCGCCGAAAATGTAAGAGCACATGTAAAATTGCTTTTCTTTATTTTATTTCATTCAATTTCAAACAATGTACTTAGTTTTCTCGGAAAACTTGAATTTTCCAGTGTGGAGCACATAAGATTGTTCTTTTTGTGCTATAATCTTTTGTAAAAACTTTCCGACAAGTGAGTAGAACTTCATTGAAATTTATCAAATTTATTAACCCCTTACATAACTTCAATTCAGATTTTCTAATCTTCACTCACTTTCAGAAATTACGCCTGATGATCGCGTGTATCCGAAAACGGTTGACAATTAGCTCGTAATAAAGACTGTGTTATAGCCTTATTCGTTTTTTAATATTCTGAACTTTATGTACTCACGTTGTACTTCAATAAAACATTTCATTTCCTGAAATCAACAAGAAGGATGGTTTATTTGGAATTTTCTCTTATACTGTGAGGTGAACAATCGTTTGGTTTCTCGAGTTACTTGCAATTTTTTTTTGACATTTGAGCTTTATTTGACATCTCGTATTTGTATTTTGAGTTCTGTGATTAGTATTTAAATTTGATAATTGAATGGCCGTCAGCTGGTGTGATTGTTTACCTCACTAAAATATGAAAAAATTCCAAATAAACCATACTTCTTGTTGATTTTAGTAAATAAAATGTGTTATTGAAGTACAACGTGAGTATATATGAAGTGTCCAATAATGGCAGAAGAAGGACAAATAGTTGTAAATGGATATCTAAGATAGGTGGCAAAACATGGTGAAATTTCGCAATATTCCGTAAAATATCTTTTTTCATACGAAAATACTCACGTAAAACCCATCGCATGATAAGTGCAGTTTTACCAAACATTCTGTATATTTATACCAACGTGTCGGTTATATGAATCACAAATGATCTCAGAATATATTAATTGACATCCATTCATAGAAATTGCATGAGAACAAGAGTTTTTCCATCATTATTAACCGTTGACCTCGTAAAGAGAGTCAATATTCGACGATGATCATTCAATTATTCACTTGAGAAACCAGCAACTGGCTGAATTAGTCAACAAAAGATCAGTTGATATTGTGTCTGGGTACTATGTTTTCGAATCTATATATACATACTTATAGTGTCGAATTGCTAATATATTTAGTTATGCCTTTACTGCTATTCTGATATAGCAACTGACGAAAATACTCAAAACTCTAGAACTTCAAGGTGACAGCTATCTATATTTTACTATCCTGCTTCGTGTGATGCCATGTGAAACATGATTTTTTCTCCAAATGTTATAAAACCAATTTTGTGTGATTTTTTTCAACTTTTTGTGTTCACCCAATGTCAGTGTCAAATTTAATTACCAATTTCTTTCAACTTACTTGGAACGTTGCATAGCAACAAACTTTTTCTGACTAGGCAGAGAAAGAACACCTTTGCTAAGTGTTAAATGTCATACAAAAGCAACTTTCTATGCTGTTGGGAGGAAAATATTTTTTCGACAACTGTCCAGTATGTAATGTTGGGTAATTTGTTACAAAAAAGGGGATATTATTAAATCCTCTACCCTGTGGAGCAAGTGTTTTATGCTGAAAAGTAGGTACCATTTTATTCAAGCAATGGAGAATCATGTAATCATAGGCACGTTCCTGAAACATCAACATGAATTAGGAACCTCATCTCCATGTTCTGACTTCAATAACAAATATTTCGATATGATATCTACAAGGCATTCGATCGAGTCTGGCACCACGGACTCCTCGCTAAACTCCCCAGCTATATGTTCTCTGATGCAAGCTAGTTTTCTCTCAAACAGGTCTCTCCATGTAGTGGTCGATGGAGTTTCATCTGACTCTCTCATCATAAATGCTGGTGTTCCGCAAGGATCAATTCTAGCAGCAACACTATTTCTACTCCATGTCCAGTACACAGCTTCGCGGATGATAGTAACCTCCATACCGCCTTCTCTTCCAGGGCTCCAATACCAGCCAGGCAAATCAGAAACGAACGAGGGAGAAATGTTGACAACATAAATATGGACTTGGCAACAATTCTCGAATGGGGATCCAATAACTTAGTGATTTTATTTTCTCTAGAAAACCCGATGACACTGTGCCCAACATTAGCTTGTCAGGAGTAGCCATACCTTTGGAGACATTCATTTCGATGCTTGGTATTACTATCAACAATAGCCTTTCTTGGGAAAATCACGTGAGATCAATTGCTAAAAGTGCATCAAAAATCTAGTTTTTTTTTGACGAGGCAAATAGCCAGGAAAGTAGTTGTTTTCTGTTGAATATTCAGAATGATATTATGTACATATATTTATATCTCGATTTATATGAAAGAGAATGCAAATTTTCTACTTCAGAAGATTTTGTTTTCAAATTGTTATCGTGTGTGTTCAATAGATATAATTCAATGTTCGTCGTGGCATATAGCCAGGAAAGTAGAAAGAATTGATATTTTCATCACATGTAGAATGCGAATTCTCAATGTATTTCTTCATAAATGTATCCATTTTTTATGTTCATAATCATATCTGAGGATATTCCATTTCAATAACTTGGTTTTCTGTTTCGGGCAAGGAGCTATTACTTCCAGTCAGCTGCTTATGATCTAAAAGGGACAGATCTGACCTATCCTGGAATACTGTACCCATATTTGGAGTGCAGCACCCAAAGATACCCTGAAACTGTTGGATTCTGTCCAAAAAAGGGCAATTCGTCTCGTGGGTGATGCCTCGCTCACAAACTCACTCACTTCTCTAGAACACCGTAGAAAAGTTGTCCATATGGCTCTATTTCATAGATATTTCCATGGACGATGCTCTTCTGGAATATCAACAATTATTCCTCCATTGGCAGTCCCCGCGAGATTAATCCGTCGAGTTGAGGCTTCGCACCCCTTTGTGGTCACTTTGAGGACCTGCAGAACATCTCATTCCGAAGACTCGTTCATCCAACGAACAGCGAGGCTCTGGGACTCATTGCCAAGGGAGGTGTTCCCTGAGGCATATAACCTCCAGAAATTTAAGAAGAACACCAATTCCTACCTTATTTCCCTTGGTATCACGATGTTTTCTGAACATTACAGGATATCCCTTTTCGTGGGAACCAGAACATAAAAAAAATACCAAGCTATTAAAATATATTGAATATCTTTAAAATTCATCATTTCAGATTTTTTGGGATTTTCCATCGTTTCGATAAAATAAAAATATGAGTATTATTTCAAAATAAGTGGTGTGAGGACAAATCACAAGATTTGCCCCAAAATGTCACTGCGTTTAAAAAAATGTTTTTCGAGAGCCTGACAGAAAAAATAATCCGCTTGTCAGTGACTCCTTGTTTTGAAAATGGTTTGGAGAAGGAAAACATAGGTATATAGAAATAATATCAAATTTTCACTTATTTTTGGACGTTTCGGAAACGAATCAGCTCTTCCGTTTTCAACATAAAAATGGAAAATATTCTTCTTCAGTCATCAGTGTTGACACTTCCTAGTGACAAATGGTGAGTTTGGCAAACGAAACTTATCACCAACACGATTCATCTCTCCAGATATGCCGGGAATGTATGGTATTTTATTTGTCGTTATTGATGGTTGATTTTGTTTGTTTTCAATTTGATGAATCGTTTTGCCAACGCCACCATTAGTCACTGAGGAGTGTCAACACTGATAACTGAAGACAATTTACGACAAAAATAATCAACGTATATTCAAGGTGTTTTTGAAATAAATGCACATATACAGGACATTAATATGATACAGTCTAAGAAATATTCCCATGATATCAGATTTTCTTCTAATTCTCCTAATTAATGAGGAATTTCATCCCGAAAATTGAACACAACCCAACTAGCATTTTCAGTCACAGGCACCATGGTTCAAGAAACTATTACCTATATTTAGTGATAATAACGTATTTATCACTTATTTCAGAACTTCATAGTATAAATGTCAGTGATAGTTATTTAGTGAGTGAAAATTACGTAGTTTTTACACTAGATAATAACTTCAAAGTGAGAAATTCTCATGGCTTATTACGAAGTAACTATTTCGAAACTGTCACTCCTCAAAACTACTCACTTTGGATATATTATTACGGTAACGCTTACCACCCCAAGAAGGCTTCACAGTTGCAATTACTCTATGGTCACCAATTAGGTTTCTACGACGTTGTCGTTACTTGATCGATCACCTAATAATTTAGTCAATTCTTGGTGATATTTCAAGTAACATATTGGTAATTCCTACTCAAACAATTCCTTCATAGTTGAAACAACTTTTCGGTAATTATATTCAGTTGAAGTTACCAATACATAGGTTATCATAACTGACGAGTTCCAAAAGTAACTTTCTGATTCATTTTCGATTGGAAGCCATATTGATTGATGTGATAACCATTTGAACAGGAAATAATTTTGGTTTTTCTTGTTGATAAACATCATTTTATGAAGAATAATAGCATTCGTTCGATCACAAATTGCATAATAATGGAAATTAACATGATTTACGATGATTTTTGAAAAATAGCCGAATGAAATAAAACCATATTTTTGGTGAAATGAGCCGTATTTTGTGGGCGCATCTTGAATTTCGAGGCAAAATCATCACATTTATCGAAAAACTGAATGTTGTTCGAATTTTTCAAGTTCGAGTATCAATTATTTCGCGTGTTTGTCCTTGTATTATTTATTGAATGGTTAGGCATATTGGACTTGTTCATTTTTCGTGAATGTGAACTTCATGGATGAAATGAAGAATAATAAAGAGAGAAAATAATATTTTTATGAAGTGGAAAAGAAATAGAAAGTCAGGTAGGAAAATTTACTACATCTTTACGTAATTTCGACGTCGACGGGTCGTAAGCATTACGTAATTGTGTGAGTTCCCGCTACGTCGGCAAACCGTAATAATTACTCGTGATTTGTTCCCCATTTTGGTCGTAAATACGTAGTAACGACGTAATTATAACGTAACCGCAACTAGTAAATATTACTTAATAGTCGACCCAATAGTCGTAATTACGTAATCGCGACTATAAATGCTAGTTGGGAATACGAGAAAAAATCAAGTACGCCATTTCAAAACAACTTAAATGATTGAATTCCGTGTGATTGTGCCTACCGCATGAAAATTTGTACAGAGGTGACGTCAGATTTCCTATAGTGTAGAACTTTGGGTGGAAAAAGGGGTCTGACCTCATTTTATTTTGATCCCCAAATTTTCTTTATTAGTGCCATTCGATAGTACACGTCGAGCTTTCTCAGTGTTCGAAATATTTGCACTTATTTCAAAGCCACCCTGTATACTTCACGTATACTGAAATAATACTCATGTTTTCATTTTATAGAAACGAGGAAAAAAGTCCCATAAATCTGGAATAATCAAAATACCACTTACATGTGATTCTTTCACTTCATTAGGTTAATTTTGATGCCTCATCAAACTTTTTTAGTTTGATTTTTCAAAATTTAATCATCACCTTTCGGTAATTTAAGGGGCACTTGGGCCCTTGTAAAATATCAACCCGACCCTTAACCGTTCAAATAGGTTTCAACATAATAAATCTATATCAGTTTACAAAAACTATCATGGAGCATATTTCCCTGTTTGCCCTGTTATTGACTATACTATTTGAATGTACAGGGTGATTCACCATAAATGTCCCCCCTCCTAGCTCACTTATTTTTGAACCGATTCAAAAATTTGAAGAATCATCTAAAATGATTTTTCAGAAATTTTTCTCCTGTTGCATCAGAAAATACAGGGTGCTCGGAACAAACGATCTACAGAGTACTACTTTATATTTTTCAAATGGAACACCCTGTATTTCATTGTATTTTCAGAGTCTCCCTGAAGAGGTGATTTCATCAATTCATCACACTTGGGGTCTAGCGGGAATTATTACAGAGATATAGGGTGTTCAAAACGGTTCAAAATCGAGATTTTTCAACTTTAGGATTTTTTTGTGTCGAAACTATTCCTTATTACGGCTCACATGTCCCTGTCATAACTTTTGATTCATTATCTACTGATATTTAATTGGAACATATACAGTGTGGTTCAAGATTCAGAATTCTGATCACTGAGTATCTGTTCCAATTATTAAATGTCAGTAGATAGTAAATCAAAAGTTGAGATACGGACATGAAAGCCGTTTCGACCGATGATGAATAGTTTCGTCACAGAAAAATCCTAAAGTTGAAAAATCTCGATTTTGAACACCCTTTATCCCTGTAATCATTTTCGCTAGACCCCAAGTGTGATACATTGATGAAATCAGCTTTTCAGGGAGAATCTGAAAATAAAATGAAAAATAGGGTGTTCCGTTAAAAAAAATCAAATTGTACCCTGTAGATCGTTTGTTCCGAGCACCTTGTATTTTCTGATGTAGCGGAAAAAAACTCTATCCAAAATCATTTTAGATGATATTTAAAATTTTGCAATCGGTTCAAAAATAACTGAGCTAGAGGAGGGGGACATTTATGGTGAATCACCCTGTACACTTTTTTCATTTCCATAACTATGATACTTTCTATTGGCTGATGATGGGCTTATACAAGCCCGAAACATGTTCCGTTACGATTGATCTCTGATCATTCTAATAAATGTTGTGGAGATGATTTTGGGTTTTCATCTTTTATCTTTAGAAGCGCGCACGAATGAGAATCCATATTATGTACCAGGAACATCGTGCGTACTCACACTGAGGAGGATAGGGAAAGTATAGGTAGGTATTGGATTCTTGGGAATAATTGTTAGAATTTTGAGATGAATACAATTATAAACAAGAATTAGAATGTTTCTAATTCTGTTCTACAAATAGACTTTATAAACAAACTCGCCAAATTATAACTGTTGTAACCAATGTTAAATCGATGGTAATCAATAAATTATACTTCATTGAAACACCAAAAACCTGCTGTGCCTTTGATACTGTTATTTCAAAATCATCTTGAGACCCCAAAATCAAAATATGATTTCAAAATACCGGAATTATTTTCTGTCCAATTTTCGATTGTTCAAATAATATGGAGAAAGCATCTACGCCAAAATTTTCAACGGAAACTTCGCCATTTAATTAAAATTCGTGACGATAAGATCCAAGGGTTTTTTCGAATTCTTGGAAGATGAGAAAATACTGAATTTTTTTCAATACTACTTCTTCATCATACCATGAAAAGAGTAAGAGAACTCTGGATACAAAAGATATAGGTTCATAAATAAAACAGTCCTATTTCCGATCTGTATATCTGTATCAAAATCGATATTGAAACCTTCGCCATTTTTTTAAATTTGGGGTGTTTTTGTGGTATCGGACGAAAAACAAAAATCTTGAGTTAGCAACTGAGTACCCAAAGTGATATTTCGTAACAATTACAGTGGCTACAGTTGCTATGTACTTTTGCCGGCATACTTTTTTATATCTTCTGGAATAAGAACATCGTGCTTACCCAGGGAGGATAGGGAGAAACGTTAGTTTTTGGACCCATCTTTGAACTTTGAAGGTTATCTATAAGCCCTTAGCCAGCCTCATGTGGGTTCCAGGACACTCTGGTATCCCGGGGAACGAGGAGGCAGACAGACTAGCCAAGATCGGTTCAGGAACGACACCCATTGGACCAGAACCGTTATTGGGAATACCCAGTAGTACGGCTATGTCCTTCATGAAGGAAATGCTACAGAGGCAGTTTCTTGAAACATGGCGGGACACACCAGGAATGAGAAAATCAAAGCTCCATATGAAGGAACCTTCAAAAAGGCTCACGAGAAAGATCCTGTCACTTAATAGAAGGGATCTCAAGATGGTAGTTGGGCTCCTAACTGGGCACAACCACCTCAACAGGCACCTAGAACTCATAGGGATCGAGGATGATCCCATCTGCAGATGGTGCTTGGAGGATGATGAAACATCATCACACATACTCACTGAATGCCCCGCGCTGCCTTTGGGAGCATTGTACTGCACCCAAAGGATGTGAAAGTGACTCGACTCAGCTGAGGAAGCTGCTGAATTTCGTCAAAGAAATCGGCATGCCCAGCTGATTCACAGGACAAGTGGGCGCACAATGGGCCCGACCGAAGAGGCCTGAGTGCAGGGGTCTACGCACCTGCCCACCTGTGCAGAGAAGAAGAAGAAGAAGCCCTTAGAAAAACTTATTTCGGCAACGTGTTCCAAAGCTTTATTTTTTTATGTTCTGGTTCCCACGAAAAAGAATATTCTGTAATGTTCAGAGAACATCGTGAGAACCAAGGGAAATAAGGTAGGAATTGGTATTCTTCTTGAATTTCTGGAGGTTATATGCCTCGGGGAACACCTCCCTTGGCAATGTGTTTCAGAGTCTTGCCGTTTCTACGGTGTTCCAGAGAAGTGAGGGAGTTTGTGAGCGAGGCATCACCCACGAGACGAATTGCCCTTTTTTGGACAGAATTCAACAGTTTCAGGGTATGTTTGGGTGCTGCACTCCGAATATGGGAACAGAATTCCAGGACAAGTCGGATCTGTGCCTTATAGATCATAAGCAGCTGACTGGAAGTGAAATAGCTCCTGGCCCGAAGTTTTTGGTATGCACTTCTAGCAATTGATCTCACGTGATTTTCCCAAGAAAGGTTATTGCTGATAGTATTACCAAGCATCGAAATGGATATCTTCAAAGGTATGGTTACTCCTGACAAGCTTATGTTGGGCACGGAGAGATTGGCTTTTCTAGAGAAAAGGAATGCTTATGTTTTGTTTGCATTGAAATCCACCAAGTTATTGGATCCCCATTCGAGAATTGTTGCCAAATCCATATTCATGTTGTCAACATTTCTCCCTCGTTCGCTTCTGATTTGCCTGGCTGGTATTTTGGAGCCCTGGAAGAGAAGGCGATATGGAGGTTACTATCATCCGCGAAGCTGTGTACTGGACATGAAGTTGCTTCCAACAAATCGTTGATATGGAGTAGAGATAGTGTTGGTGCTATAATTGATCCTTGCGGAACACCAGATAAGATGATAGGAGAGTCAGATGAAACTCCGTCGACCACTACATGGAGAGACCTGTGTGAGAGAAAACTAGCTAGCAAAGAACATAGCTGGATAGGCAAACCGTAAGATGGAAGCTTGGCGAGGAGTCCGTGGTGCCAGAATCGATCGAATGCCTTGGAGATATCAAGTGCCGCGGCTAAGGTTTCACCATATTTTTCAATAGATTATAGACGAAAGAGTTCGGGTAGAGAGTTGTTTCGAAAAAAATGACATTTGACATAAAGATTGCACTTGTCTTGACCTGTTGAACTTGAATATTCGAAAATATACAGAGTGTTCCGGTTGAAAGAACAACGTCGCTAACATTTCCAGGAAAACCGGAAGTTTCCCATATTGGATTGTAATGTGATCAAATCCGAAATGGTTGCTCATATAACTGTACAAAATTTCATAATGATCCATCCTCGAATGCAGAAGTTACAAGCGAAATGGTCTAGTTTGAGTTTGAATGAATGAAGACTCTTCGGATGCATATCTGTGACAATAACGGTTGTCTCATTAACATTGCTTAAAAATTGTTTTCATAGGAGGATTTCGGTTCGTATCAGAAGAACAATTTTTCATCATCCTATCCTGATGCTTCACTGAATTAATCGAAACTTCAAACTATACCACTCATATATATTTCAAAGAGAAAAAAGATTTGTTCGAAAAAGTTCAAAATATTAGGTTCAACAGCAGAAATACTGAAGTAGGTATATGGTATGATTTTGTTGCATTTTTATAATAAGAGGTTACCATTGATTGCCTTGTCGATCAGCATCATTTCACTTGCGGTTCAACGGTTCCTATATTCATCATTTGCCAACATGTGTAATATTAATTAATTTTTGGCATCACTGCCAGACGCTTCACTATGGTGAGTGTTTCGAACTCGAATTGAATATTTAAGTTATCATATACATATATATCTCATGATTCATTTTTCAGCCTTCGCAATTTCAGCAATTATTCTCAAAACACAATGCTCTAGCGATCATCAACAAATAACTACCTACCTAGAAATGATGATATTCTTCATATAGTAGTTTAACAGGTTGATCCATTTATCCAAAAGTTGCATTACTAGTATTTATATCTTTCAAATCGAATCAAGTCTTGAATGAAAGGAATATTCTCATTATTACCCGGTAAAATTTGTATCGAGTTTATTTCCTCAGAATCTCACATTCATCCTCAATTATCTTTCATTCAGAGGCGAATGGTTGTCAAGTTATATTTATTTCGGACATACGTATAGTATTTTTTTATGTAGAGGTGCTGGTTGAAATCCTTTATGGTTTCCCCATAGATTAACGGTAGTCGTTAATCTATGGTTTCCCTGACTCCACAGTATTAATCCAGGCGTCAGAGACATAAAAAATACAAATGGTGGAAATAAATCTGAGTCAATTTTTTTTTTATTTTGTTGCTCAGGACCTAATCAACAAGTACTATAAAAATAATTCACCAACTCCTACCGGAACAATTGTTTAAACAAAGTAGAAGTGGAATTTTATCGTTTTTTCTTTAGTTTTGCGGGATTATCTCCGAAAATATGGCTAATAACGTAGAAATACCGAATAACATATAATGCGTTATTGAATTTTAACCAACAAGAGACTCCAAACACTTTCAAGTTGTGGAAGCGAGAAGGTGAATTTGATTTCAGAAAAAATGGATATCTCAACGCATTGAGCACGAAATCTGCTGAAAAACTTCGAAGACAGCAAAAATAAACTTGTGTTGATATTATTTTCAATGATACCATGAAGCCCAAAGTTTCACAGAAAACATTCTTGGGCAATGATCACAATAAGAATAGAATCATTCAGCAATTGACCGATAGGATTTTTGCTGCTGGTTTAAGATGCAAACATGCCTATGATGACGCCGATACCTTGATTGTAACGACGGCATTCGCAATATCGAGTTGAAAAAGATATTGATCTGTTGGTCTTGATGACAGCTCGCACTCAACCAGACTCGAACGTTTAGTTTCTGAAACCAGGGAAAGGCAAGATCGAACAGAAGTTGTACGCTCCAGATTGCTTCAAATACTCTCGCCTTCAACATTACTTGCTCTTTCTACATGCATTTAGTGGATGTGACACGACGTCGGCTTTTTTCAACGGTAAAGATGAAATTCGTAAAAATCTTGGACAATAATTATGATGACTTACAAATTGTTCTCTCACCATTTTTGAAACCGGAAGTTCATCAAGATAATTTAGATTTGGTGACACAAAAAGTCATCGTCTTATTGCATGGAGGACAAAAACAACACATTACTGGAACAAGTTCAGATTTCAGTGCTTCGAGAAAGCAGCACAGAAAGCTTCTTTAAATCTCGCTTCATCACCTCCTACAGAAATAGCGGCACGTCAACACTCTTTTAGAATGTATCATCAAGTCCAGAGTTGGTTGGGGAATCAATTGTCACCCACGGATTGGGGCTGGCAACAAACTAGAAATGGTTTACTCCCCGTAGCGACAACCCAGTCACCAGCATCTGAGTCACTGCTGAAATTGGTCGATGAGGTATAGTGGACATCGCCATGGAGAACTTTTTGTCCATTGAATTTGAGGAGGAATTGGATGAAGAAACAGAGCCTGCTTCTATTGCGCCAGAACTTGTCCAAACTATTGACAGGGAAGCAGAAACGAGCGATTCGCCTATGCGAGAAAAAAATTACGAAAAGAATGAAATTCTAAAATGTTCATTCAACAAGATATTGAAATAGGTATTTATTTGTTTGTTTCAGTATACCTTTTCCCCGTTCTGATGAATAAAAACCGAAAGTTACTTCATAATACTATGTTTTGACCACTCACGAGATCTTAAAATTTTGTTTCAGAGCTATACCTCCCAAACTAAGGCCCGGGGGAAAAAGTGTTGAGTCCTTCTTTATCCGAAATTTAATAATGAACAATACTGTTGAGAAGTATTTTCACGATTTGAGTCATAATTCCGGAGATAAACGCAAAAAACAATAAATTGCCACTTCTAATTTGTTTAAACAATTGTTCCGGTCCGAATTGCTGAATTATTTTTTTACTACTTATTGATCAGGTACTAACGAACAGTTGAAAACAAGAAGCTCATTCAGAATTTTGGCAACCAAAAAACCTCTGACGTCTGGACTATATACCCGCACTAACGAGATTCCTCACACAAAACTATAGCCATTTTTCACACCAGTGAATCATAACGGTGAATAACCATTACTCACTGCCTAGAGTTTCTCATATGTTATATCACGTACCCTATAGGAACTCTAGACTATAGTGAATAATGGGTATTCACCGCTATTATTCACTGGTGTGGAAAATGGCTATCGTTTAGCTCAAAGAAGTATATATGTATTATGAATATTTCATACGACAGTAGTGGATAAAGACCCTCTTCGTTCAGGTTTCTGAAGATTACTCTTCTGATCCCTGTTCTCGTCTACGAAGAAGGCCAAAAGTTGTTGTTCTACGAGTGACGTATAGTATACATTTATATTACAAAACAAAAGAATTTTGAAAATACCTGACAGAAACTGAGGTCCCTATATACGACATTATTTTAACTTCTCTGTATATAACAGCACATTCTGCACGATCATTGTCCGCTGAATGGCCCAGAGTTCATCAAAATTATCTTATATTTCTAAATATGATATGTTTAAACTTACCTACCTTTTACATTTCACTATAGCAGAAATAGCTTCATAGTTCTATATTTATATTCAGGATCACCTAATAATTTTATTTTCGTACATTTTTTATTCATGGATATTCATTCACTATATAATACGACGCGTCTGAAATGAAAAACTTTTTTTCCTACGATTATTTGCCTAGTTTACAGTTGTAACTGTAAATTAGTACTAAAGTTGCAACTGTGAATTAGGCAGAGAAAACTTATTTCTAAAAACACCTCAAAATTTACAGTAAATTAGGGCATGTTTAAAAAAAAGAAAAGTTCCTTATACTTAATTTACAGTGGCAACTGTAAATTAGAGCCTCACAGTATCAGTTCTCACAATTTCTCATCAGACTACTAGACAACAACAGCTTTCTTTCTCGCGATTTTTTGGTAATATTCTCTAAACAGGTCTCAAGGAAGCTATTATAGTTTTTCTACTGCTATAACACAAAATTGCTGTGTTCGATACGTCAATGAGGTACTTTGTATGTCATCAATATTATTTCCGTTTCTGATATCACAATGACTCCATCGTGTTATTATTTCAAAAAACTCTAATCGCTCATGGAATCTCAAATTGCAAGCAATGACAGCTCTGCATTACTTGACAGGTAATCAGATGGCTACAAGCCGAAGAAATCGAAAATGCCGCTGTTATCTGTTACAGCCGTATAGAAATATTATAGTGTATATCCACGGAATGCTAACTTCCTTCTCGTAGGAAATCACTATCATTTCGTGCTCGTTAAACAATATACTATATTTATGCCAACCTAAATCGAATGCAAATTTTATATATAACACTGATTGATTGGTCAAAACGGAAGGTTCAACCAAAGGGCATACCTTCGTAAATAATCTAAGAAAAATGTCGGTCAAACATGAAAGGTAAAGTGCTTATTTACAGTTGCAACTGTAAATTAGGTAAATATTCGTGAAAAAAAGGTTTTTCAGAATGGCAGTTCACATGCGTCGTAGTGTTGAATGTCAAGTATTCATTTAATTTAAAAAATCCTCAGACTGGAAAGGTAATCATGAATGTAAATAAACAATGGATTATTAAATTATTCAAATCTCGATGCATAATCAATACCGTCTCTTCCATAAAGGAACACGGGACCATTTCCCAATGTGAATCTATTTGAACAAGGCGGTATCAAAACGCAATAGGGAACGCTTTTTCTCCATATTGATAAAAATGCAAAATTATTTGTGAACTACAATGCTCCAAGAGAGATTATCCGCAGTTTGTCGCTGATGTCCATAGAATGTGATATGCTCAAAAACATTTATTTTGATGATTTCACCTATCTCAAATCTATAGAAGGGTATACCTCTACAATCAATATGCACTAACCTGTGAATACTTTACTTTTATTCATTCAAGGTGTCTGTGAAAAACTAAAAAATCGAAAACTTTGCTCATCAAGTTGTCTATGCTAACAAAGTAGTGCTCTGTCAAGATCATATATTTAGGGGCCCCATTATCCTAATGTGCCAAGGGCCTCCAATAGGTTAAAGACGGCCCTGTGCATAATTTTCGGAAATTCGATGAATTTTTTTCTAAATAGAAATATCACTTGCATATTTTATGAATAAACACATTGAAATTGTTTTCTTATACTTGATGGTTATCTCGTTATTTTTGATTGATAATATGAAATATAATACATGGTGAGAAAGAAATATTTCAAAGCCTTCAAAGGTTATTTGATCAACATCGTATTACAATAATTTTATTATGCCCGATTCCAAATGAATATAAAATCGAAAAGGTCAAAGTTCAGGCTATGTACTAATGTACTATAATTTCACTCAGCAATTTACAATCAGACTTTACCTTCGAGATCAACAATATAAAACTTGACCTTGTTCCATTTCGTCAATTATTTGTATAATTCACGATTTCCTATGTTAAGTATACATGATTATACTATGCACGTATTAAATGATATGTTCTTTGTTGGTATAGGTATATCGTTCCATCAAGAGTGTATCTAGCCTATGGTTCCAGTGTTCCAAAAACGTTTTTCGGTACCTATACATCACGCATCAAGGGTGGTGCAATTTGTCCGACAACAATGACAACATACAATACTAAATATTTTTTTTACTAAATTCACTATACTGGCCATATGCTAACTATTTTTTAATATAGTAGTATGTATAGGTAAACCTAATCAAGAAGATTTTATAATAGAGTTTTATGTCCTAAGTGTATTCCTATTCCGTTTCATATACAGGGTGTATCTAAATAACACCGAAAAAATTTAAGGTTTGATTCCTTGTGATATTCTAGCAAATAAAGTTCATATAAACATGTATCTTAACTAGCTCCGTTTTTGAGATACAGGATGTTGAATTGTTTTTATTTATAACCTTCCTGTATAATTAAGCTTTCATGGTGCCAAAATTCAGTATGGTTGGCGACTGGGAAAGCCCCAATATTTCAAAATGATTGTGATTGGGGTTATTGAGTAATCTCAATAGAAGTCTTGAAAACACCTATAAATATATTAAAATTTGGATTCAAATCCAATTTTTATTGTTTCCTCAAAAAATAAGTTAGATACTAAAATCACACAAAGAATAAAATGATTGTTATTTGAATAGTTCCTTCTAATAAAAATATGAAACTTGTGACGCCACTGAAAATATTATTTCCAATCTAATTGCACCAGAAGAAGCTCCATATTACTATTAACAAAACCACAACGTTTTATTGAAATTGATGGAAAGACGATTGAGTAATAATTAAAAAAACTATTTTTCATGGAAATATTGATACCCTGTATCTCGAAAACGAAGCAAATATGTTCATATGAACTTTATTTCCTAAAATATCACAAGGAATGGCACCTTGAATTTTTGCGGTGTTATTCAGATACACCCTGTATAGATTGTAGGTGACTTATGTTCTGGAGGCTGAAATGATATAGGTATAACATGGTGTTTTTTGCATTTCATTTCATTCAATTTTATCATTCAAAAATTGGCGATATACTCAGGATTTATTGGTTTCTTTCTATAGCTCACGAAAGGGGCAAATACAGCTCAAATAAATAAAAAAAAGATTTTTCATGGAAATATTGATACCCTGTATCTCGGAAACGAAGCAAATTAGGACATATGTTCATATGAACTTTATTTCCTAAAATATCACAAGGAATGGCACCTTGAATTTCTGCGGTGTTATTCAGATACACCCTGTATAGATTGTAGGTGACTTATGTTCTGGAGGCTGAAATGATATAGGTATAACATGGTGTTTTTTGCATTTTATTTCATTCAATTTTATCATTTAAAAATTGACGATATACTCATGATTTGTTGGTTTCTTTCTATAACTCACATAAGGGGCAAATAAGGTGGAAGTCACGTGTACTGAAAGTTGACTAATGTTCGATTAATATGCACTTTATAACGATAAAACCAGTAGTATTGGTGAAAAGTTCGTTTTTCTGCAATCGACACAAAAGTCGTCCATTTTCAGTTCCTAGGAGCTAAAGTTGAATTTTAGTTCCTAGGAGTTAAAGTTGAACTTTAGCTCCTAGGAACCAAAAAGGATCTACTGGACGTCATCAAGAATAAACAACATTGTGATGGTTGGTTATTTGGGTTGAGACGCATACCTGATTTGTTTCCGATTTCAGCAGATTTGGCATTTCATACCCATGCTGGAGATATGAATACACTTATTATAGTTTAGTATTGGAATTATAAACATCTCAGTTAAGTATTTTTGTTTTGATCAGGGAAGCCTTCAAGATTCAAATACTTGCTTGATCTGTATTTCATTCGTTATTCTCCGGATGGATAATTTGTTTTTGAATAATCACGGCAAGCAATAGTTTTTTTGTCTCAAACAACGATATTGTTTAGCTTCATTTGATTATCAAGTCAAACACAGTGTAGTATGGAGAGGAATAAATAATCACAATTATCATTGTTGATATGCTCACTAACCTAACATTTTCCACGTCTTGTTCCTATACCTGGCACTGGCGCGGTATTTGCCATTAGAGCACCTGGTCCATACACATATGTCACTCTGTGGTTGTATTTATATTGAAACTACAATTCATAACATCCTAGAAAACCTAACCTGCTGTTAATGCAGGTAGAATATTCTCGCAACATGGATTATTTGTCAATATTTGTTGCATTGCATACATATATGGCACAGCATTGTTGGTTACTTCACATGTTTATTTCAGTTACCTGATTGTTTCGGTTGCAGAAAAAATAGCATGTTTCATTCGGATCAAAAGTGACTTTGTTCGACACGCAAATTTTGCTTTCGCTCGGCTTCGCTAAACGCTCCGCCTGGCAAATGCAAAATTCGCTTGTCAAACAAAGTGTCACTTTTGATCCTAATGAAACAATCTACTATTAATCCATTGGTATTTGTAGAGCAATCCAAGATAAGCTCGTCACTTGCTTACCGTTTCAAGTGGTTGTATGATTTGTATGTATAGTTACAATTTATTCACCTAATAACTCGACATGATTCATGGTCTGATAAAATTTTTATGGATAGTCGTTGACTTTTAGTTTTCGATAGGTATTCAAATATGGAATTCTGATCCGCTTATTATCATCATAATATAATTTTATTAGCAAAAATCTTAGCTTTCTGGACAGAAATCTAACAACAATTTTAAAGCAATACATCTATTTACTTTCTGCTCCAAAAATTATTTGAACCCAGTTTTGGGGGAACCTAAGCTGACCTAAGGGGTTCTACACAGTGGCTGTTGCTCGGAATGGGAGCATTTCAGAACAAAATGTTTGTTTAAAAAAAAGGAATATTTTGATTCCAACGATACGTCCTTGAAATATCTACATCGAATTTTCAATCACCCACTATAGCAAAGGAATAATTTCCGATCGCTGAAAAAAAAAACACATGTTCGTTCAATTCAATCATTTTTAGCCTACTATGTGACATTTCAATTCCATCTTTTAGGGTTTGAAAGTCCATTGAAAATTTTGCCTCAGATAAAGAAACAGAAAAATAATAGCTATTCACCATTTGTATAGTGAATTATTGCCTGAAATGTTAACAGGTGCGTCCGCAGAAATAATCTCAGGGAGGGGCAAGGCACAATAAATAATGTACAATATTCAGAACATATCAAAAACTATTTTTGCACGACCTATAAGCGATTTTACACCGACAAAAGCGGGAATACATATTCCTGCAATATTTATTGAAAAAACTTTGAAAAGCAATTAAGAAAATCACACTCTTTCGATGTTCACAGAAAGCAATATGGCTACTCTTCTTTATCGGTAGTCATGATAATCAAACTTGAATATGTGATTATTGTGGTCAGATTTTTATTTTCAGATTGACAATAAATGATTTTATCATAAGATTCTTTCAATTCAAATCGTCGAGTCGTATGGTATATAAACCTCGGAAGTGAGTTCTTTCTTTCCTCAGTGCATTGTAGCACCCTCTGGCTACAAAACCACCTCTGGAAAAATCATGCACTTCACTCTCTCGATACATAATCTACTATTATTCTACATAAAACATGGAATAAAAAAAAAGAAAATTAATTGAATTGACACCACATAGGTATTCTGTTTACAGTCAAAATTACAATAAAAAATTGCACGTGATAATAATCAAAATCTTGTTCAAACAAAAATGGCATTCTTATAGAGTCTTGAGCAAATTCATCAATAACTTCTTTGATAAAATTAACTCTATATCTATCTATAAGATGTCGATGATCGAAGTCTCAGAAAGTCACTATAACAAGCGCTATAGCGCTAATCAGAATAAGAATTGAATGAAGCAAATGTATCTTGTTTAGAAGGCAAGCGCCTCCCCTTGCCTCCCCCTCCGGACGCCCCTGAATGGTATTCTCGAAGTTGAAATTTTCTCAGAAGCAATCGTGACGGAAATAAATAATTAGGTTCTATTAGATCATTCAAGCACAAGGTATTAATTGGCACTATGAAAATGACATGCAAAAAAGGTTACGTAAGCCTAGGACGGGGATATCTTGCGTGTTTACAAAATCATAAACGGCAATAAAAATCAACTTAATCACAATAAGTTAACAACGTGTATATTTGGAAAGTTAAAGTTAAATTTGGTTAAATTACCTACCAATTAAAACTATTAGTATAAACCTATTATAAATAATATTAAATAATGCGTTAATTCGCCTTTGTGTTTCGATAATAATATGGTCAATCGAATGAATATTTTTCCGAATCCCTATGTAATAATACCGAGTGACCATGACATGTGTAACCTCCTGAGTTCTTATAATGCGTTGCCCATTGATTTAGCTATCAAATTTTGCTTGCCCACGAAAGAGATTACAACATTGATTCCATGTGAAATTTCAACACTTGCATGAAAAAATTCTAGTTTGTTATCAGCAGCGTAATTGTTTATGGTAAACAAATCAATCATAATATATACGTTGTTGTATTGGGAAAATATACAGGGTAATTCAACTTCGAGGGCCACCATTGGGATCTCGGAAACTATAGGTAGATATTGAATTAGAGCAAACTTGCGCATTTATGTGACGAAAAATATGCGGAAAAATATAATTAGTGTGAAGTAATCCACACTTTTTCAGCCACACTTTCTGACGAGTAGAGAATGTTATGTGATAGAATAGAATAGAATTTTATTTGACCAAGTTACAATTCTTATGTTTTTGGCAAGTCACTGGAAGTACAAAATGTTTTTCAAAAACAATTACAGAATAAAATAAAATATACACCTAAGCTATCACAAACATACATACAACATTCTCACGAATCTAACAAATCTAAAATATAAATTTTGTTGTTTTCGAAATGAAATCAACACAAATTATCGAGAAGTGGGGGTGTTTTCAGATATTCATCAATAGAGTAAAAACAATGGGACAGCATGTGTCTTTTCAGTTTCAATTTGAAGCAGTTATAATTGAGAATCTTGAACTCTTGAGGCATGAAATTATAGATTCCGATATTCAATGAATTCATTCGGGATTTGTTGAGCCTATATCGGGGAGGCCTCAAGTCGTTTGCCCCACGAGTTTGGTACTCATGAAAATCGGAGTTGGCACTCAAAGTTCTTTTATTCTTGTGAATTTCCAGAAGAGTAGAGTAGATAAATAGGGAAGGCATAGGTATAATAGAGAGTTGTTTGAAAATTTGTTGACATGGATCTCTGTAACCTGCACCGGCAATAATTCTTATCGCTCTCTTACAGTGTTGCCACTTTTCCATGTTCGGTAGTAGATTTCTTCTTGTCATTATACTCTATTTATTTTTCCATTGGTTAAGTAGCTAGTACTTTACTGTACAGAATACATAAAACCCATTTTTGGACAGACGAAGTTAAGATCCATTAGAGAAGTTCTGCTGTTCCATCTAGTTACAAAACAGACTATTTAAAAAGAAATCTATCATTATCATCTAACGAATAAAAAGAAATGAAATGAAATTGAAATTTCACGAACGAAACTGAGGAAATCAAGTAAATTCCAACTTAATATTCACTGTGTCCTTGATAAGGATGTCTATCATGAAATAGTTATTTATTATACAAGGAAAGAAAGTAGTAGATTTCAGCTCCAGGTTGTGTTATCTCCCGACGCGTAGCGGAGGGAGAAAAAAAACATGAGCTAAAATCTAATATTTTCCCCGTGTATAATACACTTTTTTTTCTGTGACAGAAGTAAGGACGAATCAATATTGAGAAGATATCACATTATTTTGAAATCTGAAAATTATCGACGTGAAATTACAAGATTTTAACAGTAGGGATACCTGCGTTGTATAAGCATCTTTATCATTCTTTTGAAGTAATCAAATATCTGATGTCACTTCTGTCAGTCTGATTCTGTGATTTGATTTCAAAAAATTGCGAATTTAGTGGTTGTTTAGTAATATACGTAACCGCGAAGTCGAATGGAAGATAAAAGGACTTGCAGTTCTTTCTCGGAGACGGTATTATTGACTCATTTTTCGGAACTATAGCACAACAAAAGCCAACAACAGTATATCCGGGAAAAAAGTACTCACTTTTTCCCCACGGGAAAAAAGTAATTTATGAAAAGTGACATTTTATAACCTGCCAACAGAGATGAAATGCCAAACTTTTTTCCCGTCACAGAAAAAATAGTTTTTATTTCTTTCTGGCGTTAAGTAAAGAGATATAGGAAAACAAGACACTTTCTCATTCCGTATATCATTGAATGTAGTCTTCAAACTAGCTCAAAGTATATCATCGATATGTATCATTTTGTCATATTAAAATATTTTTACATGCATTCTTCTCATTTTCTGCGAAAAGTGCCTTATCGCTATACATTGAAGTACCCTATTTCTATTTTCCATATACGGCTATGATTGATTTGAGAGAAAACGTAACCTCTAAAATCGTATTAAACAATCAGGCGTCATTAGGGAAATTGAAAAGATAAAGAGCAGAATATATGTCAAATTCTTCCATTGACTGAAGCATTGTAATTCGGAAAATAGAAAAAGACAGAAGTTCAGCTGTGTCCGAACTCTTATCTACCATAGATTAAACAAACCAATCTATGTATCTACTGATCATATCTATCCTCAGCATCATTCATAAATAAACTATCTTCTCTCAGCTGTCTCTTTTTTCCTATCAGGCTCGGAATTTGAATACAAGCATGTTGTACCATATCAATAGCCACATACAGGGTGAATAGAATAGAAGTAAATAAGAATAATAAAACAATCCCAGAACAATTGAGTGTTCATTGAAGGTGGGCATTTTCGACGTGGCAAATTATACCTACCCAAGAACCAAACTGCAATTATTTTATTATTTCAGGATCACCTGGTGTTGAAGGTTTGAAAATAGTTATTTATTATATAAGGGAAAAAGCTAGTAGATTTCAGCTCCAGATGGTGGTGAGCTGAAAGGACGACTCAATATTGAGAAGATATTACATTTTATTGAAATTCAACAGGAATGATACCTGCGTCGCAAGCATCTTTTTGCAGGCATCTTTATCATTTTTTTGAAGTAATCAAATATCTGTTAGTCTAATCGGCGAGTGGACTGATTTTGTTTTCATTTCTTAAATAAAATCAGAACTCAAATACCTTTCAACATCATTTCTTTTTGTTTTTATTAGTTATTCAATAATTCATTAATGCTCAATTATGTATTGGTAATACTTATTCCAAATTACCAATGAAAAATCACTTGTCTCAAAATATTCCCTTATCATTAATTGTGGCTTATTGCTTGTAATGAATTTGTGTAAATAATAACTACATTGATTCACACTAGAGATCATTTGAAGCGGCAAACATGACAACACGGCGCACGAATTGTGGGCGCGGCCTTGTCAGTTCTCAGCATTCAGCACAATGTGCCAAGTCTCCAACATTTATATGATATTTTGTTATAGAGCATAAGAAATATTTGGACATGCTGGTTTAGAATATTCCAAGAATGTACTATAATATCATGGGATCCTCATATTATCTTTTATTCGACGACAGGACTCGTAACATCTTTGAGTTGAAGTCAAGAAATTTAAATAGGTTTTTCAAATATCTCAAGAAAAATTGAATATAATGCATCCAAATTCGGTACATGGTTTCATCTTCCAATGGTTCATTTTTTGACCAGAAAGACATTCCGAGAATTTTATCCAGAGGTGCGCTACGCATGGGGTTGTGTTGTGACAACTTTTCCTCCCATATTTTCTACGCAACTGATGAAATTTCGAAAATTTTCAATTTCTCGAATTGTTTGTTCAATTATGTAGAAAAAATGCATCATCTTCAACTGAGCTAAAATGAACAGTTATCGAGATATTTGACCCAACATAGAAGTTTGCATAGTAATTTTTCATCTTCTTCAGTAGTAGAAGATTACAAAAATGTTTGTTTTCTCTTTATGCGTGGAATAACTATTTCTGTTCAGCTACAGAATGAGATCTCAATAGTATCTAATCTACTCAACACCAAAAAAATGTTTTTCAAATTTTCTACTACTGAAAATGATGAGATATTACTATGCAGTCTTCTATTTTGGGTCGAATATCTCGAAAAATGTTCATTTCAGCTCAGTTGAATGGGATGCAATTTTTTGAACAAAATTGAACAATGAATTCGAGGAATTGGAAAGATGTCGAACAGCACTTTATCAAGACTCCTTCATCCATAGAACGGCTAGGCTCTGGAATTCATTGCCTGTGGAAGTATTCCCAACAACATATAATCTCCAAAAGTTCAAAAAAAAATCCAATACCTACCTCCTGTCCCTATCCTCCCTAGGAACGCACGATGTTCTTTGAACATCATAGGGATTCACTTTCGTGTGCTCCAAGCGATAACAAATAAAAAAAAATTGAAATTCAATCAGTGCGTTAGAGAATATGTGAGGAAAAGTTGCCATACCCCCCTGTAGGGCACCATTGGATAAAATGTCCGGAATGGCTTCCTGGTCAAAAAATTACCCATTCAAATACAAATACAAATACAAATACAATACAAATACTTTATTCATCGCTGGAAACTTGTGTACAGATTATGAGAAGATAAAATATACGAAAAGCTCATTAGACTAGTCAAATTTAAAATATACAGTTAAAATAAGTAGGTAGTACAACAGTTATACATAAACATTACTAGTTAATACAGGTAGGTATACACAATTGACACAATTCATTACACTCATTTAAAAATTTAAAATTATTCACATTGCTAAAAATTCATCTGTACAATAAAATGCATTGTTTAAGAAATATGCTGTTAGCTCATCTTCAAATTTGGATTTATTTTCTTTGTCGCCGAAGAGATTTTGGAATTTGTTATAAAATTTTATTTGTTGATGGGTGTGAGAGTTTTGACTGACTGCGAGTCGAGATGAAACCATATACCGAAGTTGAATGCATTATATTCACTTTTTCTTGAGATATTGCGAAACAAATATTTTTATTTCTTAACTTTAACGCCCTATTTCTCGAGAACACTTGAAGATCGTATGTCCCTATCTCTCCCTAGTACTCACTTCAGTAATTTATGAAGAGTGACATTCTATAACCTGTCAAGAGATGAAATTCCAAACTTTTTTTCCCGTGACAGAAAAAACAATATTTGATAAAATTGATTAACTGACTGTACTTTTGTTAGACATTTTTCAACAAAATCTTGAAGAAAAGTACAGGTGGTCCACTCAAAAGAGACATTTTTTAAACAAATGGAAACGACTTATTCGATAACAAATCTCGAGGCAAATCTTGAAGTAAAGTACAGGTGGTCCACTCAAGACGATGATTGAGATTACTCGAAAATCACAATAGGTATAATCTATTTGGAATTTTGGTTTTCCAAAGTAACTACTCATAGGATAATCCATTCCTACGATAAGGTTCGTTGCACAATCAAGCTACAGGGCGATACAGAATTGAGTTTTAAAATATGCCACTTCACACTTCATGAATTCTTTGGATCCTTACTCATATTATGTTTATTACTGACACTCTTACACACCGATTGTTACTTTTTTTCAGATGTCAACCACACTGTGACGTTACCTGACTGCATGTAGCCAGACAAATCTATGGGAAGGCACAAAAGAAAATGGCGACCGATTCGAAATGCGTGAAAATCAATTTGGCACTTGACAATGAAGATGGCACCGAGACCGTCGCGTATAGCTCCAAAGGAATATGCTCTCCTCCAACCAAAGAAACTGAATCTCTCAACAACGCATCCGTTTTAAGGTAACAAAATAATTAAATACAAATGAATTTTTAATGTACCATGTATTTATAACGGACTAAAAAGTATGAAATAGTTTTTCTTATTCTTTTGAAGGATAAAGCGATATACAGATTAATAATTTTTTCTAAATTATCTGATTATTTTTTTCACATGTTAAAATGTGACGTTCTCGTTGTTTCAACCAATATCAATGCCTGATTCTAGCTAATCATTTCGTATTATACTGATAATATGTTAGTAGCAAATCACAGCGACAATTTTTTCACGTTTGGATTTCCGTTTAAAGAAATACATAACATACCCATAGACTGCATCGTTGGTCGATTATTTTGTTCGACAAGATTAAAACAAAAATGACCGAAGTGTGTGGATGTAAATTTTCGTTTTTGCTGGGCATTTCGGGAAATATTCGTGCATCTAGTTAAAATTATCAAAAAATTACCACCACTTTTGTAATTACTGTTGAAAATTCCGAAGTGAAAATTGTTTATAGCTATTAAAATACTGGTATGATTGGAAAAACATGGGGCATGCAGTATTTGATGCATTAATAGCTAACAATTAATTTCATTGCACCGCAAATAATGTGAACCGATTATTAAGTTATTTTTTCCACCACTATCTTGAGAAATCACCATTTATTCCATTATTTCCTCTATTGAGAAGTACCTAACACTTTTCAAAACTACATAAATTATGATAAATTGATACAGAAATGTTGCCCAGGTAGATAAAGATAAAACTGTCGACAGTGTCAAAGATATGCAATATACACACATAGATACCGATGCGTATGCAACCAATAAAAAATGAAACTTCCAAATATAGTTGAAACTACGAATCTCATTACAGCTGAAAGCAATTTTAGAAGTAGAAATTTGACACAGAATGATTGTTGTAAGGTTCATTCAAGGTTTTAAAAATTTCAACCTACCACTTCGAAATATTGTAAGTAACGGTTTGTGTATTTTTGGTTAAAAATATAATCTTGATACACTTGGGTTAGATACTTGTAATTTATATTTGGTATGAGATGTAATAAGATTTGGGCATTTATTCAGAGTTGATTTGACCTGACTGATAATTTTTGGTAATGGATTTCTCGTTTTCTATAAGGACCATCTTCAATGAGATTGTCAACCCTTTGAAAATAATCCTCTATATCCAAAATAACAACCTCATCGGCTTTTAAGTAAAAGTAGCCTTTTTCTCTCAATCGTTTGATAATATTTCGAGTTTTCCGTTGAAGGTTTTGATTATAATTGATTACATTTTTCGAAATTTGTTTTCTAACTGCTTCTGTTTCTTTTGAAGAATTACGGAGATATTGAATCGCGGATTCAACACTCTATTACTTCATTGAGACTGTCCTTTGAAGCAGAAGGAACAAAATTCGGGCCTCTATTCAAAAGATCAAGTTCCTCATCCTCATTACTAAAGGTTTGAGAGAAATGGTTTTCAACAATGGTGATATGCTCTTGATATATTGCTTTCGATTTATTTATTCCAAGTTTCCTCAGTTTTTAGTTGGGAGAGGAAAATTTCTGAATGTATTTTACTTCAATTATAAGGCATTTTTCTCTGGAACTCGCACCATTGTTCGACCAAGTTACTTAGTCTACTGCTGCGTTTAAATTTGTAACAAATCATTGATGGCGTTTATGTAACTTTTTCTCATATTTGCGTTTTCAGAAAAGCATCAAATCCGTGTAAATGTCGCAATTTGGAGAGAAGAAATTGAAAAAAAAACACCAAAAATAATGTGATTTACCGAATTACACTAAAGCTTTTTTCGGGATGGAAGTGTAGTTTTGATGCTTTTAGGGCAAATTTACTAAAAAGATTGCCAGGGAACATTACCAAACTATAATTTGTGAACAGAAGAAAAAGATACAACAGTTGAAAAAATAAAGGATGTTTCATTTGAAAAAACATTTTGACTATTTTTATTCATTTTTCGATTCGCATTTCTTTACTCAAGGAGTGCCAAAAAATAGTACAGATGAAACCCTACAGCTTCTATATTTGAATTTTTTCCACCTCGTATAGTTGAAGCTGTAGTTAGGGGTCAAAATATAAGGAGACACCCTGTATTTGTATTACTCTCTGCAAGAAATCGATAATGGTACCTACCAATCAATAACAATATAATAGTTCTACATTGTTATGATCAACAAGAAACTATTCAATAAGAATTCACAGATAATACAGAGACAACAGTTTCGAATAGTATAATATTCTATGTTTATTGTTTCTTGTTCAAACTGAAATCTTCGTTATGTAATATTTGTGTATAAAACCAAAGATTAAACAAACAAAAATTAATTATTATGTATTCAATGTATTTGACAAACAGCTTTATTATTTTGAACCGACCAAAAATTGTGAGAAATATTTACTTTTCCATTAGCAAAATTTGTTTCTTAGAATTCCTTATATTGTAGTTGATGGTAAAAATAATATGATAATAATATCGTTTGAGTAAGTACAGATAAAAAACAAGTATGTCATCACCGTTACGAAATTATCCTCGAAATTAGCCATATTTAATTTAATGTCTATTTTTTTTGTAAATGCTATCCCATTCTGAATAACCGCAATCTTCATAGATTACATAGTTATTAAAGTATTTTTTATCACGTTACCACTTACCAGTTTGTTCTATTGATGTTCTCGATGTTCCCACTTCCCATTTGAATAAAATTCCGAAAATTTGGAACATCAAATGAGTCAACATGAACCGAGATAAACAAACGTACTCATTTCAAAGGGATCACCCCTCGGATTACCCTCATTATTTTGAAAAAAATGTGTATACTTATTGTGTACTGTGTAATCAAAAATATTATTTTAAGGTTTTTGGAGGCGCCGAAAGTATTTTTTTCCAAATCAAACGTCCTGTATATTATGAAGTAACTGAATAATGTACGGTTGAATTCTACTTCAACTGATAGGGTTCCTATATCTCACTCCACAGGTTTTCGAGTTATGAGGGTTTCTTTATATAAAAACGTTATGAGAATTTGAATTCCATGATGGATATATAGCAATATAACATAGTAGGCGAGGCCAAACATTCACAACCGATATTTAAACAAGACTGTTATCTGTCAGAAATTCGTGAAATGTCAATATGCAGAATGAAAAGAATTTAATTATTTCAGTAGTGATAATTTGAATTTATTTTACATTCGTTAAATTCTTAGAATTTCGAATTACCAACTCTAGAAGCATTCACTATTTTAATTTCATATGACTGGTTTACCTACTACTGCACTTTTTTTAAAATTTTTGGGCGAATCCCTATTACTCCAGTGAAATCGAACATACAAAATTGTCGAGTAATAACTCATAACTTTGCATTTTTCGATATTAGATGTGATCTTTGAGTATAGTGTATATAATCAAGGATGTGATTGAAGTTTTTGAAGTAAAATTATCCTGCAAAAATGTCAGCTGAATTGAAACTCTGTGAGTTTAATAGCTTTGGAGATATAAAAAGCTGAATGAATTAAGTGGACCACTCGGATTATCAACTTTTTTTTAAATGCGTCCTTTCTGTTTAAGATTCATTGTTGGAAACATTTCGAAGTATTCCAGTTATGACACAACAAGTGGTCGAAAGGAGTGTTACATTATCGAAAAAGTTTAGAAGCTCCCGTATTTCCCAGGAATTTTTTCACCTTCCGCAAATCAATTTTCTCAAATCTTCAATTCAATATCTCAAACTGTTTTTGTAATTCCTGACCTTCTTTATACGGGATGTGAAATATCGATATATTCTGATATTCTGTATTTTTATGCATTTGTGTGGATTTGAAAAAGTTCAGGAAATATTCAAAACGTACTGCACTGTTATACGATCGAATTCATTCCTGATGGTGAAGTTATCCACCTGGCTTTAAAAGCAGCAGAACTTTTGACAACACAATGAGCGTTTTTCGAATAATGTGTGAAATTTTGTGAAATGGTCTGCTCATATTGATGCAGCTACAATAATGTGCTTGTGAAATTATGAATCCTTTATTCAAATGGATTGCCGTAACACACAGTAATTCATATTTACGGTGATCGTACTAGGACGGCCGCGGGCGTTGCGTGGAGAATCGGGGTATGAAAGCGGCGAATCGCCGTCCTTCGTACTACCAGCATTGGATTATGATTTTCCCAATATCTTCCTTATTTATGCTTCGATTTTCAAAATCGAATAACGGATCCACGAATAAAAAAAATCCATATTTTTTTATAAATTACCCCCTGCCCCCAAACGCACAGGACGATTTTTTTACGACAAGTGGATCCATGATCTGGAGATGGTAGGTAACAATTCTAGCCATGTCACAGCTTTTTACCTCCGATTTCCCACCAACTTTTGATCTAAGCGACTTACGATTCGTTTGGCACTCTACTACAATCAACATCTAGAAACAATTTCGGGATTTTCTAGATAAGTCAATTCCTGGGGCGGCAACGGGGTACTTTCGCATTATTCTCTACTTAACATGAATTAATTGAAGAAACGGTGATTTCCAGACATTCCAGAGTTGGTATGAAAGAAACCTCTATTGTTAGTGCACATTTCCTTCATCCCTTGGAAGAAGTGCACGTTCTGAGCAAGTGATTACTTTTCAATAATTCCAACACTCATTATAACATCCCATTAAAAAAGAACTGCCAAGCCCGTGACAACAACTGTCATTATCCTACAGTAATCAGTCTAATCATTGCTGGTTTCAATAAATCTGAACAGATAATGTAACTTCAATATGATTCAAATTTGAAAACTTCACAAACGATGAAAAATGATAAATACTGATGGTAAAATGAAATAAACTAACCTTGGCTTGCCTGAACTTATACAAGTATATCCTACTTTCCCAAATGGAGGATTAAAATTACCTGTGGAAAGGTTCGATAAACCTTCATTTTCAGAAAATAGGCACAATATCTACATTAAAATTCGGTATTTTAATGTAGATATTGTACCTATTTTCTGAATATCGAACCTATCCACAACTGTAAATTTGCCCTAATTCACAGTTGCAACTGTAAATCAGAACAAAAGCACTTTTTTTCTACATATCTCCTTATTTACAGTTGCAACTGTAAATTAGGCAAATGTTCGTAAAAAAAAAGTTTTTTTAGGGTGGAAGTTTAGACGCGTCGTACAGTTCAGACGCGTCGTAAGAAGCTGATGAGATTGTTGAAATCAAATGAAATTGATATATAAGAATCAATACAAAAAGTAGTAGGTATATAGACATGATTAAGTACATATTCACATTATTTTCTCAAAAATAAATATTATGTTCAGTTCTTCATCATCATTTCTAGGTCATCTTTCTCATGGGCGCTGCCCTCCCCCCTAGATTTTGGCCTTCCCAATCTGAACTCAAATAGCATCAGAAATAATAAATACCAGCTAAGATGATCTTAAAACCATCGACTTGGGTCTTCATTTTTGTGTTATTTTTGTTTTCATGTAGGTTTTTAACAATTTTCGTAATATTTTAAAACCACACTGTACTGAAAATTTGTCAAAATGATTTTGATTTCAATTCAATGTCACAATTGAAAAAATCGCGCATCCCCCTGAAGTGTTTACTGGCGGCGCCCATGACCTTCAACTTCTTGCATTTCTGCGAAACCGGTATCTTTATTCATACTGATGATTGCATATCATTATGATGTCATTTCGTAGAGAATGAAAATTAAATATGCTTTATTGTAGATCCTATCATTCTAACATAGCTAACGTTTGATTGATATTTCGATTTTCGACTTATGTTCAACAAACATTTTATCACTTATTGTCTACTTATCTAGAATAATAGGCTCAGATAAAGTTGCCCCCTATTCAGTGTTTGTATTCTTTTTTCCTTTTATGACTCTGATTTTGCTATCAACCGAAAGATCAGTGTTGCCAGCTGCTGAACAGGAAATGTCGCAAAAATACATGAAAAAAACCGCAGGCGAAATTTTCGAAAATTAAGCGACATTTTTGATCACATCTCATTTTCAGTTAGTTCGTAACATCGTGGTAGAACACTTCATTTATTCAGATTTGAAAAAAAAATTAATATAAATTTTCCTATATAATAGTACATTATTCATCAAGGGATAGAAATGCAAGATTTTCTTCGCCCTCGAGCTACAAAGCACACTGAGGAAAAAATAACATTCTGTCCTGAGGTGTATATACTATTTTTTATGCTGGCGTAACACTAAACACAAAAATTCAGAAAGAATACGTCAGTTCAAATAAGCTCAAAGTTTCACAAATGCAAGTTTCCGAAACAGCTTGCTCACAACAAAGAAATGGCGGCATGTGCTTAACCGGTTCTTTTGCGAATCATGTGGGCTGTCTCTCACCCTAATAGCTAAAAATTTGACGGTCTGGGAATTATTTGAATCCCCATCTGCCTATCGATGCCATATGGCAACGTACGGCGCTAATGGGTTAATCGAGGAGGTGGTACATTCATTATTCCAGATTTGTCCTTACCACACGAATATTGAAATAATATTCATATTCTCATTTTATAGAAACGTAGAAACGAGGAGAGAAAATCCCAAAAAATCTGGATTAATAAAACGTAATTAGAATTTCAAAACATGATCTCGCTTGGAAGAAAAAGTGGTTATGATAAAACCTCTCAAAAGTCATCAAATGAAGTGAATTCCGGTTTTTTCCTAAAATGTACTTACATAGGCTTTCGAAATTGAGCAATTTTCCGCTTATTCAACCGTGTCTCATAGGTATAGCTCACGAAATCCTTAATGATATAATATGAATTTCAAATTACCGTCACTCTGTATCTCTATGTATTTTACGGGATACATGTACAAAACTTTTTGTTGTTTTCATTTCCATTTGAACCGATGATGATTTTGTTTATCAGCGGAATACACCGTGTTTGTGACCCTGATGCGTGCTTTTAAATTTCCATCATGTTTTGCGATTCCAGATTCAGGCAATCATGAAAATTACTTCAAGTAACAGATGCATTACCGTAGCATATTTTTTCAATAGCAATAATTTGATGTTATCGATATTTTTTTCGTTTATTAAAACCAACTGCGAATTGCATCATTAAAATGACCTCGGTAGTGTCTCATGTTGAATATGTAAATGCTCGCTCCAACGTTTTTTTTTTATATAATGGGCCATTTGAATTAACAATACAATTAATATTCTACACAGTTCTTGTTTATATCGACAATGTTATTGATAATGTTCATGTGACCCCTCATTTCAAACAACATTAACATTATTCCAAAACGAATCTCTCGTGTCACCGAGAAAACACTTTGGAACCAAATAAGTTTGATGTTATGTGGTTCAAACTCGATAGCCAGAAACAGACCAAGTACCTTTGTTGTCTCTACTTATCACCAAATGATCCATCCTTCGAGTTCGTGTCCCTGAATCTTGACCTTATTCAGCAGATCCATCCAGCAGTATGAATAATCATCATGGGCGATTTCAATTTACACATCACTGCTTGGCTCGTACTCTCCAACAGAACGGATGAATAAGCTGCGGGTGCATGACAAGCCCAAGCTTTCGATATCACTCACGGCTTAGAGCGGCTTATCAAGAAACCCACACGAATGTCAATGACCATTCTGCCAACGAACTTGACTTATTCCTCACTGATAATTCAGCACCTCACACCATAGATGTACAAGCTCCACTTGTCAATTCTCATCTTACACTCATCTCTACAACCTGCCCATTTTTCATTCCATTAACTGCACCAGCAGCCCCACGTCTTGTATGGCACTATAACTCAGGAGACTGGGAAGGTCTCCACATGTTTTTCTCCGTGTTTCCTTGGCATAGAATGAGCTTTGATCCTGAGGATCCTTCACAGTGTGCTGTGAAAATATCCGAGATGATATCACTTGGAATGGACACTACATACCTCATTCTTCAAAAGGATCTTCTCCCTCGAAATCCTGGTTCGCCTTGAAACTAACCGCCAACCATCGCTAGCGCAAAAACCCAAACCACGTGACTGGAGCAGAATATGTTGAAGCCAGGAATAACTGCAGCAATAGATGTATCGAAAGGATCGTACAACGCCAAAATGAGATCAAACCCCATATAGATTGTCCCATTGGCTTTCGTTCATTTTGGTCCCTCGCTAAAGCAGTCGGAAGGAATTTTACTAATAGCTCATCCTCACCACTCTCTAAAGCCGACGGCACATTTAGTGTAGTAGATATGCGATAAAAAATGGTCTCAGGTGGAAATAATTCCCTTTTCTCAGTTCAGAATGCATATAGAATAACACATATGAGAAAATATAGAATGATACCTGTGTGCAAAATAAAAATACAGTGTTTCCAATATTAGTTTATTCGTTAATACTTTTAAATCATAAACCTTATAAAAATGGCATATTTGGCATGTAACAGAAGTTCATTCATTATCTTCAACTTCCTCGATTGGAATATTGGTACCTTCCCGAACAATTATTGCACAATACTGTGCAAAAAATTCCGTATCGTCGACATTTTCACTGGTTCCACAAGGTTCATCTACTTCAGTTTTCCAAGAACTTCTGTACGTCATCATATGATACAGAAAACCTAATCTTATGAAGTATGAAGTTCATCGACAAGTAACCGAGATCGAAAATCTCGATGATACTGCACACCAACACCTAGACGAATTGAACTTATGATAGATCGTGGCCTTGCAGCTTGCATTAGTGCCTGTTCAATTGAATTTTTCTCCAAACTTGAGGATTTTTTGTTGATTATTATATCCAAGAATGTTTTCAAAATGTCGGGTAAAAGCTCAGTATTTTCCTGCTCGGAACTTATTTCTTCTGGTGAAGGATAAAACTCTAAGGATGTTCCCATCAACTTGATCAAATTATCATAATCAGTTCAGCCTGTTGCTTCAACTATCCGAAATTTTTCAGCATCTGGATCTTCTGAACACTTTTGTCGCTGATAATCACAAATTATATTGGCAACTGTTTTCCCTGTTACGATCATATTACTTCTACACTTTTGTCCCAATATCATAATGTCGTCCGAGAAATATTCTTCTAATTTTTTACGCATACGACGAACAGTGTAAGGTTCGATATTTTCTGGTAGCAGCTCTGCCATTTTGTCCAGCAACTCCTGAACTGAATCTGGTTCATCATTTTCCTTGAGCCACCTGCATATTTCTTTAAAAGGCATCTTTTTTATTTTTATCAGAAGGACGTCCTGCTAACTTTGTCAGCTCATTGGGAATATCATGTTGATATTTCTTAGGAATAGAGTCGCCTTTTCCAAAATTCACACTACATTTCTGATTATCCAGAACATCTGCTGCTGGCAAGTATCGATAACGGAAAGATGACGGGCAAGGACATTTGAAAATCGTTTCATGCATCACACACATCAATAATAGTTTGTCCAAATGTGAAAGTTCGTACTGGTGAAATTGCAGATTTAATTATTTTCTGAATTTCCTTGATCAATTGGCCACAAAACAAGCAATTATCTTTGAATGCGAATGTCGTCTCACAAATCAGCTCCATCGTTTTCCTGATTTTTCCCGATTTTTCAGTGGGTCCCAAACCAACCTGTGCAATGGTGCCACTTCGGTGACGATAACCGGGGCCTTACGGAAGGTCCCGAACAGCAGCCCGAGCAACTGCAAGCGACCCACGATATCACTCACCCATCTGCCCAAGAGGCTACCGGTGGACATCCAGTTCAACGATTTGTCCTATTCGGTGTCCGAGGGGCGAAAGAGGGGCTACAAGACGATCTTGAAGGGGATCAGCGGGAAGTTCATGTCGGGGGAGCTCACGGGGATCATGGGCCCCTCTGGGGCGGGCAAGAGTACCCTGATGAACATTTTAGCAGGGTACAAGTAAGTAAAATCATTTCAAATTTCAAGAATGTTTTCGAAATATACTCAAAATTATTTTGATTGGATTCGAAGAATTATGAAGATTTTTTCAAAGTTTTGTAAAACGTTTATGATCGGAAATGAAACTTTGTCTTTATGTCATGATAGAATTGAAAAATTGAATTGACTATGTCGAATAGTTCTAGACAAAACGTTTTTTAGCTGTTGACATTGTTGACAATCTCGAAAACATCCAGGTTGATTGTTAATGTTTATAGGTCTTTCAAATATTCATCAGAAAAAAATATTTATGAGAATTTATGTACTGCTATCATTAGAAGATCAAATTGGCTATTTAAACAAGTTCTAAACGAAACATTTGTCACACTCGAAGTCATCTTCACACAATTTAATGACGTTGTTAAACAATCAGGGACATGTTTCGGTCTCAGAAAATACCATCTTCAGCCTAATACTGAGTTTTGATGTTGAAAAGGTTCCATATAGTTATCTAGTAATAGTATACAGGGTGTTTCACAGGTAAAGGGAAATATTTCAATGGTAGATAGGAGTCACCAAGGTGGTTCTGAAAATACCATATTTGATAGGTCTCAGAGTTTTCATAACGGAGATACAGGGCGATTTATCGATTTCGAATAATTATTCATTCGCCTATAAGTATTGAACCACCCAGTATATTTTTCTAAAATTTGGTATGGAGCTTAAACTTGGGACGTTGAATGCATTCACCTATCGGGCGAAGTGAAAATCCAGGTCCGGCTTCAGGAAAAATCTACATTTACTCGAAATATCAAAATAACACACCGTATGTAATAACAAAGTTCATCAAAGGAATCGTGAAGAGGAGGAAATACTGAACTGGATTGGATGCTTTTCGTTTTCCCGCCACCAATTCTCATCGTAACAATCATAAACAGGAAGCTAATAGTATGTCAATTTCAAGAGTATTAAAATCATGAAACCGCACTTTCAATTATGATTATTTGATATATTCTTGTTAAATGATCGTTCGAAAAAACTGACTTAGTCTCACAGTCTTTATAACAGAGATACAGGGTGAATTATCACTCGTCCATAAGTATTAAACTACCCATCGCAGTAATATTTTCTCAAATTTGGTATTGAGCTTACTTGGGACGATGGATTCATTGACCTATCAGGCAGAATGGAAATACAGGTTCAGCTTCAGGAAAAGTCTCATAGTCTTTATAACAGATACAGGGTGAATTATCGAATTATAATTCCGCCCGATAGGTTAATGAATCCAACGTCCCAAGTAAGCTACATACCATATTTGATAAAATGTTACTGGGTAGTTTAATACGTATGGACGAGTGAATAATTATTCAAAACCGATAATTCACCCTGTATCTCCGTTATAAAAACTGTGAGACTTGATAAGTTCTTCCGAGCGATTTTCTGACTAAAATATATCGAATAATCATAATTGACACTGGTTTCATAATTTCAATACTCTTCAAATTGACATACTTTCAGCTTTCTGTTCATGATTGTTACGATGAGAATTGGTGGCGGGAAAACAAAAAGCTTCAAATCCAGTTCAGTTTTTCTTCCTCTTTACGATTCTTTTGATGAACTCTGTCAATTATTACATACAGTGTGTTATTTCAATATTTCGAATAAATGTGAATTTTTACTGAAGCCGAACCTGGATTTTCTCTTCGCCCGATAGGTGAATGAATTCAACGTCCCAAGTTCAAGCTCCATACCAAATTTTAGAAAAATATACCGGGTAGTTCAATACTTATAGACCAATGAATAATTATTCGAAATCGATAAATCGCCCTGTATCTCCGTTATGAAAACTCTAAGACCTATCAAATATGGTATTTTCAGAACCACCTTGGTGACCCCTATCTACCATTGGAATAGTTCCCTTCACCTGTGAAACACCTTGTATACAGGTTATGTCACGACGAGCTTACACTATCTCTATATCGAGAATCAGTCGGGAGAAATCCATGAAAATAAGAATGCTTATATTTTAGAATACGATCTCTTCATTTAAAATATTTTCAGCAATACAGTGTTGGTTATTTCATAATTGGATGCCAATATTTGGGGAGTTGCTCTTGGGCCCAATCTAAGGAGAAAGTTTCATTTAAACGTATGACCTAAACGTTATAACTTTTTACATACAGGGTGATAAAGTTCTCAAAATTTGATAGTTTTTCATTAATATCTGTAACACCACTTCAGATATTCTGCTGAAATGCGGCATACATGTGTACCACATTTTTTGTTGTTGCCACCAGTGGCATTCGTATGAAATTTCACATACCTATTTTGGCAGACATTGATGGTACGCCACTGATTCATCTCGAAATTAAAATCATTCCTGGAATTCTCAATCATTCCTAAGCAAATTCGATCAACAAAATTTTTTCAATCCGATGCACGGTTTTCGCTAAAATAAAAAGCTTTTCACTAAATGATTATAGCAATATCGTTAATATCACAATATCACAATGCAGAGAAATAGATTTTATTTTTTAGATAAAATTTCAGAAATACAATTCATAGTTTATGAACTTCGTATTCGTATTTGGTATTTTGGAATTATAACCTTTCATTGTAGTAGGCTACATTAATTTTTGAGAACTTTACCACCCTGTATCTCAAATGTTAGGACGTTTAGGTAATATGTTCATATGAAACTTTCTTCTTACAATGGGCCCAAGAATCGCCTCGACATTCAATTATGAAACACCCTGTATATGACTGAGCGCCGCGCTTTCTCCGTCTCAAAAACGGTTGAGCGCATGAACTTTATGGAACAAACTTGTCGCAAATTTCATGCTCTAAAATTTGTAAAAAATGAGTCAGATAATCGCGGAAAAAACCGAATTTTTTGATCTTAACCTTAAATAACTTACGACGCAGACACGAGTTTTTATGAGACTTTTGAGACAACTTTTAGAACGTCAAAATGAAGGTGTATACTATAGTTTCCAGCTTATTATCTCTCATTCCGAGGCAATGATGATGTCTTTCAGAAATGCAAGACCCAGCGAGCACAAAAACATCTCAGAGATGTTAAAAGTGTGAGATTTCGAGACATTGAACCTCCACTGCGATGTTCTGTTCACACATGAATAGAACTATTATGGAACAGCCAATGTCCGCCGCAGGCGGCAATTATCGAGATGTCCCTGATATGTCACAAAACTACCTTCTCCCTAGTTCTTTTTAAAGCCTTTTCATGGACACAACAAAACATTTTCAACGCGTCTTGCGCACATTAAATCGCTGTAAAAAAACCATTCTCGAGGTACTTTTCTGAAGCCTTTTGTCAAAATGAACTTTTGCATTAGGATTCCATTCCCCTTGAATGAAAAAATGCATTAAAAATAGATTGAACATTAAAATATTTTCTTGATATGTAATTATACCTTCTTAATCGGTTTCTGAGTAGTGCTTACTACACACAGACATATAATTGGAAATAGGTTTCCCAATTTTTGAAATGTTCTCCACAATGCATAATTTTGCAACTGGCGGAGAAGCTGTGTATTATTGATAAATTCGTACTTTTATATATTGATTACACTGAGGCACCGAACAACACATCTTGCATCTGATGGTTATTATTACAAACTAAATAAGTCTTCTAACACAATAAACTTCACCAAATTCCTTTCTGTTCGTTAGCAGCGTGATGTAAGCGTGACTCGCTGCAAACGCGAATGCCAATTGCGAACAAGAAGAACAAAATCGAAAACAAATCAGAATTCATCTTATTGTGACGTGAGCATGAGACGTTGTGGTGAGGCAAACAAAGAAAGGGCACAAAATAACAAAAACAATACTTTCAATATCCTTCTAAGACCTCTTTGGGAGGTGCATATCACGCCTCAAAAAAAAACATCCTCATGCCTACATTTCTAAAACATCCCAAAACATCCCAGGGATACCTCTCAGTAGGCAACCAAAAAAATGCCACAGAAGAACAAAAACAATACTTCAATATCCTTCAAAGACCTCTTTGGTCAGTGCATATTCATATTAAGTCTCAAAATAACATCTTCATGCCAACATTTTCAAAACATCCCAAAACATCCCAGGGATGTTTGTGCTCGCTGGGGATGCTCATATTTTGCAAATTTATAGGACGTCGAATTTGAGTGGCCAAGTAATGATCAACGGGAAAGAACGTAATCTACGGCGCTTCCGCAAGATGTCGTGCTACATCATGCAGGACGACTGCCTGTCTCCCCACCTCACCGTCAAGGAGGCCATGACAGTGTCGGCGAATCTCAAGCTTGGCAAAGGCATCACGAAGTCCGAGAAAAAAATAGTCATCAACGAGATAATAGATACTTTGGGGCTACAGGATTGCGTGGACACGAACTCGGTCAGTTTATCAGGGGGACAACGGAAAAGGTGAGGCTACGGCACTGAAAAAATGCTAAAACGTATGGAAATTATCAAAATCCTGGCCATGAACGATAATCGTCTCCCCAAACTCTGCCTCACTAGACAAATACAGCTGTAGGGTGGCTTCGATAGATTCAACTGGCTTCTCCAGATAAAGAATATTTTTGAACTCGCTGATGCACGAGATATATGGCACGATCAAAACTACAATATCTTGAAGAGTAACAAGAATTTACTTCTCTATAAACTCTGCTAGAAACTTTTCGAGACAGATCCATCTTTAAGTCAACGCTCCACGTTTTTCTGCCTTCACACTCCTTTCCTCTAATACAATTTTTCCTCGAAGTTAACCACACAAACCGGTCAACCATAATTTAACCAGTTGTATGACGTAGGTAAAAACATAATACGATTACAATTAGCCATGCAATAGGCCGAAGTTTGACAAGTGCAGCTTGGCCATGGGCAGCAATCTGTCGATCTGTCATGTACTGGGCCAGAAGGCGGCCAGAGAGTTAATATTTGCTGGGCTTCTATATATACCTTTCCAACTTCAATTTCGGAATCGGTGAATTATATTTCGGAAAAAGTAATCTCGATTTCAGAATTGGTTAGTTCGATTTCAGAATCAGTGAGATGAATTTCAGAAAAAGTCCATTCAATTTCAGAAATGGTAAGTTGTATTTCAGAATTGGTAGGTTCAATTTCAGAAAATGAATCCTTATATATGTTTGAAATGTTTTCAATTGCAAAAGAACAGATTTTTTACAGTGGATGGAATGGTGTTTGATAGCGTGCGTTTGAAACGGACATCCTGTAGATACCATAGTGGTAGTTCTGGATAATGCACCTGCACAATCAAGAATAGAAGAGATATGCATGGAGGAAGAATTTCAAGATGTTATATTTTGCAGATTGGCACCTTTCAGACCTATGTTGAATCCGATCGAACATATATGGAGTGCCTTCAAGTCATAAGTGAAGAGCTTTTTGCGAGAGCATCGCAAAAGGGTCATAGCTGGGGATCCGAACAGATTGCTCAACCAGATAGAATTCGGACTGCGATGTCTTGAAGAATGTGCAGATCATTTAATGAAAATGATAACAACTCAAATGTGTTTGCATTCTTATAATCATGTGTAATGCTACTATCCTCTGCGATTCGGATGGAAAACATCTGTGGATCAAATTGAGATTATAAATATGTTATTGAATTGTTTTTGAAAAGTTGAATATATTGTGAATATAGTTTATTGATTTCATATGCAATTGCATTTGCATTTCAAACAAGTAAGGATTTATTTTCTGAAATTGAACCTACCAATTCTGAAATTGAGTTTACCATTTCTGAAATCGAACTAACCAATTCTGAAATCGAGAAATATAACTTACCGATTCCGAAATTGAAGTTGAAAAGGTATACAGGGTGTCCGGAGATAAAACCGACAAGACTTGTGGGGTTATAGGGACTGTCAATATGATTGCAGAATGCCATAAACCAATGTCCGAAACCGCTTCGTTATTGACATACAGAGTGATTTGTGGATTTTGACAAAAAATTCAATCCGCCATATCAAATACAGGGATTAACCGATTAGATTCAAATTTGGTACACGAATTACACTAAAAAGCATCAACAAGTAGCCCTTTGATCGAAACCAATATCAGGACCGGAATGATATTTTTCCCCAATGTTGAGTTATTGTGAGAATTACTCACCCTGTATAATAATAACCAAACATTTCAACTCAGATTCGACATCCACGGTAAAAATTTAATAGGAATTTGTTGAAAAATCTCTTGGCACTATCTTAGTTATCCCGTAATTAATTATTATTTTAATTTTTTTCTTTCAAAATTCAATTATTGTCGGATAAAGTACTAACAAAATTGGTAATATAATAAATATTAACGAAACCATGACATGAATATCGTTATTTTCTTCAATCAGTCCGTAAATCGTAGTAAAATGAAATACTCTCATCACCCGAAAAAACTGAAAAATAAATCCGTATCAGGACTGGAATGCGGTTTTCTATGATCATATTCCTGTAAGAATAATATTTTTTATAATATTTATAATATAATATTTATTTTTATAATATTTTATAATATGATAATATAATGAACTATAACAATAACTTTCACTAATATTTCAATCTACAAACTTTGATATTTTGTTGAAATTGGATTTTGATCTAGCTAGATAGATGATCTAGCATAACAATGATCTGATCGCAGATTCGGAATGCACTTTTAAAAAAATGATCAGATTGAACTTTCAAATAATAAATCCGTATCAGTACCTTATAATGTTTGTGTATAAAGAATACTAGGCTTGTGTCAAATTCAGAATTTCATTATGGAAAACCATTGTTCAGCTGTCATCAGCGTTTGTTTTATTGGTGTTCATTCATTATTCCAGTGTTTTTAGGATCAAACTATAGTTTTGAGAGTGTGCTTATGATGCCGTTTCATTTCACTTATGAGGAATACGCAGATATTCTATTTGTGTTTGGGCTTTAACTGGTGATGTTTACCTAAATTTCCTGGTCAATACTTGACCGGATCTATTGCAAGGTGATGTAAATACCTGAGGTATATGGTTTCAGCATGATGGTGCTAGACCTCACTTTTCAGTTCCAGTTAGAAACCATCTCGATGCCAATTACCCCAATGGATGGATTGGCCGTGGAGGTTCAGTAAATTGGCCACCGCTATCTCCTGATCTAACTCAGCTAGATTATTTTTTATGAGGTCATTTAAAGTAAGAAGTTCATAATGAAAATTTTTTTATGGGAAATTACTGCTGCATGTGTTAGTGTTAGAAATAACCCTCAAATAATTCGCAAGTCAGTGAATCATCTAATAGCACGCTCTCAAAAATGTATTGATGTTGGAGGGCTCTACTTCGAAAATGTTTTGTAATACTGGGTAGTGAAAGTTTTTCACGAATTCGTTGCTTTTGTTTTGTTCATTACAAACAGTTATTGTTCGTTGTGTAGTATTCTCATAAATTCAAATTCATTAGTGAGCGAATATAAATTACGAAAACTTCACTTAATCCTTCTTTCACAGGTTCTTATACGAGTTTTTTAGATTCCGAATCTACGATCAGATTATTGATAACTATTGATGTACTAGGTCAGCTAACATGACCAAACAAAACACTCATTCCAGTCCTGATACGAATTTATTCTTCAGTTTTTTCGGGGTATGAGAATATTTCATTTTACTCCGATTCATGAACTGATCGAAGAAAATAACGACATTCATGTCATGGTTTCGTAAATATACGTACTTTATCCGACAATGATTGATTTTTCAATGAAAAAATCAAAATAATAATTAATTACGGAATAACTAAGATGGTGCCAGGAGATTTTTCAACAAATTCCTATACAATTTTCACCGTAGATTGCGAATCTGAGTTGAAATTTTTGGATATTATGATACAGGGTGAGTTATGTTAACAATAACTCAACCTGGTGGAAAAAAATAATTTCGGTCCTGATATTGGTTTCGATCAAAGGGCTACTTGTTGACGCTTTTCAGTGTAATTCGTGTACCAAATTTGAATCCAATCGGCTAATCCCTGTATTTTATATGGCGGATTCAATTTTTTGTCAAAATCCACAAATCACTCTGTATCTCAGTAACGAAGCCGTTTTGGACATTCGTTTATGGCATTTTGCAATCATATTGACAGTCCCTATAACCTCATGAGTTTTGTCGGTTTTATCTCCGGACACCCTGTATATCTATTCCATATCTATTCCATGTCGTCCAGGTTATCCATAGCCCTGGAGCTGGTCAACAACCCCCCGGTGATGTTCTTCGACGAGCCCACCAGCGGCCTGGATAGCTCCGCGTGCTTCCAGTGCCTGTGCCTGCTCAAGTCGCTCGCCAGAGGTGGCAGGACTGTCATTTGCACCATCCACCAGCCTTCGGCCAGGCTGTTCGAGATGTTCGACCAGCTGTACATGCTGGCCGAGGGCCAGTGCATCTATCGAGGGCCCGTCATGAGCCTGGTGCCGTTCCTGTGCGGCATGGGCCTGAACTGCCCCAGCTACCACAACCCGGCGGATTACGGTGAGTGGTTCATCGCAATCAATCAATGTTGAAAAAGAATATTCTCAGATATACAGGCTGATTTTAAAATGAGTGCATATATTCAAGACATATGTTTGAGAGAGTCTAACAAAAATTACTAAAATATTTGATTTTTCCTAAGTCTTCACATTAACGAGAAATTTCATTTTGAAAATTGAACATGAAATGCTTCGAAATTCGAGTACGCCACTGGGAAGCAAGTGAAATCTGCGGAATCCCAGGGAATCCCCAATTCGTTATTCACTAACGTCAAAACAAGACAGTGATGCCAGATTGTTTCAGAGACGAATATCCTGATAAAAATTTGTCACAGAATGAACATGAATTGAAATAGGTTATGGAAACTAATAGAGGTGGATGTAATATGTACAGGAGCCTTATTTTTTAAAGTTAACTGAGAGAACTGTGGGGTGATTATCTCCATGGATCACGAGAGACGGAGAGAAACATGAGGGGAATGATAGAACGTCCCCCTTCCTTCAATTCGAAAATAAGGCCCCAGCGGGTAGATACAAAATTAGCAGACAATGAATAGGTACACAACATACACAAAGTTGAAAATCGACTCACCTAGTAGATTTTCTCATACCTGCTCGAACAGCAAAACTCCCGAGAGCAAACAAATACTAATATCGAGTCCATTCCAGACTAATATCGTCCTGTGTTCTTGTTGGTTCATATTCGCACTTAAACCATCGAAAACGACTCGACGACGACATATCCTTCCTGGCAATCTCACATTGAAAATCACGATCACGACCATATCACGATTATCACGACACAAGACACAACATCCAATCATTTTATTTTTTATTTTACGTTAACAATTATTTTACAAACCAGCAACCACACAAACAAAACTATTATCATATGATCTGTCAACATCATTTCTCAGAACAGTAGTATCTGTGACCATAGATTTCCTCTTTGCTGTGACCTTTGACAGTACTAACTAGGATTGTTCGCGTTCAGAAAAAAAACAATCCGAAACCGTCAGAAGCATGCACAAGTCCACAGAACCCAAAAAAATCATACAGTTCTGTGAAACTGCGCATGCTTCTGACCGTTTCGGACGCAAGAATTCAGATGACCATGAATTACTAATAGGTGATTTCTAAGGATCAATCAGAAACAGCAAAGTAGCGCCTGCGTGGTTGTGATTCATCCTGATTGGACACAGCTCATTTTATTTGTGAGATAAGTGCATATAGTGAGGAAGGATCATTTCATTGAATTGAACTAATATATTTTTTTCCAAGTTAGTTATTATGTAAATGATAGTTTCATTCAAAGAGATGATCCTTCCTTATTATAATACAGTAATCTCAATCAGCTGTGCCCAATCAGGATGAATCGCAACCACGCAGGCGCTACTTTGATGTGTCTGATTAGTCCGTAAAAATCGCCTATTAGTTATTCATGGTCATCTGAATTCTTGCTGGTAGCACACCATAAGAACAATCAAAACAAAGATCCTTTCTCGACAGTTTGTTGTTCTGAGAATGTATGTTATTTTGGAAAACGTCAAAACGTGATACTAGTAAATGTAAAGTTTTGTTTCTGACAATTTGCTTGGAATGTGAATGTGACGATGCATTTCTCAAACATTGAGCTGAATGATATGGTTCTTATGTCGGGTCGTTATTGTGCGGGGCCCATGAGACTCCTCGAAGAACACGAAATTGTAGCGATGCAAGGAGGTGGAAGGAAGGGTCTAAAGGATTTTTCAGTAAAAGAACTTCCAACCGTGAGGTGTTAAGTTATACGCTATTCGAGCTTATGTGTAGAAATCTTGGGTGAGTCCATTTTAAAGTTTTTGTATTATCTTTCTGAAATTCAAGACCAGGGTTAACTTCTTCCCCATGTACATTTTCTCGATTATACATTTTATTTAATATCTCCTAAGTTTCATGTAGAGTGGCAACGTCGCTTCGTTCATCACGGTCGACTGCGGATCGCAAACGATAGTTGTGACAGAAGTAGAAATCTGGGCGGAAAAAGGGTATTTTGCCCCAAATCTATTTTGATCCTAATAATATCTTTAATAGTGCTATTCGGTAGTATACCTCAAGCTTTCTTAGTGTTTGAAATATATGCACTTATTTTAAAATCAGCCTGTATTTATATAAACACAAAAAATGAAAAAACTCCAACGCCACGCGTGAGAGTCGAAGTCACAATCTTTGGGATACATGCCCATTGTCACTCGAAATTAGGGCTTTCCATCTTCATAATTATATGTATCTTTTCGGTCGAATAACCGACAAAAAATTATCGCTCACTTCTATGTATAGAATGCTTGCGGACATTTCCGTATACAAGGAAAGACAGTGCCAGAGGACGAACGGGGAAAAATGGAGACTGTATAGTACCATCCTATCAACGATGCTTCATATAGTGATAGTGCATGATTTCGAGTGACTTTGGGATTTGGAGGGATTCTGCCGCCTGGTGTATGATGAGAACTCGACCGTCCTGCCGATATGGATCGACGGATGACCCGTTAGCTCAATTGGCAGAGCGTTGGGCATGTAACCCAAAGGTTGTGAGTTCGACTCTCACGCGGGGCGGTGGAGTTTTTTCATTTTCCGTTGTCACTCGAAATCAGGGCTTTCCATCATCTTCATTATTATTTTGTGCTATGCACTTTTGACTTTTGTCTTTGCTCCAAACTATTCTGTAAACTATTTTCGTTTAGTGATGGAGGTCGCTTGTGGCGAACACGGAGACTACGTGCACAAACTGGTGGTGGCCGTGAACACCGGCCGGTGCAACAGGTTCTCCACGCCCAGCCGCGACAGGACCAGCAAGATCATCTCGAACGACATCGCCAAAGAGACGGCCATCTTGACGACCGCGGGGGACGCCCTGGCGCTGCCCAACGGGTCCGGCGGTGCCAAGACAGCTCCCAACCCCGCGACATGTACCACATCCCTGTTGGATTCCTCCGAGAATCTGCCCCTAACGGAGAAGAACGGTGAGTAACATAACGGTACACAAATACCTTGGACGTTCCATGTAATAAAGATCATGTAATGTACTTTAAATGTTCGTGGGAGCTCTCTGTAACCGCCAAATTTCCGCAACACAGAACGTTCACACTACATACCAGTAATATCGCTACATATCTTCTTTACGATATTGCCAAATGTATAACCATGAGATGTTAGTTGTTTTTCATGGATGGAAGCAATGTAGGTAGGTACTAACGTTATTATTAGGTGAAATAAGTGAGGGATCTTTACCATAAAATGTTCTTTCAATATTAATTTTCAATATTGATGTAATATTTTTATTATACTTACCTTTTTATTTCCTTGAGATCCAACATTAAACAATTATGTTTTGTTGTAAGACTATTTTCCTAGTTTCTATAAATTTTCAACAAAAATTGAAAAGTAACAGGGAACACGGGTCAAAAACCAACAAAGATTTACATCACACTATACTTCTCAAAAGTCGCCCCTATATGCACATCTTCACTATTTTTCATGTCATACATCAGCTGAAAAGCCATACCAATAGAACACCACGTGAATAATTTGGAGATTTATTCACAATTTTATGTTTGAGATTATGTTTAATTGTTTTATACATAAGTACCTTGAATAAAACAATTGTAATGCACGTTCACTTCCACACCATTTTTGTCACTAGATAGATAGATAGATAGATATAGATAGATACTTTAATTGTATATGAAAAGAATTATAATTCTTATTACAAGGGTTGAGCTTAAGCATATTTGACAGAAGTGTTGTAATAATATGGTGATTTGTTACACACAAGCCGAAAACGCAACTATATACATTGAAAGTGAAATACATTGAAAGTGGTTATACATTGAATGTGATACACTGTAAGTTGAAAGTAGTAAATCATTGAAAGTGGTAAATCGTTGAAAGTGGTAAATCATTGAAAGTGGTAAATCATTGAAGGTAGTAATACATTGAAGGTAGTAATACATTGAAAGTGGTTATACATTTGGGGGGGTAATACATTGAGAGTAGTAATCTATTTACTTGAAGAAATGATTAAATGAGAAAAAAGACGATTGAATTGAATATAGCGAAAAGAAAACAAACCCAATAAGCTCAGCAAGACAAGTGGTGAGCAGTTATCACAGGCTCATTAGCCCTATTCGTTGATTATGAATGATCTTAATTTAAGTATGTTCATTATCACGAAAACTAATTGCTTGAGAGATGTGAGCGGACCATAATTCAGGACGTATATCAAATCATTCAGGTTTCTCATCTCTAGAAAAATATTTGACATTCGTATACCTTCGTATATAGGGCACTCGAATAAAATATGATATAGAGACTCCTTTGTTTTCATGTTGCATATTCATATTATGCATAATTCTTCAGTGTTGATGAAGTAATTTGAACCATCAAATGTAAATTTCAGAAATTTCTTGCTGCATGTTCTCATTTGTGCTAAAATTCTTACTACGTGTATTGGAAGGGAGGCGGTTAGATAGTTCTGTGCATTTACTCGTAGAGACAGACTTTGGAAAATATATGGATATGTGGATAGACTCAATCTCTGCAAGTCCTCACTGAGAAGTTTGCTTTTGAAAGCATTTAATATCGAATCAGTCAACCGCTTCGAGGTACTATTCAAAAAAGGCTGCCATTTGTCTATTTGCCCATTTTTGTCACTATGTAGTTTGTACTTGATTTCTGTCGAAAATCAGAGGCTATACCAGCAAATATAAACGTATAACTACTACGACATATCGCTTAGCTATCAGGCTATACTTTTTACTTTCTCTCCCGAAAGAAAAATGGCGTGTCAACTAAAGGTTATATATGTTTACCACCGTAAGTACGTTCGGCGCACATCTATTGGAAACTTCTAGGTTACATAATGACGAGGGCTAACATTATTTTTTATCCACCACATCGCGCCACTGAAACGTGAGGTTACAAGTTATCGACGTATAGCGCGAATCTTTTGAAGTACTTATTGTATTGTTAAATACTGTCTATAGGTTAATCGAGTATAGGTGGTACATTCATTATTCCAAATTTTTTGGGATTTTCTCTCCTCGTTTCTATGAAATAAAAATATGAATATTATTTCAATATACGTGTAGTAAGGACAAATCAGATGATTTGCCCCAAAATGTCACTGCGTTTGAAGAATGTTCCTATCAGAGAACCTAAAAGAAAAAATTCACTAGCTTGTCAGTGACAATTTGTATTGAAAAAAGTTTGGTTATATTATATTTTCACTTATCTTTGGACGTTTCTGGACCTCCTTAAAGTTGAATTATTATAGCTATCCCACAAATATCACAGGTATGGACCACTAATCGATGTCGCAGTGTGACGTATTTGTAATATTGAATGTATCTTGTATATGACCTGTTGGTGATTTTCAATGTGGTGGACCATTTCATGTTCCTTGAGTCGGACATTTTAACATCGCCAAGTCGAATAGATAACATCTTTATGACTTCAAATGCGATATCGCATGTCGCAAACTGGTGTCGAGCATACATCATCTATATATACAACTCATGATTGGCTGGGCTGACGTTCTAAGACAAAATTTTTTCTTTAGGTTTTCCAACCACTGGTTTCCAACAATTCGTCATATTACTGAAGAGGAGCATGTACATAATTCTAATGGACAAAACATTGACTAGAATGAGAGTGGTGGCTCATTTCATAATAGGAATCCTCATTGGCCTCATCTACTATGACATAGGCAACGATGCTGCCAAAGTTATGAGCAACGCCGGTTGCCTCTTCTTCTGCGTCATGTTCATGATGTTCACTGCCATGATGCCAACAATACTCACATGTAAGCTATATATTGTAGTCTCGGTTATTATAGTTACACAAGGTGATTCAGTGGGCAATATCATAAGTTGACGGGGCTTGCAGGCAAAGCTAAATTATGGAGAAAGTTCAAATGAATTTTCCTCTATAAGTATATAATATCTTATTACCGAAAAATAAGGGTCGGCAGACCGAACTGTTTGTTTATAGAAGATATCCACAGAAGACCAACTATCCTGATTTTCAACTGTACCTCTGCTTTTATTGCGAATAAAATGCATTGTAAAAATGTCGAGTATAATGGAAGTATAGGTACCTATATCCAGTGTACTTAGCTGTTGATCCAGATGCCCACATAAAAATTGAGGCAATTTCAAATTCACATCACTTTTTCTGAACTACCCTTAGTGCTAATAAGGTATATAAGTACTCATTGAATTTTGATAAGACACACCCACATCGTGATCGAGAAAAATTCAGAAATGCATCCAGCGGTTGATACGAAACCTATTTTATTTTGTTACTTCCATTATTTATTTTCAATTACTTTTTAAAAATTCATATACGCCCTTTATTGATCTTTGATTGATTGATTTAGTTGTAGGTGTCGGTATCCAAGATATTTATTTATTCCAGTTATTGCATTACATGTTTCAGTATCATGTTTTATAGAAATGACATACATAAAGTACGTATATATAATTTTTCAGAATGGAATAACATGAATAATTAGCAGTATTTACTTATACAAGTTCATTCATGAATCATTTACTCTTTTGCGAATATGAAGTGGAATTCATTATTATGATATAATGAAATAATACTACTGATAATAAACAAAAAAAATGAAACACAAGGTACATACATGAGGTCTATGAGTTCTGATCATTTATTTTCATGAGAATGTATTTTTCGACTTTACCTTTGATTTGTATGCTATTTATAGAGTCTTTAATATCATCTGGTAAATTATGGGAGATATCTTTCCTTTGAGGATGTTAATACATGCTTTTCTTATGTCAACTTCTCATCAATTCAAATATATACCAGGGTATTTGGTATGGGTATATAGTTTGTTTCGAAAGTTAATTTTATATTCTAATGTTCAGATCGATATGTTTTTTTATTCAATGAGAGCAAAATAGTTATAATATTAGCAATTTAATTTTTTCATTTCATCTTATAGTATATGATGGTCAAAATGTTACAATTTTTATGGAAGTGCAATGGATAATTTTATAATTTTCTTGCAGTTCCAATGGAGATGTCAGTTTTTTCTAGGGAACATTTGAACTACTGGTATTCTTTGAAGGCTTACTACCTTGCAAAAACTTTGGCAGATATACCATTCCAGGTCAGTATCATCAATATTCGAATCAATAAGCCAATTCTAACGAAAATATATTAAATTGACATTTTATTTTATTTTTCAGATAATTCTCACAACATGTTATATAGTAGGTGTTTATTTCATAACATCGCAACCTTTAGAAGCTTTAAGGTTCGGTATGGTGCTACTAGTCTCAGTTCTTATTGCTTTAGTGTCACAAAGTTACGGTTTGCTCATTGGTGCTGGATTCAATATTGAGGTAAGAAACTATAGCCTAACTACTAATAATTCGCGAAGTCATCTCCACGATATTTTAATATGATCAAACAGATCAAATTACTTGGTACATGTTTCGGACATATATATGTCCATCCTCAGCCCATAGATCTACTACATATCCTGGACAATTAGTCAATGATATAAATAATTACCATTCTGAAAAATCCATTTCCTTTTGAATCTTACAAAACCAACCCCGAAATGTGAGGTTAATGAGTAGCTATGGAGTTAGCCATTTAAGACATCTATCAATCTTCAGTAAGAGAACAAGGCGTAAATTCCGACACGGTGTTGAGTGTTTGGCAGAATACCAAGTCTGTATCCTACATAACTTACATAAATATTTAAGTTACATAGATGGTCGGCAGAATAGCAGCATCTTCAAGTGTTTCTCTCAACTAAGAAAGCCCAAAGGTTATAAATCTGTTGCATATACGCATGCGCATCCAAAATTATTCAAGTCGTAGAAAGTTCTTTCCCAGAGGCTCATACTGCTTTGGACCGATTCGAAACTACGCCCAACTAGTTCGTGTGAATTCGACAGTCCTGAGAAAACGCGAACAAACCTTTAGTTTAGTTAGTAATTATGTCGGTGGTCTAATCATTGTGAACGTCTTCATCAGGGAGGCGTGTTCCTGGGCCCGATATCCACCATACCGATGGTCCTCTTCTCCGGCTTCTTCGCCAAACTGGACGACATCCCCTACTACCTAAAGTGGCTGCCCTACCTCAGCTACCTCAGGTACGGCTTCGAGGGCAGCATGATCGCCATCTACGGCCTGGGCAGGCCCAAGCTGACATGCACCGTCACGTACTGCCCTTTCAAGTACCCTGAGACGTTCCTGGAGCAGATGTCGATGAAGGACGACATGCGCACGTACCTGATAGACGTGGGGGTGCTGACAGGGCTGTTTCTCTTTCTCAGGGTCTGCGCGTACTTTTTGTTAAGGCTGAAGCTCGTGCAGAACCGATAAGTGGGGTTGGGGTGCTCATTTTCTTGGTTAGTATTGTATCATTTTGGTGGTTTGGAGACATAGGGACACTTGACGTGAAAGTTGCTATCGAAATAATATTAATATAGTTGAGAGATGAATAGTCACTCTGGGAGACAAGCTCCTAATCAGAATTTTAGTGAGGACAGCATGATTGCCATCTATGGCCTAGGCAGGCCCAAGCTGAAGTAACATACTGCACATGCAAGTACCCTGAGAGGTTCCTGAAGCAGATGTCGATGAAGGATGACATGTACACCTACCTGATAGTCGTGGGTCTGCGTGTACTTCTTACTGCGGCTGAAGCTCGTGCAGAATCGATAAGTGGGGTTGGGATGCTCGTTTTCTTGGTTAGTATTGTATCATTTTGGTAGTTTGAGGACGTAGGGGCACGTGACGTGAAAGTTGCTATCGATATAATATTAATATAGTTGAGAGATGAGCAATCATTCTGGGAGAGAAGCTCCTAATCGACATTTTAGTGAGTATAGTATCAAAATATCATAGAATTCTGTTCTGGATAGGCTTTAATTGTTTTAGTAATGGTTGGTATGAAGAAGGTAAAATTACCAATAATTGAAAAAATATCAAAATTACATTCATGCACTTCTAGATTCATGCACTTCAGGGAATGAAAGGGTACTTTCAATCACTCATTTGAAGGATTTGAGTGGCACTTCAAATCCCTCAGGGATTAAAAGTGAACAATGGCATTTTTTTCTCTAACGCCATAGCAAACTATTTAAGGCACATTAATTTTCGATTTCAACAACAATATGATAATAACCACCCATCGATCATCAGAGTTGACATTTTGAAACTAGAGTACCGCTACGAGTACGAGAGTGCCTTTCATTATTTTCTTGATTATTTTATATCAAGTTTTTCCACTCCTGAAGTGAATAAAATAATAAATAAACCACGGGACTACAATTCCCGATAAGAAAAGTTAGTTAGTCTCATGCACTCATCACAAAATTCGTGGTTTTCACAAAGAAGAATGATACTATATGAAGATGCTCATATTTGTCGTGTCGGTAAGAGACAATTAGCGAGGAATATAAGCAGAAACTGTGAAATGAAACATGGCAACACTTTCAAAAAGTGCAGTGAAAGTTGAAGATTGTGTTTGTGGCCAAATATTATTTTGGTAGCTTTGAAAAAAATCAACTCACTATAATGTAGGATTTACATATCCACGGAATTTAATTTGGCATTATGGGATTCAACCGTTTTTTACAAAATCTCAATGAAATAATTAACTGATCGAAAAATTCTAAGGATATTTTCAAACGCAAAGGACATAGATATATGAATGAGCCACACCACATTTTTCCTTGGAAAATGTCATCATAGCAAAAATACAGCAAAAATACAATATCCTAATTTTTTTTCGATCAGTTCATATAGAAATTGAGAATAATAAGAGTTGAATATCATGAAACAGTTGTAGATTTTAATTTTCGTATTTTTTTCCTGAAGATGAAACAAATTTCAGGACGAGGAAAATGGAATTCCTATAGTTTGAAATTCAAAAATTCGAACGCAATGACAACTTTCAAGTCATAGTGCTGATTCAAAATAATTTACTACGATACTTACAATACATGACCTCTAATAATACATGACGAATTTCAACGCAAATAAGAATCATGTTGAAATACTTTTTGTGAATTCATGTTGTCCTCTCTCAGAGCTGGGAAACTTCTCTGGAAAAAGTATATGATTTTAAAGTATCAAATACTTCGAGTATATCGAAAAGATTTGAATAGTAAATATTTTCAGTGGTCAATAAATATTTTCAGTGGTCAATAAATGTTTAAATCATAGATACAAAAGTTCTTAAATAGTTCACAGTATTTAAATATTTTGAGACGATTCAAATAATCTCAGGGTATTTAAACCTTTACGAAGTATTCGAATATCCTGAAAGTAATATCGAGGGAACTGTAAAGTGACTAGGAAGAGATTATTGGACATAGCTCTCTCGGTTATTTCTTTATGAGAATATACCCCAAAATATTCATTTAGTATTACTCCATGATTTTTCGTTTCAAAAGTAGAGGAAATCAAGTCTTGGAGTAAGTATTTGATGCCTAGTGTTGGGGTATTCCGATACTTCACATATTTACAAATACTTTTCGAAAATATTTGCAATAACTAAGTTATATAGTCCAACAAATTTTTGTAAATATAAAAATAATTAACTGTACCAAAAAGCATTTAAATAATAATTATGATATTCAGATACTGACCAGTATTTGGAAAGTATTTTTGTAAATACAAATAAAGCCCAGCTCTGTCCACCCTACTGTAAATGCTATTACAAATAAATATCAAACATGGGCATTCTTGTAATTATCTAAACTACTGGGTGATTAGCATTTGTAAGAATCTTAAAAGTGTTTAACTAGTCATAAAATTTTTTAACGAAAATATTAGATGTTTCCAAAACGATTTTCGATTTCAATGCCTGTACAATCTCTTGCATCAAGTGAAAAGCCGATGATTTCGTTTTATTTCAATAATTGTTGCCAATCACAAACTGTATGAAATCAAATGAATTATTTGACATTTCATGAAATGACGGATTTTCATATAAACACTTGAAACACATAGCGCAAGTTTGATTACTTTTGAGAGAGATGCATAGTAATTCGGGAGTTCAACCATTTAGTCATCATTTTCTCCAAAACTTTCGAAAATACGGGTTGTTTCAATTATTATTACATTGATACTGTGTTTCGAATTGAATCTAAGATGGCAGTCAAATACTTCAATACTCTGATGTTTCTTAACTCCGTAGGTACGCACGATGTTCTTCGAACATCATAGGAATTTACTTTCGTGCACTCCAAGAGATAAAAAATAAGAATCTTCACATCATTGGGAAAACACTATCACCAGTTGATGCATTCTAAAATAAATGCAAATCACTCTGTATTATAACATATAGATCAACAAAATTAATTGATCTTACATCATCGAATTTTGGCCTTCTCGTTTCAAGTGAAACGTGAAACGATGTTTCTCAAACTGGTGTACCTTTTCAAATTTCACGTTTACACATCATTGAAAGACCAATGCTTCTCCTTAAATAGTTACTTGATATTATTATAAGATAGTATTAATCAAGGTGGGTAGAATTGTAGTTAAATATTACCTGATATATTTTCATTTACAACCTGGGAATTTTGTTAATTAGTAGAAACCACTCAGATTTCTTTCTGCAAGTATATGAACTATTTATCATTATCAAGGGTTCTGGACAAAACAGAGCATTTCACCTTATTAATTGCACCTTAATACAGGTGGCAGTTACAACAAATTAGTTAATTATTTCATCACCCAGTATATTTTTGACGACTAGAACACTGATTGTAAATGTATATGTAGTATTTCTTTTTCCAATATTCCTCAAAATTACTCCTTGGAGTGGGCCAAAGACTGAACCTTTCAACACCCCATAAATTTGTTGGGTCTTTACAATCATTTTTCTAGTCTTCAGGCATTTAAATGTATTTTCACTTGATTTAGGACCCTGAGGCAGAACAGTATATTATAATAGTGTTTACAATTGTGATAGATAACTCAGTAGTTATGGTTATTTTTATTTTGTGATAATCTAGTAGATTATTATTGTGATTTGAGGGCTAGAGATTACAAAAAGCTGTGTCATTTGTTATATTTTCAAATTATTCAGTTTCGGAAAGCTGTCATTTGATATATTTTTATTTGTATAAATATATTTGGAAATTATGGCTAGAGATTACAAAAATCACTGATATGATTCAAATTCTATAGGTAATTATTTATTGGAATCGAAGCTAGAGATTATTGAAATAGCCCAGTCGACTTAGCCTCTGAATTCACGATCAGACCGGTAGTTTGAAATTTATAGGAATTGCATATTCAAGAGTGGTCTTATTTTTTATGAGAGGTTTTTCCTTTCAAAAATCAATAGACTATGGGTTATTCCTGACAAAACAACAAAAAATATTATACAGGGTGTTTCACAGGTAAAGGAAAATATTTCAATGGTAGATAGGGGTCACCAAGGTGGTTCTGAAAATACCATATTTGAGAGGTCTTAAAGTTTTCATAACGGAGATATAGGGCGATTTATCGATTTCGAATAATTATTCATTCGTCTATAAGTATTGAACTACCCAGTATATTATTCTTAAATTTAGTATCGAGCTTAAACTTGGGACGTTGAATTCATTCACCTTATCAGGCGAAGAGAATATCCAGGTTCGGCTTCAGGAAAAATTCACATTTATTCGAAATATTAAAATAACACACTGTATGTAATAATTGACAGAGTTCATCAAAGGAATCGGGAAGAGGAGGAAAAACTGAACTGGATTTGATGCTTTTTGTTTTCCCGCCACCGATTCTCATCGTAACAAGCATGAACAGAAAGCTGAAAGTATGTCAATTTGAAGAGTATTGAAATTATGAAACCAGAGTCAATTATGATTATTCGATATATTTTAGTCAAAAAATCGCTCGAAAGAACTTACTTAGTCTCACAATTTTTATAACGGAGATGCAGGGTGAATTATCGGTTTTGAATGATTATTCACTCGTCCATAAATATAAAACTACCCAGTAACATTTTCTCAAATATGGTATGTAGCTTACTTGGGACGATCGATGGATTCATTAACCGATCAGGCGGAATTATAATTCGATAATTCACCCTGTATCTCTGTTATAAAGACTATGAGACTTTTCCTGAAGCTGAACCTGTATTTCCATTCTGCCTAATAGGTCAATGAATCCATCGTCCCAAGTAAGCTACATACCATATTTGAGAAAATGTTACTGGGTAGTTTTATACTTATGGACGAGTGAATAATCATTCAAAACCGATAATTCACCCTGCATCTCCGTTATAAAAATTGTGAGACTAAGTAAGTTCTTTCGAGCGATCATTTAACACGAATATATCAAATAATCATAATTGGAAGTGATTTCATAATTTTAATACTCTTGAAATTGGCATACTTTCAGCTTCCTGTTTATGATTGTTACGATGAGAATTGGTGGCGGAAAAACAAAAAGCATCAAATCCAGTTCAGTTTTTCCTTCTCTTCACGATTCCTTTGATGAACTTTGTCAATTATTACATACAGTGTGTTATTTTAATATTTCGAATAAATGTAAATTTTTCCTGAAGCCGAACCTGGAATTTCACTTCGCCCGATAGGTGAATGAATTCAACATCCCAAGTTCAAGCTCCATACCAAATTTTAGAAAAATATACTGGGTAGTTCAATACTTATAGACGAATGAATAATTATTCGAAATCGATAAATCGCCCTGTATCTCCGTTATGAAAACTCTAAGACCTATCAAATAATATGGTATTTTCAGAACCGCCTTGGTGACCCCTATCTACCATTGAAATATTTCCATTTACCTGTGAAACACCCTGTATTTTCAAAAATGGCGAGGATTTTCTTGGATCTCAGAGATATGAGACCCTTTAATATACAATTGAAGACCTTAGAGCAATACAATGGTAAGCCTCAAAATCAAAAAGTTGAGATATTACGGTTTAAAGTTTTCAAAAATTCTGTAAAAAAATGGTTTTGATTAAAAGATTTCAAACTTTGTCAGTTCATTATGTCAAAGAGGGAGAAAGATGAGCAACTCTTATTTACAAAAAAAAACAATTTTTTTTACAAAAAATGGAGTTTATTTTGAAAAAAATGTGGCTTAACATGTTTTTGCTCAAACTGAAATCATCATAAAAATAACTGAAAAAATACAATACTACTCATCAAGGATTTCAATCTCTTCGTCTAAATTGTCAAAAGCAACATTCAGTTGCGTATAAAATGCATGCTCTGGCGATTCATCCTAAAACATAATAAAATAAGACTTGAAATGCAACATGAAAAAAAATAAAAATAAGTTTACGCAGTAACATGTTAAGCCACATGGCATACCATGTTCTTGCATAAATTAGTTACAAAATATTTTTACATAAGGACATGGTAAGCCAAAAAAAAAAGAAAATGTAGCCTACCTCTGTAGAATCCGACGATATATCATCGCTACTTGGTACAAAGTCTTTGTCGGCACAACTGTCATCACTATCCTCAAAAAAATCAGAACTTGAACCGCTATTTCCACTAAAAACGGCCCTCAAATGAGCACGTGTACCGGAGGTCGACGCCATTGTGATATGGCTTACCACGTTTTACGCGACAAAATGGCGAAATTTGGCTGCCTGCAATAACACGATGCAGCGATCGCTCCGCCATCTATTGCCTTACAGTCGAATTAATTTTTTTGTGGCTTAACATAGTTTTCGCTGAGTGATTTATGCAATAAAACAGTTTCTGCCAAAGTTTGGCTTACCATTGTATTGCTCTAAGGTCTTCAATTATACAAATTTCCAAAGTATCGGGCCGTTTGTGATCTAGGTGCCTTTTTCGAGCAAGATTGACTGGTTTAAAAGCTGTTTCATTGGATATTATTTGAAATTAATAACTATTTTTTGAAATCATGACTAGAGATTATGGAAAGCTGTGTCATTGATATATATGTCTCAAATTGTATAGATTATTATTTTTTTAATTGTGGAAATATATTTCTGTCTTGTGGATATATATTTATTATAGTCCAAGAGCCTGCTGCAAATTTCGACCGTCATTTGATAACGAAATAATAAATGTTCCAAAGGCATGGCTAGAAACGGTTCCAGATGATTGAAAAATGACACTGTCCTGTGCGTTGATTTGCACTCAATTTCGCGATTTCATAATGAGAAAAGAAATATGCCATCTGATACCAATTGAACGGTAGATCTCTCTTCGATCGTATTTTGGCAACACTTTGTTATTTCAAGCATGACAGAGATTTTACTAACAGATATACAGTATCAAGTATCATCTATAAAGTCCATATCATATGAGAACAGGTTTATTATCACAGCATCGAATTTTTTTCTCTCGGCGATCCATTATGCATATCCAATAACTTGAAAATCGATTTTGACACATGTCACGTGATCACTGGTATGGTGATAAATAGAAATAATACTATAAAGCGACGAAAAGTGGGGTTAGATAACAAAATATCCATAAACATTTCTTATCAAGATGCTATTCCACATTCAGTTTCGAGCAATTTTCGGAGGAGAATTGGAAATAGCTATATTTTTTTCGAATATTCTTCAATTTTGTTACAATTCTCTTTCTTTTTCTGACAGTAGTGATGTTGATGATGTACAAGTGGAATAGAATTCAATTTCATGCTCACATATGGAGTTTCCAGCCATTATTTAAGAAAACTGAAAATAGCTATTTTTATTTTTTTTTAAATTACTTCATGTTCCCATCTAACTCCACTTTTTGCCATCATAGTTTTTTAAATTTACCACCATACCAGTGATCAAGTGACATGTGTCAAAATCGACTTTTGAGTAGTCAGACATGCATAATAGATCCCCGAGAAAAAATGTTTCGATATTCTACTAATTAACTTTTTCTCCATGTGTTACGAACTTTATGAATCTATTATTTTGTATTCTATCATCACTTTTAATTTTGTTTTGAAAAAATGACATGTTATATTATGATGTTATTCTACAAGATTTCTGAAGGGAATAGAAACATAGTTTTTTGTTTCTTTTTTTCTATTTCGCTTTGGGTGAATGACATTTGTTTTTTTTTTTTTTCAAATGAAGTAATTCAAAAAAGTCTGACTTAATTCAAAAAGTCGGACTTCAATGACTTTTTTATAAAAGTCATGACTCACTCCAACCCTGATTCAAACTGAGCCAAATTAGTAACAGAGCGTCGATATTTTGCCCCTCTCGAAAGATAATATCCGATGGACCAGTGTAAAACTCAACATGTGGATTTGAATACTTGTAGTGAGAGCACCACATGAGTTTCATACTGGTCCATCGGATATTATCTTTCGACAGGGGCGAAATATTCTCGGAATGACGGTCTGTCACTAACTTAGCTCAGTTTGAATCGCGGCACGTTTGGATATTCTCAAAGGGGACTTCATCTCCTTTCATTTGCTTCTTGTTTCAATCCATTATCACATGACGGAAGTATGCCAGGAATAACGGCAGCAAATAGATCGCTGTGTTGTGTATTTGGTATCGGATGGCAAATTTTTGCGAAATTGAGTGCAAATTAACGCACAGTAAAGTGCAATTTTTCAATTAGTTTGCTCAGGATAGCGATTGGCATAGGTGCCGTTCGATAAGATACAATGCTTATACATGCCTTTGGAACATATTTATAACATTTTGTTATCATATGACGGTTGAAATTTGCTGCTGGCTCTCCCACTTCTATTTTTTCGGTTTCAAGTAGGATCCATATGTGTATGATATATTTATGTACCTAGTGTATGAATTAGTAATTTTTTATATATTCTATATCACAGGTGTTTTTTCATAATGAACCAGCCTAGACTATTTGATCAATATTGCACTAAATACTCAGCATTTTTTTTCAGACTCATTCTATTCAAAATAGGTAATTTTTATTTATGTTTTGTATATTGCAAAAGAAATAGAATTTTTTACATACAAATTTTGTGTTTTTGTTATGAATCGCATACCTACCTTTCTTCGGCTGTTTTTTAACATTTTAAATGATACATTATATGTCATAGACTTACAGGGATGTTGCCGCTTCTACTAGAAGGTTGTAGCAACATTGATGTTTCGAATAGAACACCTGTATTTTATCGCATTTTTAGATTCTCTCTGAAGAGTTGATTTCATCGATATATCACACTTGGGGTCTATCGAAATGGTTACAGATATATTGGGTGTTCAAATTCGGTCAAATTTTCTCCACTTTTGGATTTTTTGTGTCGAAGCTGTTCATTATCAGTCAAAACGGCTCACATGTCCATATCTCAACTTTTGATCCACTATTTACTGATATTTAACAGATTCAGGGTGGTTCAAGATTCAGAATTCTGATCACCTTGTATCTGTTCCGATTAAATATCAGTAAATAGTACCTAAATCAAAAGTTAAGATAGGGACATGTGAGCCGTTTTGGCCGATAATGAATAGTTTCGACACAAACAAATCCTCTGAAGAAAAATCTCGATTTTGAACATCCTATCCAATTACTTTTTTAGACGAAGTCGTGCATTTTTCGATAAAATTAGAAAAAGCGGGGTCAAGGAAAAAACGAACTTATTTTTCGGTGGTTTTTTTTCTCCGTGCTCTTTATTTCTAACATTTTAACACCTTAACTAGTGTAACGGGGGAATTCCCACCTTTCCATCGATGTATATAAGTCATACCTTTGATATCCCGGGAAAAAAACAGTATATCTAAATGTACACGCTATAATTTATTACTTTCGTTCCTCCGTTGTTCGCCGCGTGTGTGTTCTACGTGGCGCAGCAGAATTCCTCTTTCACATGAACTTTGAATCATGAGAAAATATGCAATTTTAACAAAGTTATTGAATAATTTGTCCCCCCGCCGATGTGTAAATACACGGACTGTGCTCTCCGGCATATACAACACAGATGCTCATTATTCGAGGTGCGCTTCGTGCCGTTTTTCTCGAAACCGGGCGAATTTTCGAGAAAAATGATAAGGACCATTTTTGTAGAAAATTAACTGAACTTCAATTTTTATCGGAATCGAAAATCTCCAACTGCCATATTTTAGGAGATATTGGCTGAAAACCTATTTTCCTGGTCTTTTGGGGCCATTTTCTCCGCCATCGCACGCGTTTTCCAGTCAAACTTTGTCTCATGTTTAATGAGGTACCAAAAGCTACTTCCAACCGGAAGATGAAAATAGTGCGTAATTAACGTTAACTTTGCCTTTTTTTCCTCCTTCATTTATTGGACTAATAGGTCAATAAATATTTAACAATATCAAATTATCACAAGGGAAAAATTGTCTCATTAAGAAATGAGACAAGTATTTAATTCATAGTTCAGTCAATGAACGGGTTGTAGAGGACAGGAGGGAAGTAAAAATTCTAAGTCCTCGAACTTACAAGGTGAGTCAAGTGCAGGGGGCGACATAAAATGTTCCTTTCTTTGGTTTATCGTTCTAATCTCAACCAAAAGTCATTCAAAATTGTAGCTAATAAAATTTTCACTCATAATCCCCCTAGGGAATGAATTATTTCCCTCAATTAATTCATGCACGTGGGGGATTCGATAAAAAAAATTTATAACGGAATTATATTAAAAGAGAAAACTTCAAGTCAATATTTACTCTCCCTTTACCCTAGTAAAATTAAAATGTTTAGTATCAGATACATGATTATATGAAAATAATAATTGATTTCATATAATTTTCTTTCATGTGCCAGAGAATTTACAAAAAATGTGCTGGTTACCATAGTAATAATGTGGAAATAAAGCATCTGATTGATTGAAAATGACTGGTATAAAATTTACAACAACATTGTATCAGTAGGTTTTTTCCTATCTTCAATATTTATCGAGAGAATTTGCTAGTAAGTCATGTAAATTTAATTTTTCGGAACTGAAAAGTTTCCATGAAAAATATGAATAGTTAGTGAATTGGATGTCGATTTCAAAATCAAAGTGATTTTCAACCTATTTTTTCTCCTAACACTTTTTCATAATATATCCTAGGTACTTATGTAATTATTAAGAAACCTGAAGGAACTAAAGGTCCTACGCTACACTAATCTGGGGTTCTGCAATTTCATTTTCTACTATATCCTGACATGTTAAACACCTGTGATAGACTGGGGTTCCTGGCTTAAAGAGAGAAGAATACGAATTTTAATGGAAATACGCATATTTTGTTATGGGAAATATGAATCATAATTATATAAATGTGATATAGTTCAGTAAAGGTATTAAGAAGAAAACTACTTCAAGTAGGCTGTAGGCTGTAGGGTAACATTCTCAAACAATAGTTACATTGAAAGACAGTAAAAAAGTAGAAATGAGACAAATATAAAAAAATAGAAAGTATATTTAGCCCACATAATTATTCTCAAACCTTCCAGAAACACAACTTAAAATCATCGCCAACACATACCAAAGGGAACCTGTAGTGCCAACAGACATTTGTAGGCAAACTCACAGCAGCGGTCAGTTTAACAGTCTGACTTTTAACGTGGATTATTTTCAAATTGCTGTCTAGGCTATTCACAGCAGCTACCAGCTCTCCTTGTGGCGAAAATTTAATGTGGCCCCCATTTTCAGTGAAAACTATGTTATTATGAAGAGGTAAACTGAAAATTTACACCCATTAGGAAAATTAATCACTCTGATGAATGACTAGTGTTCAAAGAGCAATGCAATCAGGGGTAATAAATACCATGAGAGCTGATTCAGCCAAATATGGTTGCTGTGTGTAAGGTATATTTTTTCATATTCAAACATTTTTCAACCCTTTTCACAGGGCAGAAATGGCGTCACAAACATTATTTTTTCCACAAAGATACCATTTTTTTATCATATCAAATTTTTTCCATCCAAAGTTTGTTTTCGTCGACCTCTCCAAAAAAATCACATCTTACGTTCTAATTTCCGGAAGCAAAACGGACCATTTTCGAATGCAAGTACTTTTCGTCCGCAGACACAAACTTTTTCTCCGCTGCATTGTTGCCAGTTTTACTGAATTATCAGTAGATCTCCTGATTTGCATATTGATCTACTGATCTATGAAACTCTTCATGATGAAAAATATTTTGACACTTATTTATTATTGTAATTACCTATATCATTATTATTCTTCAGTTAATCACATACACTTATAAATTGCATGATATTTCGGCACGCTCTGTTAATAGTACAAAATGAGTAATAAATCTATAATACCGGGTGACACAGAGGTTATCGGGCCACCCCTGTAACTTCTGCATTCGTCAACGGATTTTTCTGAAATTCGGTACAGTTATTTAAGCAACTATTTCGGATTTGATCACATTACAATCCAATATGGCAGACTTCCGCTTTTTCTGGAAATGCCAGCAATTTTGTTTTTTCAAATGGAACACCCTGTATATTTTTACATATTCAAGTTCAACAGGTCAAAACAAGTGCAATCTTGATGTCAAATGTCATTTATTCCACAGCCTACCTAGTTGAAAAATTATTCTAACTGCAAGGAAATTCATAAACTAGTTGTTGATTTTTGAATGTATACAATTTGTTACTGCACCGAAAAACAAAAATGATATGTCATTTTGTTCCTTAATGTATGTCCTAGAGAGACGGGTCGGTGGCCCATAGGGGTTCCATTTGAAATAAAATAATTTTTGATCGAAAAGTGATGTGGCTGAATTGATTCCTGGATAAGTGACACAAAAAATAATTTTTCAGAAAAAATTATGTTCTTCTGTTATGTGTGACTCATTGTGAATAGTCTTGACCACATCTCATTTATCCACGAGGTAAAATGAAAAAACAATTTTAATTTAAATTTTTCCGGAAAAATGACATTTGAAATAGAGATTGCACTTGTTTCGACCTGTTGAACTTGAATATGTAAAAATATACAGGGTGTTTCATTTGAAAAAACAAAGTTTCTGGCATTTCCAGAAATACCGGAAGTCCGCCATATTGGATCGTAATGTGATCAAATCCGAAATGATTGCTTATATAACTGTACCGAATTTCAGAAAATTCCGTTGACGAATGCAGAAGTTACAGGGGTGGCCCGATACCCTGTGTCACCCGGTATATATAGGTACTAATGATATGTATAAACCAAAAAAGAACAATATTTTATCTGATTCAGGTCAGATTCAATTTTTTATATACCTCTGTTATAACAGTATCATTTTTTTATTTGTTTCGTATTTTTGTTGTTCATTTTTACTATTTTATAAACTCAAATCTCATAAGTACCTATGTAACTGTATTTTGTGAGTATTTTTGAATTGAGAATAGGCGAGTTAACAATTTTTTTTATTTCTTAAATAGAAACATCACTTTCAATTTCATATTTTTTTAGAATTTTTTGGTCGATTTTTAGGTGCTAATATCATAATCAATAATGCCACGGTAATTTTCGAATGTCTAGAAATTTACAGCGAGTAAAATATGATATGAAATATGATTGGAAACTTCAGAAATATTAGTTATTCAAACATTCATGAATGCCCAATTAGGTATTGGCAATATTCCTATTTAGCAATACAAAATCAATTGTCTCGAAATGTTGTGGCTTATTGCTTATAATATACACTTGTGTAAATAATTAATTCACACTAGAGGGCATTTGAAGCGGTGAATGTGACAACACGGCGCGCATGACTTGTGGGCGTGGTCTTGTCCCGTCTCAGCATTCAACACAATTAATGTTGCCAAGTCTTCAACATTTACATGATACTTTGTTATGTAGTATAAGAAATATTTGGACATGCTGGTTGCTCGAAAAAATCGAGAATGAACTATTTATATCATGGGTTCCTCCTATTATGTTTCATTTAACAACAGGACTCTTACATCTTTTTGATAACTTGATTATAATTGGTGAATTGACAACCTTGCTTCGCGAGTGGAAATGAATGAAAAATTATCTGACCAATAAACAGACGGCATACAAGCTGATGTCACCATTTATTCGACGTATCGCCAAATGGTGGCCATGATGGTACGTTTGAAATGAGCTGAAACAACGCATGGACTCATTATTTTCATAAAAAAGTGTGAGGAGTGTTGAAAAAATGTATTTAGGTTCCTAACAACACAGTGGAGTAATTGCATGCCAATAAATCATTATAATTCCACTAGCCCATTAGGATTATGATTATTTTTTATGAGGATATTTGTTTTGTTTGTATTTATTTTGATGGAAATATTTATTTTCCTACTTTAGTTAATATATACAGACAGAGTATCATTTTCAACCAATATTTTGCCCCTTTATAGCATTTTCCAGAGATGTCGGGATTCCATAGCTGCTGGCGAGCAGTGTTATCACTGGAGATGATTCCACTTGATCCTCGAGTGTATCATTGGCATCTCTCTCACCACTGCAAATGTCGTAATCCTACCTCAATGATTATTCCGGAAGATACAGAGGTGCAACCATGAGAAATGTGACACACTGAGTATATTTTTGCGAATATTTCTGAAGTTTTCAAAGAAAAAGGTAGGGTAATATATATATTTGGATATGGAATGCCTAGGACTATCCAACTGTGCCAAAATATACGGGGTGTTCCATTGGAAAAAAAATAATTGACTGTCGTATCTTCTTGATCTCACCCTATATACAATTTCTGATGATGCCAATGGATTCTACCGTTACTTCTACGCATAATTCTATATGGATAAAAATTTGAAATTTTTCAATATCTCTCTCCATAAAGTAGGTACTCAGAAAATATAAACAAAATCTGCAATTTTTCAATTTCCCCCTGTATGTCTGAAACGAATGAAGATATCAAAATTCCAATTGTACCATTCCAGGTTCCTCCAAAATCGAACCCGTAACATGTATATCGATTTTTTGATGACTCCTTCAGTTACTGAGATAGCCTATGAAAACGACCAATTTTGCCCACCCTGTACATGATGTATTGACGTCATAGGTTTATTTCATTACCCTTTCTTAGAATTTTTGAAGCATAAAAGAGAACAACTGTCAATATGTCATTTGCTTTTGTCAAATAAAGTATGTCTTTGGTACATGAATAACTATTTTATCTTCATTTGGTTAAAAGCTATGGGACTTTGAAGTTGGTATTTTCAAATGAATCTCATCTGACCCCGCCTAATAAAAATCAAGTCCGCCGAGACACAGATTGTTTTGCAAACAATATGAATTGGGATGCATTTTGCATCTGATTAAAACTTAAAACCCGGCCGATAATTTTTCTGACGCCACTTCCGCCATTTTGAAAAGGGTTGAAAAATGTTTACACCTTCAGGTATTCAAATCCTCTCTGTCAAATTTGCATTTGCAATGTTTCCTTTACCTGTTATAAGCCAAGGGCGGGAAATTTGAATCACCCTGTTCATATCAAGACACATGGAAAATAAATTTGAAATCTTGCCAGTGAATTTTAAAGCACCCTGTATCCTGTATGTTTGTTTTATAAGGAAATCACCAGGAAAACCACCTTTAGCTCTTCAAGAAATGATGAATGAAGGTCAATGTGACTGATTCTTTTGATCATAAAAAAACATGCAAGACAAACTACTATTTGTATATTATTGGTGATTCTGTAGCCATCAAAATATTGTATTCCTATCAAAGGATGCAATAAATGTTATTTACATTTTTCTGTAACTGAAGATACTTACCATGGTTTGGTTAGGTCCCAAATCAGAAGTTCTCCAAGCTGCAATGATGCTATGAAATCTCTATCAGATGGAGCCCAGTGAGAACTTGATAAAGGTTTATTATAATCAATAGACAATACTGGTGTTTCACTTTCCACATTGTAGAATCTGATTACTCCTATTTTTTCTGCTACCATTAATTTGCAACTATCAGATCTATGCCAACACACATTCATACCTGAAAATCATGATGTAATTATGATGTACTAGTGCAGCTAAGGGGCAAAGCAGTAATCAAGCAAAAAGTGCCAACATTGTTGTTGTTGTATGTTGCTTGATACTCTGTATTGGTCAATTTAATCATTCTGGATTCTATTATTGATAGTGGATCAATGAACTTACCAGCTGAAGTGAGATTGAAAGTGCATTTTAGCTTGTATCCATCCACAGACCAAATTTGAACAGTGTTGTCATCACTGGTGGATGCTAGATAGTCATTCTCTGGGTCAAACATTGTGTCATTTATATAGCTAGCATGTTTGCCTATTACCTAGAATAATATGAATAGTATGGACATGTTTAAGGTGGATCTTCTTTTACCTACAAGGCATTTGCTATTTTCATCCAAATCACTACTAAAAATCCTGAGTTTGAAATCATTTCCAGCAGCACAAAACACAACTTGATTAGGTAAAGAAGTTAGGGACGTTTCTGGAGACATACTGATTGTGGTACATCTAGCTTGATGTGAAAACTCTGTGAGAACTTTAATGCATATCTTATCCTACAAAAACATTTCTTGAGGTAATGAATTTATGTTTTCACGTGGAAAAAAATTACACTAATATCAATGTGAACAAGAAGTATTTTTTCTCTGAATCCAACTAGTAGAACATCCTGGGACCATTCAAATGGCGAGAATTGAATGTACAAAATCTGTCCATGTTCTGTTAAGTCTTCAATAACACATGGCTCACTTGAATTTTTTTTCACAGCTTCTATCGAATCCATTTCGTTATTTATTCTTGTTCAAGTATGAACGGAATTTCAAAATTCAAAAACAAACCCACAACCCTAGCATTCAAACCAAACAACAAACAACATAACCACAAACTCCAGAACTTCAACCTTAAAAAAAATCATGAAAAACCAAAACATAGCAGAACATCATAACCATGAGAGCCACAGGCATAGGCGCCCACAGACTCAGTTCACTCAGTTGCTATGCAACTGGCAATACCCTAACGCAAATAACTAGTTGCATAAGCCATCCGCGGGATTTTCGTAAACTATTTGTTTAAACATTTTCCTTAATGTGAAACCCGTGTAATTCGTAACAATAATAAACAGAGCAGAGTGGGGAGGGGTCAAGAAAGAATGAATTGCAAACCGCAATTATTAGATTCGATATCTCGGTATAACTTTGAAAAATAGTTTTCCGCGAAATCATGAACGAGATAGAATCGTCAACCTACGCACAGAAAAAGAATAAGAATTATATAAAAAGTGATAGTACCTGGAGCGATCAGGTGTTGCTGAGGAATAGAAGAAAAGGGTCTCAAGTTTCAATATCTAGTGTCAGCAGTAATCAGTCTGATTCTAGTAATAGTGAATATGTTACTAAATTCGAAAGAAAAGCATCTTTGCAGGAGATTATTGAGAAAACCGCCGAGGAAAAAAGTTTGGTAAGTACTTCGCTCTCCTTGCAAATAACCCATTTATATCATCATTATAATGGCTAAAAATATGTAATTCATTCAATATCGTGTGATATTTCGATGATGAGTATAGAAAATTCAACCACGAATTCATATACCTGAGCTAAAAGATGTATATTTGATTATATGTACCTACTGTAGGTTTTTCATTGATTATCATAATGTGCGAAGATATAATTCCATGTTGACCTTTCCAATTTTTCATTATACAGCGTGTATCACTTTGAACGGCCCCCCTCGCAATATCAGAGCTATATATCAATTATATAGGTACAATTCGTAACAAATTTTGACCAGTACGAATATACATCAGTATGAACTGTTTTTCAGAGACGAACATCCTTTTAAACAGTGCCCTCTGTTTTTATTGAAATGAATGGAGGTCAATTTTTTATGAAATCATATTAATTAAGAGAACAAACTCAAAGTCTCGCTCCAAGTAAATTATAATCAAATAATATATGCTATATGCTACATGTTTCGACTCCTAGGAGTCATCATCAGGCTTGCTAGGTAGGAGGAGAAAGGAAACTATAAAATTGAGAACATAGTTCTTAAGGCTTTTAAGCCCAAAATAATTTCAAGTAACATTTTTGAATTTTGGTTTTCTGAACCCCCAAATAAACATTTTTCTAAGATGCTTCTTTTGGATCAGATAAACATTGTTTACAGCAAATGGCGCGGTTATGAATCATATTAAAAATTATTTGCGGAAAAACTAACTTCATATTGTTACCCATGCTTTCGAAACTCTATATGCAAAAATCACTTCATTTCGAATCAACAATAGGATCAAGCTTCATTTTTTCAGTTTTTGCCTCGCAAAAATGGTTGGTAATAATTCAGATTATCTGCAAACTTTGAAACGTTCAATATAGCTCCAGAAGGTATACGAAATCAGTCGTTGAAAAAAAAACAGGATATGAAAGCTCAAAGTAATCTCCACAACTTTAATAATGATGTAGTTATTCAAACGGGACATGTTTCGAGGATATCTTTTTCCGTTTCCGAGAAAATAATTACCCATACAACACGGGATATCCTATGGACGTCCAAATCATGTCCAATTCATGTCGGGATATCCTTGGACCTTTTTGGATATCCATAGGATATCCAAAATTCACCCGCGCGGATATAATCAATGTAATAAATTGTGAATATGAATTAAATTGATGAAAATTCAAATCTATGTGTGTACATAGTTATATTACTAGGAAATATATAATATATCGAATATGGAATTTTTCAACGTCTTCTTGGATATCCAATGGATATCCATGGGATATCCTGTATTGGAGCATTGAACCACGTCGTTGAACAATAACGCCCAGAATAACATAGAGATGTCGACAAAGTCGGCAGTGTCGGACTCACCAAACATATTTTGGATGTCCATGTGGGTCCCATATATTTAATAACAACTATATGGGTAACGTCCTATCCTTTCCTTGTTCAAAATTGAAGCCAGTTTTGAGAAACAAATGACAGTCTGCGAGACAATGAATAATCATACGTTCACTTGCCAGCTAACAGATGCGCATAGAACAGAGTAGAACTGATGTCGTTTATTGTGTTCGGCTCATGCGCCTTAGTATCAATTTGCCCGTAGACTGTCTTTTGTTATCAATTTTTTGGCTTCAATTCAGAGATCTTGTCACCCATATAGATGTTATTAGATATATGGTGGGTCCATGACGCGACACATATTATGTCTTCTTTGAAGAAAGAAGTTCCACGAAAAGAAGATGCCAGTAAAGATGACAACAGTATTTTATTTTTGCCATAAAAATTCTTCCATTTTACCAAATGATTTAATTTTTTTTATTTCACTGTTTTAGGATTTCTTTTATTAATTTTTTGTGTGCTGGTTGGATTTTTAGTCTATGTTCTGCTGTGTTATACATATTTTTTCTCACATTCTACCAGAATATATTATATTTGAGTTATTTGTACCTTTCTGGTCGAAGGACCTCGGTCGATGGCCTGTTGAGTATTAATTTATACTCAATAAAGTTCATTTATTATTATCATTATTGTACCTTTCCACAGAGATTTCCATTTTTTGACATGTTTTGGGTGATGTTTGATTTTATTTATCTTATTTTTTGTGTGTGCTGATTGGATTTCTAGTCTGTGTTTTTGCTGTGTTTTAATTTTTTTCTCATATTCTACCTTTATACAGTGCGTTCATAAAGTAACGCATAAATTCTATATATCTCTGTTATACACAGTATTTGCGAAAAAGCCTCAGACAGGTCGATTTTATTTTTCGATGACGCATTTTTACAATATACAGGATACGTATTTGAGTAAAATCTGAGTTGACAGTTTTTTCAAATGAAAACACCTGTATTTTATTGCATTTCACGATTCTCCCTGAAGAGCTGATTTGATCGATGTATCACACTTGGGGTCTAGCAGAAATGATTACAGAGATATTGTAGGTGAACTTCAGGAATGTTTTGTGTCGAAACTATTCGTTATTGGTCAAAACGGCTTTTATGTCCCTATCTCAACTCTTGATTTACTATCTACTGACATTTAATTGAAACAAATACAGGGTAATTCAGAATTCTGCACAACCCTGTATCTGTTTAAATTGAATATCAATTGATAGTAAATGAAAAGTTAAGATATATGTATAGGTATATGAAATCCGTTTTGAGCAATAATGAATAGTTTCGACACAAAAAATTCCTGAATAAGTTGAGAAATCTCGATTTTTCACCTACAAGACCCCAAGTGCGTGAAACATCGATCAAATGAGCTCTTCAGGGAGAATCATGAAATGCAATAAAATACAGGTGTTTTCATTCGAAAAAACTGTCAACTCAGATTTTTCTCAAATACGTATCATCCTGTCTGAGGCTTTTTCGCAAACATTGTATCACAGAGATATAGAATTTATGCGTTATACTTCTATGGACGCACTGTATACATTATATTAAGTTATTTGTCCCTTCCCACAATAAAGGATTTAATTTTTTTTGTGATCAATATATTGCAGGTAATGTTTAATTTCATTCTTTATTAAATATTATTATTATAATTATTGTTCATTATCATACCCAGTGAACCATTATCATAATATTTCAAACCATGAAATCAAATCATGGACATCCGAATGTCATCTGGAAATTAATTCAGGGATTATGGAAATGGACATCTAAATAGTATCCAAAGGATATCCTATGGACGACCAATGGATATCCTAGTCCGCCAACCTGGATGTCCATAGGATATCCTATATGAACACCCATGAAAACATAAGGGATATCTTATGGACGTCCATGAAGGATATCGTATGGACGTTCTTGAACGATGTTCTATGGACGTCATTGAAGGATATTTTATGGACGTCCGTGAAGGATATCCTATGGACGTACAAGTTGGTGGCCTCAGGACATCCATTGGACGTCCATGGGATATCCATTGGACGTCCATGGGATATCCATTGGACGTTATTTGGATGTCCATTGGATATCCAAAATATCCTGAATGGATATCCTATGGACATCCATCGGATGTCCATGTGTTGTATGGGTATTTACGTCCACAAAAATGCTTTTTAGATGTGCCTGCTTTTTCAGTCTCCATCCATACTGAATTTTGGCACCATGAAAGCTTATATGGGGTGTTATAAGTGAAAACAATTAATACTTCCAACTTCAACATATCATGTATCTTAAAAATGGAGCAAGTTAGTACACATGTTTATGTGAACTTTATCTGCTAGAAAGTCACAAAAAACACCCCTTGAATGTTTTCGGTGTTATTCAGATACACCGTGTCCTGTATAAGTATTTGTCCTAGTGTACCTAGCGAATTTTAGCGCACACCTCGCCGTGTTTGAAATAAATCACAAAATGACAAAAATAGTACAAAATAAATCAATTTTTGCAAAAAAATAGCTTTGATAACAAATTCACTGGTCAGGTACATTATACTTTTTCGATTAGTGTATCATTTTGAATTGAATTTTATCAAACAATTCGACCTCGAGAAACGAATTGAGACCAATAATTAATAAGTTAATATTGACAAGATTGAGTACTATTGCTCTACTTAGAATAAATGTTTCATTTTTTATTATTCTGAAGATTCGATCATTGATTCAGCATACCAATATTATTATCTGTGATAAAAATTGTATTCACTAGTTTTGAATAATTATAATATACTTATGTGACAGTAATGGAATAATAATAACGAAAATATAGGGTGGAACAGTAGATTCTACAAAGAGAGGCTTCAGTGAACATGGATTGAAAAATTACTCCTAAGGAACTACAAGCACGTCGTTAGAGTCAACCTTGATGATGGTTTCTACTATTATTTATTTGAGATAATATAATCAAATATTTTTATGCATATTCACTTTTCATACTGAATTCGGAAATGTTCGACTTAAAATACTTTTGTGCTTTTTTATTATCAACTATACAGGGTGAGTTGGGAGGAATGCACCAAACTTCAGGTGTGTATTGTGAACGTAAAAATAATTAAAAAACATAGTAAATATTCTGTTGATCATGGTCTCTTAATAAACCCAAATAAATCGCAAGCAATTTGTTTCGGTACTATAAGTCACTTATAGCCAAATGTAAATCTCAACAGACAGTACCTATCAGTGTTGATAAATGTAATCGTGGAGGTGAAAAATAATGTGAACTTGGGAATAATTTTTGATGAAAATCTTACATTTGGTCCACATATTCTCAACAAAATTCGTACTTGCTACTTCGAATACAGATCTTTGTGGAAATTTAGGAACATTCTGCCATTTCTGCTACCTTCTACTGAATGGAATCTATAACTAACTCACTTATAGTACCTACTCACACATATCGACTATTGTGCACCTGTCTACTATCATTTTCTTAATGATAAGATGCATAATAGACTGCAAGTAATGCAAAATAGCTGTTTGCGCTTTTCAAATAGGAATATTAACAGACGTGATCACATAACACCATTTTACAATGAAATGAAAATACTCAAAATTGAGAAACGGATCACATGTTTATATGCATCAATTGTTCACATGGTGTTGTCTACTCTCCCAAATACCCATTCCTTAAACTGTGTCAGAAGATCTACCATTCACACAGCAAATGTTAGAAATGCTGATTCATTTATACCCCAACATCGTTCATCCAAATTCCAAGGTTGCTTTGAATATATTGCACCTACGATGATAAATATGTATGAAAATTTGTTCAGTGGTACTCTAGATATGAAAATGTTCTAAAACTCATTCAAACTGCATATACTATCAATGAACCAATAATATGCACTGTATAATTTTAGTTTTGTCTTCAACTTATTATTCTGATTTTGATTGTTAATCTCATTATTCATTGTCATGTATTGTCATGTAATGCTCACCTCATGTAGGTGCAGTATTTGTATATTAATCCTTGTGATTGTATTTTTGTTATTTTGTACTTCAATAAACATTTTTATTATCATTATTATTTTTATTATTATTATTATTATTATTATTATTATTATTATATATGTTCATATGCGATTCTCATCTGTTTTCATTCTAAATTTGGAAAGATTTGTGGCATTTTATAGGCATTTAATCGTACAAACTCGATTGTTTGGTCCGATCTGATATATCCTGACATATGTGTTAGAGTTAGTGTCAGTGTGTTTGACGCGTTTATTTTCGAGTTTGTACGATTAAAATCTTATAAAATACCACGCATCCATTCAAATTCAGAATGAAAACAAATCAGAATCGTATCAGAAAAAACGTTATTTTTTAAAATTATTTTCACGTGTACATTACACAACTGGAGTTTGGTGCGTTCCTCTCGACTCACTCTGTATATAAATTATTGGAATTGTACCACAGAAAATGAAATTTGTGAGATTTTGTATTAAAAAAATGGAGAAGATACGTTGTTTGACTGTAATAAACTACACAGTGTCGGAGTAAATTCGATTTTGAACACATAAAAATAGATGAATTATAATTATGTATAATTGATAAATTTGAAAACATATTTTTGGCACCCTTCTGATTCGAGTGAATCAGCATCAGAATAAACTAGAATAAGTAATGGTATATTTAAGTAAAGAAGATTGAGTTATCAAAATATCAAAATGTTTTTTCAGTCAATAATATTTTCCCATATTATGCATGATTTTTGGCGCGGTATTTTATGTTGAAATTGTTTATAGTCGAATATGTTGAAATTAAGTATAGTCTAGAATATAACATTTCATCTAAGTCAAACAAGAAAACATTCGTAATAGAAAAAATCTCACAGTTTTTGTTCTGAATTTTCGCTGAGATTTCGTTTTTGAATTCGCAGCTTATACATGTATGTGTAGATGAGACATCATACAAAATTGAAATGTTAAAATATACGAAATAGATACTTTTTTCTGTTACGGGAAAAAAGTTCGACCTTGACAGGTTATGAAATGCCACTTTTCATAAATTACTTTTTTCCCACGGAAAAACAATGAGTTCTTTTTTCTCGGATATATATCACATATATATATACAGGGTGTCCCTAGACCAGTGGGACAGTTGAATATCTCCTGAACCAATAGGAATTTTCAAAATATTATGATTCCACATCATATCGCATTATGAGTGCTAACTTCAGGAATGACTATATTTTATACGAGGGGCGCAAGAAAGGCTCACAAAATCGAACATCAATTTTTTCAAATGGAACACCCTGTATTTCATTGCATTTCCATATTCTCCTTGATGAGCTGAATTCAACGACCTATCACACTTGGGGTCTAGCGGGAATGATTTCCGAGATATAGGGTGTGGAAAATCGAGATTCTTCATTTCTGGGATTTTTTTGTGTCGAAACTATTCATTATTGGTCAAAACGAAATACATGTCCAGATCTTGACTTTTGATTTACTATTTACTCGTATTTAATTGAAACAAATACAGGGTGGTGTAGAATTCTCAGTTTCAGTCAGAATTCTACACCACCCTGTATTTGTTTCAATTAAATACGAGTAAATAGTAAATCAAAAGTTAAGATCTGGACATGTAATCCGTTTTGACCAATAATGAATAGTTTTGACACAAAAAATTCCCCAAAAATGAAAAATCCCGATTTTCCACACCCTATATCTCGAAAATCATTCCCGCTAGACCCCAAGTGTGCTAGGTCGTTGAATTCAGCTCATCAAGGAGAATATGAAAATGCAATGAAATAGAGGGTGTTCCATTTGAAAAAATTAATGTTCGATTTTGTGAGCCTTTCTTGCGCCCCTCGTATAAAATATAGTCATTCCTGAAGTTAGCACTCATAATGCGATATGATGTGAAATCATAATATTTTGAAAATTTCTATTGGCTCAGGAGATATTCAACTGTCCCACTGGTCTAGGGACACACTGTATATACGTTGTTCTATAGTTCCGAAAAATAAGCCCATAACACCGGGTAAGAACTGCTAGTCCTTTTATCCTTGATTCGACTTTGCGGTTATGTAAATTACAACAGCCACTAAATTCGCAATTATTTCAAGATAATGATAAAGATGTCTCCAAAAAGATACCTGCAACACAGGTGTCATTCCTGTTAAAAACTTCAAATTTCACGTCGATAATTTTCTGATTTTAATATAATGTAATATCTTCTCTATATTGATTCGTCCTTCTTCCTGTCACAGAAAAAAATTGTGTGTTATACTCGGGAAAAATATTAGATTTTAGCTCACAATACAAGCTGGAGCTAAAATCTACTACTTCTTTCGACTTCTTTCCCTTGTATAATAAATAACTATTTATAATCAGGCATTGAATTACAGTATACGATTTTCTATTTATATTTCGAACCTCGGCTAGATACAGTATGTTTTTTCAGATTTCTGTCACTACTTTTTTGCTTTTTACCGATATTCTGATTATGCCTCATGTTATAAAACCTACAAAAAGTCGATGCTCTGAGCTTGGCCTGCACAAATTTCAACTCTTCACTTTTTACTAGTGATTTATCCAATGACTTATCTTTTCCACAAACTTCAGTCAAGCTCAACTGGCTCATGACCGTCTTCCCCCCAAATTTGCACATGATCGATCTCAAAAAGCTCACATCTTTGCGCATAGTCGAAATATGCCTACTTATTACAGAGCTGAACCTCCCGAAATTGGTGGACAACATGTGATAATTTTTCTGCAACTCGACAATATTTTCCAAAGTTTTTTCGCTCGTGCTGTTAGTCGGGAAAATCTCTGAATCGCATTTCTTCAAAACCAATACATTTTTCTCATTCTCGTCTGATGAAGCCAAGATTGGATTGTTATCAAATATTGTTAGAGAATGTTTGCCTTTTTTTGTTATACACTCTATACATGTTGTTTCGTTAATGTTCACATTGAACTTTGTTATTTCGTCATTGTCTTGAACCAGGTTATCCGACACTACAGCTAGTGTCGGCTCAATTTCTTTTCCATCTCCAGATGAGAGTTTATCGTTCTCCCTGTATTTCTCTTTGATATCCTGGAGGGTGTTGATTAAGGAATCGAGCTTGTTCAGAGATAGCTTGAAATCTTCTCTTAGAACAGTTTCGGGTTCTGAGTAGTTGGACAAAATATCACATTGTACAGACGAACTAACAACTCTTGGTTTCAACTGGGATTTATTCTGAAAAAATTATCAAGATCAACACTTATCGTACTGTTTCAACTCATACCTTTGATACACAGCAAAATAATACACTGAAGCTTGCATAAAAGCCTTTTCGGCGTTTTTTTCCTGGCTTTTCCGAACATTTCTCACTTGACGTTAACATGTCATAATTTTGAAAACTAGAGATTTTTTGCAAAAGTCCCGACTGACAATTTAACAGATAACTGAAACGTCTGAATTTTTCCAAAAATTACATTATTATAAATTTTTTGGGTAAGATTGTGTAGAAGATTTCCCGAGTCACCTTGTATTATTCTGACTGTTGAGATTATGTTTTTCTGGGAGGTTTCCAGGACGAGGGATAACAAGGTTTTGTTTTGGGACACGATATAAGTTCTTGGAATTTGAATATTTATTTTCTTACAAATAAAGCAGAGTAGAAAGTTTCTCGGTATAGTTCTTATTTATTGAGACCCAAAAGCTATCCTGGGAGATATTGGCCGTGAATATTTCCAACAATTGAGAAAAATCCATTAGGGTAATACCAACTTATTTGTTAAATATATTATGTTGAATCAATAGTGTCGTCATAAGTCTATGGTATCGTCGATTAAAATTTTGACGCGAGTAAGTAATCTACAACTTTCACATCATCATTATTTCATGGAATATTACTTACTTGCAGGTATAAATACCACTAATATGATGGCTTAATAGATGAAAGTGCTTTATGCGGCTTGTACAAATTTTCACTACCCTGTTTATACAGCGTGTCTCACTTTAAATGGCATCGCCTCTATATCTTGCAATTTTCACCAAATTTGGACCGGTATTCATAACCATCAATATGATCAGTTTTTCAGAGACGAACATCCCTAATAACACACTTATGTCCCATGAATATCCTTAGGACGTCCTGTCGGGACATTCAGGACGTCCATAGGACGCTCGAATTTGGTACCGTGGACGTCCATTGGAAGTCTGTGGGACGCAAAAATGTCCCACTTGAGGACCAGCTATGGACGTCCTTGAGGGATGTCCCTGGGACAACTATAGAATACCCAAATCCTACAGTATTCCTCATCAAGCACTACACAGGACACCCTTAGTGCCTACGAGCAATCATTCGTCGGCGAGGTGTAAGTTAACGTCCTCGCAGGGACAACATATTGAAAGTGCCGACTGGGACGTCCATAGGACGATATTTCTAGGACATTGGAAGAGTACAGTTCATGTACCAATTGGGACATCCGGCGGATATCCCTAAGGAACATTCGAAGGATGTCCCCAAGGGACATTTCTATTGTTATACGATCTTGGAAATATTAAGGGCGTCTGTGCAGAGATATTTGAAGGAATGTACCATCAGGGACATTTCATGGTTGTCTAGAAGGGACATTATATAAGATCTGAAGTCATGCCAGAATATGTACTACTCGGGACATCCGATGGATGTCCCTAAAGGAACGTTTGAAATCATATCCCATCAGGGACATGCCAAGAAGAGATATTTGAAGGAATGTACCATCAGGGACATTTCATGGTCGTCTAGAAGGGACATTATATAAGATCTGAAGTCATGCCAGAATATGTACTACTCGGGACATCCGATGGATGTCCCTAAAGGAACGTTTAAAATCATATCCCATCAGGGACATGCCAAGGACGTCCTTGCATGGACATTCTACAATATGTACCACGTGGGACGTCTAAGGGATGCTTTTCTAGGACATTTGAAATGAAATACCAGTTGGGACATTCCGTGGGCGTACTTGCTCGGACATTGCATGAGATGGGACGTCCCAAGGACACTTATTTTTGGTTCGGGACATTCGGACGTGAATTGTACCAAATAGGGACGTCCCTAGAACGTTGTGTGCTATTAAGGATAATTTTGGAGTGTAAATTTTCCATAAAATCCTATTTGGAATTTCGTTTCAGAGAAACTGACCTCATAATATTGTAGACCGGGAGCGGATATTATCTTTAGAGGGGGGCGAAATATTCTCGGAAGTATTGACGCTCTGCACTAACTTAGATCAGTTTAAATCGCGGCATGTTTGGATATTCGCAAAGGCGACATCATCTCCTTCCATTTGCTTCTTGTTTCAACTTGTTATCACATGACAGAAGTATGTCCGAAATAATAGCAGCAAATAAATCGCTGTGCCGTAGATTTGGCTCAGACTGAGCGGGTTTTTGAGGTCTACCATTCAATTGGTACGGATGGCATAATTCTTATCTCGTTATCAAATCACGAAATCGAGTGCGAATTTCCGCACAGGGAAGTGCAATTGTGTTATCATTTTTCTCAAGATAGTGATTGGTGTCGTTCTATGAACTACAATGTTTTTACTTTCCTTTGGGAGATATATCATTTCGTTATCAGATGACGGTATAGAAATCTGCAGCCAGCTCTCTTACTATCTGTTTTTTCTTTCAAATCATCATTTTCTACCTACAGGAGCTACTGATGAACGTTCCAAAAATTTTTCCGAGACAGAAAATGAATAAAATGAAGCCAATGATTAATCTTGTTATTTCGGAATCAGGTGATTTTTGAGGAACAGTAATATGCAGTTAGCATTCCTGCAAACAGATCCCTAATAATAATATGATTTCATAATAAAACCAATCCCCTTTTATTCCAATAAAACACAATCTGTGGACATGCACTGTCCAAAAGGGTGTATGTACAGTCGTATTCAATAAAAAAGCGTACAAGTATTAAACATAGAAGATTTCGGCATTCTAGTTCTCGTTGTGTGAAATGGGCGTGTACACCGTAGTAAAACTTTTATCTCAAACCATGTTTATAATGATCCTTTCATACATAAATAATGATAGACGACATAATTCGATCGAAAAATTAACTGGAAGGTTTTATTTTTGGACATATAAAATAGTACCTTCTGAAAACGGACCCTCTTTTGACGTAGAAACCTCATCTCGCCATAGTTAAAAGAAAATACCAAACGCCCGACAGAGAATGAGGCAACTGATATATTAATTCTTTCAACTGTGATCTCGCGCTAATTCACTCTGTCAGAAATCATGTATCATTCATCTTTGTCTGGAATAGTCTTGTTTCAGTATTAGGGTTTTGACGTCACATCATCGCCACGTTTTCAGAGGTACGAAAAATCGGGGATTTCAATAAATTTTTATAAAACGTAAGAAGTTCACAGCAAGAAACGGTTTGCGGTGGTGAGCTAGTTTGGGTGAGTTCTATCGAATTATGAAATACATTTTTTTTTGTGATATAAGCCCATTGTAAGCTTATGCTTTGTGTTTTTGAGAACCTATGATTACTCTACTGTCAACAATTGGTAGACATTCATTCCCGATAGCCCGTTTTACGCGACTAGGATGACGCTTTGTTTTGAATACGACGACTTTGTTATTTCAAATAGAACACCCTGTATCTCATCGCATTTTCAGATTTTCCCAAAGTCGCAGAGATGAAAAAAAAAAAAAAAAAAAAGGACCACCCTGTATAAAAGCTGAGCTATGAAGAGGGAGCCGTTTGAAGTGGAACACGTTGTATACCTTTGAATTTGTGTATTTTCCAGATGTTCAGGTTTTCAAAACCACGACGTAACAAATGCACAAAATAAGCAATTGTATAATATTTAGTTATCACTTCACATATCCGCTGTGATAACTTTTAAATTCAAGGAATTTCCTGATGAGTTAACACCCAATGGAATAAAATCATATTACGATGTATGGATTCTATATAATATAATAAGTTTCGAATACTTCCAACGAATCAACATATAGGTGGATATCAATTTCGGGACATCATTTTTTCAAAATGCTATAACCATTTTTGTGTACCTATACGACATGGTGAGCAAGTGCAAACCTCAAGGCTATAGCAAGTAGGTACACTCGTCTACAGTGAACATATCGCGGTTGGACGGTACGGAGAGCTGACACCACGACATGTTCTCTGAAGACGACTGTACATCGCATAACACACCACTATTGTGAGTTAGTTTCTTCTTGCTCGAACTGAAATGTTTTTCTTGAAGTAGAGAAGATTCAATAATCTTTATAAATGAGCATTCAGATTCTGTGAACTGTTTACATAATTTTGAATCACCGGAATCACGGTACTTGTTGAAATTTGGTGAGTCAGTAATATTTTAATATTTTTTGCAGCCAGTGCAGTGCAAAAGAACTAGATCGAATTCAGATGGAACAGGTTTGAGGTTGATAAATCAAGATCCAGATTTTCAAGTGTTTCCAAGCTTACCAGACTTCGTTTTGGAGAAATTAGGACTCAGGGGAAATGGCCCAAGGTAAAAGAAGGTGATTTGAGAAAAATCCTCTTTTACGCCCTTGTTACATAAATCATTATTACTATAGGCAGAAAAGCACAAGATTCAGAATGTGTTCGGGCGGTAAAGTGATTTCACTTCTTTTCCAGTAATTTCTAGTGGCATATACCAGGGCCTACTCTATCATTCCATATTGACAGTGAATTCAAAATGTCTAAAACGCATAAAATGTTGTATGTATTTCTAACGTAACTCATTTTTATGGACCTAAGCCTATACTTTATGCCCTTGATACATATATAACTATTATACAAGACCGGGAGTAAAAGTGGCTAGCGCACGGCCCTAGGGCGAAAACGCGAAAATGCTGATTAAACTCCAAGATTTTGATATAGGTGTACTCAAGACCCACTAAGATCACTCGAAAAACATCATCATTGAAAATGTGGAAGTTTGTGTTAGGTCATCGTCCATACCAAATTTTGCCATGATGAGAGCTATATAGAGTGCGTCAAAAATGTGTCCCAAGCTTATACTAGAGACGATATTTAATTGAAGAATAAGTATAATATAGTTTGGTGAATAGACTGATGGTCCTCAATATATATTTAATTTCTTGGATGAATGAATGTTGATAAAAGATACAGGGTGGGTCATGCTCTTCTGAAGAGAACATTTTTTTTCGAATTCTTTTTGGGGAGAAAACAGAAGCATTCGATAGAGCGAAAAAAATTACACGAAAACGGCGTATACTCTCATCCAAATACAAAAACTATACAGTATTAGAGATGCTTGAGTTTTTGTGTGACTTGATATCAGTAGATACATTCATCAGTGATGATATTTCAGGAGGCCTCGAACTTCTTGGCCGGACACCATCTGTATTTTTTTTAAACATTCTTTGACACGCAATCTTTGCACAATCCTGAAAATTGTTCTAGAATTTGGAACATGTCGAGCGGGAAACATCGCGGCATAACGAATAACCTGCAATTTCTCGAAATATCAGTTGAAAATCGCAGTAATAATATTACTAACTAAAAACACTGAACTAGGAAATGGACAATAACAATAATGTTCATGTCATCAACTTCACTGTCACCGATGAATTTTTTTGTTATCATAATTATGTGACTACAAAAACTCAAATATCTCGAAAACGGTTACAATTTTTGTATTTCGATAGTAGTACCGATTTTATGTAATTTATTTTGCTCTATCAAATGCTTCTATTTTTTCATCAAAAAGAATACAAGGAGAGAAGTTGTCTTCAAAAAATCATGACCAACCCTCTGAAATATCCTTTATCAGGAATGTAGAAGTATATCACTGGGCTCCGTGGCCGAGTTTGTCTATGCGCTGAAATTCGCTAGATAGCCGTTGCACGATGCGAAGGAATTTTTTTTATACTGATCGAATCCGGCTATCGGCTCAGCATTTTTCTTTAAAATGTGGGATTCATGCTCGGATTCATAATTGTAATTCTGGCAGCACCTCGGAGTCCTAGAAGTGGTTAGGATTCCACTATAAGCTGTAGGTCCCGCTCTTCCTAACCCCGCACAACTTTCGACTTCTGGGGAGTTGGTTCTCAACTTTGAAGTAGAGATATACAAATTTTACAAATATCAGGAAAATGAATTCAATCAACATACATTTATGCAGGAGATTTGAATCTGTTGGTTTCTACCGATTAGAAGATAAGGGAGAAAATTATTTCAATTTTATCAACTTTGGAAGGATATATTTGCTCCATTTTGGGCCATCAGTTTGTTCATCAAACCATACTTATTTTTCACCTCCACTAAGCTCGGTACAAAATTTTGACTCGCCCTGTATACAGGGAACTATAAAAAGAATAATAAAATATCAAAACATGAATGACTCAAAGTCGTTTTTTTTTTCGACAGATGATCAAAGGAACTTTCTTTATTTTTTGTGCTTAATAATTTCTTGAAATTTGCCCTCAATATCATGGAACATAAAGAATAATAAGGAAGGTTTTCTCAAATAGCTGGCACCTATTTTGTAGCAAAAATAGTTTGGGCGGAAATAACATGAACCCAATATAGCGTGCAAAAATGGTAATGGGAATCGCCTACATGTTAATGACATAAATTTGCGTACGAATATGGAAAAACGAAATTTGCCTAAACATTCGTGTATGTTTTCACTTGAATCGAAGTTGAATATTTGTGCTGTTATTTCATGAATAGATAAGAGATGTCACGAAAAGTCAATGGCAAATTATTTTCTATACATGCCATTATCTCATTAACAAGATAAGTGTTTCGAATAACATACATTTTCCAACATTAACAAAATAAACGGTACCTATTGGTACCTATTACTTTTATTTTTCTACAGTATACCAGGTGGCGCACAATGAGACGATTCTCAAAATAGCGCTTTCAAGCTTTTTGGAATTCGTAGCTCGTTAGAGGGAGGCGATTATGAAGTTTTGATACCATTTGGCTACAAAAAAAGCAGAAATGAATTATTTCCGGATACATCGGGCTTATTCGACAAGAAAATCAGAAAAAAAACTGCTTCGAATGGCATCGAAGCACCTTCCTAATGACTCATAAAAAAATGGATTACATTTGACAGCCCTGTGGTAGCTACTCTTAACTTTTTATTTTCAAATGGCACATCCTGCTGTTTTTTATTCCATAATCGGTTAGGGTTTATCATAACGAATTCAACGATACCGGGTTTGATAGGTTTATTTCGAACGATTACGAAGTTTCCATAAGCTCAATGGGTGTGACGGCTCAATATTGAAACTTCTTTCTCTGTCACACTCATTGAGCTTTATGGAAACTTAGATCGCAAATATATCCGTAACGGTTTTTGACCAGCTAGAGTATATGATCCCTCGTATGATCCATGGTTTACCGGACATTCTGAATAAGAGATAAGTTTGGAAATTCGATTCAGGAGTGAGTCAATATTCTGTGAAAGCAACTTTGAGGTTTCCACTCTCTGTTCCAAGATTAATTTCATAATATTTTTCATTAGAGAACGCCTGAGTGAGGAGGAACTAGAACAAAAATTCACCAGCCTTGCTCTTGCCTTCACCATAGATGCTACAACAATCAAAGACAGATGCGACAGACAAAGAAGGAGCAGAGACCAGACCGAACTAAATCTAACTAAAGAAATCGAAAAGTTTAAAGAAAAACTATCATTTATGCAACCCCTGTGCACTGACTATGAAAAAGCAGAGCTGTTCTCCAATTTGATGACGCAGGTATTACCTGGTATTACCAAACATTATGATAAACTCACCGACAAAAAAAACAGGCCACCCTAAAGTTCTTCTGAACATTACTTTCGGTTACCTACTGTTACTTTATTATTGAATATAATTTGTTTGTGTTATTGATTGTTGCTTTAGCTAGTTTGTAAACCCCGTACCTATCCAAGTTGCTTTTCAACCTGTTACCACCCTCTAGTTAAAATAACGTATTTTCCAAGGGTTGCTGTTTTTCGCCGGTGAGATTTCCTAATTAGAAATACATTACGCTCGATTTCACAGATTATGACATGTTTAACTCAAAATCCTGATCTTTATAACGCGAAATCATCAATACTGACTTCCAACTTTGGTTTGTAACTCATGTATCTTAGAATTCTGACTTTTTTCTCCAAATTCCGACATAAAATTTGGGATTCCCACTAGTAATTATTGTGACTTACAAGAACTTGTACTTCAAAATATCGACTTGTAACTTGGATTTTTCATTTGTATCAAGGAGAATGCTGACTTATTGTATCTCAACTTCGACATTTTACTCGAAATTTAGTTGTAACTCGAAATACGGGTTGTAACTCGAGTCGTGTATAGAATTCCAAATTGTAACACGAAATTATGGCTTGTAACTTATGCTTATTAGTAACTCCAGAGATCTCGGAAAAGTTTTGTCACTTATTGTATATGTCGAAATAAATTTCACGTGTATTTCACTTATCTCAGACTTGAAACTCCGAATTACTTCTCCGGGATGATCTGTGATATGCGTCCCAAAATCCATATCAGTGACATCAAGATCCGATAAAACTCAGTTTGATTTCAGATAGATGTGATAATGAACGCTACTTGCCTAGTATCAATTTCAGCAGAGAAGTACGGATCAGTTCAACACGAAGAAAGGCTTACAGAATCTGTTGATTTGATGGTGAATCACGTTCAAGTTCTGAAACAGCAAAGAGATTCGGCCAGAAAACAACTTCAACACTCAAAGTGAGTGAATATAGAACCATAGATGAATCACACTGAATGAACCATATACAGTGTGATTTCAACTCGCGACAACCTTCTGATTTGGAATCCATAGACTGAGTTTCAAGACACAATAATTTCGATAATAGATAGTATTCAACAAGTTCTCTCTGAAAATGTGGACACGTCTGAAATATATTGAAGTGACAAAGAAAGGATAACACCTCGGTAAACACTCGTATTTGAATTAACTTTATTATAATACTTTGTTGCTTGCCTATTTTGCGATCATTTTCTGTCAACAAACACATTTTTGACCTTAAAAACATTATCGGATGCTGAGGGAGATTATAAGTGATAATTCTTGGAATATATCACAACATGTATTGTTATTTTACAATTATGCATTTTATTCATTTGCACATTTGAAATTTATTCACCCGTTTGTTTTATTAGCGAGACGAATCTTGTGTCTCTTAGAATCAACTTGAATAATAGTACAGTAAAGTTAAACATGAAAAAGGGGGCGTGCTTGCAAAAGGTCCGGTCGTTCTGAATTCTTTATATCCCAGATAACATACGAAGACGTCCTGTCTGGGACGTACAAGACATCCTGAAGACGTCCAGTGTCGGTCGAAGACGTCCACAGGACGTACTGGGGACGTCCGATGTTACAAGATGAAACGTCCCAGGGACGTCCATATTAAGTCCAAGTTTGGTATTTCATCGCCATGAATACCATAATCAACGTAGATTCGCCCTTTTTTCACTCAGATAGATAAACAAGACATTTATACAGAGTAGAAAAATATTATTTTGAATACAAAATTTGAAAAAATCCTTCCTACTGGGGGATCGATCCCGCGACCTCTAAATTACCGAGCAGATGCTTTACCAACAGCTCTACACAACACTTATTGAATATAAGACTTACCTCTGTTCAACATGGTTCAACATATGCGAGTATAAGATGGAAACATATACATTGAGTGCAGAAACACTCCACCAGCTCATTTCAATGAAATTCGCTATGAATCAGTCTGAATTTTCTGATTGGTCATATAAAGACCAGGACGTAAGACAATGTGTACATAATTTCATTTTTAGGTATATCCTCCGAAATCTCTGAATCCAATAAAGAGATAACACTCTATTTAGGATAAAAATATATATGCGAACATTGCCAGATTTACTCCAATTTCTCCACATGGGTCACAAAAAATCACGTGATTCATTGTGACCTATTATCGAATTAATCGGCAGCCAATAATAAGGGCCCTTATTCTTTCTCCATTTGATCACATCTGGCAATGTTTTATTGTTATTGGAAAATATAATAAATATAGAGTGAATAATGAATATAGAAAAAATGAAGACTAAAAATGGACGTCCTGAATACGTACGCTCTGTACGTCCCGAAGACGTACGGCATGGTACGTTCTGAGGACGTCCATATTAGGTTCCGGGACGTACGGACCCGAATCGGACGTAATATGTATGTACGTCCCCGGGACGCGATTTTACTAAATATACTGTACGCTAGCACAAACCACGCCCACCGAAATATCTCATCTTCGAAGTACTTAGGCAAAACTCAGAGACTATTTATCCTTAACGAACTAACCTATCCCTGATTGCAATATTTTTGAGGAAGGAAAACCGAATGGAGTGTAGGAACACATTGATCAATAATATATTTCAAAAGTTGAGTTCTTCATCAAAATTGAATAAAATGAGACTGTTTATCCTGAACGCACTAACCTATTTGACTTCAAATATTTTATGAAAAAGGAAAACCAGAATGAAGTGAAAAAACATTAGTGAATAAAAAAGTTGCAAAAAAAAGTTCAAGTTCACAGCGATTCGAACAATGGACCTTCAGACTGAAAGTCGACAACGCTAACCAGTAGACCATTTGGGTACATGAATTTACTGCGTACAAGAGATTGACAACGAGAGAACTTCAGTCGAATTCGTGCCAAAATCATAAAAAGTGTATTCTTGCGTTGGAGCACAGTATATTTAGTGCGATGTGCTGACTCCGAGTATATCGGTAATGTTTGGAGATATGACGTATTATGGTGGGCGTGGTTTGTGCTAGCGTGCAGTATATTTAGTAAAATCGCCCCCGGGACGTCGTGTGCTATCTGGGATGTTGTTAGGACCTGAACCAATATTAAAAAAGCCGGTTTGCAATTTCCAAACTGCTGTGCGAGCAGCGGTATACCCAAAAAACAATGAAATCTTCGGACTTTTTTCAGTTTTTGCTCAATATCTTAGAGAAGAAAGAGTTTGACCGGTATAGTCACCATTTATACATTTGAATTACCTGAACTAAATTTGCTATAATTAAAGGCCAAGATGAGCCCCATACAGCTATTGGTTCCCAAGATACAGTTCTTTGAAAATAGGCAATTTTTTCGAAAAAGTGAAATTTCTTCAAAATGGTCACGTATTTTGTGAGTTATCTTCTATAATACGCTTCCCACGTGAAATATCATATGTAAGAGATTTGTTTTGAGACCACATTGGTATCTGTAAGCCCAGCGGTTCTCTCGAAAACGGCAGATATCCAAGAAGTCATAAGTGGGTTTTAGCTTTGAGTATTCAGGGAATAATGCAAATGAACTGTTCTCACGTCTTTTTATTTTCTATTTATCAGACAGTTACAATTCATTTATTTTTGTTATTATTGAAGAATTGTTTGATGAAAAATGCAAAAGATAATACAGGGTGACTTTTTCAATATGGTATGAAAACAAAATTAAAAGTGTTGCGATAATATTAATCATTGATTTTGAAAGTACAGGGATGCGGATTCCACTTCTTGAATACAATGTTGTCCAATGTCGTCCATCCTTCTCATAGCACTCCTCCAATGATTCTCTTGAATGTTGGAATACCTGCTGATACATATTCCTATTTCAATAGTAAATTGCCTGTCGAATGATGTCTTTTAACTTATCCGTAGTGGCTGGAGGATCGGAGTAGACGATGCTCTATATCGCCACAAAAAATCGAGGGGCGTAAGATCTGGCGATTTTGTCGGGAAAGTGGTGTCCCCAATTTTCGAAAAACTCGCTGTGACGTAACATAGGAATCGTCAGATTTAAAAAACGCCATGTTTTCTGACAATCCGCACGGAATCGCCGCAATTTACTAGCGCTACTTCCCTCACAACTGTTAGGACAGAGCAGTGGAGCCCTGCCTTTCTACACGAACAGCTCCCAGGGCACCCTTTCTTGCATTTACATGAGATCTTTCGCAGAAGAGCAAGAGATGCGGGATCCATGGTGGTGGAGATGGGGGTGAGTCCCTGAGAAGACATCTTCCACCCCCAATCTGTAGGACTCAAGTTTACTCCCCGCCACTTCTGCACTTGGAGGTAGCACCTTGCTGCATGGTGGCCTGCGGCATCTTCCGTGGCAATCGAGCGAGGTTTTTGCTCGTTGAAGTAACAAACGTCTTATACCTCAGGAAATCCAAAGTATCCTTCGCGATATCACCCTCATATAGAGCCACAATACATTTAATGCCTGCTTCTCTCACGGCTTGTGGGGTGGAGTCTGGCCGAAGAAAGACTTCCACGTGCTCAGCCAGTAGTTCACTCTTGCTCATGAGTGTAGTGGATTTGGTCTTCCCTTGGCCAAACGGCGCTGAGGTAGTATCGCACCCGGTGGCGATTTTACTAAATATAAACTATTGCAGCACAAGACACGCCCACCATAATACGTCATATCTCATACTGTGCTCCAACGCAAGAACTGAAGCTTTCTCGTTGTCAATCTCTTGTACGCAGTAAATTCATACACCCAAATGGTCTACTGGTTAGCGCTGTCGACTCTCAGTCTGAAGGTTCATGGTTCGAATCGCTGTGAACTCGAACTTTTTTTTGCAACTTTTTTTTTTCACCAATGTTTTTTTACTTCATTCTGGTTTTCCTTTTTCATAAAATATTTGAAGTCAAATAGGTTAGTGCGTTTAGGATAAACAGTCTCATTTTATTCAATTTTGTTGAAGAACTCAACTTTTGAAATATATTATTGATCAATGTGTTTCTACACTCCATTCGGTTTTCCTTCCTCAAAAATATTGCAATCAGGGATAGGTTAGTTCGTTGAGGATAAATAGTCTCTGAGTTTTGCCTAAGTAAAGTACTTTGAAGATGAGATATAACGTGGTATGTGCTACTTTTTCAATCGATTTATTTATATGAATCAGCTACGTTGTGCTGTCAAAGATTAGATTTTGCAGGATTGTGCTGGGCTCGATTATATTTTGCAATGCCGTAGTAGGGGGCGTGTCTTGTGCTACAATAGTTTATATTTAGTAAAATCGCCACCCGGTGCATGCGTGGGTGAATAGTACCGTCCCTGATGATCGCTGGGAGTTCTGGTGGTTGTAGGAGTTCGTATAGAGAAATGACAGCAACCAGCTTCGCTCTTCGTGCTCTTCTGAAGGTAGACTGTTTCTGGTTATCGGCCGTTTTTGAGAGAACCGCTAGGCCTACAGATACCAGTTTAGTCTCGAATGAAAGCTTATTAAATTTACTACAACATCATTCCAGATAACATTTGACGTGGGAAGCGTATTTCAGATTTCAGAACTTCAGAAGATAGAATAGGTGACCATTTTGAAGAAATTCCACTTTTTCGAATAAATTGCCCATTTTCGAAGAACTGTATCTTGGGAACCAATAGCTGTATGGCCTTGGTCTCAAACTGTGACAAATTTAGTTATCTTCAAAAGTTTATGGGGTGACTAAAGCGGTCAAACCCTTTCTACTCTGAGATATTGAGCGAAATCTGAAACAAGTCCGAAAATTTCATGGTTTTTTGGGTGTACCGTCGCTCGCAAAGCACTTTGGAAATTGCAAATCTGGTTTTTTAAAATTGGTTTAGGTCCTCACAACATTCAGAATGACCGGACCTTTTGCAAGCACGGATGTACATCTTGATTGGACTATAACACATTAACTGTAAATTTTTTAAGGCGAGTACTACAGAATTCCCCAGATTCTTCATCTCCTAGCCCAGTACCATCTCCGAAATCTGCATTCCCCAACAAGAAAATACTAACTCAAAGACGTGCCAGTTTCAATAACGTGAGCCAATCAGTTGCGGAAAGCAGCAATAAATCGTTCTCAGATACGAAAAAAATAACCAGGAGAACGTCCGATCTGTCGCCGAGGGCCTCTTCTTTGCTGAGAAACGTTAGACCTAGCAGATTGGAGTTGGGGGTTGATCTGGTGAAGATAAAGGAAGGTTTCGTGGACCAGCAATTGCCAGTAGTAGAAAAATCTTCTGAGATAGAATCGGAAAATGAGTTCAACTTTTCGAATGCCGATGGTGTTTTTAGCCTTGAGAAGAAAAAGTCTTGTATAGATTCATCGAAATTGTCTTTAAGGTATTTATTATCTATGAACATTTTGAGTCATTATCAACAGTTTATGAAAGTCATTGCTGTGGTGGATTGAGTAATAATGACAGTGCGATTGACTAATATAATGTGAAATCCCATCATCTTGTCAAATTCAAATAGGTAAAGTACCTATACCTATTCGTTCTACAAAAGTGCAATGCTATACTGTGTGCGCCAACGCAAATGCAAGAAACTTACTCCCGGTGATGCCAACGAATTTTCGTTCAATGGCTCCGGTAGGTGGAAAATCATGATTTGGAAGAAAAGACGAGTTATTCTTTTTTATGCAGTGAAAAAATAATCATTCTTAGATTACTCAATATGTAAAGTATAATTTGTACTTTCAAATATACAAAAAATAGTTATTTTTGTATCTAGAGCGCGAAATGCTACTTTGGTGATCGAGATCCGATTTTTTTAACGAGTCGTAGCCGAGTTAAAAAAATAGTCGAGATGACCAAAGTATTTCGCGCTCGAGTTGCAAACAACATTTTTTCTACAAACGTCGAAAAATATAGTTCTAAAGTAAAAATATGCTTAGCTTGAAAAAAAGTGTCCCTTCGCAATTTGTTATCAATGCGCGAACCTAGTCATTTTTTTAATTTTTAACGGTTGTAGAAAAATGATATTTGAAATATTTATTACCCCTGCCATTCCATATTTATTCAATCTACTATCCTACCAAATCAAAATCAAAATGGCATAATTTATATATTTTTTTTTTTAGGTATAAACTCCAGGAGAGATTCCTTAGGGCGAAAGTTTCTATAGAGGAAAGGTGCAAGAGATGGACTGAAGAGGGAAATTTTCACGAAACTTGTAGATTTTGTGCTCTCATCTGTTTTTCACTGGGTTTCATAACTCTGGCGAATATTTATATTGAATTCAAATTGGCTAAAAGAGGGCTCTAGGAGTTTCGCACTTTTCTGGGTATGGCCAGCAGGAAATAAAAGATTATATACCAACAAAATCATACTGGCAAGAAGTTTTTCTAGTGCAAGGTGAAATGGCAGGTGCATGATCATTTTGGATTGCATAATCACGACATTTTTTGAATGTCGTTTTTTGAAGTATAACTGTTTTATTTCCCCTTGTATGCAGTTTTGATTCCAGATGTGGATTTATAGAAAATTTTGAATAGCATTCAAAACGATAAAACCCTGTTCATATAAACATAATGACAAACATTGTTCATAATTTAATGAGAACCTATTAAATACATGGAATGGATTACTCTTCTTTTCTTTTTCACCAACATATTTTCAAATATGTCAATATAGTTATTTATGTACAGTCGTATTCAATAAAAAAGCAAACAAGTATTAAAAAGAGAGGATTTCGGAATCCTAGTTCTAGTTGTGTAAAACTGGCTCAGCCTATGCTTTGTGTTTTTGAGAACCTATGATTACTCTACTATCAACATTTGGAAAACATTCATTCCCGATAGCCCGTTTTATGCTTTTTTTTGGATACGACTGTACTTATAACATTTGGACAAAAATACAAACTGAATAAAAAACTTAAACATAAGAAACAATCTCTCATAACAGAGGTATATAAAAATTGAATTTGATCTGAATCAGATACAGTATCTGTCCTTTTTTGGTTCATACATATCATTAGTACCTACATGTAAATAATTTTTTTTTATGTTCTGGTTCCCACGAAGAGGGATATTTTATATATTTATTATATATTCTAAAATTAATTTAAATAGAGCGTGCCAAAATATCATGTAATTTAAGAGTGTACGTTGGCTGAGTTTTGCAGACACCCTGTATATCTACGTATATCGTAAAGTTTGGGCTCCATCTGGCACCATTATTTCTAACCGTTGATTGTAGGAACCTGTAATTCGTACGAAGGTAACTGCAGTGACAGGCTACACAGAAGCAGAGATCAGTCACCCAAGTAACTTGAACACTTTTGGCCGGTTTTTTCCAATGAAAACCCAAATGTCAAATGTGAACAGAGCAAACATACCGCCAAAGGGAGCGCTCAATCAACGGATGGAAAAGAAATAATACCTAGCGATGATTTTAAAAACTGTCGTTTACTTTATGAGTTTCTTAAAGGAAACTGTCATGAACCACTGAAGAAATCTGTACCTCGGATATCTTGAGACGTGATAAAGGAAACTGCTATGTCATCCACTTGATGACATCTAGAGTTGGTAGAGTTCGCTGCTGCCACCGGCAACCGTCAAGTTAGATTTGTAGCACATTTGTCTATAATATTATTTATGTTGTAAATAAAACGACAAATTCCAGTAAGTTTTAGTGAAATAAGTATTCAACGAACCTCACAACCAATACCAGTGTCACTGAAGTTTCCATTTGCCTCGTCAAGCGAAGGTTTCTCGAAAACATACCACCCAGTCATCAGGCCATGCTTTTTCATGAAGTGTTCTGAACTTGTGAAATTTTCAGCAACCAAAACTTGTAAAGAATGGCAGGGCCGGACGTGGCAGGTCTCGCTGCAGATTTAGCTCGGGCTGTCGAACTAACAATGAGTCCTCAGGCCTCCCAACAGGACCGACTCAGGGCCTACCAAGCCTGTGAAAGCTTTAAAGAGACATCACCCCTTTGTGCAGAGGCAGGACTGTATCTGGCAGCTGGAGTGCAACACTCATTCATATCCAGACACTTTGGCCTACAACTCATGGAACATGTAGTCAAATATCGTTGGACTCAAATTTCTCAACAAGAAAAACTATTCATAAAGGTACTCCCTATTATAGATGCCCATTTCTTCCATGACATTGTTTGTTTTAGGAAAATGCTATGAAATTACTATCTGCTGGAGGTATAAGTGAAGAATCTCATATGAAAGATGCTCTCAGTAGAGTGGTTGTAGAAATGGTGAAGAGAGAGTGGCCCCAGCAATGGCCAGGACTCCTCTCAGAGCTCTCAGATGCTTGTGCTTGTGGTGAGATACAGACAGAGCTGGTACTCTTAGTATTTTTACGACTTGTGGAAGATGTTGCTCTTTTACAGGTTAGTTCTATGAGATTAACATTTATCATTCTTTCATAATATGATGGCTTCTAGACTCTTGAATCAAATCAACGTAGAAAAGACATCTATCATGCACTAACAGCAAATATGTCTGTGATTTTTGAGTTTTTCCTGAGGCTCATTGAACTTCATGTAGGCCAGTTCAGGGCCTGCAGTGAAACAAATAGTGTGAAAGCAGGAGCTCATGGTAGAGTAGTCCAGGTGGTACTATTGACTCTGACAGGTTTTGTTGAATGGGTTTCCATGTCCCATATAATGGCCCAAAATGGAAGACTGCTTCAAATACTCTGTCTGCTATTGAATGATACTGCATTTCAGTATTCTGCAGCTGAATGTCTTTCACAGGTAAGAAAATTCATGTACATAGTGTTATTGCTCTCAGAACAATTACTCCTGATATCACTATTGTTTTTTTTTGTGTATTTTTTGTAGATTGTGAACAGGAAAGGAAAAGTAGATGAAAGAAAGCCTTTGCTGCTTTTGTTTAATACAGAGCCTATGCAGTGTCTTCTAACAGCTGCTAGAAATCCAGGAAATATTGGAGATGAACAGCACTACTTGTACAAAAAGAAACTGATTCAAGTAAGTTCATTTCTGAGAATTGTTCATAATAAACTATAAAGAGTAATGTTTGGTTTTATTTTGATTGTTATCATTTTTACACATACAAGTTTTTATTTATGATGTAATTTACTTGGTAATTTACAACAAAATTTATCATCCACTACTGTTTTCAGTCATGTTTTAGATATTGTTGAAGATGTATTTGTCAGTGATTATTTTTCACATGTCATATGTTATGCATGATCCTACCTAATCATGAGGTTTTATATTAATGAACTTTCTTCATAAACATGTTCCTCATTAAACTGTCAAAACTAGTTGAGATATACTTGCATTCAAAATCTGTATTCTCTTGGATTACCTCAGCAAGCAATTGAATCAATTGCTGATGATGGACTGGCCATTCATTACCAGATCTAATTGTTTCTGTACATTTTACCATTTAGTTATGTTTATTTCCACAGGAAACCCCCTTTTCCCAAATGCAGTATTACAATTGGATATAATAAATGTACAATACATTTTTCCTACGAGCGTGCGCAAAGTACTACTTTTCCGCACTCATTTGCGTGCGCGAAGTAATACTTTTCCGCACTCGGTGCGGATATGGGTGTTATCCGCACAGCGTGCGGATAAGTAAAACTACCCATAAATCTCACTGGTATGGAACATTTATATTCATTTTAGTTGCTGTAGCTTATTGTATGCACTATAACAAGCTGTTATCCCTTCTACTTTTCAACCGTTCTTCCCGATATTATTTGTATTTCACCTCAATATAAATATTAGGAACAAATGATTCAATTTTCTAGCATTATATTTTATTGATGGTAATTGTTTGTTGTTTAGCTATTTTTATCCAGTTTAACTAAAAATTATTCAATTAATTGTAATTTAAGTTGAAATTTTTTTATTTCCGTTATCTGATATGAAGCCCATAGGGAAAATGTGATTTTCTATAATTATATTTTATTGTTATATGTGATTGTCATATAGTTACATTTTTCAATGAGATATTTTTTTTTATTTTCCCTTTTAACTGATACGAAGCTCGTAGGAAAAACGTTGTTCCTAACACGTGCGCAAAGTGTCTTTTCCGCACGCAAAAACTTATTCGAACTCCGCTCCGCGTCGTTCGCCTAACTGTATTTACGTGCGGAAAAGTAACATTTTGCGCACTTGTTAGGAAAATAACTATAAGACCATAGTAGAAACATATAAATAACCTGAGACTATGAGCTATTTTTTCAATAATTAATCGCAATTCAAAATAATTTCCCATTTGCTATGCAAAAAAACCAATGAGCTATCTGCATGAATTAAGTGTCCATACTAAAGGAACCTAGATATATATGCCCAAACCTTAGGCAATCAATCATACTAGTGAGTCTGTAAGCTCTGAATCATTAACCCACCAATTCGTTGGAAGAGCTACCTACAGACTGTTTCTAAACCTGAAATTTATTTAAAAAATTCATTATATTTTTTCGCATTTTGTAGTAAACAATGAAATAAGTTGATAACTATCCCTGTGCAATTATTTTTCATCCCATTCACAATCCCAATCCACATAAATTATCAATACAGTTGCCTTCTATTTTTTTATTTTTATATAGGTTCTGACAGGCCTCTCAACCCAACTTTGCACCCTGTGGGGCAAAGATGGCCTATCCCGCCCTGCCAATTTCTCAACGTTTTTAGAAGCTGTCCTAGCCTACAGTTGTCACCCGAGTCTTGCTTTGGCTCATTCTGCCAATCCTTTATGGAATGCCATGCTGAAAAATGATCAGGTAGTAACGGGTTTCGCCTTTCTACTAGTAATTTTGACCATGTGAATTGAAAAAATTACTGTGGAAAAATGTTTGAACAAATATTTCAGACATCAAGAATTCAGATTATTTTGATAAGGCAGTTATATAGAATACACTACTCAATACTGCAAAGGTAATTCTTCTACTTGAAAATAAACATATCGCCGAAAAAAAAAAACGGATAATAGTGGAAACTTTCGCAATAATTAATTGTTATTACGGATCTGGTGCTATAAACACATGGTTGTTCCAGGGGTAAATCACTGAGCAAAATCAACAAATATTTCAGACATCAAGAATTCAGATTATTTTGATAAGGCAGTTATATAGAATACACTACTCAATACTGCAAAGGTAATTCTTCTACTTGAAAATAAACATCTCGCCGAAAAAAAAACCGATAATTGTGGAAACTTTCGCGTTAATTAATTGTTATTACGGATCTGGTGCTATAAACACATGGTTGTTCCAGGGGTAAATCACTGAGCAAAATCATGTACTTCGGACTACCATTTATACTCGGACATACCAGACTGAAACTAACTGCCACCGGACTACACGGACAGCCTCCAAAATATCACGGACTATCACTAAATCATGAGGTCCAATAAATATAATAAAGCAATTTTTTTGGAATTTCCAATTTACCACAAGAACAAAGTACCGGAAAACCGTTCTGATTGAAGAAATGCATTCCCGATGGTGTCGAACATTGAAGAAATAATTTATCTAGGCTATCACATAAGAAACTATCATACATACATACAAATTTTACAGGGTGTCATTACTAATTGTAAATATCTCAACTATAGAAACCCGCGCTCAAAATATGAAGATTTACGTTTTGTTTGAAAATTTATAAATTATTTCTGCCTAACTAATTGACATAGCATTGTCATATTTGGCAAGAAGTGACAATTCTATACACCTTACTAAATTATGTAAAATAAACGTATTTGGCGAGGTTTTTTGGCTACTACCAGAGGCGTACGGCAGGGGCAAGTGGCTGGTTGCTCCTTCCCAAATTCTAAGCCAATTGCCATCTTATCTTAAATTTTCGATTCTACGTGAATATCATAGCGATGAATCTTGAATCTTGATGTGTATTCATTGTCTCAATGTTTTGGATCATTGGGTTGCATTCATTAATAATGAAGAAACTCCAATTCAACTTCAATCCATATTAGTCTTGGCTCGTTTCATAGCCTAGGCGTAGCCGACGCTAGGAAACCAGCCAAGGCATTACATCTTATTTTCTGCCACGTGAAACATATAATTTTTTCTCCAAATTCCTTTCAATTTCAAGCAAAGTCCAAATAATCCATCACTCTTTGTTCGCCCAAAGTCATTGTCAATTTTGATTACCAATTTGATTCAAATAACTTGGACAGTGGAACAACAAACTTTTTCTGTCTAGGCAGTAAAAGTACACCTTTTCTGCATGGCGATTGTCATTAAAAAGCCACTTTTAATGTAATTTGGAGAAAAATAACATTTAGAGAAAAATATCATTTGGAGAAAAATAACTATTTTTCACTGGCTTTCCTGTCTTGTAGAATAATCAGATAAATAACAGGAATAATTTTCCCAATGATTTTTTATTCCGCCATATTAGTATTGTGTTTGATTGGTATTATTTTCTTTATCAACAATAAGGTATCAAGGGACCCAGTGTTCTTGTCCTACATACCACAATGGGTGCAATGTACTGCCCCCAAGATCATCAAGTTCAACTATCCCACAGGAAAGAGTCCCAAAGATATGGGGGAGGGGGCTCTGTATGCTAGGCTGGATTTTGACAGTGAGGAGGAATTTTCAGGGTACTTTTACAGGTGTCGATCTGACATTCTGGACTCTTTCAGGTATGGCAATAATCATTGAATCAACTAAATTGTAACACATCGGGTAAATAACACAAAATTCAACATTTTTAGCAATAAAGAACAATGTGTTTTTGTTTATATTAACCATCATAGGCAGTATCTTATGGATCAAACACTTGAAATCTGTATGGTATTACAATGCGCGCCAAATTTTTAAAGTGGTCACTTCATTCGTTCTCAATGTTTCATTACTTGCAAGTTTTTTCGAGAAAGTGTGGTTAAGGTATTGTGAGTTCATTAATGTTTATGTACCTAATAAATCTTTTCGATAATATTAGATATTTGGCAAATAAATTGAATGTTCTGTATTGTACAAAAACTGAAAACTTCCGTACGGAAATACGGAATAAGTTACTTGAATTATTATGTGAGTCTACAATATTTTGTCAATATTTGTATCCTGTGGAGAAAATGTAATTGCATTTAGTGAAGAAGGTATGATTTTTCAACATCACAGGCAAGCCACAGTAGTGGCCCCTCTAGTCACCTTCAACTACGTAGAACAATGGCTGATCAAATGCCTGCAAGTGCCTAACCTCACATCGGGCCTGACAATGTCCGATCCAGTTTACCAGGAATGGGAGGCCCTTGCCAACTTCCTCGAGAGTATCCTCAGCAGGTAAATATTATATTACATACGTGCAGGAAATGCACTGGCCAACGAGTTTTGTACACTATTTTTCCTAGGATCATAGATAATAATTTTTTATGTGAATTATGAATGTTTGTATGAGACTTCAGTAGATATACTATGATCATGTTTTGACTCAGTAAAAGATTTGCATTTTCTTATTTTATGAAAAGGCAATGTTGTTTGTATTCTCGAATCGTCTTATTTTCTTCTGGTTTGCTCTTTTCGCATTATTTTCTTCTGAAAAAAAGGCGTTGTGAACGGAAAGTACGAATTTCAGAAGAAAGTATTACTTCATCGGAAAATATTCAACAAACGGTACCTTTGTGATTTTGAAAACATATACGGTGATTAAGTTAAATATAAACAGGGAAATATGTGAGAGAATCTCTCTCCACTCACCAGCGTAAATAATGTGAGGATTTGATGAAACAACACGAAACACCAGAACAGCACACGATGGCGATAATGTAATCACTGAATTGAATGAGGAACACAAAAACACAATACTTGCACTCATGTTCAAGTGAACACTCCGTTTGGAACGATAAATAATTCCTTTCGCGTATTTTTCAATTGCGATCACAAAATTCGACCTTTCGTGATGACATCTAATATAAGACTGTCTTGATTCACCACCTGGTCTCGAATGAATGATTAATAGGTTGAATCATACTGCTAACCGATTAATTTCCTAACAAATGATTCATCTATGACTAATGATAACTATGATGATGATGATTAAATTATACGGAGAGAAGAGATATATGGTATAGAAAATATATGATGAAGAATTGAACCCGAATATACTGGCACTATTATTTTCGAAAGTCTAACGATCTGAAAAAATTAAACACAGACTGAAAATATAATTTTGGCAAAATCTTTATTATATGGTCTTTATTTTTTCAACCACTGTGGTGCATAACTCGAGGCATAACTGCATAATCAAATTTTTGTTATCATTATTTTTTGAAATAGTGAAAATATAACGAGCACTCGAAAATATCTAAACTATTTGACAAATTATTCTATGCAATGAATTCTATTGATAGTTTACTCTATTTGACGTTAATAAAGTTGAAATTTGAGAACTGATATTTTTCTTGCAATGAAATTGAATTTTGAATTACGAGCTCAATAAAAATTCTATTTCAAAAAATAATGATGAAAAAAAAGTCTAATTGGATGCACACTGTTGGAAAGTACGCCAATTCATTCAGTTTTCCTGCCCTTTGCAGATATTTAAACATATCTTGAAAATTTTGATATACAGAGTGTTGTTTTTGAAAAAGAAGAAGTTTTTTTGTTTTCCATGAAGACGGATCTAGATTCTAAATTCGATTCCTATTCAATTTTTATGAGTAATATAAGTTGAATATACCTTTCGAGTATGAATCGATTTTACAACATGGTTCAAAAGTTATGAGCTGACCAGAGAAAGATTTTGCCGAAATCGAGATTACGTTATGTATCACAATTATAAAAGATGGTAGACACATCGATGTTTGTACATTTAAATCTGAAACACCCTGTATAGCCAAAAAATATGTTTTCATGAAATAATCTCGAATCGTCTAATTATCTTCTGGTTTGCTCTTTTCGTATCATTTTCTTCTGAAAAAATACCGTTCTGAACGGAAAGTACGAAAATCAGAAGAAAGTATATCTTCATCGGAAAATATTCAACAAACGCTACCTTTGTGATTCTGAAAACATATAAAGTAATAAAGTTGAAAGTAAAGAAGGAAATTTGGGGAAAACTTGAGAGAATTTCTCTTGACTCACCAGCGTGAAAAATGCGAAGCTTTGATCAAACAACACGAAACACTAGAACAGTACACGATCGCGATAATGTAATCACTGAATTGAATGAGGGATACAAAAACACTACACTTGCACTCATTTTCAAGTGAACACTCCGTTTGGAACGATAAACAATTCCCTCGACAATTCCTTCCGCGTATTTTTCAATTGCGATCACAAAATTCGACCGTTCGTGATGGCATCTAATATAAGACTGTCTTGAATCACCACCTGGTCTCGATCGAATGACTAATAGGTTGAATCATGCTGCCTACTGATTTATCTATGACTAATGACGATAATGAAATTATACAAGGGGAACAGATATATAGTATACATAAGATGAAGAATTGAACACGGATATACTGGCACTATTATTTTCGAAACTCTAACGATTTGAAAAAATTAAACAGTAAAAAATATAACTTACGAAAATCGCTAGTGATGTGAAAGATATTAACAGTCAGAAGTAGTGAAAAAATCTAGCAAATTTCTCGAAGAGTGTAAAATGCACAAGGAGACATACAGGGTGTTTCAGATTTAAACGCTTTCTGAAATTGAATTGACTATTCTGAAATACAATTGATGCTTCCTGAAATACAAGTGACTATTCTGAAATACAATTGACGCTTTGTGAAATACAAGTGGAAAAGGCAAAGTGATTTCTTTTTCCTTAATTTGCACTTGTAGGTTCATGTTATTTGTGGTGTCCTACTAGGCAGTACTAATGCACACACTTGCAAACACTGATTTATTTAATATATAATAATAACACTAACAATAGTAACAATGTATTATACTCAATAGCATGTCATATATCGGGCCGTAGTCCGTTCACGACTACCGATTCACATTCCTCGATATCTCATCCCGGTGAATCACCATGTCGCTTATCGACTCGTAGAGGCGCGCTCCCACATTCCGTCCTTTTTTTTCAGTCTCAAAGGTTCTATTTTCTCAAAGGCCTCTTGCTCCGAAATGTTGATGTCTGTGGGTTGTGGTTGTCGAAGCGTGCTCGTTGATGTCGCTGTCTCGCTGCTTGATGTTGTTGGTTCCCCGACTTCTACCCCGGATGCGATACCTGGAATGTTATTTATAGGTTATACATTGTAAACGTCGATTTCCCTGCAAAGTGAATAAGTTGTTGATATCAATTGTATACATGATAGTTATTTCAAACCGATACTTGGATTACCTCTAGGTTCTCCGGTTGTGTCAGTCGATACCGGTCGTGGAGTTGTCACTGTTGCTGCCGGAGTCCGTTTCACATGAGAAACGTGCCGCTTTACAGTCTTACCATCTCCAACCAAGGTCACCTCGTTTCCATTCCTCTCTATTACCTCGTATTCTGTATTATTGAATCTGGTTGTGAGTTTATGTGGAATAACCATATTCTGGAGCACTACCTTATCCCCAACGCCGATGTTACTCCCTCTTGCTTTCCTCTTACTATCTTCTCTTTCCTTTCCTTTCTGTTTATTCATTATGTCGTTGTCTTGTGCTTCCTGGTCAATATCTTCCCCAACAATGTCCGTTATCGATGGAATTTTATCCCGTATTCTCCTATTGAATAGAAGTTCTGATGGAGACTTTCCTGTAGTTCCATGCGGGGTAACGTTGTACATCAAGATAAACTTCTGTATTTCCGATCTGTAGTCTTGTTTATTATTGTGACATATTTGTAATCTTTTCAAGATGGATTTATTCATGTTTTCCACTTCTCCATTCGCTTGGGGCCAGTAAGGAGGTGTGTGGATGAGTTTGATGTTATTAGATTCGCAAAACTGCTGAAATTCTTTACTCGAAAATTGTCTCCCATTATCGGCTCTTATTGATTTCGGAATCCCCAGGCGGGAAAATAATTCATTCAGGTGTTTGATGATCACACACGAAGTTGTCGTTCTCAAAAATTTTATATCTTGGTATCGAGAGTAATAGTCGATTATCACCAACACCTGATCTTGGTTAGGTAATGGTCCCATCAGATCGAGTGCTAAGTATTGCCAAGGTCCGTCTGGAAATTTGTTCCTCGTCATCAATGGAGGTTTGTCTGGTTGGCTAACCAGTAAGCAATCTCTACATTGTTTTACGAACTCTTCCACTTGCCTGTCGATTAACGGCCACCACACCTTTGCTCTTAGGCGTCTTTTCATAACGTTCACGCCTGGATGGCCTTCGTGTGCTAACTGTAGTACTTGCCGTCGTAGGTCTGTAGGTATCACAATTCTATTGTTCCGAAGTAGGATTGGTCCAAGAGTGGTTAATTCTAATCGAAACGGATAGTAAACACTTTTATCTGCTACTACCCAACTATCATCATTGGATTTATCTATGGCGTACGTCAATTCCTTATCCCGCTTGCTTTCGTTTGTAATTTGTGAAATGGACATCGCCCTAGGGGTGCTACATTCCACCACAGTAAATATGTGGTTATCGCTATCTTTGTCAAATGTTCCGACATCATTCAGTTGGCATAATCTTGAGATAGAATCTGCGATGTTCGATTTCCCCGACTGATAAATAACTTTGAATTTGAAAGCTTGCAGTCGTAGTACCCATCGTTCAATTCGAGCTGGGGGCCTGGATGTGGGTTTGAAAATGGTTTCCAGTGGTTTGTGATCGGTGATCAGTTCGAATGTTAGCCCTGTCAGGTAGAAATAGAATCTCTCCACCCCCCAAACCAAAGCCAAACTCTCTTTCTCCGTTTGAGAGTAACGTCGTTCTGTTTCAGAGAGACCTTTACTAGCAAATGAGATGACTTTTGGTATCTCCCCATCAAATTGAATGAGCACAGCTCCAAGTGCCACAGGACTGGCATCAGCTATCACCCGTGTTCGTTTCCTTGGATCGAAATACCCCAGCGTCGGTGATTTCGTCAATGCCTGCTTCAGTTTTTCAAAAGCTGCTTGGTGTATTTCCCCCCACCTAAATCTCATGTCTTTCTTGGTCAGCTGTCGAAGTGGTTCTGTTGTTGTTGCCAGGTCTGGTATGAATTTACCTAGATAGGTCACTAGTCCCAAGAAACTACGCACCTCTTCTTTGGTATTTGGTGAGCGGAACTGTAATATTGTTTTCACTTTGTCCTGGTCCGCATCAATACCTTCGTGCGACAGTCGATGACCTAGGAAATGTAGTTGTTGAACTTTCCTGGTACATTTGCTTTTATTCAGAAGAACGTTGTTTTCTTGAAAAACTCTCAATACTCTTTCCAAACAGGCATCATGTTCTTGTTCCGTACTACCATACACGATAATGTCATCTAGATAGTTCAGACAATTTGTGCATTTAGTCAGTAAATTTTCAAAAATTCTCTGAAATATCTCAGGAGCTGATGTGACTCCAAACATCAGACGTTTATAGCGGAACATCCCCTTGTGTGTTATAAAAGTTGTAATCCCGCGACTCTCCTCATCCAATTCTATTTGGTGATATGCCCATTCTAGATCTAGACGAGAAAAATACTTCGCGTTACCGATTTTTGCCATCATTGAATCAAAAGTTGGCAATGGAAAATTTTCTCTCAGTATGGCCTCATTTGCTCTACGCATGTCCACACAGATTCGAATATCACCGTTCGACTTATAAGTTATTACAATAGGGGATATCCAAGGGCTATGTTCGTTCACTGGTTCAATAATGTCTCGTTGTAGGGCTTCGTTCAATTTCCTCTCTAGTGATGCCTCTACGGCAATTGGTACGCGTCTTAATGGCTGTTGGACTGGCTTAATAGACTTGTCTATGGATAGTTTGATTTTTATGTTCTTAATTTTCGGGAATGGCCTTACTTCCATTACACTGTTCACCCCTAATCCTAGTTTCAGGACTCCTAGTCGCTTGGCTGTATCCTTACCTAAGATTGATACGTCTCCTTCCTCTACTACAAGGAACGAAGTGATAATTTCTTTCTGATCCGACGTACTCACAGTTGTTTGGAACTGCTGTAGAACTTCCAGAGTTTGTCCTACAGCATATGGCTTTAAAGCATTTTTTGTTTGTGAATTGATGTTCCACATTGTCGCTTGTCCCTGTGTAAGGCTGTACCAGTCAGATCCATTAACGATGTTAACTTTTGAACCAGAATCGATAAGTAATGTAATGGGTACTCCTCCGACATAACATTCTATGAGTTCATCTTGCTTCGTAGAGTTTGCCGATCCAGAGTGATCAATTTTGAAACATTCGAAATTTTTATTATTGCCTTCGTGGTCATGTTCGTTCTCATCTGATTCTCCAGGATTCAAATACCGGACGCGTGATCCAGTTATCTTTCTCCTCTTAGTCGAGTTAAAATGATCTCGGTTAGGTTGTTGTCTTGTTTTGGTTTTACATTTAAATGCAAAATGACCCTGTATATTGCATTTGTGGCACTTGACTTTCTTTGCTGGGCATTTATCGTCGTTTCCTTGGTGACCAGTCCCCCCGCATCGGTAACAATCATTATTATGCGTACTTTGATGTCTTACTGCTATTCTGTTGACAGATGTACTGGGTGTGTCAGCAATGGACATGCCCATTACCTTTGACTGATCCTTTATTTGTTCATGGATTTGACATAAATCGATGATTTCTAATAATGAGCGTTCTTTCTCTAAAAGTTTCCTCTTGAGCTCTACAGGGGCCCAATTATCGATAAGTTTATCTTTTATATTAATTTCACAGGCTTCTTCAGCATTATTCCCAAATGAACATTTTGTTGCCTGCTGTCTTAGGCGGAGAAGGAATCTGTTAAGAGTTTCTCCCTCTTCCGGTTTTATGTTCCTAAAAGTATGCCTTTCGAATGCTGAATTTTGTGTTGGCGAAAAATATTTAGTTAAAGCGTCAACGAGTATCTGGAAAACATCGATGTGTTCGTTTTCATTATTAGGTACGATCGCTCCAGGTATATTGTAAGCCACCTCTTGTAATTGCATTCCTCCTAAGTGTAAGAGCTTATTCCTCTTCTTCAGCACATCCTGTATATTTTCGGAATCCAGATACAGCTGAAAAGCTCGCACCCATTTCTGCCACTCGATCCTGATGCTTGCCTTGTCGATTGTGTCACATAGGAACGGTTTAATTCCTGATGGCTCGCCCATTATTGTTCGACCTATCGGAATATACGTGATTCCTTAAGAAACATTATCACCAAGTTTTTTTTTTTTTTTTTTTGTTTGCCCGGAATTTGATTATAACCCACCCTGTAATATGGGTATGACTACGTTATGCTACTACTCCACAATCTACTGTGCTATTTTTCTACAACACAATTTAATGTGACATATTCCACACTCAATTGTGACATACCTATTCTATTTTATAGACAATATGCAATTGCATGTGACGTGGGTTACAATTGAATGTACCTTCTGTGCATATATGTTACAATCTAATGTAAGCTTCATGTTCACAATTGAATGTGAGATTTTCCACAATTAAATGTGCTTTCCTGTTTACACAATTGAATGTGATGTGGGTTACAATTGAATGTACCACCTGTGTATATGTTACAATCTAATGTAACACCCATGTTCACAATTGAATGTGAGATATTCCACAATTAAATGTGCTTTCCTGTTTTCACAATTGAATGTGATGTGGGTTACAATTGAATGTACCACCTGTGTATATGTTACAATCTAATGTAACACCCATGTTCACAATTGAATGTGAGATATTCCACAATTGAATGTGCTTCCTCGTTAACACACTTGAGTGTGTTATAAGTCACAATTGAATGTGAGTACCCCTCATAATTGACCCCATGTACATGATGGGTTATATCCAAATATAGGACATAATTGAATGTTATATGATGGGTTGCAGCTAAATATGAATCCTCTATAAGATTCCTGGCTTGCAACCCTCCATAAGTCTCATCCGAATGAAAAAACAAGAAAAAAAAATATTTTTTTTTTTTTTTTACCTCAGTCGCCAATTGTGGTGTCCTACTAGGCAGTACTAATGCACACACTTGCAAACACTGATTTATTTAATATATAATAATAACACTAACAATAGTAACAATGTATTATACTCAATAGCATGTCATATATCGGGCCGTAGTCCGTTCACGACTACCGATTCACATTCCTCGATATCTCATCCCGGTGAATCACCATGTCGCTTATCGACTCGTAGAGGCGCGCTCCCACATTATTCATCATTGCAAGTACTCACATTACTACTTTGTGTTTTAGATCAGAACTGGTTGTAAATGGAAAATGATATCCTAGAATCCTAGATCAACCCGGTATTATGTGAAAATAACCTGTTTTATTCCAAAATAGATTATGAGGCACAGTATAAACATGATTTTATGACAGTATCTTATTGTCTCCAACATAATTTTTATTATTATTTATAGGGTACTACAGGCCACAGAGAGACCCAGTATTGCTTCTGGTCTTCGGTTGCTGCAGATGTGTCTGGGATATCAGCCGGCTGATCCTCTCATTTTGTCGACTCTGTTGACGTGTATTTCGGCACTGTTTGTATTTCTGAGCATGTCGACAGGACAAATGGCCCCCACAGGTTAGTATCAGGGTTCATTTAGTGTTATTTAAAAAAAATCTGACATTTTCAAACTAACAGGAAAATAGTTCTCCATTCATGAACATTCAGCAAAAAAGGAAACCTTAATTTGATTTAACATACTCTACTAAATTAGGAGAGTCCTTTGACTCTGGCAATCTCTAACAGACCTCATAAAATTCATATCCTCTAAATGTATAAAACTTCACACACGATAGGATTTCCACAAAATTTCTCTCTCACATTAACTAAAATCCAACATTTATTTTGATAACATTATCAACATTGATATTTTTTATATTGGGTGTTTGAAATGGGCGTCTTGAAGATGTTTCTTCCTGAATGTTTGACATTATGACATTGAAAATATGACAGAAAATATGAATTTGCATTCATCTGGCCACATTATTTTTCTATAAAATGCAGGATCTTGATTAAACCTATTCAAAAAAATATTGCAAAAATGTATCCTACGTTCTCTGTCATTACCGTTCTCCAAGGCGTGAATTTTGCGGGGAACGTATGGCGTGAACTTATGTTTTTTCAAAATATAAAGAACTGTTCTTCGTGACGTACCAAAATCATTTGCAATCTCAATTGTACATGTCCTGGGCGTTTCTTGTACACTGACTAAAACATTCAATTCCAAATCTGCATCAAACTCTCGCTGTTGTTTCTTTGGTTTTTTGAAACTATACGAGCAGCATCGTACGAATTTTTCAAACATTCAAAATAAACTTGTAACACATCGGTCAACTCATTATTATTCATGTTTATAAAATAGAAAATATCATCACCCGTATTGAAAATTATTATTGGATGTTACTGTCACATTGAAATTGACTTACAAGGCTACCTAGATCTTGATTACTAATATCAATCAATGGGCAATGTTTTAAGATAAAAACGAATTAAAAAAAATTCCTCTTGACATTTTGATCCGGAAAAACTACTGGTGTATGTAAAATGATACCCTAAATCCAATAATGAAAAAACATACAGGGGGTTCCATTTTAAAATCAAAAGTTGGAGTCACTTCCGGTTAGACCGGAAGTGATGGAATAATTGTTTTCGTCAATAAATGAACAATATGGTATAGTTGCTACCCACCAAATTTCAAATTTCGATCTCGAATGATTCAGAAGTTACAGCTCTAGCAATTTTTTGTGCACACCTCTGTATATTTCCACCATGTTTACAGCGAACTCCGTGGCCGCGTCGGGCGCCGCCCTGCTGCCCCAGGTGCTCGACAAGATCTTCGCCACGCTGGCGTTCGCGCCCGAAGGGAGGACGGTCGGCGCTCGGTCGCGCTCGGTGAAGAACGTGCGTCGGCACGCCGCCTCGCTCATGGTCAAGATCGGCAACAAGTACCCGTTGCTGCTGCTGCCCGTCTTCGACCAGATCAGAGCGACGGTGGGGAGTTTGTCGAGGGCGGACGGGCCTGCGAACCTGAGCAGTCTGGAGAAGGTATGGTTTTTTTTTTCGTTGTCACTATTCCACTCTTGATCTCGAAAATCAATCGGAATCGACCAATTTCACGGTATCTCCAGTATATTTTTCCTACCAACTATTCTAATAGCGAATTCTATTGACAAGAACCGGTAGAGTGTTTCTGCACTCAATGTACAGTCGTATTCAATGAAAAAGCGCACAAGTATTAAACATAGAAGATTTCGGCATTCTACAAGGTGGGCCGAAAGAAGTCATCCGATGTTGTTTGGCTCTCATTTTTTTTCTAAATGAAAAGCTTCGATTCTGTTTTTTGATTAAGTTTATAATAATAATAATAATAATAAAGGTCTTTATTATTTTCAAGTAGTACTCATACATTTTGTGAATAAAAATAAACATATTTTTTGAAAATAAAGGGCGAGGTTCATTTTCTGTAGAGAAACAGTAGCTTCACTACGAAAATGCTCTTCCACTTAACCCTGATACAGTGTGCCAAGGAGAACATGGTGTGTAGCCTTTTGATTGACAATAGATATAGTGGGAGAAAAGTAACAGAAAAGGGATGAATACTTTCATGAATTTTTCTATAATTTTTGGGCAGCGAGGTAGAGGAATATCTAGACTTGTGTTTTGAATAATTCATTTTTATATTCAGATCTGAAGCAAGTAATGTTGAGGTTCTTTATACTTTCAGGAACAGAGTTATATAACTGATAAATTTGGTAAGTGAAGGATCGCCTGAATATTTCAGTTTTAAATTTAGGTGGGGATAATAAACCTTTAAATCGTAGATTTAAGTTATGTACATCTGTCTTGAATGATATTTTGTGGTGCAAATATGTAGGAATTTTAAATCAAACAATTTTGTGGTATAAGGTGACAGCGTGATGAATTCTTCTATTTTGCATACTCAACCATCCAATCTGTGTTAATTTATGTGATATTCTCTGATTTCTTCTCACACCATAAATCAGCCTTAAACAAGAATTCTGCACTTTCTGAATTTTGTTTTTATATACAGTTGTTAAGTTTGGACCATAGACGGGGTCAGCGAAGTTGAAATGTGATAGAACTAATGTTTCACATAGTTTTATTTTGATATTCCGAGGAAATAAATGTCTGTTTCCGTAAATTAATTTCAATGAGCTATATGCACGTTGAATCAATTGATTAACATGTTTTTCGAATCTTAAGTCCTTGTCGTAGTTGTAGTAGTGCCAAGATTACACACTGACCTTTATCAATTGAAGTAATGATGTCGTCGACTATACTAAGTAAGAAGAACCTTAAGAATTTTATTGGTCAAATCGAGGAGATGATATCGGCCAAATGGGCACCGCCACAATTGATTGCTATACGGGCACATTTTATGACATTTTTAATCACTTCGGCAAGAACTTCGGGCGACAGGTTCTTGCACTCGTGTCGAATGTTGTCCTTGAGGGCTTCCAGGGGGGCTTGTTCAAGTAAACACAAGACTTCGAAAATCATTACAAAAAAAGTCTGGGACGGTTAAATCGGGCGATCTTGCGAGCCAGAGCAAATCGCCAAAACGAGAGGTGAGGCGACCCGAGACGCCTCGCTCGCGCAGTGTGTGCCGTTGCTCCATCCTGTTGGAACCACATGTCCTCCAGTCCTAATTCGTTCAATTGCGGCAGAAAAAACTCGGATAACATGGCCCTATAGCGCGCACTGTCCACTGTTGTGGCGTCCTCGAGAAAAATGGCCCGATGACTCCTCCAGAGTGAACAGCGCACCATGCAGTCACTTTGAGCGGGTGTAATGGCTCCTCGTGCATTACTCGTGGATTTTCGGTGCCCCAGAAGCGATAGTTCTGCTTGTTGACGTACCCGCTGAGGTGGAAATGAGCCTCGTCGCTCATTATGGTTTTGGTCGAAAAATCGTCCATGAGATTGAGGATGGCTTGTCTTGGATTATTCCACGGTTTTGGGGAGAGTATCGCTCCATGGCTCGTTCACTTGTATTCTACATCTGTCTAGTTCACGAACGTCAAAACAGATTTGAAATTGGCTGACATTTGCAAAAATAAGAGCATCTTCCAATAGGGTGATTTCTTTTGGCCCACCTAGTAGTTCTCGTTGTGTTAAATTGGCTCAGCCAATGCTTTGTGTTTTTGAGAACTTATGATTACTCTACTGTCAACATTTGGTAAACATTCATTCCCGATAGCCCGTTTTACGGAAATAGGATGACGTTATTTTCTCCCTCCAATTCTTACTCTCATGTGTTAAACAAAGGTAAATATACACTCAGTGGAGAAACGCTCCACCAGTTCATGCCAATGGAATTCACAATTCTTCAATATTCCTAAAATTGACCAATTTTCAATCATTTGTAATGATAAATCAACTCCTACATGGAAATAGTATATTGTTTAACGAGCACGGAATGATAGTGATTTTCTACGAGAATGAAGTTTGCAGCATGAGCCATTGGCGAATGCTGCAATAATTTCAGTAGGAAATAAGCATTCAGTGCAAGTTATACACTATAATTTTTCTACGGCTATTATAGATAACAGCGGCATTTTCGATTCCTTCGTCTTGTAGCCATCTGTCAAGTAATGCTCATCTATTAGACAGAGCTGTCATTGCTTCACATTGGACATTCCATGAGCGATGAGATTTTTTTGAAATGATAACACAATGGTGTCATTGTGATATCAGATACGGAAATAATATTGATGACACACAAAGTACCTCATTGACGTATCAAACTGATAAACTGCCTGCTCCTTTAATCTAGTAGCTATTTGCTCCTGATGTCACTCCAATTTCTGTCTTGTCAAGTTTGTTGATGGGTATGGTTCACGCGAAATTAGCAAGATGAGCCGTTTTAGGAAAATTCCGTCGAAGAAACCACAAAAAAATGAGAAAATCAATCCCACAAACTACCAGTTACAGGAAATCATCAATAAAGGTAATCATTATTGTTGTGTATTTTTATATTGTCGTTGATTCATCTTGCCAAAAAACACTCGAACTTTTTTTTTTATTGGATAAATTTCCTTACTATCTCAAACATTTTCCATCAGTTAATTCTCTTGAAAAACTGACATTAGACAAAATTGCTCGACCAACGGACGATCTCGCAATTTTTTCTTGTCAGCTTTTCTTGTAAAATTACTGATCTGCAAATGTTTTCTGTTACCAAGACAAAATTTATCCGATAAAAATAAGCTCTTGTGTTTACACTGTTGATAAAAAGCTACAATAACTGATAAATAAGCACCTTGCTTTTAATCAACTTCTACAGGTTGAAACATAATTACGTTAACATATCTTAAAGACCTATTCCTCAGACAATTTCAAGATAAAAAATCTATATTAACTTGTATCCGTAAATGCTTCGTTTGGGAGTAACAGGGTGTTGCGTTTTTTTTCGTTATTTTAAAACAACGTTTGCAAAAACATAGAAACAACTGTATTTTGCACCAAATTTTGAATCGAGCTTTTTTTTAAGATGGAAAATCATAATTTCATGTCAATTTTCATATAATGCCTAGAAAGCACTGGATAAACTGTCATTATTAATTTATAATTGCTCTTTCATCTTTGACAGTAAACTTTCGACAATTTTCATAGAGAAACCTCATTCCCATACCTTTTTTGAGTTGAGTAAACTTTTGACACTTTTCACCTCATTCACACACAATTTTTGTTAGTTCAAAAAGTACACCTCTTGAACAACGCTGGAAGCGATCGTTATCAAAATATATACAATTTTCTATATCCTTGGGTGCTAGAGTGAAAAACTCCATTAGTTTGGTAGAAAGATTCCCTTGCTCTGGATTGTTGGATTTTAATAATTATTTTGAAGAATTACAAAGCTCTCAGTTTTTTATTTCTCTTCCTCACGAAAGAAACTTAGACTTACTTAGACATTAAACTGACAGTAGACAAAGTTGCTCGACCTACGGTCTCGCAAATTATTTCATTTCTGTTTTCCTCGTAAAATAACTGATTGGTAAGTCTTTTTCGTTTGGAAGGTAAATTTATTGAAAAACATAAAGTTCTCGTGCATTTCTGCAAGAAAAATCAAGGACATATAAATGAACAACAATAATAATTCACTTTATTGACGATTTCGTGTTTCTTGTAGTTTGCGGAATTAATTTTTTTTATATATTGTCTCATTTGTTCAGACCTAGTTTCCTCAAAATGGCTCATTTTGCGAACTTTTTGTGTATTCAATATCCAACAATTACACTTGACATGACAGAAATTGAAGTTACAGACGCATACTAAATGAAGTATGATTTTGTGGAACAGAAAATTTTACAGGGATAAAAGAGGATACACCTTCATCGTTTATTAACTAAACAAGAAAATTATTGAATCATCGACAAATATATTTCTTCAAGGTGACACTGCAAGAGGCGCTTCTATTGATTTCAAACCATTTTGGTGACTATGAGAGACAGAGCCAGTTTGTGGGAGAAGTGCTGAGAGAGGCTAATGCGCAGTTTTTGGATATTGTCAGTGCTGGTAAGTGGAAATTCATTTGTTTCTTGTTTCATTCTATTATTCAGTGTCAGGTCGGCAAACATGTGCCAAAATAAAATGCAAATCATTCTGTATTGAATGCAGAATAACACAGATCGTAATTCTCAAATTATCTCTCGGTTGCCAGTAACATGAAGAAGCTGGAATGAGCTACTGAATTGGTTTTGAATTTTTCACAATCACACTGTGTTGTTACAGACCTCAAAAGATTTTTCATACCATTTAGATGTGCTTTTGTTGCAAGTTTTGATCCAATGAGCTGCTCAAAGTTGTTAAAAATTAAGGCCTGATTTGAACAGACCATGCTATTTTGTTCGCCATTTGATATCGATGTTGATGACGTCAGTTGTTGATATTACTACGACAACCTCGCAAAAAGTCGACCAACCTCGGCCAACACGTTTGCCAAGTTGCCAATTTTAGTTGAGTAGTTTGGAAATTGTGGCATGCGAGTATAATCATTCCAGATATACCTCGGCAATTGAACGGAATGCACATTTTCATCCCATGGCAGAATGGCATAGCAATATATCACTACATTTATACTTGCTTGATATCGGCGAGACCTAAGCTTTGTGGCATGCGAGTATAATCATTCCAGATATACCTCGGCAATTGAACGGAATGCACATTTTCATCCCATGGCAGAATGGCATAGCAATATATCACTACATTTTATACTTGCTTGATATCGGCGAGACCTAAGCTAGTGATGTGAATAAGAACAAACATTCGTTGGTAACTCGGCAACCGCGCTCTGCGCTGTCTTCGACGTACACGCTGTGAAGCGATGTAGGCACATGTTACATACTGAATCTTTTTTTATGTGAATTAATTTATAATAACGCTTTTGTCTTATACACTCAGACAATAATAATGGAATAATTACAGCAAATAAATCGCTCTGCCGTGGATTTGGCCCAGACTGATGGGTGGCACAAGTATTTTTTTGAGATCTACCATTCAATTGGCATTTAATCTTATAATTCTTATTCCGTTATCAAATCCCGAAATCTTGTGCTAATTTCCGCACAGGAAAGTGCAATTTCATTATCAGATGACAGTAGAAATCAGCAGCCAGCTCTCCTACTATAAGTATATTTCTAAAAATGTGAGATTTTGTAACTTGAACCATCTTTTAATGCATTGCTATTCGCAGATACTTTTCCTTGGATGGGTTGTTGTGACCTTTATTTTCATGAAATCTTATATGATTCATCTGTTGACCGAGCATGACACATTAAATTGTATGATTTTTGAGGATGAGTGACGTATTTTTCTCGAGATTTCACAAAAAACGTATAGGTTGTTTATCGAATCGTTATACAGGGTGAGTCATGACTAACCAGTCATAGCCTAATGGCGGATAGAGGAAGACAAGGTGAGTTGATATAAATATATGTGACAAAATATATTCTGCCTATTTCTAACAGAAATACAGGGCATTATTTGAATTTGGGGCGAAACTTTGATGAACGATATTTCAGGAACGTCTTGATGTTTTCGCCTGAAATTCACCAGCAATTGCCCTCTACTGACACACCACACGATGGCCTACTATGGAAGACAAATTCCAAAGCCGGAATCGGAAAATTCATTTTCTTTTAAAATGTCAAAATTTCGACTTTGAATCGTATTTTTCAAAAACTTTCATCATAATCAGAAAGATCAGGAAAAACACTACAAGTGCAGCTTTTCAATTTGTACGGCACACTTCGACCGGATTGGTGAAAAAATATCAAACAAAATACTGATGTACGATTCCATGATTTCGTACTGGCTATTGTAGTCACATCGTTCAACAAATTCATTTCTTGCATATCGGTGTATTATAAGAGTTGGAAAGAAGCTCTATTCGATGAAAACTTCCAGGACCGGACTTACTTTTCTTGAAGAGACCTTTCAAAACATGGAAATAAGTACCTATCCTCCCTAAGTACGCACGATGTTCTCCTAATTAAGAGAAAACAAACATTTTTGTAATCTTCTACTACTGAGGAAGATGAAAAATTTCTATTAAAACTTCTATTTTGGGTCAAATATCTCGAAAACTGTTCATTTTAGCTCAGTTGAAGATGATGCAGTTTTTAAACATAATTGAACAATCAATTCGAGAAATTGGGAGGAAAAGTTATCACAACTTTCTGTGGGTAAAATTCTCGGAATGTCTTTCTGGTCAAAAAATTAACAATTGAAAAATGAAACCATATACTTACCGAATTTGAATGCATTATATTCAATTTTTCTTGATATTGCGAAAAACCTATTTAAATTTCTTCAACTTCAACGCCCTGTATCTCGAGAACTGAATGCTTGAAAACCGTATGTCCCTATCTCAGTGAAATCACGAGGGCTATCACCTGTCAAGCGTTGTCGGTCGAATTTCGCAACACCCTGTATATGCTCCCATGATATGAGACAGTAGGATCTTAATATCATCGCCTGATATGCTCATTAAGACGCCATGTGGCGAAGCAAGCTGACGCCGTACGTCGTCGATGCCATTGAACGTCTTAATAATTTCTGAAAGGTGCTTTCCGGAGCGCGTCCGCCTTCATATCGTTCGTCGGCCTCGACAAGCCGCCGGTGCCGGCCAACATGGACGACGCTTGCGGCCACAACCGCAGCAACGTCGTCCTCTGCGTCAACCTGTTGCTGGGCGCCGTCAAGCGGTGCTCGTGGCCCGACGACCCCGAGCGGGCGACCAGGGGCGGCTTCGTCGTCTCTCACACGGAGTCGGGCAACCCGGTGTGCCGCAACCCGGCCGCCCCGCACTTCGTGCCACTGTTGCCGCACGTGCTGGCGCTGATGAAGGTGTTCAACGAGCTGTTCACGAGCGAGGCGCAGGGTTTAATGCACGCCAGTTACAAGGTGAGATAATGACGACCGATTCAGAGTGAGAGCTGCCGATTATTGGATATAATAGGATAGACACGTCAATGGGCGAGTGGACTTATTATGAATTATTGGCATTCAATTACTCCACTGCGTCGTTAGGAACCTAAGTTAATTTTTGCAACACCTCTGACGCTTTTTTTATGTCTATGCGTTGTTCAAAAACGTTGAATTTCAGAGCTCATTTCAAACGTAACGTCATGGCCGCCATTTGGCGATACGTCGAATAAATGGTGATGTCAGTTTTTATCCTGTTTCGTTATTGGTCAGATAATCTTCCATTTCCACTCATGAGGCAAGGTTCTCAAGTCACCAACTATTACCAAGTTATCAAAAAGATGTTTGAGTCCTCTTGTTGAATAAAACATAATAGGAGGAACTCATGACATTATAGTTTAATCTTTACTCTTTCCAGCAATCAGCATGTCCAAATATTTCTCATTCTTCATAACAAAGTATCATGTGAATGTTGGAGACTTGGCAACATTGTGCTGAATGCTGAGAACTGACAAGACCACGCCCACAAGTCGTGCGCGAGGTTTTCACGTTCACCGATTCAAATGTCCTCTAGTGTGCATTAATATAATTCTTTTCACCCAAATTTATTATAAGCAATAAGCCAGTCAACTGAGAATTTATAAACTATTGAGTAACTAATATTTGTGAAGTTTTAATCGTATTTCAACACATGGCAACTGTGCTATGGACTGCCCATACTTACGAAATCGTTGCGTCAGTTTTTACTGGCGGTAAATATCTAGCCATTTGAAAATTACCGTGGTGTTATTGATCATTTTAGCAACTAAAAATCAACCGAAAAATTCTTAAAAAATATCAAATTGAAAGATTTTTGAATGATGAATCTATTGAAGAAATAAAGAAAAAATTAGGCCACTCGCTTATTGCTCCCAATTCAGTGGTGAAATTGAATCCACTCGCCTATTCGAACAAATTAAAATTGAAAATTTGACCTGAAACTGAAATATTCATCTTACAATATCAAAATCAAGCAATAATCGAGTATCAGGCAATCCAACTCAGGTCAGAATCAATATAGCGCCTGGTTGGCACGATATACAGGGTGTAACTCTAAACTTGTATCCGGAAATGCTTCATTTCGGAGGTATAGGGTATTGAAATACAGGAAACAAATCATTTTTCGATAAATAATGAGACCTACCACATACTTGGTTTTTGCAGTGTTCACAGCAACTCCACTCAGCGGCCAAGGAGCTAAGTAACATGCATCGATATAGATAATTGTAAATATCTCGAAAACGATCACCTCCAGAGTTGTAGAAATGTACCTTTTTTACTTGGGTGTGGGAATAAGGTTTTTTCATGACAAATACCAAAAGTTTACTGTCAAAAATGTTGAGGCAATTTGAAATAGATATTGACAGCGTACGCAGCGCCCTCTAGATGTAACATGATAATTAATACGAAATTATGATTCTCCACGTCAGGGTACCAAATGCCCTGCTAATAACTTATTTTTTGCAATAGGTATTAAAAAAATGCGAACAAAAAAATTCAATTTTAACACTGTATTTCCGAAATGGAGCATTTCGGAACACAAGTTTATCTAGACTTCATATATGGACTCTTTTTCTTAAAATTGTCTCAGGAATACGTCACTTGAATATTTAAACGTACTTATGTTACACCCTGTAAAAAATCAATAGAATGATGTTACTAGAACAATTAAATAGTTACTGTTTGTGATTTTCTGTGATTATATGACCTGTACTTCTGATATTAATAGGAATTTGCATATTAAAAACGATTTGTCACAAATAAATAATTCCATTGTGTGCCGACCAGCACATAGGTCATTCGATTGCCTAATTCAATAAGTGATTATTAGGGACCAGCTGGGACCATTGTCTTCTGTGAATATGAACACTCTTGTCATTGGTCATATTGAATCTTGCATTGGTTGTTGGGGAACTAAGAAGAATATATCAACAAATATCACTATTGTCACGTGATAAGGTGGCGTTTTTCGAAGGTGCCGATTTTAATTATTTAAGATAGTATTTTTGATGAATTTTTAGCTATTTATATATCAAGGGAGGAAAGGTATCCATTTCCTCCAGCGAGTGAAATTTGGAGGGCATTAAACTCACATGGGAGGAAATGAACCTTTACTCCAATGATATATATATATGATTTTATCAACGAACGACCGCAATATCGAAAGCATCATTCTTGAAATTATGCTTCAGGCGGTCTATCTCTCGATCCGAATAATTTTGCATTACAAAGGTATAGTATGCCAAGGAAAATTGAGGGTATGAATTACAAGTTTTGTACATTGTGTAGCTGCATTTGGAAGTTTTGATCAGAATATGAAGAAGCATTGGAATATGAAAAGGATATTATTGTTACTTGTTTCATAATAGTGATGAAGACACTGATTACTTGGATTGCACAGATTTTATAGGTATATCCACGCTAAAAGATGCATGCTGATGCCAATTCATTTTACCTCCCACGGGGGTTAATATTTTTATCCTCCCGAGTAAATTGCTAACTTTTTTTTTCTTAAATGAGGGAGCAAACGACAACTTTTGATTCATTGAGTAGATACTTTGATTGGACACATGTCAATGATATAGGTTTCAGTTTTCTTTTTAAATTTTTGCACTAAGATATTATCTTCAAAACATTGTGGGAGCCTATTTTAAAGTTTAAAGCGCCCTGAAAGTGCCTGGAAAGAGCCCGGAATACGCCCAAATTCCCGGGATACGCCCAAATTCCCGGGATACGCCCAAAGTGCATTTTATAAGTCATCCATAGCAACTTTGGCCGGAAACTTTCCAGGCACTTTCTGGGCGTTGCCAATTACAACTCCGTAATTTGACATTTTTTCAACTATCAGTTCGTCATTTTCTCCAATAGCAAAACACATTGATTAATCTGCTTGGTTAATAGTAAAGCAGTGTAGTATGAAATATTGTTATTATTATTTAAGCCAGTCCATATGAAATATGCAAATTGCAAATTTGTTATTGCCGCATACCGCAAATCTTACTCCATTCCATCCTTCCAAGGGCTGTTTGGCGCTGCAAGAAACGGAAAAACTGAACCTGCTGGGCGTCATTGGCCACCCTGTATCGGAAGTGGGGGACTCGCAGGTCGTCCAGAGTCCCTTGGAGCGGATGCAGCGGTTCCTGACCGGTCTGCACGAGAGCTGCTACCACATGATGGGATCCCTTGGGCCCTCGCTAGGCAGGGATCTGTATACGATACCAGATCTCGGTTTGGCCGTCGTCAGTAGCGTGCTGTCTTATATGCAAGTAGGTGAATTTTCGCGATTTTTATTTTTATCATTACACATTATCCTGGGTGCACATGTAGTGCTATTCAGCAAAACTCTACCGTTGCACAATAATTAGGTGGATATTTGAAATAAGCGAACAAAGTACAACTGAAGTGCAATGCACTTCCACCTAAGCATAATCGGTTATTATAATCAATTGGGAAATAAACCAGATTCTATCGTCAACCGTCTTTGAGTCAACATTAAAACTCACCACCACCAAAATCAACACTACATGGCGATCCTGCCAATTTAAGAATCCTGCCAATTTAAGAAGAATTAATTTTCATAACAACTGATAATACCAATTACGTAGAATTTTACTGCAGAATGACACGTAAAGTCACAACATTCCTAATTGACACCGGAGCCGACATTAGTCTTTGCAAAATAGGTGACATAAAACCTGATCAAATTTACTATCCAGAAAAAAAGTGCGAAATAGGTGGAATAACAAAAAATAAAACCGAAACCCTCGGATTACCAAGAACTTTTCTAGACATAAGTGGTCGAAATTTACAATTTGATTTTCATCTAGTGACTAACGACTTTCCGATTGCAACTGACGGTATAATAGGCCGGGATTTCTTGTCAAAATTCAATTGCAAAATAGATTACAACATTTGGACTCTAACAATTTATTTCGATGACGAAGAACATGTTATGTCAATGAAAGTAAAATTACCTCATCTAAACTTAATAAGAATACCAGCGCGTACAGAAATCATTCATGCTATCAACAGGAAGTTTAGTGAAGATAGTTTAGTTTTAAGTCAACACTACACACATTTAAACCGTTCTACTTGCTTGGGTCTGCACTTTTTTTTATGTTCTGGTACCCACGAAACGGGATATCCTGTAATGTTCAGAGAACATCGTGAGAACCAAGGGAAATAAGGTAGGAATTAGTGTTCTTCTTAAATTTCTGGAGTTTATATGCCTCGGGAAACATATCCCTTTTCAATGTTCCAGAGCCTCGCTGTTCGTTGGATGAACGAGTCTTTGGAAAGAGATGTTCTGCAGGTTTCCAAAGTGACCACGAAGGGGTGCGAAGCCTCAACTCGACGGGTTAATCTCACGGAGACTGCCAAGGGAGGAAAAATTAAATATAGCCAGATCGTCAACTTTTCTACGGTGTACCTATCAGAAAACCACAACGTGACATCATTAAAAACAAACAAATGAGAAGCCTTTAATGTCAATTCTTATATTCTATAAATATTACTAAATAGTAGTTGTAATTTGCGTTTTTTTTTTGCAGTATATACCAGACTACAGGGTGAGACCGATCATCAGAGTTTTTCTCAAGGCTTTCTTCTTCTCTTGTCCTGCTCCTTTCTATGAAGTAGTAGTACTGCCAATTATGGTCCACTTTGCACCAATTAGTAAGTTTCTATTAAACTTATCTGCTTATCTATAACCCTACGCGAAGAAAATATACGTATTATTAAACTAAAAATCCAAATAGAACAATGAGATTATCAACCAGCTTGTTTTTAGGTTAGAATTTGAAATTATAGCAGTGTCATCGTTTCAGATTTTTTTTTTTCAGTTATTGCATACATTCTCTTCTTCATTGATACATTTCATACAAATAATATATAAAGTATAATTAATTTTCTAGTAGGAATGACATGAATGACCAGACAGTATAATTCCTGGTATAAGATCATTCATGAAGTATTATCGACTGTTGTATAATTGAAATTACAAATAGTGAACAAGAAGGGGAAAAATAAAAACAGTGAAAAAAAAAGAAAAAAGGAATCATAGTCTTTCAGCTTTGATCATTCCTTTGCATATAAATATATTTCTTAACTTTATTTTTGAATTGCATAATATTTGGTCTGTTTTTGATATCATCTGGTAATTTATTGAATTTCGAAATCGCCTCATGTGTAAACTTTTTTTGCCCAAGTTTAGAATTTGCAGCTTCAAGATGAAACAAGTTATATTGTCTAGTGTGATGATCATGAATTTCGGAATTCCTGATTGATATAAAATTTGATTTAAACTTTTTGTTGATGATATAATAGGAAATTTTTAGAGTATTGATTAAAAAGTGCTCTTCCAAAGAAAATCTGTTTGTTTCCTTATACAGTTGATTCGTTGGAGTATCATATGGAAGACGATATAATATTTTCAATACCTTTTTATATAGAACAGAAATTTTGTTGAAACTATTTTTGGAACAAGATCCCCAAATATTAATGAGATAGTTATTTCGACTGAGTATATGTGAATAGAGAATGATATTTGATGTATATGTACTAAGTTTAGGACATCTTCTCAAAGCACCAATAATGTTCATTTTAAATAGTCTTCTAGTCGAATTGATAAAAGTACTCAAAAGTAATTTGAGGTCGGGGCTTGGGATAGGGAATTGAAGCTATTGAGCTTAAATCAGTTTTCACGGCACTTCTAGTTGAACTGGAAATTATATGTTAGGGGTTGTTGGTATCTACAAAAATAACCTTGTGAAAAATGTTGAAAATGTCCTACAATCTCATGTATGGTCTATAAAATATATGCCGGTAATCGTATTCCCAATTTTAATAGGCACTTGGTACTTGTTACATAAAAATAAATAGCTCGTGCCTGGCCATTTGTTCACAGTTCTGGCACGGTTACACACCAAATGGCAGCAAGTGATCGAATTCCGCAACCGAGAAGCACAAGAAGACAATGCTGACACCCAGGAAGTCCTTGAAGACATCTTGACCAGAGCTTTAACACGAGAGTACCTTGATCTCCTCAAGGTAATGATAATGAATCGGTTTGTTTCAAGGTGGTTTTACGATGTTGAAATGAGTCTCTTTAAACTTACATCATCTAAATGAAGTAACGAGAACATCTAGTTGATGGTAATTTTATGTAATGAAGACAGCTGTGGCGCCACCTTAGGTAATTCAGGATCTTGCTCTGCTCAAATAATGCTTTGATTTGAATACTGTAATACAAAAGCGAATGAAAACACTATTTATTGATATAAGGCAAATATTTTGTATCTTTCACAACTTGCTTTACAATGTTGGCGTGTTTTTATGTTTCCTACTAGTAGTCCATATCGCATTTTAATCCTCTTAAGAACCAGTTATGTCTTTCCACTGAAATTTTGTATCTTTATCGAATCGACTCATAGTGTTACGCAGAAGACTAAAACGACGATGTCATTCGTTGTCAAGTCACTGAATAGCAAAAAATCTGAAGGGTATCTCCCACGCAGTAATGAATTCGCGCCTTCGAAGTGCCAACCTGATGTTAGGTTTGATATTTGTAATTTTCATTCCATTTCCCAGAAGACGTATTCTAATAATTAATATCCAAGTAACCAACGTGTAGAGTCTCATGTCTGGTTGTTGGATATTTTGTATCCAAGGGAAACCTGGTGCGCTTATCATTGAGCAGTAAACAAACGGGTGTAACAAAACATCAGAGGTGCCGACAGTAACTGCGATTTTTTCAATATGTTACTAAAGCAATAGTTATTTATGTATTAAGGGAATTATGAGGGCCTTAATTACCGATGGCAAAGTTTGCGTCCCGAAGGCCTCTGGCCCGAGAGACAGCAATTGCCAGAGGTTATTGAGGCTCAGTAATTCCCGTGATACATAGATAATTTTATTTCTGACTGATTTCATTCATTAGATACCTTCCCGATTGGAAGTTAGACATGTTTTTCCGTATAGTTTCAATGTCATCAGAACGTCAGATGATGATCTTGACTACCGCGAATAGGAGATTCCTTATTGCTACGTTATTGCGTGGTTGTTGCTATGCATTTCTTATTTAATTTTAGCTAGAGGGAATTATAGCATCTATAACATCCCAAGGGAGTTATGACCCTCAGTATAGATATCGTAAATATGACGATATAAGCTTATAATGTCACTGTCAGAAATAAAATATATAATTTCCATACCAGGAATGCTTAATACATTTATTATAAACGTTTTAATTTAGAAATGAGATATCTATTTTTTTTATTTTAAACGTATTTTTATAGTACCTAAAGGACCCCGCACCGTAACAGGGGGGAAATTGGCTGTTGGTGAACTTGTTGGAATTTCCATGTATTCTAGAATTCGTGATGCTGATCAGATGTCCCAATTTTCAACGCTTTAAACTCAATAGTTTGTATCATACAGGGTGCTGAAGTTGACTTTTTTAAAATTTCGAACGGCCATTGTGAAGTTTCCTTTTCGAATAACGAAACCAAATTGACTTCGTTGGATTTGTTTGTGGCCGGTGAAAATCCACTATGTAGAGTTCAATGATACCTGCACGTACTGAACATATACAGAGTTGGTCAAAAAATAGGAAATGTTCAAATTATTTCCGAAAAAGTGAGCGGTGGAAATTAATGTATTTTTGAACATTTTGTAGTATTCTAATATCAACATTGGTTCTGAATAATTGCATCTCATGAATCAGACTTGCATGTTATTCACAAGATGTTTTATTTTCCATGAAACCGCACCCGTTTTGCTATTCTTATCCATCAAATGATTGGAATCCTGTAAAACTTGGTGAGGAACTTGATCATTTCTGCAAATACCGGAAGTATACAGGGTGGTTCCGAAAGTAGTGACCATTGCTAATGATTTCCTAGTGTAGTATCCAGTAATTATGAATAAACGGATCAGAAAGACATGAGTGAATCATCACCATCGCAATGCGGATAGGTTGAAATAATGATAAGGAGATTTTAGTGTCTGGACGATCGGACAGTGTACATCGGTGTTTAATTGTGTTACCCAATCCCAGTATATTACAGTGGCGACGAGTGAAAATAATTTGGAATAAGTTGATTAATCAGGGTGAGTAGAAGAAATATGCAAAAGACATCTGAACCTAGCTCGCCCAGTTCTAGTTTGTAGAGTGAAATATACGCTCAGTCCACAATATGAATCATAGAATGAAAAACCGTTGACATGGTGACGTGCAGCAATTATTGAATACGGGTCGATTCTGAATGCAGTCAATTTCATATTTTTCAATTCGTCACATTTGAATGAAATACTTTGGAAGCTTGAACTGGGTATGATAGATTATCAGACAAGGGTCACAGACCTGGACCAGGATGTCCGAAGACCGATGTGTCATGAATAGGCCACAGGCCTGAGTGAAAACTCGAACAGACGAAATGTCTGAGGGTCACAGACCTGGACCAGGATGTCCGAAGACCGATGTGTCATGAATAGGCCACAGGCCTGAGTGAAAACTCGAACAGACGAAATGTCTGAGGGTCACAGACCTGGACCAGGATGTCCGAAGACCGATGTGTCATGAATAGGCCACAGGCCTGAGTGAAAACTCGAACAGACGAAATGTCTGAGGGTCACAGACCTGGACCAAGTCCGAATACTGTAGGTCCTGAAACGGCTACAGGTGTGAGCGAAAGCTCAAATAGAGGGCACCAATGGGCACTCTTAATTATATATATATATATCATTTCTAGACGCGATGAACCAAAATACCTGTAACATTAGTCAATTCGATGTCGAGGGAGACATTTGTTCAGTCGGCCTTTGTTGGGAGAAATGGAAAAGAGCGTTTTCTATTTACATCGAAGCTGCCGGTATTGGAAACCCCTCGAAGAAAAGCGAACCTTCTACATCAAGGTGGATTAGGATTGCAAGAAATATTTTATAACATACCAGGAAGGAGTGGATGTCTACGAAGTAGCCATCACAAAACTTGATAAATATTTCTCACCATAACATAGCGGAGTTTATGAACGACACGTTTTTTGTCTGATGAAGCAAGAAGAATGAGAAGGAATCGAGAAATTTCTCTTGAGACTTAGAAATCAGGCAGGAAAATGTAAATTTTCCAATATAGAAGAAAATCGAATAGACCAAATAGTGAAAAAGGGTAACTCAATCAAATTACGGAAGAAAATATTAGCAGCTGTGGACTCGATAACTCTAGAAAGGGTGATCAACGAGGCTACATCTCTAGGGCTACATCTCTAGAAACAGTAAATAGAGAACTGGGAGGATTTCACGAAGTTCTTCAGGAAACGGCGACCAAGTAAATGCTTTGAATTCAAGGTTTGAAGGTAAATCAAAACAAGCCTGTACTAGATGTGGTCGCAGTAATCATTTTTCTAACGACTCAAAATATCCAGCTAGACGGCAGAATTGTAATAAATGCAACATACCTGGACATTTTGCAGCATATTGTAGAACACGCCAGCCAAAATCAGAAGTTTCCAAAAGGAAAAATGAAGAATTATTGAGGAATTACTTTTCAAAAAATAAAAAACCAAGACAATCTGGAGTTCGTTTCATCACAGAAGATTCACACTCGGAAAATGAAATTGACCATGTTTTCCATATATACCAAGATGAAACAATAACTTGTTCATTAGGTGGGGTAAAGACAAAAATTTTGATAGACTCCGGGAGTAAAAGTAATCTTATAACGGATAAGACCTGGGAATACTAGAAAGAACATAATGTTCAAATCATTTATCAAGAAAAACATCCTGAAAAAATGCCTATGGAAGCAATAAACCTGTAACGGTATTAGGTGCTTTCGTATCCAAAATAGGAATAAATAACAAACATTTAGATGCCACATTTTATGTAATCAAAAATGATACAAATAATTAATAGGAAAAGACACCTCAAAAGATTTAGGAGTCTTGAAAATCAGGTTGGAGTCGGTGAACAACGTGTCCACCTTCCCTAAATTCAAAAACGTTCTCATTGATATTCCAATCGATGAAAACGTCAAGCCAATTCGTCAACCATATAAAAGAGTACCTACCCATCCCCTTAGAAACGAAAGTCAACACCAAAATGAGAGAACTATTAGACTCCGACATAATTGAAGAGGTGGTCGGTCCATCCAAGTGGGTTTCTCCCCTCGTTCCAGTTTTAAAAGGAAACGGTGAGGTTAGGATATGCGTAGATATGAGAGAAGCTAATAAGGCAATCATCAGAGGGAACTATCCTCTCCCAACTATGAACGAACTCCTCCCAATATTCAGAAATTCTCAACTGTTTTCCAGATTAGACATAGAGAATGCTTTTCATCAATTAGAAATATCACCTGATTCACGTCATATCACAACTTTCATCAGTAGTAATGGTCTGTTTCGATATTAGAGACTGGTGTTTGGAATATCTTGTGCACCTGAAATATTCCTGAAAACATTAGAACGAATTCTTCTGAAGAGTGAAGGCACTGTTAATTCCATAGACGACATTCTTATATTTGGGAAAGATGAAACAGAACACAACTCTAGACTACGTTTCACATTGAGAACATTACGCAAAAATGATATTTTATTGAATGAGGCGAAATGCCTGTATGGAATGAAAAGTTTCCAATTCTTGGGTCATACTTTATCGATCAATGGAATCACACCTCTTGATAGCTATGTGGGGGTCATAAAAACGTTCAGATCACCAAAAACCGTAGACGAGATTCAAAGTTTCTTAGGCCCCATCAACTATGTGGGCAAGTGGATACCAAACCTAGCGACATTAACAGAACCATTTCGACACATACTGAGACTGAAATTAGGAAAACATGCAAACATTGAAACTCATTGAAAAGACGAACAACGAAAGGCATTTGAACTAATCAAACAAATATCAACAAAAATCAAATCACTGGGATACTATAATCCAACTGACAGTGTATTCAGTTTGACGATAGGGGACCACGAATCATCGGATATAGAAATAAAAGTCTGACAAAATGCGAAAGAAGATACTGCCAGACAGAAAAGGAAGCGTTGGCTCTTGGCTGGGCGGTCGAACATTTCAAAGCGTATTTGTATGGCAAGGCGGAGTTCGAGTTAGTGACTGATCATAAGCCTCTCGAAGTCATTTTCGGATCAAGATCCAAACCCTATGTACGCATCGAAAGATGGGTCCTTAGACTCCAGTCCTACAGTTCCAGAATAGTTTATAGACCAGGTATATCGAATATAGCTGATTCGTTATCAAGGCTTTGCATCATAGTTCCATCTGAACCTTTCGACAAAGAAAGCGTTCACTAATTGATAGAATATTCACGACCTGTAGCAATTTCTTTGAACGATATCAAACATCATTCGGAAATAGATGAGGAATTCGCCAAAGTGAGAAGGGATTATTTGAAAACCACTGGGACCAGTCGACTAACGTTTATAAAATATTCCAATCAGAATTATGTTATCAAGACGGAATTCTTCTGAGAGGAAACAAATTCGTGATACCAACAAATCTGAGGAAAGATGTTTTATTGGCAGCACATGAAGGACATCCAGAAATTTCAGCAATGAAAGGCAGATTGCGAACAAAGATTTGGTGGCCTAAGATCGATAGCGACGCAGAAAAACTAGTCAAGTCTTGAAGAGGATGTATCTAAGTATAGACACCATTACGACCTAACCCTATGAAGCGACGGGAATTACCATCCAAGCCACGGGTTGATATTGCTATCGATTATCTGGGCCCTCTTCCTGGTAAATATTTCATTAGTAGTGATTGATTATTATAGCCGCTATGAAAAGATCAAAATCACGAAGGACACAACTACTAGGAAAACAGTGGATTTACTCCAGGAGATCTTCTCTCGAATTGTCTATCCGTCATCGATAACAGCCGATAACGGTAAGCAGTTCGCAAGCCAAGAACAACATCAATTCTGCCATCAACGTGAAATAATCGTTTTCCGTAGCATACCATATTGGCCTCAACAAAATGGAGAGGTCGAAAGACAGAACCGAAACATTTTGAAACGAATCAAAATAAGCCACTCGCTGAAACAGGACTGGAAAAAGGAGCTCCTAGATTATCTAGTAATGTACAACAGCACCCCACACACGGTGACCGGTAAAACTCCGGGAGAACTTTTTACGGCCGACAGTTCAGAGATAAAATCCCAAGCCTCATAGACCTCGAAGATAATGAAGAGAGCAACGAAGTAATAGACAGAGATAAAATTGAGAAGGAAGAAGGTAAAGAATATAGCGACAATAAGAGGAAAGCTCAGGACGATTCTCTCCAAAAAGAGGATAAGGTTTATGTGAAAGAGATGCAGAGAGAAAATAAAACCTATCCAAATTTCACACCAGCCTCCATACAATCATTAACAAAAATGGAACAGATGTGGAAGTCAGAAACGATGAAACAGGACAGAACCTGAGAAGGAACATAGTCCACCTGAAGGAAGTCAAAGGAGAATGGACAGTACTACCGAAAGAATACGATACTGTATGAGCAGACCAACTGACTTTGGCTAGTAGCTTTCATTCAAATCTCATATTTGTATATAACTGTTACTATTATTATAACCTATCATTGTCACTATCAGGATTATTATTAGAATTAGTAGTTATATTATTATTATCATTATTATTATTGTTATAAGGATGGATATCGTCAGTGTTTCATGTTATTATCATTAGGATTGTACTTTTATTCAAGTAGTATCATTGATATGTCCTAATCGGAATAAGTATTCCTTCACATACATTGAAAGTGCTGAAAACAAGGGAGAGATGTAGTATCCAGTAATTATGAATAAACGGATCAGAAAGACATGAGTGAATCATCACCATCGCAATGCGGATAGGTTGAAATAATGATAAGGAGATTTTAGTGTCTGGACGATCGGACAGTGTACATCGGTGTTTAATTGTGTTACCCAATCCCAGTATATTACACCTAGAATAAGTGATAATCGATCCAATTCTATACAAATCTTCTGGGTTATTCCTTTTCAATTCTGTTTGACAGAACCACATAAATATTTGGAAATTAATACTATACCACTAGTACAAATATCAAAATGTGGCTTCTAGAGGATGCCCACATGAAATTCAACTGTATGTGACAGTCACTGTCACTTTTTCAACTTTCCATGGGAACAATGAGCCCGTTTCATTAATTTAAGCTTCCAGTTAAATGCATGAGCTGGCATGTGTAAGAGAGTATCGTATCCAGGAGCTATGTACATATACGCCCTGTATAGTGCTTCTAGATTAATGAGTGTTGATCTTGTAATGTCTGTCACTTATGAGGTGTAGGGTGAATATCAATAAAACACTTTTGTACTCGATGACACCTTTCACTCCGCCCGACCGTCCGATCACAACTGCCTTCTTGTGCTGATGTTACCTAACGGCCCAACATCACATTCGGTGATTTATTCAGATTAATCATTCACATGATAATATATTGAACATTAGTCATTTATATGAAATACTACAGATCTATTGATGACACTAGGGGTTATGTAAAAGGTGACGAGTAATTTGGGTAGAATTTATCGATGTATGAGTAATATTAGGTAGTTAAGAAGTAACCGTGATACGGCTAGGTTGTATCTGATACCTATTGTGAATATAGTTGAAATCGTGGAGTACCCAGAGTGTTTTATACTAATAACCGTCCACCAAGCTAACACATGTGAACTCTTCATATGGACGGCACCTGTAAATATTGTTATTAGGGGAGAAAACTCGAAGTCGTCTCCACAAGTTTAATGATGAAAAGATGCAGTCAAACCTTATTGAAGTAGGATTCTTATTTTTATGCATTCATTTATTTATTTATTTATTGAAAATGTTACTTCCAGTCAGAATCAAATGCTGGTATAAGGAAGTATAGTTAACAATAATACCTAGAACTATACAATTATAATAAACTCATAAATAATATAATATTTGAAAATATTAAGTTTTAAATTTTGACAAATCATTTCATATTGGTGAGCAAAAATCAATTTGAATATGAATCGAAAGTTGAAGAAAAAGAAAAAAAAATCATCTAAGTTGGTATTTGAATTTTATTGTATTACTGCAATTTTTTATAATATCTATAATATCTGGTAATTTGTTATATATCAAGATGAAATAAACCATGTTGTCTAGTTCGGTAATTATGAATTTCATTGTTTCATGTTAAAATAAAATTAGATTCCAATCTTTTATTTATGATATTGTATGTAATTTTCAGTCTTTTAATTTTAAACATTTCTTCTAATGAGAATGATTCAGTTATGTTATATAATTGATTTGTTGGTGTATCATATGGTAAACGATACAGTACTTTCAATATATTTTTATATAATGCAGATATTTTATTAACATTGTTTTTTGAACAGTATCCCCAAACATTTATCAAATAGTTAATACGACTGAGTATATGAGAATATAGAATTATATTTGCAACTTTTTTATTCAGCTTGGTACATCTTCTCAGGGCTTCAATAATAGGAGATATTTTTTACGTCAAAACATTTATATGTTTGTCCCACTCTAATTTATCATCAAACCAAGTCCCAAGATACTTTTTCTCATTAGTTTGTTTCAAAGATTCATTTATAATTCTGAGATTTGAATCTATATTTTGTTTATTTATTTGTTGAAAAATCATATATTCAGTTTTATAAGTATTTATTGATTAACTGCATCTTATCAACATTGAACTTGTGGAGACGACTTCGAGTTTTCTTTCTTGATCATTCTACTCCACTTTGTTATTGTTCCTACGAAAAAAAACCGTAAGCTGATGATTCGTGTCGCCTCGCTCCAGGTGGCGCTGGTGGGCGGCAGCCTGACCCCGGAGCCGAACTCGGAGACCATGGAGACGGAGGAGCACAGTACGGAGTCACCGACGCCGACGCAGACGCGGTCGAATCTAACGAACGAGGTCATTTCTGATTTAGGTGCGATGCTGCTGCGCAACGAGAAGACGTGCCGGCCGATCGTGCTGGCCGTGCTGGGGGCGCTGGCGTGGATCGACAGCAACGCTTCCTTGAAGGCCACGTACTTGACAGGTGAGGCCGTGTTTCTTTCGGAGGCATAAGGGGGGACGCTCGTAATTTTCAGATTTGTCGAAATTCAATCCTGACTTGTGATTAGAGTGTCTGAAAGATCTGACGTTTAATGCTATTTTTCTACTCACATAACTGGCATAAATGGCATTTAGCGGACGGATATGTACCACGCTAAATGATAGATTCATCACATATTGACGATCTGTGATTTATTCAAAAAATTCAACACATTACCATGGCAACACAGTTTTTCAAACATACCTTCAGTCGTTCGTGTCCTGTCAATTGTAGGAACTGTCAACTGTCATTTTCGAATTTTGTTGCCATTTGCAATCGATGACAATCAGATTCAGGTTGAAGTGCACGATAGGTTTTTATTTCGAAAATTATTTTTGGTACTTACGTATTTTCGTCTGAAAATACGAATTTCACATTGAAAATGTGAACAAACCGCTATCTATTGAGTTATTTAACGAAAAAATGTGAGATTCAACCATGTTTTGCCACTCATTTTTGATATCCATTCACAACTATTTGTCCTTTTTATTCCATCATTGGACACTATATACTCACGTTGTACTCCAATAACACATTTTATTTTCTAAAATCAACAAGAAGTATGGCTATTTGGAATTTTTTCATATTTTAATGAGGAAAACAATCACACCAGCTGACTGTCAGGCAATTATTAAATCTAAATACAAATCACAGAACTCAAAATACAAATATGAGATATCAAAATAAATGGAAGTCAAATGTCAAAAAAATTTGCAAGATAGTCGAGAAACCAAACTATTGTTTACTTTTGTAAATGAATATCCTAGATGGGATGCAAAAAAAGGTGAAATTTCTCACTTGTTCATGAAATATCTATAAATAGCGGTTTGTTCACATTTTCATTGTGAAATTCGTGTTTTTCAGACAAAAATACGTAAGTACTAAAAAAATGTCGAAAAAATAACCATCACATGATAAATGCACTATTACCAAAGATTTATTCAACCACTTTCTGTTTGTATCAGAATTCTTCATCAAAAGTGTATGCGAAATGTAGACGGAAGTAAGATCGACGATAATGTTTTAGGTATTTGCATATTTCAAAGAACTCTGTGTAAAAATGAAGTTCCCATCTTTGTGGACAATGTATTCTATGCTAAGCATGACAATATATAAACGTAAGAACATATTGATATGTAATCAAAAATTATGCAATCAGAATATGAATAGAAACCTGAGAAATCGAAAACTTTGATACCTCAGCGAATCAAAGAGTTTTTATCATCTACGTCAGATGGAAACTTCTTATTCACAAAGGTTAGTAAAATTCATGTATCTTATAATATGGACTTGACACATCTACAACCAATATCACTTATACGTGCCTCGGCAATTCCCATACTCTTCGAATTAATTTGTAGGTTAGCGGGTGGGTAGGTTAATCTGATTGTCGGAATTATGGGATCATGTCGAAGAGAGGAATTATGAATTCATAGTAAAGTATGTAACGCGTTTATAAACTCTTCTAGACACTCGTTTATTAAACACTCGCTCCGCTCTGCTGCGCTAGTGCTCAAAATAGTCGTTAGTAAAAGGACGTTTGTAGCACTTGTTACATAATATACTATTGAAGAGTGAGGACACATTGTCATGTTTTAAAACATTTCAAGAAATGAAATGAGACAAAAATCCTTTTTATAATATATTGAATGACAGCCGATCCTCAACCGTTTGGAAGAAAACTGCTTTCATAAAAAAAATATCGAATCGTGTATTCGTGGAAACGGAGGACATTTTGAATGCTTACTCTAACTGATTCGATATTTTATGTTTCTAGTCAAATATTTCTCAATTTTCTACTTGTGATTCTTTGTTCAATCAATAACCACAGCACAAGGATGATGTTATCGTTTTTGAATCTGAATAAACAAGTAATTGATCTCAATAAAATTCATTTTATATGAGCATCAGCTATTACTCCATCATTTTCAAATCGAAATATTCCGAAAACTGAACACAGTATCAAGTTTTACCAAGAGTACCTTTTTGGTGTGAAATTGAATGATGTTTGAGTTCACATCATCTGGGGGCCGGAGCCTGCACTGGGCATAACAAGAAGCCAAACTTCGACGAGGCCCTAGAAGGATATTGGAGGCGTATAGGCGGCTGCAGGCAATCGAGAGACCTGGTGGCCGGTCCAAGCAAGCCAAAGACGGCTTGGTTACTGGGCAGGGATCGCTAAGTCCTGCGCCTTCTTATAGGGACACTGACAGGGCACAACAGGTTAGGCAGACACCTATCACTCATAGTTGTGGAAGATAGTCCCACTTGCCGTGAATGCGGAGAAGATGAGGAGACATCACTTCACTTCCTCGGAGAGTGCGAGGCGTATGGAAGGATGAGATTCGAAATCTTTGGATTAGATAAACTACAACAGGAAGATTTGGTCGAATTAGAGTGGACGGACATCCTGACCTTCATCAGAAAGACGGGAAGGTTCGAAAAGGACAACTAAAAGAGGGATGTGTAGATATGTGGAGAGCAGGGGTTGGCAAAAAGGGCCCATGGGGGCCTACTTGCCTGGCAACAGCCTCCCCACAATACTACTACTACTCACATCAAATTTGGGTTGGAGACTTTAACCTCAAAAAAGTTATGTTTAAAACTAATCGGTACGAACCATGTTACATGTAACTAGCGCCCTCTATGAGAGTCAGATATAAAAACGAATTCATGCGATGTGTCAGGTTCCAAAAAACATCCATACAAAATTTCATCACAATGTTGCCAGTAGTTTCGACGTAATCAAAAAAAATCATTTTTTCAACACCTTGTATCTTGAAAACGGATGCCGTTAGGACATTTTTTTACTGAACAAACCCAACTTATTTTGCAGTGTTGTACCTACCCTATCAAGGGGGTCAGGTTTTTCTGAAACACCCTGTATAATCATCTGAGAATGTTTCAGAATGTACAAGAATCCTCCAGAAGGCACTAGAATGTCCTGGAGTGTCCAGATTTATGATGTTTTATTATTATTATGTATGTCTGAATGAATGGAAGTTGATATTGAGAATTGTTCAGGCCCGATCGTGCGGCAGCTGTCCACCGACAAGACCCTCGACGGCGAAGTGGCCGCCCACATAATGGCCGCCGTCCTCAACGCGCTCACCCTGCACGGACAGCACGAGGCCAATCAGGGCTCGCTGCTCACGCTGGGCGCGCAGATCTACGAGCTGCTGCGCCCCGCCTTCGCGGAAGTGCTGGCCGTGATGCAGCAGATACCGGGCATGAATCCGGTGGATCTGCAGAAGCTGGACGAGCGGATCGCCGGCGGTACGAGCAAGGGGAACAAGGTGGAGAAGGTGAAGAAGGACTTGTTCAAGAAGATCACCGGGAATGTGAGTAGAGGATGCGTCAGCGGTCTTGTGGTGTTTTGTTCTTCAAGCGATTTTGAATGTTGCTATGATTGGTATTTAATTTTGCCGAATTTACTCTTTCTACATGCCTGAGTACCTATTCGATTCTTTTAGCTATATTCTTTATAAATTAGTAATATTCTTTTTACCAACTTTGACTGAGAATAACCAAGATTCTCAGTGCAGCTCAATAGCTCAGTTGTATTACATGTTTCATTTACCTTAGTCAGATGTGAGTTGTCTTGAGAACTTATTGAGACTATTTCTTTCCCCTCACCCCAATTGAGCTTGCTATTCATCTGGTGATGTAGTGAGAAAGAGGTGAGACTGGATTAATTCTAGTAATTCTGTGGTTCTGTGCTGAAAATTGTGAGGTTATATTTTCATTTTGACATGCTTTCAGCTTTAAGTTTCAGTCCACAGGCTGAATCCTTCGAATACTCACTACAATAATATTTCTATGCTGCTCATTAATTTTCTCAGCAATTTTTCATTTTGGTTGAATTATGTTGGGTTATGTTTTCTTCTCTTGCCCTTCCTGACAGATAAAACTCTGTTCTTTTTATTCAATCGACAACTCAGATCCGTCTCACCTCCTTCTAACTCAATTGATCTCAGTAGTGAGAATGTAACAAGGTAAAAAGAATATTGCTCTTGTTACATTCTCACTACTGAGATCTATTGATTTAGAAGGAGGTGAGACGGATCTGAGTTGTGGATTGAATAAAAAGAACACGTGTTCATCTGTCAGGATGGGCAAGGAAAATGTAAAATGGCTGAGAAAATTAATGAGGAGAATAGAAATATTATGTTAGTGAGTATTCAAAGGATTTAACCTGTGGCTGAAACTTCAAAGCTGAAAGCATGACAAAATGAAAATATAACCTTACAATTTTTAGCACAGAACCATAGAATTACTAGAATTAATCCAGTCTCACCTTTTTCTCACTACAACACCAGATGAATAGCAAGCTCAGTTGGGGTGAGGGTAAAGAAATAGTCCCAATACGTTCTTAAGACAACTCACATCAGACTAAGATAAATGAAACATGTTATACAACTGAGCTATTGAGCTGCACTGAGAATCTTGGTTAATCTCAGTCAAAGTTGGTAAAGAGAATATTACTTTTATTGCATTATCACAGTGATTGAAAGTATAAAAATTCAGTAACATGCTTCAGAAGCGGGGCCAACCCGCTTACTTAAAATAATCAATGAAATCCATATTTAACAAAAATGAGGACTCCAATCAAATTCTGTGAGATCACTGATAGCCATAATAATTATTATAAATACACACACCGGCACAATTAGGGGAACGGGCAAACTTTACACTAAGTTTGACATCAATTCTCTCTTGAACCAGTCGCTCGATTTCAATTTTTTTCTCCGAGAATGGTAGCTTGATTCTTCACGAATACATGTGACGAATAAACACCTTCGAATGATCCGTCTTTATATCATATACAGTGGTGGAAAGAAAGTACGGATTTTTCGGTATTGTTCAAAACGTCCTGTGGAGTGAATCAAGGACAATTGACACCAGTCTGTATCACGAAATTGTAGCCTGATCTTTTCCGAATATTTTCTTTTTTTATTCATACTGATATCTCTATTATTCAAGATAATCCAGAGTTTCAAAGAAAAGGTGGAGATTGGTCTTACGCACCTTCTATCACCTGGAAAATCGAATTGGATCCGAAAATGTGTCATTTTTCAAGTTGTTTCTTTGAAAGTTTCCACTTTAAGTCGAATATTGCTCTCAGTTTCACGTATCAGTCTGTTGTGTCAAGAATTCTTGGAAAAATACAGAGGTGATTAAAAAGAAAAGTAATTTACTCAGAGCCTTCATTCAATAACAATAACATTAACTCGAGGAACAATAAAGATCCAAAACAACAACAATGATTTCAGTAACGCGTGTGACCTCCAGCACCCTTATTACAGCAGTCATCCGTCTCCTCATGCTTCCGATGACATTATCAATCATTTTTTGAGGAAGATCATCTTATCCCCAGTTCAAGTGTAAAGGACATTTTATTTAAAACTATGAATTCTGTAATAATTGAGATATCAAAATGAATGAAAAATGAAAATATTCGGATTAGAGTGGGTCACAATTTGGTGTTGAGAAATCGTTTCAATTATCAGTGGTTCACTCCACAGGATGTCTTGAAAAACACCGAAAAATCCGTACATTCTTTACATCCCTATATATGATATAAAGACGAATCGTTTGAGGATGGTTCGTGAAGAACCAAGCTACTTCTTGGAAACAAAAAAATTAATCCAGCGATGGGTTCATGAGTAAAATTGATGTCAAACTCAGTGTAAATTTTGCCCGTTCCCCTAATTGTGCTGATGTGTGTATTATATTTTGAGATTTATAGCCTGTCAATTTTTTCCGATGTAAATCTAAAACAGGCTTTAATCTCTAATTGCTCTGAGGAGTGTCCCAATTCAGTGGTGAAATTGAACTGCAGCCAGCGGATTATTTTTTTTTTCACCATATTTTCTTCATTTTTCGGTCGTAGTAAGTGCACGTGTCTATATCACGTGACCCATGTTGATCTATATGCAATCACAACGTCCAACTTATTGCGAATTCCATTGGAAGAAACTGGTGTATATCCAGCTCTGTTCAACACATGCGAGTAGGAAGGAAACATATACATTAGGCGTTTTCGGAAACTTACTCTGGGTTGATAACTCGATCCAGATAGATCACGTGACAAAAAACTCGAATCATCTACTCCTGTTCAACGTTAACGAACGTGTCAGGTTAGGAACACTGAATATTATATTTTTCCTGTGGTTTCATGAATTTGACAGACGAAAATGGTCACATTATATTCAAGTAATTATTTGATCTGATTACAAATATTTATATTTACCTGTGGATTGGTGTACTCACCTTATATGTGTTGTTGAACATAACCACAAACTTCACCCCTACCCAAATTCTCTTTTCAATGAATTACTTTAATCTAAGATGGCTAAAAGGGACTGTAGCATCTTACTTTAATCAAATTATGAAGATTGAAAAGAACATGTATATCACCGGTTGTGATTTTTCCCAACATGCAAATTATTTTATTATTATTGTTATCGTTGAATAAACTCCCGCGTTTTTTGATTGACTTAAATTCCGTAATGCGCATGCGGTGTCCTTTGCAACTCTGACGACCCTGCTTTTGAGTAGGGTCACGAAAAATCAACCCGAGTCAGTGATCGAGAGTTAGCATCATTCAAGTTTCCGAACAGAGGTAGGTAACTCGGTTTGGGTAACCGAACGTTCAGGTTAGGGCTCCGAACAACCCGAGTAAGTTTCAGAAAACGCTTATTATATATAATGTAATTATTTGATCTGATTACAAATATTTATATTTACCTGTGGATTGGTGTACTTGTCTCATATGTGTTGTTGAACATAACCACAAACTTCACCCCTACCCAAATTCTCTTTTCAATGAATTACTTTAATTTAAGATGGCTAAAAGGGAATGTAGCCATCTTACTTAAATCAAATTATGAAGATTGAAAAGAACATGTATATCACCGGTTGTGATTTTTCCCAACATGCAAATTATTTTATTATTATTGTTATCGTTGAATAAACTCCCGCGTTTTTTGATTGACTTAAATTCCGTAATGCGCATGCGGTGTCCTTTGCAACTCTGGACGACCCTGCTTTTGAGTAGGGTCACGAAAAATCAACCGGAGCCAGTCATGATACTAAGTATCAAAGTATCATGCGAGTCAGTGACAGAGCTGGGCATTATTTGTATTTACAAATATTCGTTGGAATATATTCATATAACTTAGTATCTGCAAATAGTTTCGAAAAGTATTTAAATATATCTGAAGCATTCAAATACTTTCGGAGTATTTAAATACCCAAAAATATTTAAATATTTCAGAAGTATTGGAACACTCGTAAAATATTCAAATACTGTGGAAGTATTCAAATACTTAGAAGTATTTAAATACTCCGAGAATGATTGAATTTTTAGATTCTGTTTAGGCCCATCACGGCTATGATATCTTCTTAAATGGAACACCCTGTGGATTTTAGCTTTTCTGAATCTGAGCTGATTTCAGGGACCTCCACATACAACATGCAATATAGTGAATGGTGAATTTATTCCATAATTCATACATTTTCAGAGACGAGGATCGAAAACCCAAAGAAATCGAGTAAAAATAGGTGGTAATTCTGTTTCAAAATCATAGGTAAGTGAGTAAGTCACTAATTAGACATCATCCTTTTCTATTGATGTCGGGTTTTGACAAATTGACTCCTTCCTAGTGCAGTACAAAGAATTATTCATTACATCTACATGACACAAGGTGATTAAAGGCGTCATGAATATATTCAAATCCTCGAGGATATTTGAAAACTCTGGAAGTATTTAAATACTTTGGAAGTACTCACATACTTTGGAAATATTAAAATACTTTTAGCGTATTTAAATACTTTGCAAATAATCAAGTCTTTTGAAAGTATTTAAATACTTTGGAAATACTCAAATACTTTGAAAGTATTTGAATACTTACTGTGAACTATTCAAATATTTTCAATATCCGAAAGTATTTAATACTTAATATTTAAATACTTTTCTCAGAGTATTTGCCCAGCTCTGGTCAGTGATCGAGTTAGCATCATTCAAGTTTCCGAACAGAGGTAGGTAACTCGGTTTGGGTAACCGAACGTTCAGGTTAGGGATCGAAAACCCCAGTAAGTTTCCGAAAACGCCTGTTGAGTGCATAAACAATTCACCAGTTCCTGCCAATATTTTCGCTATTTGTTAATCCCAAATTGAATTTATTCTAGTTGATTGGAAGGAGCGTTGGTCAGCTCTTCAAGAAAGAAGTAAAAATTCAAGACTTGCCACAAATTGTAATACCGAAACATCCACCGAAAGAAGATTTGATTATCAACGTGAGCAATGTGTTCAGTTGATAATATTATTTATACGAATTTACAAATTGATTGTATTTATTTGATAATAATTGTACAACATTCCTTGTTGTTCATCCCAATCTGACTGGTTTTCTATAATGCATTGTAATTGATTAAATATATTTGTTGCATTATTTTGTATATAATTTGTTACTTTGATTTTATTCAATATTTTTGTTTGGTAGTAACGAATAAAGAAGCTTTTTCTTCTGAACATTCATTTATTTTGAGCCCACCTATTAAACAATGTTCCTCATATTGAAAAAGGGTCATAGAAAATACAAAAACTTTAATGAAAATTTTATTATTTTTTTAGTTCATCCCTATCAGATATAAAAAATCAAACGTTTCTATTAATTTTCTCCCTAAAATAACACAGAGCATCTGTAATGAGAGGTGACATGTTTAATCCATTTAATGGACACCTGTAACATCAACAGTACTAAAAAAAATAAGAGCATTCCAATAAAGTCTTCTTACAAACATCTCACGTCACATTTTACATTATTCCCAGTAGTTCTATGGTACAGTGGAATTCACAAACATCAACGGATTGAGGCTACGAAATACAAAAAAAAACATTTGAACAATCATCTCCTTTCACACAGGAATGAAAAAGAATACAAAGGCAATGAATGAAATATTACAGAGTAGTTACTTAAAAAGAAAATAACATAGCACAAGGAAGGTATTTTTCAGGTGAGTTATCCCACTTCTGCCACCAAATGCTGGATCATGGAAACCCTCCTCTATTATGACATTTTCACACTTTGTACATGGAATATGCAGTATTGTCCGCTTCAATGTACATTATGGAGTAATTAGTAACAAAACTAAATATATCTGAACGTTTCCACTCCCTTCATACAAGCTTTGGTATGATGTATGAACAATAAACTGTTAACAATCAATGAAATATAGTAAAAATAGTCTGCTCTGCTTATACTGTAGGGGACACATGAAAATTATACTAAGAGTGATACTTACAACTCAAATAAAACGTTTCCAATAAATAGTTTGCATAAAATTCTCAAACATGTAAATTGAATCCTGCAAAAAATTGACACAATTTTAAAAAGTTTGTGATAAAAATAGATGATGAAAAGAATGAGTAAACTAATACGAATTTGATTTCTTTCACAATCTTGACTACTGTTCAAAAAAAGATAAAAGCAAAGTATTCCTGGAAAAATGATATGAAATAAAAATAAACAAAATGGTGAAAGAACAAAGCGCGCTCACTCACACCTGTCAGTTTGTAAGTACACATGAATAAAAAAAAAAGAACGAGAGATAATACACTGCTACTAATGTATATTTACAATAGAGGAATGAGAAGGCGACTTCAACGAAACGTGAGGTTATGTTACATTGTTCAGTCGTCTTCGTCGTCATCGATCTCTTCTTCGTCTTCCTCCGGTTCCTCTGGTTCAGGTACTGGCACAGCCGCCTGTTGCATGGCGGGATTGTTCTTCTTTTTGTAAGCAGTCATTTCCTTGAAAAAAAAATAGAACATTGAATCAACTCGAATATGTCGCTGCTCCAGAATAATAATGACGCAAATGCAAGAAAGTTAATTTTACAGGAGAAGGATAAAACGAATTCAAAATATCAATTTTTCGATTTCCAAATTGGCGATTTATACTATGAGTTTGAACCTTCGATATATTTGGAGTATGCACTCATACTTTAATGTAGTATGTTCAGAGAGATGATATTTTGAAATTTGATATGGATATTTGAAGTTATGTCTTTATTCATGCTGAAAGAAAAAACATCTTAGTCAATTGTGTCAACACTTTCAATGATTTCCTTGCTTTTGAAAATGAAAACAGATGAAGGATCTCATTGATTTCAACTCCAGAGGATATTTTCTGTTCACTCATGAGCAATGGTATAAACTAGAATCCTCTAAAATTCATTGGACAAAGATGTAGAGTTTTTCGGATCATTTACACCGAGGAAAATAATTTCAAAAGGATGAATTGCACTTATGTAGGTAATAATTGTGATTATAACATCAATAAACAATCCTCGGATGATTACCCAACTGTAAGAAAAAATAGCAACTGAAAAATAATATCCAACTGTTTAATCAGAAGAACCCTGAGTTCAAAATTTCAAATGAATAATAAGGTAGGTACTTCTTTCCAAAAATATTATGCTATCAGCAGAATATTCCAGCCATTTGAATCACCATCCCATACATGTTAAATCATGAGAATTCTTGTGGCTTCTTAGGTGGCCAGGTAGCCGTGCGGACAGAGTGTCCATATTCTAATCCGCATTCGCTTGCCGGTCGTGGGTTCGAGTCCCGTCGACTGCAGACATTTTTCTGATGGCCCAAGAAAGTGTTTGGGATCACACGTTAAAAGGTAAGGCCCCCGTCATTCCTTGCTCGCACAAGACTCTCGAAGACTTCTGAGGGTTGCTCGTAAGGGGGCAACCGAATGACGGATAGAACAATTTTTTTTTTGTTCAATAAAGATGAGAACTCACGATGGTACATATAAATGTCAACAATCTTGTCAATCAAAACATAATAAACCACTGGAAAACACGAAGTTCAAAAATACACCAATGAGACTGAACGTTTGAAATATCAAAACGAAATGAACATAAACACCATTACTGAACAATGTAAACAATCCGCCAATGGCCCATAGAGTAGTACCGACATTCGCCGTTCTGGCGCTGCGATCTCATCTCAGTCACCTATAGTTGCCAACTGACAGAGAAATATTCTTCTATACTTGACGATTATTTTTCAATATGACATTTTCAGTCAAGTCTGGTGTCAATTGTGAGACCCAGTATCTGTGCATTCCTAGGGATATTCACTATCAAATATTTCAATAACTTGATTATCCAACTTCGTGATTGTGAAACATCAATATAAGGGAATCCTTAGAGTAAGAAAATTTCAAATACTGGGCGAAATAATGTTGACGTAATCCAAAAACATCGATTCACTCACTTTCTCGTATCTGGCTTTGTCCTGGTCCGCCAGGGCCTCGTATCTGCTCTTGTCTTCGGGATCGCAATCGGCCCACCTCCTGCCCAACTCCTTGGCGATGTCGCCCACACCGTACTCGGGATTCGCCGCCTTGACCTTGGAGCGCTCGTCGTTGCTGAACCAGAAGAAGGCAGACCTGGAAAGAAATTGGATTTTGAAAATATCGTTCCACACGTCCATGATAATGCAATAGAGAAGTTCAGCTAACTTTGAGAGAGTGAAAATGTCTTCCCTAGAGAGAGTAATTTGTATATCGCTACTTCAAAGTTGGGAACCAACTCCCCAGAAGTCGAAACTTGTGCGGGGTTAGGAAGAGCGGGACCTACAGCTTATAGTGGACTCCGGACCACTTCTAGGGCATCGAGGTGCTGCCAGGATTACAACCATGAATCACACATTTCAAAGAAAAATGCTCAGCCGATAGCCGGATTCGAACCGACAGTACCTCTGCATCGTGAACGGCTATCTAGCGAAAGATCTCTTCTTAACCCAGAAAAAAAGTTATTCGAACCATCCTCAATAAGCTAAGGTCTCACCCCTGCAAGCCACTGTTCATACAACTTAACATTCTACCTCTAGTTTGTCTGTATATACTCGAGGTTGCCTGCTATATATACCTCAATAGAAATAATCTAATTGCACACTCTGACATACACTCCTATTCAACAAGGAATAACAACCTACTTTACCCACCTAAAAACACCTTACAACTAACCTACATTGGCCCTACAAACATGGGTATCAAGATTTTCAACAATTTGCCAGGAAGTGTCAGAGATTGTACCACTCACCTCAAATTTAGGAATAGCCTGAAAGCTCTCCTCACTAAACATATGTTTTACTCATTAAGTGAGTTCTTTGACTGTTCCATGAACTGATTTTAATTTATTTTTTTTCTTCATGTGAATGTGATGTATTTTATCCAAATGTTTGTAAAACTCATATTATTTGAGATTGTATTATTGTATTGTATTCACTTTATCTATAGCCTTGACGAATTGTACACAAAATTTCTTGTCGATCATAATAAACTGATATTATTATTATTATTAATTTCAGTGCATAGACAAACTCGGCCACGGAGCCCGGCCAGTAGATTAAATAGAGTGACAATAGACCTCCAAATGGCTGCCATTTCCAGAATGTAATTCGTGGTCAAGTCACTGAATAGCTATAAATCTGAAGAGTATATTTCATGCAGTAATGAATTTGTGCCTTCAAAGTGCTCACCTGGTGTTAGGTTTGGATATTTGATATCTTCATGTCGTCATATAAATAATCTAAGACTTGCGAGTCCAAAAAGATGGATTATAATAGTTAATATCTTAGGTACTGACATATAGAATTTCATGTCTAATAGTTGGATGTTTTGTGTCTAAGGAGCAAAAATCAGAGACAAAGCATTGACAAACTGAAATAGAATGCTTAATGGAGAAAACAAGACAGGTGAATGCACCTACATATTGAAGGTCTGACCAATCAAAAGGTGTACCACTATTGTCTTCACTCTAGTTAGTCTTCCCTGTCCTTGTCTTCAGTGTTCCAACGTAAAATAATGAAAATGTTAGAATGGTCTCTTTCTCCATTTCTTCTCATTTTTAGTGATGCTGACATGAAATTTTCATTATTTTACGTTTGAACACTAAAGACAAGGACATATGGACAAGACATATTTTCTCTCTCTCAAAACTAGCGAGTATTTCTAATTTTTGGGGCGGCAAACTGTGACGTACATTCTGAATCTAGTCCGAGTATGGCTGAAGATGAAGAATATAGCTAGCAAATAAAAACCAATAGAAGAAGACAAGTTAGCGTCGTTGTTGATTACATCATAAAAAAAAACGATGATCAACTAGCTAACGAAACAACTATAAACTATAGACATAGGCTAAAGAATAACTGGTGATCAAAAATCAACACTCAAGTTAAACAGGCAAACAAAAACATACATAACCACAAAACCATGTCAGCTTTCATTATGCCTGTGTGGTGTCGACAGGCTCAAAGTATTATGTGCTGTAGCAAGATATAATCTGCAACTTTTCTAGAAAATAGATCCGAATTCATTTGAAAACAAATGACTAATAAGTTATGATTATCATTTTGTAATATAACGAAAGTGGAAAATTATAGATACTATTGCAAAATATCATGATTTATCCTCATTAGTAATCAACTTCATCCAGCAAACAAGATATTTATGAAAATTATTCGTGATACTCGACGAAGTATGATTAAAAAAACCAATTATATCCCATTGCTGTTATGATACAGTTATAATGTACTCAAAGAACAATTGCCAGAAAACTAGACATATTGATGATGCCGGCAACGTCATGATGACACAGGGAATCGTATTTCAACTCTGTCTGAATGTGGTTTTTCATAAAGTATGTCGTAGGAATAGTGAAGAAGCCTAGTTCCTTTTTCATGAATTTTTTACTGAAAAGAAATTTGATCTTACGAAAAAAATAAAAAAATGCGCATGTATTCAATTTTTACAAACTTCACAGTGAGATAAAAACCTCAAAATTGGAAACTTCCCGTCTTGTGTGTACGTTCAGTTCAACTATCAGAAGGATCCATAAAGTTGATAAAAATCAATTGAAATTTTCAACCAAAATTTAGTTTGAGGAGTCCTTGGAGGAATCCTTTGACAAAAACAAAAATGCAATCAATTCCTTAGATTTGACAGTAATTTAAATTGACAAAAAATTGATTTTCTTTCCGAGATTTTTCCTAATATAATGAGGCAGATCAAGAAGTTCATCCTATCATCAAAATCAATAATCAATATTATTGAACTTAAAAAAAATTAGCCTATTTTCAGCAATTAATTTGAAGAAATGTAACTATCAACATGTAGCGAAAGTCATGTGACCTCGATAAAGCAGGTCATTTTTATCTTTTTCAAAGCAAATTTCAAAATGAATTATTAATTAAAGTGTTTCTCATTTGATTCCAACTAACTGAAGACACTGTATATTGGTCAGGTAGGTAGAACACTTAATCACCACATTCATGAGCATCAAATGAGTTTTTATTTAAAAGAGAAACAAATTCAAATAGTTTTCGATTATGATTTCAATATTTTAGATGCATAAAATAAAGAAATAAAACCGAATCTTTGCAAAACAATAGTGACAAACGTAAAAGGAATAACTTAATCTCAACAATCCATGGCTGTTGATGTTTTTCGTAAAGTATATTTGAGTTAAGCACATCAATGTTATATTAGCTTATTGTATGAGTATGCCACTTGATCAAGCTGTGCCGGTGAAACATGTGTTTTTTAAAATCCTGTGGAAGTCTTATCGTTTTTGAAGTTTCGTCAATGTTTCATCCCATTCAAATGTACCGTTTTCAAAATTATGAGCAGATGCGTTGTTCAAAATCGTTAAAATCACGGCCTGCGGCCACCACGTTTACATAACTGAATCGCTGTGATATAGGTGTGAATTAACGTGAATGTCTCACACACAGATCTACTTTAGAAGCACAATGAATAATAAGGAATTTTCCACGGAATATAATATTTCTACTTCGTAAATGTACTTTGATGTATGACAACTATTTGCCTTCTCCTGTCATTACGTCAATTACAATGACAGGTAAATTTTGAATAAAGCATCACCTTTTTTTCTGATGTTAAGTCATCAAAACCACTGAACATTTTCGCAAAAACATTAGGGAAAGAATTGATGTAGATCAATTCAGCCGCCATTTTGAAATAGAAGTCTGACTAATAATTAAATTATTGTAGATATTCATATATTCTCAATATTTCTACTAGATAACATTTTTGCAATATATGCCCATAGCTATTTTCTACTATTAAATGACCAGTGGGGAGTACTTATAATTGATTGAAAAAAAAATGTGGGGAGTTTGTCAATACCTGATCAATTGAAAATGTTCAAATTCTTTTCATATCTCCCCAAATTCGATCTAGCACAGGATTATAACCAAACAACTATAAATTGGAATTGCTGATTGATCAAACAGTGCAAACTGGTAACTTTTCTGCAGGAACTTTAATGATCCCATTAAATCATTCAAGTGTCATTTCTGAAATATTATATTGTACTTACAATGAACGTTTTGGAGCATTAGGATCCTTTACTTGTTTCCTCTTCTTTCCTCTTTGCTTCTCTCCCTTGGGAGGAGTGTAGCTGAGCATTTCAGTATCAAACCTCTTCTTATCGCCCTCAGCCATTTCATGGAAACGCTTCTTTTCCTTGTCCAACATGGTCTGTAAAAAATATTAACAAAATGTTAATCACTCAAATGCATTCAAAAACTGTTTGCAAAAAGTTATTTTTGTATCTAGATCGCGAAATGCTACTTTGTTTGGTGATCGAGATCTGATTTTTTTAACGAGGCGTAGCCGAGTTAAAAAATAGTCGAGTGTGAACATTCTCAAAACTCATTCTCCCAATTGTAGTTAATATAATTTGATAAATTGCAACGAAGATTTTTGTCCTATAATTTGATGGGTTTCAATGTTTCAATCAAACATGTTCGGGACATCTGTAAACATGACTGAGTTTATTGGGAAGGTGAATAAAGTGCAAAAATTTCATCAGAAATTAGTCTCCAACATGGATGGTTCAAAACGAGAATAGAAATTGATAGTCTGAATATAGCCTCCTTTCATCATTGATTTTTATGTATTTCATCTAAAAAACTCCTGAGCAATGGAATTGACAAGAACTTCATACTGAAAATGGATCGCTTCAATCCAAAGAAATGCAATCAATGTGTCCAATAATAAAAACTGTTGATATCTGACCATTGTTTCTCCTTATCTTTTCAGTTTACTTCATTATTATCATTTGTGGCTTCCAAAGGGATTCAAGCAACTCAATCAGAATTTTGTATTGATTTCATGAACATATAACCTCATGGGCGTCGCCACTGCACGGCAAGAATGGCTGCTCTCTCCATTTGCTACTTGCTCATAAATTAAAAAAACATACTTATTCAAGTGCATTCTGTAGTTTAATGAAGGAGTAAAAAGATTAATTTTTTGTTGAGATTTTCACCCCTTGTCTCTACAAATGAAAATATTTGTATTTATTTCAATATTCTGTGATTATGACAAATCAGTTTCAATATTAGGAACATAAGAGAAAAATGTAATCGCTTGTTAGTCACACCTTGTTTGAAAAATGTTTGAAAAAGAAAATAATATAGATGTAGTGAGAAAATATAATACTTATTTCACTTATCTTTGGACGTTTCGTAAACGAATCTGCCCCCGTTTTCAACATAATGCATATATTAGTGAATCAATTCATTCCCCTTCAAAATGAGTAAAACTTTTTTTTTCTTGGGGATTTTGAAAAAAAAAAGATGACTAAAACTAAGTCACATTCGAACCACTTTGTATAATTCATGGCGGTACTCATATAATAAAAAAATCCTTCAGAATCGGTGGACACATAATCAGGACAGTATTAAAACAAGTGATGATGGTTCTACAAATAATACGAAACGTCGCATAGAGAAATCAATATCAACACGTTAAATCTCATCAAAAGTTGTATGGAAAAGTATTTTCAGTTTTTCTGTATGTCCAATAATAACGTAAGAAAAAAATTGGCAAGTTTTTCCAAAAATTCTATTTTTTTCTTATTGATGTAACTGAAAAACTATAAATGATTTTGAAAAATTTCGAAGTCCGTTAAAACAACCGTTTCAGAGATTCTAATGCTATGCATTATTTTGGTTACACTGTACAATCGGAAGTGACCATTCGTTGAAAATATTTTCGATGAATCCGGCATCACCGAAGAAAGTTTTCCGTAAAAACCATAAAATTAATGTAAATTTAGAGTTAAAAAGAGTAACCATATTGCACAAACAATTTTGGGCGGATTGATCGACATTAATGAAGCCAATTCGACGATATTATATTTCCTAAAGGCATCTCCCGAAAACGCTTCAAGCCAATATCAAATTACGAAACGTATGTACGAGGTTATAGGCAAATGGGGGAAAGAAAGAGGGGTAGGAGAAAGAGGAATATTCCCGAATGTGCCCTACTCACATTCAGATCGGACCCATCTACAAACAGGATACAATTGATTTTCAGTCTCCTGGCTATGAGCCGGCGCCTGCGTTCTCATTTGCATATACTATACATGGTGGATTGAAAATTATCCTTGAGGAAGGAAATCTATCTCTAATTCGATTATTATCGAATCTTTCTTCGCTAATTGTGTTCGTTTTTCTCTATTGACCACTTCTCAGTAACAGATGTTGACAAAAAAAATTGATCTTGAATTTACCATTTTCATTTCCAAGTTTTAGGAGTGAATAACAATTTTTTCCACCACTAGCTATACAGAGTGTTTCTTAAAGACATTCTAATATTTGAAGCGGTGAATCTTTGACTCATTTTAAGAAGAAAACTTCATATTAACGTATGTCCCAAGTCTTAACTTTTGAGATACAGGGTGATGAAGTTTTGAAAAATATTCAGTTTCTTGATAATAACTGAGACAATATTGTATACATATTCATGAAATTTGGTACACGACTTTTATGCATCAAGGTGCATTTTATGATGTACACAAATTTTCATTTTCTCTACCAGTGGCACCTTTACGGGAATTTTATTGTTTATATTTTAATTCAAGTGAGCAACGACGGAAAATTTTCAAATTTTGTACAATGCTATGAAAGGCTAGTCATCTTTGTACAAAAAAGTTCCTCTTGTTGATACTCGATGGAACGCTTCGTTTCAGAGAACAATCGAAAAAACGAGACTAGACTTCGAATTTTGATGTCTGAGTACTCCACTCAGGACATCCATCACTGGATAACCACAGTATGTAACATTTTGAAATTTTCATACTGATTCAGTCACATAGCAGAGTGAATTTTGCCATCACTAAGAGATACAGAGTGGACAAAAAAGAATATATGCATATTTTCGACATTGACACCCTGTATCTATACGTATGTATACAAGATATGTTCATATAAAGTTTAATTCTTAAAATGGGTCGAATACTCGGCCCCTTGAATATTAGCATATCATTAAGGGACACACTGTATAACCTACCATTATTTACTCTGTTTCAAGGCGTTATGTGTGTTTTTTCTACCAATAAGGTATAACTTTCGTCATTTTAGCGACCTCTGTTATAATTAACCAGAATTCACTGTTATGATGTGAAATTCGCAGGAATGGCACTGGAATCTAGTATAGGTATTTTATCAAGGTATTTATCAATAACGACTTGTTATAATATGCTGGCATTGTCATGGCTACTAGATTTTAATAAGAATTGAAAAGAAGTGCATAGTGAAAATAGATCCGTATTTCAGTTTCACAAAACTATAATGATTGAAATATATTGCTAATGATGAAAAAATTTTTGTATAAGTACACCATGGTAGAAAAGGATATCATTACCACGATACCTTTACCTTTTCTTCTTGGTCTCTGGGTTATAGTGATATTCTTTACTACCTTGGTATATAAATGTATGAATAACAAATTATTTTAGGCTATCTATTAGTGAAAGTGGCATTCTGGGACACAGATTTGGCCTTACAAGTATATTGAAATAAATCTAATATTTATATTTATACAGACGAAAAGTAAAAATCATAAGAAATTAGAGAAATGATTATTCAACTTTAACAGAATGACAGTATCAATAACAGTATCAAATAAAAATGCATGACTTGAAAAACATCGAAATCTTCTGTCGGAACTTCCATGTTTTTATTGCGAAGAAAAACGAGTTTTGAAGTTAATTTCAGGGGTTTAATAAGAAATTGTCATAGTGGAAATTCAATTATAACTGAGAACTAAATAGTATAGTGCATTCATTAATCAATTGTAATAGCTTTGTCCACAACTATCAAGTATTGCCAAATTTGTCAAGACTCGTCTCCATTATATTTGAGTCACATTGAAATCAACAAAAATAATGAATTTACCTGGCAACTTCAGAAAATTATTAAATTTCATTTATCAACCATATTCGACATCATTAGTGATGTTTCAGATGTGTGTTAGTTACACAGTGTTTTCATTGTTTCAAATTTTAGTCATAGGAATCGAATTTAAATTTTTGGTTAGTCATAATAAACTATTTTTTTCTGTGACGGGAAAAAAGTTTGGCATTTCATCTCTGTTGGCAGGTTATAAAATGTCACTTTTCATAAATTACTTTTTTCCCGTGGGAAAAAAGTGAGTACTTCTTTCCCGGATATATATCACATATATATACTCTGTTAATGGCTTTTGTTGTGCTATAGTTACGAAATATGAGTCAATAATACCGTCTCCGAGAAAGAACTGCAAGTCCTTTTATCTTCCATTCGACTTCGCGGTTTCGTATATTATTAAACAACTACTGAATTCGCAATTTTTCAAAATCGAATCACAGAATTGAACTGACAGAAGTGACATCAGATATTTGATTACTTCAAAAGAATGATAAAGATGTCTATAAAACGCAGGTGTCCCTACTGTTAAAAACTTGAAATTTCACGTCGATAATTTTCAGATTTCGAAATAATGTAATATCTTCTCAATATTGATTCGTCCTTCCTTCTGTCACAGAAAAAAATAGTGTATTATACACGGGAAAAATATTACATTTTAGCTCACGGTTTTTTGTCTCCCTCCGCTACGCGTCGGGAGACAACACAACCTGGAGCTAAAATCTACTACTTTTTTCCCTTGTATAATAAATAACTATTATTATTCTCTCATGATCGAAGTCGAAGTGCAAGTCAAAAGTATTTGAGTACATAATTTGAAAATTGGTTGACTTACAAACAAGGAATATTTTATACCATAATGGACAAAAGAAGTTCAACATAAAACAATGGTAATGTTTTGATTTTCGACACAAGTGAGAACCTATGGGAAATATTGCAAGATCTAGGTGAGCCGCCGAAAGAAAAATAAAAACAGGAAATGGCAGAGGAAATAGGATATATTATGTAAGAAATGAGAAACATATTATGGATTCGACGTCGTCAGTATTTTAATTCGATTATTCATATTAATTCGATTATTCGGCGTTTTTAATAAATGCGCCGAGGCTAGCATGCTGGTCTCTCATTCCGAAAGGGAAACCTTGAAAGATTGGGTGTATCGGATGCCGAGAAACCATAGGCGGATTCAATTTCGTCAGAAATAAATCGAAATATACCGGGCGGTAAATAACCAGGAACTTCTCTCATCTTGAGTTTAGACTCATAATATGGAAAATGTTTATCAATTTTCCAAATATCATGTTATTTTTGGATACATGACAAATTTATATTCATCATACAGGACGTGGAAATAAATTCTGAATTGAGAAAACCTAATCCACGAATCTGCGATTAAAGGTCTAAATAATAACAAGTTTGAACCACTTGATTGGGTGAAAGTATTGAAAAGGAACATTCTCAGAAAGTCGTGGCATATAGCCAGGAGAATAGTTTTTTTCTGTTGAATAAACCGAGAAAGAATTGATATTTTCATCACATAGAGAATGCGAATTCTCAATGTATTTCTTTATACATGTATACACATGAACATGAACCCCTTGATTGGTGAAAGTATTGAAAAGGAATATTGTCAGATAAAATTATGAACATAAAAAATGGATATACAGGGTGTCCCTCCGGGAACTGCATCGATCAATATATAGAAAACCATAGGTGGGCCGAATTTGGAAATTTGGTAGTTCAATAAAGTTGTTAAGTGCTATCCGGCTAAAATGTTTTGAAGACTTTAGCACTTCCGGTTGTACCGGAAGTGGACCCCAACTTCGTTATTTCAAATGGAACACCCTGTATTTTATTGCATTTTTAGATTCTTGCTGAAGAGCTGATTTCACACTTGGGGTCTATCAGGAATGGATACAGAGATATAGTGTTCAAAATCGAGATTTTTCAATTTTGAGATTTTTTTGTGTCGAAACTATTCATTATCGATCAAAACGATCAAGATTCATAATTCAGATCACCCTGTATCTGTTCCATTTAAATGTTTTGATCGATGATGAATAGTTTCGACACAAAAAAATCCTAAAATTAAAAAATCTCGATTTTGAACACCCTTTATCTCTGTAATCATTCCTGCTAGACCCCAAGTGTGATGCATTGATAAAATCAGCTCTTCAGTAAGAATCTAAAAATGCAATGAAATACAGGGTGTTCCATTTTAAATAAAGAAGTTGGGGTCCACTTCCGGTACAACCGGAAGTGCCACATTCTCCAAAATATTTTAGCCGGATAGCACTTATCAACAATAGTGAACTACCAAATTCGGCATACCTATGGTTTTCTATATATTGATCGATGCAGTTCCCGGAGGGACACCCTGTATATCCATTTTTTATGTTCATAATTTTATCTGACAATATTCCTTTTCAATACTTTCACCCATCAAGGGGTTCAAACTTGAACGATGGAAACTTGTTATTTTTATAGACCTTTATTCGCAGATTCGTGATTGGGTTTTCTCAATTCAGAATTCCTTTCCACGTCCTATATGATGAATATCAATTTGTCATACACATACATCCAAAAACAAAAAACCAGATGACAGGGATTGAATGTCAACAAATAATAATAGTTTTAGTTATATTATAGAGATGAAAATTGTGTATATCATGAAGAATAGTTGAAAGAATAAGTGGATTTCAGGTTACTGAGGAGGGTTTGATATCCGAAATGAGTCATTCGAATAAAGTCATATAACCTGTCTGTGAGATATAATTCCCATCCCTGATATGGATGATTTTTTTGGAAGTTTCAAGCTCATCAAGATCAGAGTTTATACAAGTATACTTCTCCTATACATTTCAATTTTCTCATTTATGTGAATTAATTTTTTTATTGCCCTAGTATGAATGAAAACATTCAAAATTGTATTTACTGATAAATAGAGAGCACTATAAGATTTGAAAAATCAGTGGTCTCCCCACTCTCTCCCTACTTATTCTTTGGAATATTTTCGATTTTTGTTGAGCGGTTGCCTAGTATTTGAATGAAACTCATCATTTTTCATCAACTAAAAAAATTTTTGTTCTAAAATTTGTTCTATCCGTCATTCGATTGCCCCCTTACGAGCAACCCTCAGAAGTCTTCGAAAGACTTGTGCGAGCAAGGAATGACGGGGGCCTTACCTTTTAACGTGTGATCCCAAACACTTTCTTAGGCCATCAGAAAAAGTCTGCGTTCGATACCTCGACGTGAATCGATATTGAAGCATCGAAGCACTGAGGTACGCCGGCCTTAAACTATGATAATGAATCGAATTAGAACATGTTCATGGGATTTATTATTTTCAAAATGAGCCAAGGAATGACCTCCTTCAATATGTATATTTATATGTTTTCTGTATAACCCTCATCATAACCAGCGAGTTTATCACTCGAAATAAATAGCTGACGAATAGATGAATCTGCATGGAATTCAAGAGTTATCTCTGAGTAATACATCTCAGTATTTGTCACTATTTGATTATTATTCAAAACTTGATATTTCCGGAATTTTTTGTGCAGGTACGCCACTGTACGGAGGCCCATCTTTTTTCTTTGCTGCCCGCCGGCTGCATATCGGTCCATTGAGTCTAGAGAAAGGTAGGATTTGTGTGTCGTAGTTCTCGTTTTTCTTCTGGGAAGTCGGAGGTAAACCGGTTGGTTTTGACCAGCGGCTCCTCAGATACTTTCAGACTCTACCAGCGGTTCTACCACAAAATTTAAGAAGTTCGGAAGAATTCGGCCCAGCGGAACTGTATAGTTTTCAAATACCAACAGCAGAGATGCAAAAAGTTGAGAACTCCAAAGAATTTTATTCTGCCAAGTGATCATTTTCATTATTCCGAATTGGTCATTGAACTACACATTCATGGCACTAATAGCGAGTGTTGGATTGTCGCTATAGGCAACACTATCACTTCCAATGATAGAAAGTTAAACTATGGCTAAAAATTTAAATAAGGCAATGCAATCTGATCAACTGTAATTACTTTTTTCTGGTTGTTTTTGAACCATCGATCAATTTTCAAATACTCTCCCTGTTATTTCTAGTGTTTCTACCATTTTCATTGAAATCAATGATTATTATTTCTCACTACTATCAATGATGATGGAATGAATAATTTTACTTTATGGTGCTCTTCCTAGATCTTCATTTGATCTTCACCAATTCGTACCTTATTTCCCTTGGTTCTCACGATGTTCTCTGAACATTACAGGATATCCCTTTTCGTGGGAACCAGAACATAAAAAAAATGTATTGCTCTAATACTAAAGTTATTTCGAAGTTGTCAATATTTTTCAATTCTCCAATGTACTCACTAGTATATTTCAAAATAGTGTCCCTTCTCTGAAACGATTCTAGAAAAACAGCGTGTTGCACTTTTAATATTGATAAACCAATTTAGGTACTATCTATTATCTACAAAGTGAATAGATAATGTTCAAAGAGTCTTAGGTGAGTTGACAACTTCGTTTTGGAATCAGTTTTTTCAGAAGTGTTATCCAAGGTCTAAAAGTCAAACTAATTTTGTTCTTAATTGTAACTGACGTTATGTGACGTCATGAGTGTAAATAGAGCAGATTGTTGCCAGATGTCTAACTATATAAAATTTATTTCTGTTTTCTGATTTTTGTATCTTTATGTAGGAGTATGGAAGAATATTCACATTCAATACTCTAAAAAAAAAAAACGTTTCTCCAATCAATTCAACATAATGCTATAAACTACCCCCATCTTTATAAAAATCCATAAAAATGTATTCTCCTAATTGGACTAATTTTTTGAAATATGTAATAATTCAGTTTCGAAACTTAGGCATCTCTGAAATTGTGGGCATTTATTAATAACTTCCCATTTTGTTTTTTTTTTTTCTGTATTTACATCACCCTCTTTCCTGGATGGTAGTTGGATGAGCGTAGTTGCGGAATAAGGAATAATTTTGGGTATAAGTCTACAAGAAATTTTCATGAATTTTTATGAATTTACCAGGTGAAAACGCTGCTTTTTGTCCTCAAAAGTTATCAAATTGAGGAAGTGATTTTTTTCAATGAATTTTGATAGTTACTTTTAAATCCTACAATATTTTGTTTCTGATGTTGGAAAAAAATAAAACGATTGCACTTTGGAGATCCTGGTTTTAGCATCCGCATTAGAGTGAAAATCAAGAAAATCCAAATAGGCAATACGCATTTTGCACTAATGGAAACGGGAATATAAATCATATCATCATAAGCATTACTATTGGAGTGGCCTCTAATACTCTATATTTTTTTAATGGAAATTTTATGAAATTTTTCACCAGTCCTCATTGCTCAGAAAAATATTTTTGAGATTCGATACAATAGGAGAATGTTCCGAAACTATTCATCATTGTTGATGCCATCACCAGATGTTCTGAAAATAAATAATTTCTTGCTACCTACGCCCATGGAGTAATAAAGCGACCCTATTATAAAATTCGATTCCAGAGGGGAGGTCATAAAAGGGAGGACCTTGCTCATAAATTATTACCAGGGTCAATTTTGCCATTAAGGCGGTATGTGACCCTACAAGAACAAGTTCAGGCAAATACTGTACAGAATCTTCAGAGATAAGATGAAAAAATTAATATCATAATATCATAGCTGAACTTGTCAATTTTATTATTGAAAAAATGGAAAAGACGTGTATATAACAACCTTAATATTCCAAATATGAATGGAACCTCACAGGGTTGGATTTCAATCGAATTCGAAGAATGAAAACATGTGATTCAAGATTTTTGTTTTATGCAAATATCAATTTTTGTATTGACGGTTCTGAATCAACAAACCAAGTTTGAGACAATGTTTTAATGTGTATGTATGTGTAAGTTTTCTAGTTTTCCATATTTGGAGTGCCAGGGCAAAACAGTGAAGAAGTTTTGCAGAAAATCATACCGAATCCATGTTATCCAAAATACTTCTCTTTCACATTTCAATATTATGTAGTTTTCAATATTTTTTTCAACTATTTTGATCCTTGATAATTACCTACCTGAGCAACGATAATCAATAGTGTTCAAATCAACCGAGGAAAGTCCTGCAATTGAAAGATCCAATATCCTCTTGATTGGGAATGAAAATTATTTGATGAACAATAATTATTATTGTTGACGTACTTTTTGAACATCTGTTGAACACTCAGTAAAAGGATCTAAAAATAAAAATATTCTAGTTGGGTGATTTATAAATTCGTTTTCTGTTTGATACAGTGTTGAAACCTATGATGGAATAAAATCCAAGATAAAATCCGTATTTCCATACCAGAAATATATTTTGGAAAATATCATCCACAACAGTTATAATTATTCCTGGAACATTTTTACACAAAAAAAAACATTCTCAAGACATAGTTGCAGAATTTCACACAATAGATGTTATGAAGGTTTTCTTTTTCATCTCAGTACACGGCTATTTCTTCTAGCTACTGAAGATGACGGAATAGATATTTTTACATAACGTGTTTTGTCACACAAAATGAAGTGGTTTTCTAGTGACTACGGTTGTGGTTTATTTACGGAATGCCAGTCATTTGTCAAATTAAATTTTTGATCGTTTTTCAACACTTATGCTGTACCAGTATTTGATTTTCAATTATGGCACCCAAAAGTCCCTAATTCTTGTGCAAAGTAAGCACAAGCAAAGGATGTAAGTGTTCTGAAATAAAAAAGTCATCATACTGAAAATATATCGAATATTATCAATTTACCTCAGTTAACGAATCCATCGAAACTTGAGGCAATGATTAAAATTAGGAAATTGTTTTTCGTATTAATTATTTGTGAATCAAACCGAAAACTAAAACACATCAACGTCAACTCAAACGTACCGAACTTACCAGAGGAAATCCACGGTCGTTCTGGTGACAGCGGATCTACCGCTTTTTCAGCAACCGAGTTCCGTGAATTACCTTCTTTTCAGGAACAAACCGAACATTTCATTTTTACGGAACGGAACGTCTAACCGAAATAACCAAGTTGATTTTCGGAACATACCCAATATGTTTCCAAAATTTGATGAAAAGGTTTGCTTGAACAGAAATAATGACCAGTTCTACCGAAGTTGACTTCATACGTTACTTTGAAGTATCCGTCAAACAACAAATGATATAGTCACAAATCAGCGCTGCAATTCAGGAAATAGACTCATTTGATATCTTCATTAGTCAAAAATGTCTAGAGGAAGCAGTACAAAAAGCACTATTCTCTTCATCCATCCATATTTTTATTTCATAACTGATGTTGGAACATTTCATCACCAGTTATGTAATATTTTACTTTACGCAACTGGTTTCGTAAAGACGTTTCAAAACATCGGTAAGTTTAAAAAAGTGTCAAATTACATGTCAAAATTAGAATAGGAAGTTCATATTTCAAATTCAATACTTTAGTAGTGAAGATAACTATCAACACTTCTGGATCATTTTCGGCAATATCTTCGGTATTATTCAAGGTGGGTATTATAAAATAATTTTACTATCACTATAATCACTATCTAATATTCCGAATTTCCGGTAATTATCACATTAAACTGTGAACCATAAATCATGTAGATTGTACACGTTATTATTCATTGCTAATCTTAATTATTTTCCCATCAGTAAAATGCGCCATGAATTTAACTGCCCATATAATTGAAAATCTCCCCGAGGCTAAGACATAAGACTATTATATTCTCCTGTCAGATACTCCGGGGCACACCTTGAACTAACAAATCGCTAGAGGCTACATTAATCTTGACAATCTACAAGATCGATGGTGCTGTTGACCCAATGTCTTAAAAAAATATCATGTCTTACGGTGAATAGCATATTCAATAATCGGCCCATCAAGAGACTAATAATGAATTTTTAACATTGAACAATTTTGAAAATAAAAAATAGGTGTCCAGGGACAACTTAAACTAAGCCAATCATCTCTAAAAGTATAATCCCAGAACTTTAATCAGGGATTACCACAATACCATTTGAAAATGATATCAAATTTTTAGGCATGCACAAAGATGATAGTTTGAAATTGAATACAATGTCTCATTGTCTTAGGTTTAAATGTGAAATAATTATTTTCTGGTTGCTTTGCTCTCAGAACTACAACTAAGGTAGGGAGCTTAGATTTGCAACAGCAAAAAATAGTTATTTTTGTATCTAGAGCGCGAAATGCTACTTTGGTGATCGAGATCTGATTTTTTTAACGAGGCGTAGCCGAGTTAAAAAAATAGTCGAGATGACCAAAGTATTTCGCGCTCGAGTTGCAAACAACATTTTTTCTACAAACGTCAAAAAATATAGTTCTAAAGGGAAAATATGCTTAGCTTGATATAAAAAATAGTGTTGAACTGGCTTAAAAGGCCTCCCCCTATCCTTCCTAGGTACACACGATGTTCCACGAACATAATAGGAATTTCCTTTCGTGCGATCCAAGAGATGAAACAAAGCTATTGTTGAACATTCAGAAATAAATGAATTCGTGGATGTTTGCTCGATTGAGGACCATAAAGTTGAAATATAAATATTTCATATATTTTACATAACAATGCGCGAAGTAGGTACTTCGCGCACTGTTTTACTTCGCGCATTGTTTTGAGCGAGGTATCATAGTAACGTAGGAATCTGAAAAAAAGTGTCACTTCGCAATTCGTTATCAATGCGCGAACCTTGCCATTTTATGACGTTTGTAGAAAATGTATATTTTGCCCTCATTGAATCAAATTTGAGATGTGAGTCAGCGTCAGCCTAGATGTATCACTTGCAAGCTGTATATTCCGAGGCCCAAAAATACTAGATATTATTTTATACAGGATCAAACACAATTTTATATGAAAAAGAGAGTAAAAATGTATAATGAACTCCCTAAAGACATGAAAGGAATTGAGTTTGAAGATATTCAGAAAAACTTTACAAGAGAGATTAGCTAAGGCATATTATAATACTACAGAACATTTTTATGATGAATCACAGTGCTGAACATTTATCTGCAAGAAAATTTGATGGGTCATTTTTAGTTTTTGAATTATTGGAAAAAAAACGAAAATTTATAATTTTCATTTTTATTTTTTCAAGCGGAAACCAAAAGACCTAGACGTTTCTGACTGGGACATTCATAAGGCACTTTTATTACAAGGAATCTGAATCTGTCATTGTATTTTCCATGACGTTCTTGAAGCCAAAGTTACAACACATAACTTTGTTTCTTCTAATGGTCACCTTATTGGATTTTTGCATTTTAGGAGTCTTTTTTTTCTGATCTGACGATATGATCGATTCTTTTCTGTTGATTAAAATTGGGAAAAAAACATTTTTGCGAAGAGTGCTTTGTAAAGAACGCCAACAGTTTTATTTAACAAGCTGAATTTCGACAGTTTATTTCAATTTGGATCTGGAATGTTCACATTTTCGCCAAGCTCATCTACTTAAAAACTATTGTTTTGAATAAGGATCGACGTAATGAGCTAGAAGTTCATTCTTCGCAAAACCAAACAAACATTATGAAAGAGACAATTCTACGGGTTTCCTCGCGAGATGTCCCGTCTTCTTATCTCAGTCCTGAAAGTGGTGATTATGGGTCTTGTCAGCTCATCAATATCAAAGTTTTGAAAATCGAATATTTCATAGTTCCATAAATAATAATCCAGCGGAGAGAGATCAGGTGACCGCGCTGACCAACGTATGTCTCCGTTGTTGGAAATTACCTTGTCAGGGACCATATCTGACACGATCTGACAGACTCTCGGCAACCCTTCTTGCGTTATGTGGATAAGCTTAAAAATTCAACAGTTCTGTTCGCCTATTCAATTGAACTGTCAAAATTCAGTTTGTTAAACAAAACTGTTGGCGTTCTTTTCAAAGCAATCTTCGCAAAAATGGTTTTTTCCCATTTTTTTTTTCATCATACCAACCTCGTATCTCTTATAATAACTCAGATATCCATGGTGGAGTTAGAAAAATGGGCACCCTGTATTGTATTTGATTATTTAATAATAGCCTATGACGAAACTGTCCAGGACTCCAAATTTTCATTAAAATTTTATAGAGTCAATAAGATCATGTCTGTTGTGTTTGTACCGTATTTTTGAATTGTGATATTTTGAATTTTTTTACGAATCTAGACGCCCGGAGACAAACTTCGGTAATCTGCAAACGATTTAGTGAGGTATATTCAACAAAAATATGGAAATTAATGGTGTTAATCGAGTGACTCATTGTCAGTCTTCATGTAATATGTAGAGTACATACAACAACAGCTGGTTTTGAGAAAAGTGATAAATAATAAGTAATATATTCATACATAATACAGAATTTATTGAAATAGTTGAAGATTGATTTTGTGAACATTTCCGGGCATCGGTGTTGATACTCAAGTCAAAGAATTTTAAATAGTATTTTCAAATCGCAGGGGCTGATAGGAACTTTTACTGCAGAAAATACCATTTAAAGTCTTCCAGGCAACCCCAAAGATGAAATCAATACTGCTGATAAATCAGGTATTGGGTATTGGGCAAACACGTCGAAGCATTGGCAGGAGATTTTAAGCACATATACATGTAACTAACAATAGAGCAGTTCAGCTACCGTTGAGAGAGAAAAAAAAATGTCTTCCCATCTGTTCTTGTCTTCAGTGTTCCAACATGAAATAATGAAACTCTTATGTTGTCAACACTGGAAATGAGAAGAAATGGAGAAGAAGACCGTTCTAACCTTCTTTTATATCGAGGATAATATGATATTCTTCTCCATTTTTTCCCATTTCCAATGATGCCAACATAATATTTTCAATATTTTATGTTGGAACACTGAAGACAAGGACAGATGGGGAAGAGATTTTTTTTCTCTCTCAACGGTAGCTGAACTGCTCTATTGAGAATTGAATGAACCTCGGAATGACACCGCGTCGTTTCACCATTACCTTATGATTTCTGAAATATGCATTCAAATCGAAAATATGGATATCAACAAGGATTTTACGTGTCTGCTTTTGAGCCTAACTGAACCGACGGGAATTATTTTTCATTTCAACAATTTTCGGCAATTCTCGTAGATTGAAATATTGTTGAATAATCTCAAAACTTAACTTGATTTCTCCGTTACATAACTATTTTCAATTAAATTTACGACTTGTTTCGGTTACGTAGGTAGAAGCATTAGTTAGGTATTCCATTGGTTGATTATTTCTTGCCTTAGGCAAGAACACAAAAGCACGAATTCAATTCAAACATACACATAACTGAAATAAATAGTAACAACACAACATGACTGCATCAATTTTTTCATAAAATGATATGTCAAATAACACCATTTAAACCTACAATTTCATGGAACTTCAAACATAGCGTCCGGCAGCACATTCGTCTATCTAGTTCTGAAATGATCCCTTTTTCTATGTTGCCAGCTGTTTTATGTTGAGGAAATATCGAGTAATTATTTTTTAATTTTCGGATCGATAAAATGGGCTACTGGACTGATAGTGAATAATTGGCACTCAAATTTTGGGGAGGGGCACTGGGGAAACGGTTACCATAATAATATATCTGGGCAGTCAACCTAGAAGATAGAGGCATGTAAGCTGTTTTGAACAATGAAGTTTTGACACAAGAAAAAAAATACTAAAATTGAAAAATCTTGATTTTGAACACTCTACATCTCTGTAATCCCCAAGTGGGATAAATTGATGTAATCAGTTCTTCAGGGAGAATCTAAAATGCAATAATAAACAGGGTGTTTCATTTCAAGAAAACGAACTTGATGTCTCTTCCGGTTCAACCGAAAGTGCCGCCATCTTGAAAATATTTTGCATTGAAGGACTCAATCGCTAACACCTGTATACAAATTTTCATCAGTCATTTTTAGAGCTACAAATACGTCTAATGTGCGGTTTAGACGAAAAAGCCTATATATTGTTGACTACAGATAATTTTACATGCATGTTATGTCAACGAATAAATTTGGATAGCCAACTAGAACCCTCGATTTCTCATTCAAAAAGTTGATAAATTGAAAAAAAAAAAAGATATTTTTTTGTGTTTTCTTTACCGGCAAGGCAAGTCGTTTGTCTCGATGGTAACGGTCGTAATCCCAAAGTCCAAACAATGCGTGGGATAACACAGTGTCTTACAAAACTTGTATAATATACACTATTATATTATATTATATTATCATAATCGAGATCATAATATAATATATAATATAATAATTGATTCATCCATATTATTTCTTAGGCAAATGACAAGCAACTTTCAAATCCAATACTTAGTTTTTATTTTTTTCGGAAGCCACCAAAACTCGTCCACCATCTCTGTAAATCGGTGGAATGATTTGCAATTTTGGTTGACATAAGAGTAATAAATGAACGCGTGGTTGCGTCAAACTGGACTCCACCAAACTACAGTGGATCAGTGACGTCACGTCAAACAGCAGCTGGAATTTAGAACTTGTTCTAAATATTTGTCATGTTGGATCAAATAGCGAGAGAGCGAGACGCCGCTCTATAGCTTCATAAACAAGCGTCTAGTTAGACCAGCGAATCTTTCAAACATGGAGGTCAAGTAACGTCACTTACATACAACACATGATATTTCTTCTTTCTTTATATTGAGAAACTACGACTACCACGAGTCTGTGTATCTGACTTCCACGGTGGTGACGGGTTCAATCCCTGCTAGGCGTCAATTTTTTTTCAATTTTTTTTACCCAATTGATTTTTCAAAAATATTCTTTTCAGGCAAAAGGTTCATCTAGCTTAAGTTAGGTTGAAACTTGTTGAAAGTACTTTCCGTTTTCATGCAGAAGAGATATTTTCCTTCCTCATATTACATAAATCTTATAAACTCCAATAATCTTTTGTGAACCTTGAAGTCTGAAAGATTTGCTGGTTCAGCTAGACGCATGTCTTCATAAACGCGTCTCACTTGGAAAGTCCTGCTCTTTTAATGGCCAAAATTATTCGCGCGCCGTGTGACGCCATTTTCCATTGTTGTTATTGCTATTGGTCTAGCCCGGCGCGGTAGAATGCGCGGAAGGCGCCATTTGTGTTCATATTTCGTGCTGCTTGATCTCGCACATTTTTAAATGATGTCAACTTTTCCCGCTCAAAGATAAAAATAAGTTTTTCGTCCAACTATTTGTAAGAAAACTCAGTATATTTTGTTTCTACTGAACCTTTATAGATTTAATTTTGTTTTGTGGTGTCGGCCCATAGGCAACTGCCTATGTTACCTGTGCTTAACCCGCGAGGGACCGCGCGGGGTAGAAAATACCCCAGGCGATATCAAATCACGATTTTTTTGCTTAATCTGCACGGCACTGAAAAATTACGCCAGCTCAGTTGCTAAATATGATCAATTAAGAAGTCTTTGCAAGTGTTTCGTCATTAGTTCTGCACACAACATAGTAAACTGTTGGTGAATTGTTCCTGGGGTATATCCATACCACACGCGGGAGTGAATTGAAATCTATATCTGAATTCGTGTCTGTACAGATGGAAATTCAACCTAAAAACGAGCAACCTGCAATGGTAGTCAAATTTTCATATTATCCAGGAGAAAAAAAAAAGAGAGAAACAATCAACAAAAGGGACGTGCGTATATTATGTATGCGTTCATTGAAATTCATTATTCAATTCAAGTATATCAATCAAATTGAGTTCGTTCTTTATTATTGCTGTTTGTTTGTTTTATTATTCGCGAGATTCACGAAGTGGGCGACATCTAGGTTACATAATACGAACTTCAAACTGGGGGAAAACAAACTGTTGTCTATGGATAAAGTGCATAGACTACATTGCATTCAGCTTGCTGTAGTTGTAGTCAAACTTGTCAATGACATAAAGTGTTGGCACTGTTGGTAGGGAACAGTGAACGGGTGAAGAATTGGAGATAGTTCAAACTAATTATGAAGAACAGCTACAACATGTTCACAATACCCAGATTGTACTGCTTTGCATAAACAAATTGTTCTACAGAAGTTCCTCTCGAAACCAACTTCAATTTTACTTCATGTGGGGAAGATTTCATCGCCGAAGTTTGTAGATAAAGTGCAAAGATGTGCCTTTTGTTGAAGTCTTCTGCCTCACACAAAATCACATGATTAGCATGGAGAACTGCTTCTCCTTCCACTACTGGTCGGCTTTTTCCGTCTCAATAGAACAAAATATCTGCCAAAAGTACATCTACAACAGGCATTATTAGCGTTTTCGATCGAATATTGACAATTAATGTCAAGAAATTTTAAACTTATCACTCTTATCAGTACACAGTATACAAGCTAATGGCACTGATGGGATTGAGTGAGGATTGAGTTTGTTTTCCCCCAATTTTGACGTGGCTTTGACATGGAACGATGAAAACCTGAAAACCAAACGCCACCTGATGACATTGATTCCCGCGAATTGTTATTAATAATACAATTCCACATCAGACAAAGGTTTTTTTCGTCTCAAATTCCATAAATTCAATCAAAACCAATGGGGTAGATTACTTCCCCACGCGGTCCACGTTCAAGTTTCTATCGGCGCGATCCCTCGCGTGTTAAATCCGGTACTGCTAATGGGTTAACCACTCACCTTCCACCTTTCGGCGCACTTCTTCGAGAACTCGGCGAACACGACGTTCTCTTCGGGATGTTTCTTCTTGTGCTCCTCGCGGCACGTCTGCACGAAGAACGCGTAGGCGGTCATGCGCCCTCGCGGCCTGGCATCGGCCTTCGCGCGCGGCATCCTTCCTTTCTGCGCTAGCGGCGGCGGCGGGGCCAAAGACAGCTGATGCTGCTGCTGCTGTTGCTGGTGGTGCTGCAGAATCTGCAAGAGGAGATCGGAATCAGAGTTGCCGTTTTTAGTACTATTGTACTTTTCTAGTACACTTCATACACATTAAGTAGTGTCACCTCACCTGACGTCACAACATGTCGCACTCGTCGTTTTCATCAGCTGATCGGGGGACAAACAAAGCTTTTCGATTTTTTTCGTTTTGACCCATCGATTTGATTTGATTCTGTTGTACTTGTAGATATTATAGGGGAAAAATGTATATACGTTGTTGCAAACTGTGTATCTATTGAGGTGTATTTCCAGGTATATTAGTTATAACAGAGCTGAACTTAAAGTAAATCCAGTAATGTTAAATTGGCAAATAAACCAATTTGAACTCTTCATTGTACTAATTCACATCTCTCACAGTATTCATGATGAATGAATTAACAAACATGTCAATAAATATCCAGATATCTCAACATAGTGGGAAATGTGCAAGAAAGTTACATGTACCCTTATGGAAAACGTTTATGCTTGTCCCCCCATCAGCTGTTCAACGGCCGACAATGTTACGTCATATGACGTCACTGACAGTGCTCTATCAACACTAATCTAGTACAAACACAATAGCCAGATAGCTCCATGGGGTAGCCCAAGCTATTATTGCATTCAAAACAATGATTTGAAGAAGATTTGTTATAATTGGAATCCTAATGAAGCCCTCATTGATAAAAAAAGCCCATAATTTCCAATTCAACGGAGAAACAAAGAGCTGTTATTGATAAATTGATTTGAATTTGGAGTTTGAGTCATCTTTTTCATCTTATTGATAGCATGATAGTATTTGATCTCAATCTGTAATCTGATATGTTCCTTTTATAAAGTTTTTCATCAAATTTTGAAGTGTTATTTTCTCAATTTAGTACAATATACTTGAATTTAGTGCAATTTCGGAATTGAAATTCTGAAACGGCAACACTGATCGGAATCAGTATGGCCAATGTTGGTGTCCGGCACTCTCGGAATTTTAGGCCCAACACTGTTCCTAATCGACATTAGGGTCCCTTGATGTAAATTGACGTACTTATTTGTCATCTAACAGGGTACGGACAGATCATAGCTCCTTTCTCTTTCAATCATCTAGTGACTTGTTTCGTGTATTGGCGTACCTGACATGACATTGCTGTCACGTCACATTCATAGGCGTTAAAAGCAATCTTACAAAATTTCAATTTCATACTAATGTTTTATGCAAAGTTGATGTATTGTCAAGCATTTTGTTGGAGATTTACTTAAATGAATTTTTCACTACAAAAATGATGCCAGTCATCAAGTCACAATTTTCTTAATACTACAGATATGTCATAGAAATTGAAAAATATCAAAAATGTAAATTTGCTAGAACGTTCAAATTTGAGCTACACGTGTAAAGTTGGAATAGAAACAATTTTCATCAATAAACTGCATTGAAATTCAAACTATTAAGCTCAATTTCAGAGATTAATTTGAAAAAGTGTAACTTGTCTATAGTGACATTTTGATGAAAATAACAGGTAAAAATCAGTAGTATGAGTTCTGACAGAATCATGTCTATGCAAGTAATATTTTCACTTTGTTTAAAAGATTAGTGAACAGATTTAATGCAAGATAAAAATCAATTTCAAAGAATCAAGCATGGAATGAGGAGATACCTTATAGGTATGTACCAAAGGTACCACACTTCAACTTCTTTGAAAAAACTTCAATGCCTGTAAAATTAATTAATGAAAAATCAATGAGGATACCATTTTGGATGAAAAAAGTTGAAGGAGCTGAGTAAAATTCAATCTAAGAACCTACCTGCTGCTGGTGGTTGTTGTGGAGCTGCTGCAGCTGTTGCTGGTGCAACTGATGCGTTTGCTGCTGCAGCTGTTGGTGGTGTTGCTGGAGGGCCTCTTGGTGCTGCCTTTGGGCCTCCTGGTGGTGCTGCTGCAAAGCCTCTTGGTGTCGCTGTACAGCCTCTTGGTGCTGCTGCTGTTGCCTTTGCTGAGCTTCCTCTTGTAGGTTCTGAGCTTCACTTTGCTGCAAACAATATCAACAATGTTGAACTGCCTCATTTGCCGTGTCAGGTACAGAGAGAACCTTCAATTTCAGCAGTTTTTTCAAATTCTATTGGGGTCACTGCTTTTGGAATTAGTATAATGTTTATGACTGAAACTACTTTCTACTATAATTTATAACATTAGGTCATTGACAAACGTAAATATAAAACAAAATAAGCATAGATTTTGAATCAAAATAAACAGGTAAAATCTAATTTTTTCATTATTCTCAAACCAGTAGACATAATTTTATTCACCAAGTAAGATAAAAAATGTGCTGTCTATAATAATGATGATGATTATGATAACTATCAATGATAATTATACTAATAATATAATCTGGCATTCCATCTCATAAACTCTCTAAAGAATCACTCTTAAAATTAATGAGTCCTTTAATTAAATGTGGTTCAATTGTTCTACAGAAATAATAAATGACAAATTTTTTTCATAAAATTGACAACTATTTGCTCAAAAATCGAAAACGGCAATATTTAGGTATAGGACACCATAAACGTAAAAAAATACATGGTGTTCCATTTGAAATAATGAAGTTTTAGCATCTTTAGCTTTGTCAAGTTTTTCCGTCTATAATTGACGTGTTCAATATTTCGAACTGATTTTGTAGGAAAGAATGGAACAAATCTTGGACTCTACTCCTATGAATTCATTTCATTACAATTTCTTAATGAAAATGACAATACATTTTTCAATAGGCCTCAACAAAATCAGTTTTCCACGAAAAAAGTTTAATAACCTGGCAACCGTGGAGTCAAACATAGAAAACAAAAACAGTTGTGTAGCAATTTTGATAGTGCATTTGAAAATAGAATTGAAAAAAGTGTGAACCAATTAAAAAAGCTCATCATCAGCCGATATCTTGGAATTCGAACACCCTATATATATATGAAAATAATTTGATAGTTCTCATGTCGGGACATTTTGGGAAGACGAAGTCTACCACAAAACGTTGGTGAGACGAAATGTATATGTTCATTTCATTTCAACTTCAACTGCTTGATGGAATTAAGAATGAGTGACAGTTGTCCGACCAGCCCCAATTACACTAAGAGTAACCGTCTTTGAGAATACAGGTGGGGTGGCAAGATATGATGCAAACTTTCTGAAAGGCACTGTATATCTCGAGAACGGTCAGAGATATCGTAGTGCGTTTTTTGGGTTTTCACCACAAGATGTTTCCCAAAAATCTAGCTCTAGACCTCTAGAAAATTTGGGACACCCTGTACATGCAACCCTGTATTGCACACTTCTTTGGAAGTTTTTAGGGAAGTTTCATGAGCAAGAATGTGAAAATTATTTTGGTTTTTCTTGCATGGCTGCAACTTCTTTTGATCGTTTTTGTTTTCGTTGCCAGTAAATATTCTCAACGCTGGCACACCCATATTTTAGAGACCACCTGTCCGCCTAATGACTAATGACCCTACAGCTATTTCCACCGAGAGAGAAAGAAGATGAAAAAGACCGAGAAAAAGACGAATACCTACGCATGCAAGAATTTGTAGTTGGGAAGAGGTAGAGAGAACCGTGGTAAGAACTGTAATTGGTAAATCTTGAGTAAAATATCATGTAAAATAAATAATTGATTAATTAAATATTTGAAAAGAGGAATAGTTCTTTTGCACTATTATTACATTCTGTGGTTTCATTAGTAGATACTTCAGGTAATTAATTGAGAAGAAATTTTGCTGCATGGTAAGTGCATGATAACTACATTTCATCAAGAGTTCGATTGAATGCCTATGTACCAGGAAAAAATAGAACGTGAAGGCAATACCCATTTGCAGATACTAAGTTTTATTCCATTTTAAGACTCGCTGAAATAGTATAATTTTCAATGTTGAAATGATTAAATTCACTAAAATGTCATGTGTTTGAGTGACAAATTGACATTGTTAAATCACCATCTGAACCTACGAGTTCTATTCTGATATTTTTTATGTTTGAGAAACTTCTATTTAAAAAAATCTGTTCAGAGTTAAGTCAAGAGGAATCAATTAGGACTTTTTTGAATTAATTCAGCAAAACAAAATACAAGAAACGTAACAAAAAACTAAGTTTTCATTTCCTCCAAAAATCCTTATCATTACAAAACATGCAATTATTCAAAACAAACTGAAACTGTTGAATGAATAAAGTGTGTGATTTCAACTTGCAACACCCTCCTAATTTGAAATGTAATATCCAGATTCTCAAGGCCTGCTGGTATTGTTTGTTGAAGGGGACTAAATTTCAAAAACGACTACTAGGCAATTTTTTCCGAAAGAGAAAAAAGTGGATAGAGAATTCAAATCAAGCATAGCTAAAATACCCCCATACAAAATTTTGAGGCAATACCTTATATAGGGTGTTATATCTCTAGGCCAACCAAAAATCAATAAAACTCAAGTTGAGGTTCACCATTTTGAAAACTCAAGGAAACCGTTTTTCACTCACTTCACCTAACAGATACTTTGAGAATGGCGCTGTACACATTAGTAAAATTTACGCCACATACCTATTTTATATTGATCATTCCATGTATAAATAGTATTTGATGCAATCATACGTTATTTAAAATCATCGCAAATATTTTTTTCAATAATTGGGACTTCGAAAAACGCTAGGTTCGATGACATCATGAACCTGGCTCTCGCATAAAAAGTATGACCCCACATATTTCGACGCTGCCAGATTTGAAACTAGTAATTTCCTTATGAGATTCAATATGACCCATGACATCATTTATTGAACATTTATACTTGCAAGATGCTTTAGTACCAATAAAAATATCCTAGTATTCCTAATAATGATCGAGATTTCATTAAATCCCAAATTATTTTGTGGCACGGGCAACAGTGTAATACCCAAGTTCCCAGAAATACAAAAAAAAAATAAGACAAACTACAATGTCAACCTAACTTCCTGACTTAATATCGGCTGACACCTTCATCGTCAAAGCCTTGTTTCATCTAGTCAAGATGTGAATATTCAAAGATAATCCTCATAATTATGTGATTATTTAGTTGTGTGATGTGTTCTCTGTTATCTGCAGTAAGTATTCAATCCAGAAAATTCATTCCATTGTATTTGTCTATGAGAAATAGAGAATTGATATGTAAGTCGAATCTAATATGGTTTTATCGGATGATTACGTCAGTTAGGGTTAGTACTTCGAAATAATGAAATACAATTTTTCACTGAAACAGGCCCATTAAGTCGACTGATAAAGAGCTGTCAAATATAACACAACAGAATGACAGAAAAACATTTTCCGGTGACTGCAAGGTATTACTGGTGCTTGATAGGTATGAATGGTATGATCAGTATGATCATAATTATATAGGTACCGATTTTGGCGGAATGGAATGAAAATTTGAGATTAGTTTATGAAAATTGTTATAGTATGAAGAATATTTCCTCGAAATAAATTATTTGTTATTATCAATATTTTCAGAAAAAAAGGATGATAATAAAAAAATGTGCAACTTCAATTTCATTATATCTGGTTTACCTGTAGAAGTTACAAGGATGAAATATCATATTATCTAAGTATTCAATGTGCTCCTCCATTGAATGATTGAATTACTACTTCACCGGTTATATCAACTCCTTAGATTTTGATACAGGGTGAATTAGAAAAACAAAAATATCATAATTTGCAATTGAATAAGTAACCCCCCATATGAGATATTGTGACAAACTTTTGCATGGGGGCAATACAGCTAGCTATGCCTGAATTGAATAGGCTATCCAATTTTTCGAAAAAAATTGTCTACTTAATAGTCTTTTAAAATTTTGACCCTTTCAACAAACTATAGTGGGCCTTGAGAATTCGATTATTTCAGATTTGTTCACATTTTTTGAAAGAGCTCGTTGAGTACTATATTATGAAATTTTTGTTTTGGAAAATCTGAGGGAAAAGCGGTCAACGGGTTACAAATTAGCAGGGTATCGCGAGTGGAAATCACTTACACTGTATATGCACTTATTATTTAATAAGAATTAGAAAAGTTAGTTTCCCGTCGGTAGGCGCTATTTTTCAGTTCATACCAGTAAAAATTCGGGTTGAAATAATTCATGACTATTTCAGAACCAGTAATTTCAATCAATTCACAAAATCACTGACAAAAGCATATAATCATGCACTTTATTGGTTTACGAGAGGTTCTTCAGACCATTGTGTGTTCCATGTGGGCTTTGTTATTTCACTCCATTCGCCACATTATGAGCAGCACTGCTAATTTCAACGCAACAGTGAATCGTACGGAACTATCTCCGAACGAGGCCTCGGAGTTTCGAATTTATAACTAGAGGCCTGTTCGTTTGTGCTTGGTCTACCTGCCGAACTTGATTTTTTTCTATGACTTCCTCTGTTTACATCATGCCATAAACAGAGATAATTATGGGGAAAAATCAACTTTAACAAGCAGGGCCGATCCTAGGGTGTCGGCCGCCCGCGTGCATAAACCTAATGTGCCGCCCCTCTAGAGAATTTTTCATATTTTTTAACTATAATACCTGATGACTTCATAACTTCAACTACTTGTACAAGGATAAGAAGTAAAACACAGAAAAAAAATGTAGACAAAATCTTCATGCGCCGCAGGCGAATTTTTTCTGAGTTCAAGGTCAAATGCTTTCAGGTAATAACTCCATTTCAGTGCATACCGGGAGCGGCCAAGAAACTCAGACAAAATTTTCCTATGGCAAAAAATGCGCCGCAGGCGAAATTTTTGTTGGGATTCAAATTCATCACATTAGTATATTACAGTTTATTGTAATTGATATAAAATGATCTGGAATCTGAAAATAAGAACAATAAGAAGAGCAAGTGAAAAGTATTTTAAATGGTGTCTGTAGTTTAACCAAGTGGATGTTCTCCAGATTTTTTGGGATTTTCTCTCATAGTCTCTTAGTAAGTAGTAGAAATGCATAATTAAGCTACCGCACAGTGATGGAACAAAACATCCTTAGGCGTCTGAAAAATATGCCCCTTGGTTCTTGTTTCAAATAGAAATTTAAAATTTGGGAAGATAAGAATGTGTATAAAAAGTAGACATTTATTGACAATGGACCAACACACTATTTACTATCATTTTATTTATTCAAAATGCAGCATATTCATTCGACTTATGAGTTTCAAATAATTTTGTTTGATAGGACAATATGCGGCCTGCGGCCGCCCCTTGTTTTGGCCGCCCGCGTGCGGGGCACGCGCTGCACACCCGCTAGGATCGGCCCTGTTAACAAGTTCAGTTAAGGAACAAGCCTTAGATAGCTAGATATGAAAAATGTCTGCTCAGCCCACTTTGCCGTGTACTCACGACCTTTATGTGCTTCTTTATTCTTTTGCTTCTCAGTCAACTGCTCTCTCATTCTGACAGTCTTTTGTTTGTTTGAGTTTTTTCATTCCATTTTGAATAAAGGTGTTGATCAATATATGGCGCTTTTATTACTGGTTGGGATCTCACCACATAATTCATAAAAATTACACTTATGTTAGATATTTTGCCTAAATATAATGATTTTCTATATTACGTGGGTCCTTATAAATTAGATTAGATTTTGAATGGGATCGTCTGGTTATCTGCCTCCACGCGACCTTTTCAGATCTATTGTGTCTGCCCTCAAAATCGTTCAGAGTTCTTTGGCTAGCCAGTAGCCCTGCCTTCAGTAGAGACTCTATAGGCTAGCAATCATACCCCTTCTGTAACTTTGGGCTCTTGGTTTTTCCTCACCCAGTGCATGGAACCTTAGCCCTGACAAGCCCTCACAGTGGCAAAGTGTGTGTACTGCTGTTTCCTCCTCTTCCTGACAGAACCTGCACAGCAGTTCTTCAGCCAGACCTATCATACTCATGACTGTGTTTATTGAGCCTGCAATGCCCTGTGAGAAATCTCACTAGTATTCTAGTTGTACTTCGTTTCTGACTCCGTAGATATTCAGTGAATGTTGGCGATGGTTTTTTAAAAAAACTCCTTTGACTGTCTCATTCCTGGCGAGTTGTTCCGCCATTCTTGAGATTTGGTTTACATACATGATTTGATACTTGTCTTTTGTATAGCTTTGGCAATACCACAAAAGGGTTCTGTGCCATTCAAAGTTTTGTTAGCTGTGTGTATTTAGATCTATGGTCTGTCTCTTCATTGCCCTCATACTCTGTATGTGTTGGTACCCATGCTAGTCAGTCTGTCCAGTTTATTTAGCGTTTCTTATGGATACTTGCTAATTGTCTACTCTCTACAGAGTGAATGAGGTACCTAATTGGCTTGTGTATTCGCATTAGCACAAAATAAAGCATTAGGAGGTAGTGTTCAAGTCCTAGGTAGGTGTTTGGCTATCAATACAAATAATGCATTCCTGTTTGCATGATTCACATTTTATCATTTTATGTCAAGTAAGATAAGATATAAGTACAATACAAAATCGTTAGGAATATTAGATAATAAAAACAAAATATCCATGCAGCCTTCCGCTAGTCATCGTATTTTGACTTTGACGGCGTTGCCGATTTTTATTACTTCCCGATATCCTAGGGAATACTCAAGGGAATTATCACTTCGTTTTTCTTTCCTTCAAATACTGATATGAATTGGTAGTTTATTCAAAATAATACATTGTACAATAGAAAATAGATACATTTTTCAAAATGAATTAAGCATTCCTGTACCTAATTCAACCATTAGGAAACGGGAAAACACATTTAAATGGACAGGTTTTTTTTTCAATGATCCTAACATCATAGTAATATTTGAATTTTTCCAATTTACCACTTCCTGTCATGGAATATGACAGTAAGGATGTTCAGCTTTAAATATTTTACCGAGCATGTTATGATGTTATACAGAAACCCTGTATAACATTGACATAATCAAAGTTTGTGAATATACTGAAGCAAACCCATCTTCCTTGAACGACCTTGACGAAGTTCCAAAATGTTTTCATTAGTCAATGTCGATTTTACCTACTATGAAATAAGGGACATATTTAAGTACCTACTGGGGTACCTATACCTAGGACTGGTTCTGGGTAACAATAACAATTTGGGATAGAGGTAGATAGCTAGCAAGATACTAATCCATCCAATCCAATTTGAAAATTCTTCGTTTTCAAGAATTGTTAATTCGACTGTCCATCCCAAAATTTCAAACTTCGAACACAGGTAGACGGCTTAGCAGAAGATATTCAAATCATTCAGTCAGCATCTTACCGGGGAAGGAGGGGAATGTACAGGTGGCAATTGTTGCTGTTGCTGCTGCTGCATTCCATGCAAACTATTCTGCATACTTTGAATCGCACTGTGCATATTCTCCGGGTACCACCACTGGGCACCCGGCGCAGGTGCAGACATCTGAGGATTACCACCTGTCATGCTATAGTCGTAGCCGCGGATGCCCTGAGCACCTACGGGAGACGTCGTAGTCGAATTCGTCACTGTCGTAGCCGGATTCTGGAAACTGCTGGCCATTTTGTAACTGAACAGTTGTTCCGTGGGGGACGCCGTACTATTGACGGCCGCCTCCAGCTGCTGTTGCATGAAGCCCTGATGGTGCTGCATATCGTTCGGCCACCAAACCCCCTCGTTCTGTCCGCCCCAAGACCTATTTTCCGACATATCGATCGAACTGGCTCCGTCAACACACACTCGCCACCATTTTCAACACACCACTCGACGCCGGCTTTCGCACACGGTACACGAACTATCGAAAAAATGCGGAAAAGACGGTTGAGGACACACACAAACCGTGTTTTGTTTCTCACGCGGCTGTCGTCGGAGATCTGGCAACGCCGTTCAGTCGGAGGGACGCCAATAAAGTAGTATAACGAGTGGCGCCCTCACACGCAGCGGAGCCGGCTGGAAGCTGCGCGAGCTGTTCGGCCCCTCTAGGGAGGGGGAGGATCCTAGCAGGGTCTAGTCGCAGCGCGGTTCAAGGATTCCCGATTTTTAAAAAGCAGGGGCATGCGCAGCGGTACAGAATTGAATATTATACACTGCTGAACACAATGACATGTAATTGTGGATTTATGCAGCATCAATTATTATCAAGTAAGGAGTAGCTTTGAAAATAAAAAATACGCAGGCGCAAAATTCGTTTCCAAGTCATTCAAGATAACCATAGAAAATGTTTTCATAATATTTTAGGCACATTTTTGAGATATTGCAATCACAAGTGGGGCCAAAACTGAAAAAAAAAATAAGAATAAGGAATAGTTAGAAGAAACACAAAACCGCAGAATGTTTTGAGGTTAGTTTCCATCATAGGATGGACCAATCCTCGGTGATCTGCCTACTAGTTGCGTACAATAAGAAAACCTGGTTCAATTAATGTAAAAAGTTATAAGTTTACCATCCTTCTACTTGTTGATGAATGATAATAATTATTAATTGTCTGCATAAACACAGTGATTAAAAATAACAAATTCAACTCATAATAATTGATAATTGTAAATTGTTATTTGATAATTGTTAATTAATGCTGCTGATCCACACTTATATGTAATGTTGGTTATAGTTTAAGAAATTCCGCGGTCTTTTCATTGAAATTGATATACCTAATAATCTATACTTGATTGACATACATTTAATTTCAACAGATTCCCCATAAGAAAGGGACTGAATTGATTCTATGAACGCATCTGAGTGAATGGAATGTTTGAACTCTGAAGTTGAAATTAATTCAAATTAATTAAATATTAGTTAGGTATGCTATGTATGAACAGAGCATTTGTAATTTTATAAATTTCAGTAAAATTATCCGTTTGCTTTTTTGTGTTTATTTATAGCAGGTATAGAATCCATGAAAAATGTTGAACTACCTTGTTGTTTGGGTAAGTACCTACCTATCTTTAATAAAAAACAAAACACCTGAAGAAAAAAATGGTGAGAAAGCAGATGAAATAACTAAAATACGAATCAAGCGGAATCAAGTTAACCTTCCTCGATGACTTATTTCTATACCTTCTCCTTCCAGATTATCGTATGAAATTATTTTATATGGAATTGTACACAGGTGGTCGTATTATTTACGGTTCACTACAGCGAATTCCACTAAAAACATCATTGAATAACTAAATTACAAAGAAAAAAAATGCGCGTTCTCCTGATGATTTCGATTTTTTATTTTTCATCGTCTGGGTGGTATTGGACTTTTTTCGAACTTTTGTAGGTTTCTTCGGAACATTTCCTTCAGGACTATCTGCTAAGATTTTGTACAGAACTTTCAGGGAAATATAATATACCGAAAGGTCGAAAATAAAATAATATTCTTTAGTAGCGGTATTAACGGTTATTCATAATACGTATCAATTCAATTCAATAAATAGGCACATGATGGTAGTGCAATAATTTCTTATCATTTACGCAAAACCTTGAAATATAAATTCATAATAATTTCATGCCTTCATGTGTGGAAATGAGACATCTGTAATTTTCTCACATGTATCCCCAGCAAGCACGGCACTGAGCGGAATCGAAGATATATTATTTGGTTCTTTGCCAACCGCTCTAGCGATGCGCGCGCATTCTACCGGGATTATAGACGACCGCGCTGTCTGCAGCCAGCGCTTCAACCTTCCGCGGTCAATAAGAGAGGAACCGAAAAAGTTATGCCCGGCGATGCGAGCCGGGCCGATTGCCTCCCCTCTCGTCGTTCCCCCCGCGCCCCCCTCTAAGGCCCCTTTCTAATTAAACTTCGCATCATTAAGAGGGAGCCCCGGTCGTGTATGGCGGATTATTGAACTCGGCGGATAAAATGATATGGAAATTTGTACGGGGGCGAACGAAAAGTAGTATGAGTAGAGAGTAGAATCGATGAGATGAGAATACACTGCCGCCCTGAAAACTTGTCACCCTTTTGTGGCGGATGAAGAAAATGAGAACCGATATACCTTACCTATACCCAATACAGATCAAAGTCTATGAGAATGAATATACAACTACAGAAGGAAAGTTAGCTCGTCGTTAAGTGGAAGTGACGTCACTAACGGACTTCATTGGCAGTTGTTTACATGTGAATTGCTGTGTTTGGGCAAGGAATACCCAATGTGTGATGTTTTCAACAGTTGATACCTACCTTATTTCAAATACTAGTAGGTAACCGAGGTCTGGCAAAAATATGTCTCATAACTCTTTTTCATATTTATGGCTGCAATAACAATCGCGTGCACCAAAATTCAAGGATATTTGTGTTTGCATTGTTTACTACGCACTGATCTTCCGAAAGGCACATATTTTCTTGTTGTTGTTGTTTGATTATTGTATGAACAGAAAATCTGACCCAACGATAGCCATTTTACGCACCAGTGAATTATAGCGCTGAATAACCATTATTCACTGGTGTAAAAAAAGGCTATCGTTTTGCTTGAGGTAGTACATTTATTATGAATATTTCATACAACAGTCGTGGATAAAAATTAGTTCATCAACTACTTTACGGGAGCTCTCAGTTTGACGGACACACTGTATGCAAACACTATGTGTAACACACTTTTAATTCAGCCTCGGATTCGGCTTTCCATTGAGATTAAAAAAAAATTAATAATAAGTTCAAAAAAAATTCCAATACCTACCTCCTATCCCTATCCTCCCTAGGAACGCACGATGTTCTTTAAACATTATAGGGATTCCTTTTCGTGCACTCCAAGCGATAAAAAAAATATAGGGTGTCCTATTTAAATTAATTGTCGAGGACGTCATTACTCTAAAGTGGATCACCCTGTATATTCGATATCTTCTTATAAATGTGGCAAATTGAAAATAAAAATCGACTTGTTTCAGGAGATCCCTCTGAAATGAAAATTTTGGCTAAAAATGAATTTATTCAGTACTTTTCAGTTGATGTTGGTATTCAAGAATCGTTCAAATGGAGGTGAAGTATATTTTATGGGCATTCAGAATTTAGAACAGGAAAATGCAAAAATAAAACGAGTTGATTTGTCGACATTCACAATATTTTTATTTTTTCAAACGGTTTAGATCTTACCTCTGATTTCAAATATATATACTTTAACTTTATTGAGGGTATCTGTTATTGAAAAATAAAGATTTTTCGGAATATATCTAGGGCAAGTGTTGAACGTTCGACGACAGATAATGCTTGCGATTTCTGGCTTCATACAGGCTGATTCACGGTGGATAGCATATTAGATGTGGAGAACGCAATTCAGGATTATTCTGAAAAGTTGGTACCTTAGATAATTGGTTGTGTTCTATCGACCTAAAATATTCTCAGCACCGGGACGTTGCCGCTTATATTGAAAAGTAGCAACAACTTTGATTTTTTCATTGGTACACCCTGTATATTATTCAATTTCCATATTCTTCCTGGGGAGCTGATTTCATTGACCTATAACACTTGCGGTCTAGCAGTAATAATTACAGAGTTATAGGACGTGAAAACTCGAGATTTTTCAACCTAGGGAATTTTTTGTGTCGAAGCTATTCATAATTGGTCAAAACGGTTTCCATCTCCCTATCCCAACATTTTATTCACTATCAATTGATATTTTATCGAAATTAATAGAGGGTGGTTCAGAATTAGGATTTTTGACCACCCTGTATCTATTTCAATTGAATATCAAGTACGTGAAAAGTTATTACAGGGACATGAAAACCGTTTTGAACAATTATGAATAGTTTCGACACAAAAAAGTTGAAAAATCCCGATTGTTCACACCCTATATCTTTGTTATCATGCCCGCTAGACTCCAAGTGTGATAGATCGATGAAATCAGCTCCTCAGGGAGAATCTGAAAACGGAATGATATACAGGGTTGAAAAAATCAAGGTTGATGCTACTTTTCAATATAAGCGGCAACGACGCAGCGCTGAGAATATTTCAGGTCGATAGAGCACAACTAATTATCCAAGGAACCAATTTCCAAAATAATTCTACGTTGCTTTCTCCAGAAACGTCTAATGTACCATTCACCGCGAATCAGCCTGTATAGCTGCCTCATAATCTAATACTTTTCGAAAACTGACAAAGATAACCTCAATAAAGAATATATATTTGAAATCAGAAGAGCTGTACCGTTTAGAAAAATAAAATACAGGGTGCTCCGTTTAAAAAATACAACTTCATGTAAATTTTTTAGGTTGATGCTTTTTGGCATTTCCTAGTACTAGATTCTGAATGCCCATAAAGAATAATTCACATTTGCTCATTTGAACTTTTCAGTGGGACCAATACCAAATGAGATAATTGAGCAAAATATAAAACACCACCCTGTGCATATATACATACAGAGAAGTGCAAAAGAAAACACCCTGTATTTTATTCCATAACCGGATCGGGATTATCCTAACGAATTCAACGATACCGGGTTTGATAGGGTTATTTCAAACGATTAAGAAGAAGTCACGGAAACCATCCATCCTTCTCAAAGTGGTCCAATATTTTTTCAAAGAAAAAACAGTAAATTACAAAGTCGATCGACCACAAAAATTATATTAACATCATGTTTGTTAATTACCTGCATGAATTTCCGGCTTTTGATATAGCTTTTAGATAAAATTATGTCCATATGTCTCCTTAAATATTTTTATGTGTCTGAAGATGGCCGTTGAGCCGAAACTAGTCACAGACATGATTTGTTAATATAACTTTTGTGGTGGACCGACTATGTTTTACTGTTTTTCCTTTGGATTAGGAAGTAATTCGCGTTCAAATAAATTTCCATAATATTTTCAATGCAATATCGAAACATCTTTCTCTCACTCATTCAGCATACCTATGGAAACATAGAACGCGAATATCTTCGTAATCGTTTGAAATATACATATCAAACCTGGTATCGTTGAATTCGTTATAAGCCGTAACCGATTAGGGTATGAAATACAGGGTGTCCAATTTAAAAGCCAAAAGTTGGAGTCGTTTCCGGTGAAACCGGAACTGACATAACAAAAATTGTTTCTCAAATTAATGAGTATTTGGTATACATACTACCCACCCATTTTCAAAATCCGATCTCGAATGATTCAGAAGTTACAGTAATGGCCGTTTTTTGTGCACCTCTCTGTATGTGTGGAAATACCTTATTTCATTTCTGACTAAACCAATCAATGTTGAAAAATCTCAATTTTGAACACCCTATATCTCTGTAATCATTTCCGCTAGACCCCAAGTGTGATGCATTGATCAAATCAGCTCTTCAGGAAGAATCTAAAAATACAATGAAAAATAGGGTGTTCCTTTTGAAAAAATCAAATAGTACCCTGTAGATCGCTTGTTCCGAGCACCTTGTATTTTCTGATGTAGCGGAAAAAAACTTTATCGAAAATCATTCAAGATGATATTTCAAATTTTGAAATCGGTTAAAAAATAACTGAGCAAGAGGGGGGGGGGCATTTATGGTGAATCACCCTGTACTGTAGATACGCGCATAGCTCAGAACGACTGTAACAAAAATGTTCAATTTTTTTAATAGGTACACCAACCGTGTGAAACCGGGCCGAACAGCAAGTTGAAAATATGGCGCAAACAGCAGTTTTTTTAATGGATCCCCTGCATATTATTGCAATTTTAGATTCTAGCTGAAGAACTGATTCCATCAATGCATCACACTTGGGGTCTAGCGAGAATGATTACAGAGGTTTAGGTGTTCAAAATCAAGATTTTTCAACTTTAGGATTTTTTTGTGTCGAAACTATTCATTATTGGTCAAAACGGTTCGATTTTGAACACCCTATATCTATATTTCTGTAATTATTGTAATGATTCCCAATCCCGAAGTGTGATGTTTTGATGAAATCAGCTCTACAGGTAGAATCTAGAATTGCAATAATATACAGGGTGATCCATTTAAAAAATCTACTGACTGCGCGATATTTACAACAATATGGTAGCTACCAAAAACCCACATTGGCCACTGTGTCAAACAAAAAAAATCATAAAAGTCTTGGGAGACATAAAAAACTTCTAGTCTAGTTAGGAATAAGGTGAGTTTCCACACATATGCACAAAACCCTGTATCAAATAAATACCTACTACTATTCAAACTTCGGAATTCATTATTACACTTTCAGATCAACACCCTGTAGGTAATAATAATCTTGAAACTGTGAAAAAATAAAACTATGAATGTATGTACCTACTACCCAAGAGACTGAGCTCGAGGCGGAGATATCCAGCAAAATATTTATATAGTAGCATTCAAATTGTTAATGTGGTGAAAAATATCTAGGCAGGGTTACTCATTTCATCTTTCCGATTTTCTGAATAAAAAAAATCAACCACTCAATTTTTTTGAAAAATAATTGAATCACCCTGTATAAATAGTTACATTATGCAATTTCATATCGTATCTAGTGGTCATGTGAAATACCTATTATATTAATACCTATAGGTACCTATTATCAGTGTACATGAGACCACCACTTCAAACTCCAACATCCAAGATGTACTTAAATAACAATTTCGCCATATTGAAACCTCTGTCTGGAATGTCAAGTGGCAAGTGATGATTACCTAGTTTGATTAATATTTCAAGTGGAAAGTCGAACTACCAAACTAGGTAGGTACCTACTAATGGGGTATTCGTAGACAAAGTACAGTATTTTACTCGCTTATATATGGTCATTTTTCGGTTAGTTGAAAAATGTTCTTCATCGATAATGAACCCGTTGTTGAATTGGGTAGGTACAGGATGTTCACGTATATTTTGAACCCCCCCTTGACTATTTTATTTATCATCGAATTTTGTTTTCCAAAGAACAGGCTTTTATAATCTTTCCTGTATATTTTGAATATGTTAACAGAAAAACAATTGAACATCTCTAAAAATGCAATAAAAGACAGGGTGTTCCATTCAAAATGTATACATCTTGTCCATAAATTTATTTTGAGATTTTCAATATTGTTTTTCTGTCAACATATTCAAAATCTACAGGAAAAATTAGAACTGTTCTTTGAAAAAAAAAATCGATGATAAATAAAAGTTTCAACACAACAAAATAGTTCGAAACATACGTGTATGTACCTAATTTATTAATTAGTTTAGGTACTAAATTTTCAATTTTCAGAAACGCTGGACTACTAGGTGTACCTACCTAACATTTGTTGATTCACAAAATACCTAGGTAAGGTACCTAGGTACCTACTACAATAAAAATGGCCAACTCCCGAAATAAGCGTTTTCTTGAATAAAAGCTGCCTACCTACGCTTACCTGGGTAGGTAGGAAGCATGACGGTAGACACCAGACAGTCATGATCAAACGATCGAAGCCATTATCAACAATGAAACAAAAACCGACGGTAGGTATTGGTATGGCTTGTAATTTCGCTTGTAATAATGGTAATAGTAATACTCTATGCATAAAAACCGTTAGGTAGTCTTGTAATTTCGCTTGTCATAAAGGTAATAGTAATACTCAACGCCTAAAAACCGTTAGGGAGCTATATCGCCTATCGCCTAACAGTATAATAATATTGAGATACCTATGTAAACAAACGCCCCAAACATTGGAATTAATTTGAAAATGGAAAATCTGAAAACTACCAAATTCAAAAGTACCTGAATCCCGCTCCAAGAGATAAAAAAATATATAGATATACCTCGCCGCAGCTCGCCGTAAGTATCACCCATGATACTAAAATCATATGAGTATCACCTACCTACCTATCTTTATGGATAATATGTTTTTGGGTGGGTAATATAGGTATTATACCTATTCTATTTTACTAGTTATAATTATGTTGAACTACTTAGTGCATAGTGCATCTTTTGATTGTTTTGTTCCATCTCTCGCAACGCCGCCTCGTTAGTACCTAGCTACTTATCAACTTTTCAAAATGTGATGAAGTCAAGTTTTGATTAAAATCAATTATTATTATTAACGACTTCAATAGCATTCACGAAAATATAAATTATTTATGGCTATTGGGTAACTTTTCGAGAATTGAAAAAGTATATCGACATTATTTGGCGGCAAAGTTTCTCCTAAGGAAAATGATAAAATCTCGACAAAGGCGTCATTTATGCCTACGTCATCACTTAAAGTAAATGTAAATTAGTTCAAGCTACTCCCAATTATCAATTTTTATCAAAAAAGTCAAGAAACTGAGGTAAAAACTAAATATTTTCAATACCTTAACCCCATATACCTTATACATGTTATATGCCATAAGCTTTACACAGCATAGGGAAATACAGTGCAAATGGAGTCCTATACCGCTGTATAGCTTTCCATATGAACAAAGCCAATACCTTGAAAAATTAATTTGAGAACTACCGTTTGCGATTTACGCACGAAATTTCACACAAAAATCATAAATAAAATTAGGTATTCGCACAAAATATCCCGACGAAATAGGGTAATCGCAAACGACCAAAATAAATTCAGACCTACGCCTATAACTAAACCAATGTATGGCAGCCATTTGCTATACCAGATATACGTACACTACACAGCAATTCACGGTTCGGTATTCACAAATTATTAAAGATTTAAGCCGATTGCTCGACACACAGTTTTACTAAGAGGTAAAATAGCTGCATAAAATATGAATATGATACCCTGACAATTTCTACTAACAAAATTATAAAAGAATTCTTACCTTACGAGCTTCCAAACTACTATAATGCACGGCTTCGGAAATTTCGTATTTGGAACCCCACGCCACTTGTGTGGTGGACAGAGAGAACAGTTTACAGCTCGTAGTGATTGGCCCTTTCGAATATAGCGCAAAAACGAAGCCAATCGTAACGGTCTTGTGTAACTTCGTTTGTGTTTCGTTAGGAATCTTTTTCGTGGCCAATAAAATTGGTCTCGGAGTAATAAGGGAGCTTCGCTTTTCTTGTATAGGAGAGAAAAAGGCGGGAAACTTGCTCTGCTTATAGATTTTGATCTATTGCAAGACGGAGACGCAAGAATAGAATAAAAAAGGTATGAATAGGCTTTGTAATAATTTTGAAACATATTGGTATGACGCACCCATCAGACAAAAAAAAAGATTAGTTAATATACAGGGTGTTTCATAATTGAATGCTGATCCTAAAGGGCGATAATCCTTGGATGATTTTAAGAAAAAGTCTTCATGTGAACATAGGTCCGTAACAGATTCGTTTCTGAGATACAGGATGTTGAAATTTAACAAAAAAATCAGTTATTCCCCAATATCTCTGGAACCGCTCTGGGTTTTTTCTTCAATTTTGGTACATGCCGAGTATGAATAGAAATACATTTTTTCCATAATGAAGGATTTCTTAATTTCCATCAGTGGCGTCCCTGTTAACATACCCTGTCATATTTTTCATCAAAATAATAATACGCCACTGTCTTTTTTCCAAATGAATATTATTTTTGTAATTATCCTCTATCTTCTCATAAAAATGGTCTCTTGTCTTTTTCTCGTCCGGCGAACGGTTTTTGAGTTAAAAAATAAAATGCATTCATTTGCTTGTCCCTATTCGATTTTTACCGATTTTTACTCTTAGTCATAATTTCACAATAATTGTGGTAACCAAAAGATCTGAGCAATATTTTTATAATTTTATGGTAACTATTTTTAAGTATTTGTAATGAAGAAAAAAGCCAGAGCGCTTTCAGAGATATTGGGGAATAACTGATTTTTTTGTTAAATTTCAACATCCTGTATCTCAGAAACGAAGCTGTTACGGACCTATGTTCACATGAAGAATTTTTCTTAAAATCATCCAAGGATTATCACCCTTTAGGATCAGCATTCAATTATGAAACACCCTGTATATATTATATATTTCTTTTTCTGAATGAAGCGCTGCCAAAAAATGAAAAATCGTTATTTCATTATTTCACAAAAAATAATAGGACTAAACAGACTAAACGCATACCGATTTGGCTCTATCAAAATTAATACATATACCCAATAGGTATTTTTTCTGTGACGTGAAAAAATTTTGAGATTTTATCCCTGTTACTTGAGTGTTGACATGTAACAAAATGTCCATTTTTCAATGTTAGTTTTTTTCTGTGATGGGAAGAAAAATTGACATTTATTTTTCTCGACAGGTTACAACTAAAATGTCGCTTTTCAAAAAATTTCTTTTTTTCCCATGGGGGATCAAGTGGGGTCATCTTCAGTGATATACACTGATCGCCAACAGCCATGGAACCTTCCCAATTTATCCGGAAAATTATATTAGGAGTCGAAATCTCGGTCGAAATAGGTTGAAAATCAATTCGGATACGGAATCAGGACACCCAATACACTATAACTATTCATATTTTTCCTGGAAATTTTTCAGTTCTGAAAAATTCATTTTTGTCTCACTTTTCATGGAAACACCCCCGTATCCGTGCCCGTATCTTGACCAAGTGAGGTAATCTTCAGTGTTATATACACTGCTCGCCAACAGCCATATGGAACCACCACAATTTTCGGAATATGATATTAGGAGGCAAAATAATTCGCAAATCAGTTTGGATTCGTAATCAGGACGGCCAATTCGATTACTACTCATATTTATCTTGGAAAAAATTCCAGTTCTGAGAATTCTATTTTTGTTTCACTTTTCATGGAAACATCTTACGTAATTATCGAGTTAGGATTCTTAAATTTCCGCAGGAGCAAGAAATGTTCCAAAGATACAGTCAACGTGTATATCACTGAAGATGACCCCACTTGGTCATATAGTAGATTTTCGGTATCCTAACCCAAAGATATGTAAGATACTGATGTGTTTTCCATGAAAAGTAAGACAAAAATGAAAATTTCCGAACTGAAAATTTTCCAGGAAAAATATGAATAGTTAGTGAGTTGGGCGTCTCCGAATTCGACTTCCATTATCATTTGTCCGGAAATTGGGGCGGTTATCCATGGCTGTTGGCGAGCAGTGTAAATCACTGACGATGACCCCAGTTGGTCATAGAGAGCATTTTTGGTATACCACTCGCTCCAGAAAATTTCAGGATCCTTATCCTTACCAAACGATTGCGTAAGATACATGAATGTTTCCGTTATAGAATAAGTGAGACACACTGTATATATATCATATATACTGTTTATATCCCCTCGGTCTTATAGGTTTGTCGTCTAAGGCCAATATTTGCTCCATTTGCTTGGACAACCTTGTCAAATTCTGGAAACATCTCTTATTGACGTCCACCTTCGCTGGGAGGGATAGGGGCTTTGGGGAACGGAAATCTCAGCCGCTTCGCAGAGGCTAACCCCTGAGGTGTTGTAGTGGAATTCGTGCCAATGGGATGCGTGGTCCATGGGAGATGTATACTGCTATTGTCGTTCTAGTTGACAACCTAGTTAGGTAGTTATAGTAGGCAAGAGCTATCCTCATCCTCGCACTAGGCCGGCGCCTACTAGGTTTTCATTTATATCGACAATGGTACAGCTGAGATGTTAACGAGCCCTCCACAGAACCAAGCGAAACTCTGGAGTAACAAAGCCTTGCCTCAGTAAAAAGCCCTGCATGCTGAGGTATCGACCACCATGCACCGCATTACTCATAGGAACCATATGTCGGCATAGGATGGGGTGGAATCTGGGGGCAGCCGTAAGCAGTCACCGGTTCCAAATCCTCTGGATTTGCCGGCGAAGAGAGTGCGAATAAGATGTCTGGAGCGCAGCGCAGGAAGCTAGTGATCCAGGCGGCTTTGGCTCGTGGGGAACCGATAATTCCTATAGGGAGGCGGTGATTACAAGAAACTATCCCGAAGACAATAAGCTATCTTTGGAGGAGGTGAAGCAGATCCAGCTTCTCATTACGAGTGAGATCTGTAGATGTGAGCCAGCAGGAACTGGCAAAAAATTTGCAGGCAGCTACCCCCGATCTGGGGCGCTGTTCCTAGCCTGCGAGAATGAGAAATCCAGAGAATGGCTCAAGAGGAAGGTTTCTATGATGATCGAAGCCTTACGAGGGGGCCGCCCTTAGCGTTGATGACGCTAATAAGGTGGTCAAGACTCACAATAAGATTTAAGTGTGGGTGCGAACCGAGTTTCTGGACGTGAAAGAGCCGGCTAGAATCATCAATTTTGACAACAAAGAATTACCCTTATTCTTGGAAGTTGGCCAAGAGTGACTTCAGAGCGTATCTAGGTCTGTCACAACTTAACTTCAGGATGGTGAACAAGAAGAGTGCTGAAGATGCTGCAGGTATAGGTACTTCAAGTAAACCTGCAGCATAAAAAGGCTGCGACAGCTGCCTTATTGGTAAGGTACCTACTGTCCCGATGAGAAACTGACATAGCCCTGGATTAATGGGGGCCTAGTCTCAGGACTGGGAGAAGCCAAATAAAGGTAAGGTAATATATACGATCCAACGGCAGGGAATGTATAAGATCCTGCCTTTTCGTTAGGAATGAGCTACATATGCACTGAAACTGCTAGATTTCTGTTCCCAGGCATATCAATGGGGCGAAAATGAGCAATGAGCTGAAAATAATGATTAGAAACGGTATACTGATGTAGAGGTATATAGCATCCTGTGAGCTGCAGGAGGTAATAATAACCTCATATATCGCAACTGTCCTTTAGTTAGGCGTAACAACAGCAAAGAAGTAAAGAGCTTATTAGGCTAAGAAAAGAATCACGCAAACTTTTCAATGAGGCGAAGAAAACTGGGGAGTGGGGGTAGTATATTCTATCCCTCTGACCAATTCCCTTTCCAATAATCATAAGTATAGAAAAGCACTGTTCTTGTTCATAGAATAAAACATTTGTTATGTATTTTAACATGATAACCCTCCCATGCTTCATGAGGGAGAAATGCAAAACAGGCAGCCTATAGCTGTTGCCTAGGCGTTTTTTGCTCATGTTCACAGGAGAAAAAAAAATCTACGAAAAAAAAATTGTTATACTGTATCATCAAATCTTTGAATAAATCTTGAAATCTTGAATCTTGAATTATATAATAAACTGATTCGTAGGGATATAAGGGAATCGTCGTGAAGCAGTTTCTGTGGAGAGGTGGACCTTATTGAAAGTTTATATATGGACTTGCAGAAACTTTCAAGGTCAATAACTTACGTAACGAAGTGCGATAGGCATTTTTTTATATGAATATATATATAACTCCTAACATTATTTCGACCCACTCTATCAGCATTGCAACTATATACCTATACCATGTATTTATTGAATAAATAGAGTTTTTATTACCTTTGAAATTGTTTTAATGTATATGTTTCTGGAAATGCGACTTTCTCTAGAACGATAATACAAGATATCGATTCAAATAATAATATTGTAGAATTTTCATTGTGTAAAAAGATGAAGGAATAAAACGGTGGAAGCATTATTTCAAATGTGTCACCTCTGTCAAAAATGCCTCCATTAATACGAAAAAAAAAATGTCCTATATATAATCACTGAACAGCAGTTTACATTTCGAAAGGAGCGTTATTTTTAGTACGAGTAAATTTTGCCCGAATATTATTGATACACTTTTGTATCAGTTTTATTTTGAAAAAACTGGATATTTTTCAAAACTTCATCACCCTGTATCTCAAAAGTTAAGACTTTTAGATTTTTAGAACATACGTTCATATGCAGTTTTCTTCTTAAAATGAGACAAAGAATCACCACCTCAAATATTAGCACGTTTTTAAGGAACACCCTGTATACACTTGGTACATAAATATGTCGTCTCCCGCCTGACGCCTGACGGTATGCTAGACACTGCTTCGATTTGTGTATCCAGATCAAAATCAAAGTGGGCGCAGTGCAAGGCTATTCAACTCTATAAGGTTGCCTCATATTGACCTGCCCTGACGTCACTGTTTCCCCATCGTCTTTTGTCGAACGGCAAAATGAAAATGGCGGAGGTGAAAAACAAAACAAACAAATTTAGCATTGTGCAATCAAGTGAATATTGATAAATTTTGAAGTTTTCCAATATGTTTTTGTGTCCAAGAGATTGTTCACTGTTTTCCCAAAACATGCAGCAAGTACAAAAGACTGAAGACAGAAATCTAGAAAGATAAATGTTCCTCAGTGCTCCTGTTGTACAGACACATTACAGAAACTCAGTCAAATTCTTATTGCAATACCACTCCATTAGGACTGATTACTGTTGGCATTAATAAGGATATGGAGGTTGAACTACTGATAAAGCATTTTTTAATAAAGAAAATGTTATTAGGAAGTCTGAACCTAATGATGAAATCATGGTGGATAAGGGCATGCTGACAAGGGATGTGAAGAAATATCTTGAAATTGATTAGGCCATCATTTCTGAGAAACAAGAAACAATTAACTAAAGAGGATTTCCTTCTGGATAAATTGAATGATTGTAACTCACTGGTTTTATTTCAGTATCAATTTGGAACATATTATTGTTGGAAAATGCAATAATAAGAAAATGAATTAATAAAGAAGTCATCACAATTCATTCCATTTTATTAATGCAATAAAAGTGCAACATAAGGGAAATATCTTTGAGATATCTTCCTCATAACATTAACACAAAATGTATCACAAAAAACTGGAATCTTTATGTAAGTTTTGGAGGAAGAAGAATCATACAAGAAAATTAGTTTCTTTCAAGTTCATTAGGGACATTTTAGGGCCATTATTCCCAACTGAATTTATCCATAATAAGTGTGTCTCTCTTCCTTCCAACTTCACATTTTTTATACCATCTCCTATCAAGAAATGGCATTGTTCCACAAAATGTTCTGAACCTTTACCTAAAATTTTGAGAAAATAATTCAACCTGAATGTAATAAGTAATACACATTATTTAACAAACCTCTATGTAAGGACCTCAGTAAGGACACTTATTTCAATTATTTCCATGGTCTTCCTTCCTGAAAAATAATTTCATATTGAGAAAATCCTAACCATGGAAAATATTGGGACACAAATTAGTTTGCATGATTTGAAATTCAATATCATTTTCAATGAACATTTTGTAAGAGCTTTGGATTCATATTCAACTCCATGCTGAACAAATTTATTTGAAAAATCCTTTAGAAAGAAGAAGTTGATTGCCTTTTTTCCCAAGACTCCTTGCTACATGTAAAAATGAAGTAGCAAGTATAAGTAAAATTTAATAAACTCACCAGTGTTCCTGAGTACAATGCAATAGCTAGTTGTTCACATTGAGTTCATTGGCTTCCAAACAAAAAACAAAATAGACTGATATACCCTGTAAAATTAACTTCAATTATATAAAGGAAGAATGATTTTAGGGGGTCACTTTCCTTCTATTGAAATGGTTTGGCTGTATAATAGATCATTGATTGATCTACTCTCTTTTTTCAATTTTCCACCACTTCTGTTTGTTATATATGCAGCTTCACATATTCCAAGTCTTCATTCCTGAAATTTCATGTATTTTTTACCTGTGTGTGTGATAGATCAAAAGTGCGCCTTCCTACCTGTCAATATAAGTCCCTATAAAATGTGTATACAAAACCATGACATGCCTGCTTCACAGGGACATTCACATTGCCACAGCATGGCCACAGCTCATCATTTTCCTTTGGAATTATCTGAATCTCATGTGGAGGCTGCCAAACAGGCATTTCATAACATTTGTTTGTTCTATATCCACTCTTGACTCCAGTGACTCCACACAATAATATTATGATATTTATGATGTGACCAGCCTTGAATAATACCACACCATATTATTATACAACCTCTCACACTCTTTCAAAGATATCTTCAGTCTTCTTGTCACCCTGTTTTCAACTAAAGTCTAAAATTCGCGATTCTTTCGAATTCAAATTCAAAATTTTTTTCAATTCATTTGACAGTGACACAAACGAAATCAACAATCACGTGGTGGGGAAACACTGACGTCACGCCCCTCCGCGCACCCCCGCACCATAATGCTATACTATGAGGTAACCTTATTGGCGCAGTTGTCATGTCAACAAATAAAATATAAATATTGTTGTCCTTAATTTTATTATATTAATCCTTATTATACTCTAGCTGGTTTTTCATATTACATATTGTTTTTATTGATATTTTTTGCTGGTGAGTATGGATTTTTTTTTATTTCCATGCCTGCAACTTGCCAAACGAGAAGAAACAAATAAAACATTTTTTCTGATAATGTTCTTGACAGAATTTTAGATTTTTTTTTTCAATTATCCAACCTTTTCCAGGAAGTGATTTGGTGACTTTTATGGCTTTATTAACTCGCCGATTTACTCTATTATTTATTTCCTACAGGCATCGTCAAACAGGAGTTTCATCGGGAATCTGATTTTTTTGTCTTATTTTGTTGTAGTATAAAGGTGAATATTGAGCGATTGAAATTTCCCGGGTACTGCGGATGTTTGACGTTCCCCCTCTGCCAATATTCAATAACCCATTGCCCTTGCGCTCAGACGCAAGTCGCGCCATTTGCTAAATCATTAGCTCGTCATGGAAATGGTAAGTTTTTGCCGTAAAATCGTAGAATTTTCAGTATTTTTGACCTATATTTCATTTGATCCCATCGTTTTTTGTATTGAATTGTTGTGGTAACTTATAATGACACCCCTTCAAAGGAGAATCCCCTATTTCAGTGCAGTGGCGCAATACAATCAAGAAAAATGATGGGGTTTTGCTAGAAAAAATATCGATATTTTGGTGGTTATGAAAAATGTGTGCTATAAATGTTTCAGAGAAACTTTTCGCGTGAATAGAATTTCGTGACAAAGAGGCCTAGTAATCACAAACAAGAATTATTTATTCGTATTGTAACTACACAATACTCGCAACTATGGGTACAAATATTAAAGAAGACTTTCCAGAATCAAAAGATTACATCCTGAAAACTGAAGAGTTTGATGATCTAACGGAGAGTATGTTCGATGGGAACGAGAAAAAACCTCTGGAAGATGCTCTATTGGCTGATCCAGATAACTGTGGCATGTGTGGGTGAGTGCAGTTATTGACATTTCATGAAATTTCTGCTAATTCTGCTCAATTTTATAATTTTCAGAGGTCAATTGGTGGTTCCTCGCATGCTGCACTGTTTACATGTGTTCTGTGAGGAATGCTTGGATAAAAAACTTGTTGGTGAAGCTGGAGATGCAGGATCTGCTGATACTTTTATTGATTGTCCAACTTGCAGTCATATTACAATGGTATTACATTCTCATTCCATTCATCTTTATCTTCAGAAATTAATATAGCACAGTATCTGAAATCAATTGAGAAATGGATTAATTGAAAAATGAAGAACATTGCTGATTTTACTAGCACATTAGGATGTCAATTGACTAGCACAGTCCTTTTTAGAAAAGTTGAAATCAGTGGTTGCTTGATTTCAATTTAAATTTATGTCTTCTACTCTACTTCAAGTTAGTTGACTTTTAGTCAGTTTTTTTCAGAATTTTTAATTTTTAATAACTTTTTGTATATCAAAAAAGTTCAAGTGGATTATTTATATTTACATCATGCAGGTATTTATTGCATTTTGCTGTTGTAGTCATGTAGATATGAATGTTTTATTAGTATGGTAGCTAAATGTTAGGATTCTTACAGGTAGGTACCAAAAAACTGGCGGTTCTTCCTTTGGATGTGACAAAAACCAACATCTCTGATGTCTCTAATTCCTCCAATTTGCACTGCACCTCATGCACAGCCAAAGAGTTGGCCAAATCTAGATGCAACACGTGCCACAACTTGCTGTGCAACAACTGTGACACAGCTCACCATTTCATGCGTTGTTTTGAGGCTCATAAAGTGGTTGCTCTTGAAGATATGAGAAAAGATGGCACTAGGATTACAGTACATAAGCCATTGGAGTGTGATGTTCACAAAGGCGAGAATATTATTTATTACTGCACTGGGTGTAATGCTACTGCTTGCTCTGAATGCACTAAAAGTGAACACAAAGGTCACCAGTGTGAGGGAATTCTAGATTCAGAGATGAGGGTACACCAGGAGATTGAGGGGTTGCTGGAGAAGAGCAGGGAGAAAATTGACCAACTCATGAAAGTGACTGTCAGATTAGACAATAACATGGAAGAGCTGGCACACCAGCGTAGTACAGCTAGGGATCTCATCAATGAATCATATCAAGTAAGTTAATATTTCAAGCAGGATAAAAAAACATGATAGTTTTGTCTATGTCCTCTGAAATACATATACCTAATAGTTAGTAGTAGTCATAATCATTTTTCCTTATAAACTATATTACAAAGAATAGTAAGATATGTAAGAAGGAAGGAAAGCTCAAAGTCCTCTCCACAACTTTTTATAGATATGTAAGATATTAAGGAGACTCACAATGTTCATGAGTTTCACAAGAATGTACCTATCTACATTGATTGGTCTCAGAAATGAGACAAAGTAAAACAATATCTAGTAATAGTCCTATTTTGTAGTATACTTAATCAATTTCACATACACAGCAGAAAATTGAAAAGTGAGCTAGGAGAGTTACTGTTACCTTAAAAAAAAATGATTAATTCTGATATTTTGTACTTTTTTATGTTATAGGTGCTATAGAACCTGAAATTTGAGTTATTTCCTTTAAACATGCAAAATATATCAACATTTTCATCTCTAATCCTGTATCCCAAACACCCTGTATATCAGTATAAAATATACTGTACAATTGAAAAAAAATATGTAGGTACTAATAATAATATTCCAATTATTTATTTATTGAACATTCAGTGTTTGAATTGTTTTGCAGAGTAAAAACAGTTTTTAGTAGGTATTTTTTCTGTTGCCTTTTTGAGATTTATTGAAGGTTGCTGTTTTGGCTAGTCAAAAGAAATAAGTGATTTCCAAAATGATCAAATCAGAAATTTCATTTTTCACTGTTACACATTTTGTAATGAAAATATAGTGATTTTTGGATCTGGTTCCAAATCAAACAGTGGATATACAGGACACTACAATGTTTTACCACTAATCAAATCAATTTTTTAACCCGGCTTAGCCCAGGGGGGCTTCAGATGGCCAGATGAATTTTAAATCACTGGCATTCCAATTTGAATGCACGCACGTTTCTTTGGTTGCCTATAGCTTCCCAAAACACTTCATTCTGTGATATTCTGGTGTGAATTCAATCTTTAGTTAGCTATCAAGAGAGTAACAGTGCAGTAAACAGCTTTGGGGTCTGAGAAGCCCCACCTGTGTAACAAAGATATACATCTCATTCTAAGAGATACATGTAAATTCCCATAAGAAAATGGATAATTTTTTGTTTTTTTCATATACTCCATGCTCCTTTTCTAGCTGATGACTTGAACATTTTAATGATTGGTTATGCATGAAATCTTACAAAATTGAGTGTTGTATATTTTTTAAAAAGTTCTCAAAGATAACATGTATTTTTTTATGAGAATTTCACCATTTATATGTCTCATGAATTGGAAATTATAAAAAGTTTCTGTTCATAATCATGAAGTAAATACATCTATAACTCATTTCACATACAAATCTGGAAATATTCCTAATGTTTTTTTTCTCGTGTTTCTAATTATGGGGTACATCAGACCCCACCTGGGTGATAATGTACCGATTTTCCACCTGGGTGACGCCGGGTTATACGCATCCACACGTTTTGCTATGTTACTATCTTCTGTAGAAGATTAAAACTGCTATAGATATGCAGGGTGTAATTTGAGTATGTTGCAAAACTTCAAGAGATGATTTTCGGAGTGATTCCAAGTCGAAAAGTTCATGTAAACATGGGTCCGGAAATACACAAGATACAGGGTATCAAAGATTTGGGCAAAAAACGCTTTTCCGTGAGTATCGCAGAAATCTCTGATCCAATTTTGTTGAAATATTGCAGTGGTATTTGTAGTAGTAAGGTAATAAAGCCATTACCAGATTTACGGAAAACCTATTTTATAAAAGTTTGACACTGTGTATTTTGAAAATTATGCATTTTTGGAGCTATGGTCACATGAATTTCTTGTCTCATGGTAAGGTTAGGTTAGGTTTCATATGAGTGGGGCGATTGTGGCTCACCCCTAGAGACTACTAAATAATACTCGAAACCTTCTCCATGATGAAGATGATTTCATGATTTCGAGTATTATTTAGTAGTTACTACTTTACTCCACTTTGAGAAACCATGAACAGTCCTGTGAACACAGATTCGGTTCCCTGTTTGGCGAGGATGTCGGCTTTCTCTCCACCCCTTGATGTCCAGGTACCCACAGCAAAGTAACTCTGTTGTTAGCACCTAGGCATTCTATTCGTCAACTCTAGCACACAATTCAATTGCGAAGACCTCACCGAGATTTATTGAGATTTCCGTCTTCGGTTTTCTGCTGAACACACCGGCTCCTACTCCAAGCGGGGTTTTCGAACCATCTGTGTACATTACGTGTTCGGTCTCTGGGAATTGGATTGATCCTCTTACCAAATCGTCTCTCTTCGGAAAAAGGACTTTGAAATACTTTTTTACGTGTGCCTGCTCTCTCCATATACCATAAATCATCTGCATAGCATTGGAAATCCACCCCCTGCATGAAAAGATCGTTCAGTAGAGAGTCAACTAGAAATGACCACATAAGGGGGGAAAGTGCCTTGTGGACAACCTTTTGTCGCTCTATTGACTCCATGCAGTGATGATATGACCTACCGATTTCCAATCATGGTTTTGATCCAGTTGCATAATTGACTGCTAATTCCTCACCGCTCATTCCACTGACTGGGGTGACCACCTTTGAGGCAATCTTCCAGTCCTCCTTTTTTGGTCGTTTTTGTTTACTAGAGGTCTATTCGTCAACTCTCTAGCACACAATTCAATTGCGAAGACCTCCGCCTGAAAGATTGTAGCATACTTACCGAGATTTATTGAGATTTCCGTCTTCGGTTTTCTGCTGAACACACCGGCTCCTACTCCAAGCGGGGTTTTCGAACCATTTGTGTACATTACGTGTTCGGTCTCTGGGAATTGGATCGATCCTCTTACCCACTCGCCTCTCTTCGGAAAAAGGACTTTGAAATACCTTTTTACGTATGTCTGGGTATCCAACATGTCAGGAATCGTTCCTAAAGTTTGGTGTTTTTATATTTCACACATTATCCCGGAGTGGTGCAGCAGTACTATTCTGACTTCCCTCTCCAAGACAATGCGGAGGGTAGTGAGGTTAGGAGTTTTTCCATCGCTGCAGTTGGAGTGGAGGACATGGCCCTTGTACTTGCTAGGCCCTGACTGTCTCCTGCCGATTTGGTCCACCAGACTACCAAGCCATACGTCAACATTGGTTTTATCATTGTTTGGTAAATTCAGTAAATCTGTTTGGGGTTCGTTCCCCATGAATTGCCGCATACCTTCTGTGATTTCATAAGAAAAGTCTGGCTTTGTTGATGTGGGCGTTCCAGGTGAGTCTTTTATCTAGGGTGCCACCGAGATATTTCATCTCCACCGCAACCGGAATGCTCTCTCCATATAGGATAGGCTGACGAAGCTTTTCTAGCTTTCGCCTGTTGGTGAAAGGGATAATTACAGTTTTCCGGGGGTTCACAGACATCTGCTCCCTCTTGCACCATCTGTACACAGTGTTGAGGCCGTTTGAGATCGTCGCATCAAAATTTCCTCTTATTATCACTAAATCATCTGCATAGCATTGGAAATCCACCTCCTGTATGAAAAGATCGTTCAGCAAAGAGTCAACTAGAAATGACCACATAAGGGGGGAAAGTACCCCGCTCTGTGGACAACCTTTTGTCGCTCTATTGACTCTCCATGCAGTGATGATATGACCTACCGATTTCCAATCATGGTTTTGATCCAGTTGCATAATTGACTGCTAATTCCTCACCGCTCATTCCATTCCACTGACTGGGGTGACCACCTTTGAGGCATTCTTCCAGTCCATCTTTTTTGGTCGTATTATCGATCCCATTGAAGCGGAATGCCGGTCGTTTTATCGACCCGATCTCTTGGATCGGATCTGTGGCGAGATATACTAATATACTTTGACAGAACCTCCGCCAAGAATCTCTTTTACCATTCCTCATTTCTTTGTTATTAGCCGTTTGAGATGTGCGGTAAGTGTCCCAACGCCTTGTCTTTATCTCGATTGAAGACGTCGAACTTCTTGTCGTTTTTTGTCCAGGCTATTGCTCCACCAAGGTGTACCTCAATGGTCTTTCTTCTCCTTTGATGGGCAGTTTTCCTAATAGGCCGTTAGAGTCGCGGTGGCTACACTCTCATTCGCCACTTCGATTTTGGCTCTATTTCTACAGATTAAAAACATTAGAAAATGATCCGTATGGTACAAATGCAATGAAACAGGTCATTTATTAAGTGAACATTCAGTGTATGAGTTGATTTGTTAGGAATTCCTCCATGGAGTAGAAGCAGTTTTCTAATAGGAATTTTTTTGTTGCGTGTTTGAATTGTGCGTAGCTATACAGATTTTTTGAAGGTTGATGTTTTATGTTTTGGTATATTCAAAATGAGGTTTCTTGATGGGTAGCAATGGCTGCTTCCCAAAACGTTGAAATCGGAAATGTTGGCTTTCACATTTTAAGATGGAAATTGAATAGTTGTTAGAATAGAGTGCTCTTTATATATTGATCTACATGAATCACGGAATTCCAGGTCAAATAGTATTCTGACAATTCATTTCTGTGAAGTGAAGATCTTCATGTGCGTCGTTGATAGACCCCATGTTGCGATGTTATTTGATATATGGCTGTATGCAAATGCATAGTATAAGTTCAACAGTCCTTTTATGTCCAAAATTGGTTTCATATGAAGGATTGCATAGTATGCTTTATTCAGTTGCTTGCAAACATAGTCGATAAGAGAGGAGAAACAGATCTGAGTCGTGCCATGTACCAAAGAGCTGGACACTTTCACTGAATTTTATATCACTACCGAAATCTATCGGAACTTTTTTGATCATGTGAAAATTGATTTATACTGTCTTGTCAGTGTTCAGAATGGTACTGAATCCGCGATCTAGCAAATTTGCGTGCTCGGCTTCGCAGTCGCTCCGCATCGCAAACGCAAATTTCGCCGATCGTACAAAGTGTCATATTAGATCCTAATGAAACAATGTACTAATTTTCTAGTGTTTTCTACTAGCTCAATAAAACGGTAACGATTAGGTCCCAATCCAGGAAAAAATTCAAGTAGTCGGTTTCTCTGTGGTATTATATGTTATTGGAGGTGCTGGATTCGAATCTGAATTTTGCAAAGAAAATTTCCTGGAGCGTTCCGAGATATTAGCAAAAAACAGCGAAATTTTCGCACTTTTTGTTTTTTTCCCTATCAAAAGTCGAAGTAGATGAAAATTGATCAAAGGGTACTTTTCAAAAAATACCGTTTCTCGTCGGTTTTCGCAGATAATTCATATTTTACGTATTACTCAGAGACAGAGCATCATTCACATATTGGAAGAGCATCAAATTTCCTATCGAGCTCATATTCTGTACGCTGGAATTATAGTTGTTATAATTGCGATACAATAATTCCAAATCTTATAGGGTATTCTTTGAACATTTTGATGAAAAACTGATAAACTATTCAAACTATCGAAATTACCTATTTTGTGATGAATAAGTATTAGAATCTATTCTCGCTCATGTGGGTTCCAAGGCGTCAAGGGAATGAGGCAGCTGATCGCCTAGCAAAAAAGTGCAGAGCTCACATTTTACCTTTCTGTGAGACAAGCAAATGCCACCTTATCACAGAGCTCAGAAAATGAGAATGAAGTGAAAAATCCTACTGCTGTTGAGCAACTCCAGGTAAACGAGAAGGAAAGAGTTCTTCAACAATTCGTAAGCCAGGAGTCTCAGCAAACAAGAGCTAAAGCACTACCCTCTGAGCTATCACTAAAATAAAAATGGGTCTAGAGAGGACTGACACCAGACCGTGGAGCACCTTTGTTCATGTAATGTACCAGTCTAGATAACGCCTGTTGAGGCGAAAAATTCAACCGTCAAGAAAATATTAGGCGTCATTAGAAGTCTAGGGTTATAGAAAGCAATTAATCAGATGAGGGTGATCCTATAATCTAAAATCTAATCGTCACTACATCGTCGTTTGGCAGGGGGCTGGTACGTTACCACCGATACAACTGAAGGACCCGGTTCTGGGGATGGTGGTGCAGGTGGAGCAAATCGTGTTCTCTCCAGGGTACCCCCATCCTCTATACGATGGTCTGGAAGAGAAATTGATATATGCAAGGTAACTAGCCAAATGGTGGGTTCAAGTATAACCATATGAAAGTTTGATTGTCGTAGATGTTAATAGTAGATAAAGCTGATACCTCTAGGTGAAGGAAACTCTTCTAACTATATTTTATGCAAACGTCTGTTAACGAATAACAAGAGGCAGGTAAGAAAAACAATAGTCTTCCTAGTTGATGTGAATATACGTAAGTACAGTGTCATGAGTTACATGCTGACAGAGGTAAGAATTCACATGGCTAGGACTCTTCCACATCAGGCAGTATAGTTCGTTTCTTCGAGGAATGCGTAGATTTGGAATTATCTGCGAAAACCGACCTTGCTGTTTTTTGCGAATATCTCGGAACACTCCAGGAATTTTTTTTTGCAAAATTCAGATTCGAATTCAGCACCTCCAAGAACATATGAGACCACAGAGAAACCGACTACATGATTTTTTTACAAGTGAAAATACCATTTGATTGGACTATACGGCTATAACACAAAATTGCTCTTGTTTTTCTGTGTTCGATACGTCAATGAGGTACTTTGTTTGTCATCAATATTATTTCCGTAACTGATCACATTGACTCTATTGTGATATTATTTCAAGAAAATCTCATCGCTCATGGAATGTCAATGTGAATTTTTCAAGTAATAACAGCTCTGTCTAATAGATGAGCATTACTTGAAAGGAAATCAGATGGCTACAAGACGAAGAAATCGAAAATGCCGCTGTTATCTATTATAGCCGTAGAAAAATTATAGTGTATAACTTGCATGGAATGCTAATTTCCTACTCGAATCTCGTAGGAAATCACTCATTCCGTGCTCGTTAAACAATATACTATTTCCGAGCAGAATGCCAAGAAAGTCATTTGATGACTGTTTTCGAAAAAGTTAATTTTTGAGACGGCTGCAGAAAAAGTATAATAAAGTGAAAAAACTTCTTTTGATCAGAGCTACAAGGCTGTCCTGGAGAAATGCAGAGACGAGGCTCTCGAAGATCTGAACAAGCTGTACCACGAGCGCGAACTGAAGATCATGAAGGAGTCCGACGAGCTGGGCAAGACCATCGACAACATGGAGGACGCTTGCAGGTACACGGCCAGGTTGCTGGAGAACGGCACGGTTCCCGAGAAGATGTACCTGCGCAAAGTTGTGGCTTCCAGATTGACGGCTCTCAACGGCAAGTCTCCCAAGGTAGGTTTGGGTTTTTGCAAAGAATACATTCAAATTTATTCATCTATCCACTGAATAGAAAGTAGGCGTTTGCTCCCTCATTTGAGGAAACAAAGTTGTCAATTTACTCCCACGGGAGGAACAAAATATTAACTCCCGTGGGAGGTGAATTAAATTAACTTCAGCATGCATCCTTTGGTGTCGATATACCTATTAAATATGTGCAATCTAAGTTAAAAGAGTCTTTAACTCTTTCATAAAACAAGTTACAATCAAATCTTTTTTGAATTTCCTTTCATTTTTGTTATATTCTCGTCCTTTCTCAACGGGTTTCATCCTACTTTTATATTTTTTGGTTAAAAAAATTATCGACCCTGGTTTACTTTCCCCAAGGTGGAAAAATGCCTAAGCATCGAATTCAAATCGGACTTCGCCAGCTTCGAGCACTGCGCCCGCGACCAATTCGGCCGATTCTCCACCGAACGCGACCCCGCGAAGCCCTCGGGCCCCCCCGTCTTGCCGCCGCTCGTCATCAACGGCACGTCGCCATCGGGCGCGCCCACCCCCATCGTGGGCAACGGGGGTGGGGGAGGAGGCGCCGCCTCCGTCACGAACAGCAGCCCCATCTCGATGGCAGCGTCGATGCAGTCGTCGTTCGACGGGGAGTTGGGCGGCAATTTGCAGGGGTTCGCCTTGGCGCAGACGCCGCCTTTGCCGCACGTCAATGCCGCCGCCATGCAAGGTAAGATTGACGTGATATGTTTATAATGAGCCTGTTTCGGTTAAATAGTATATTACATAACTAGTATGTAAAGTGACATATTTTGCGCGAACGTACCGAGCTGCAGTGCGGCGAGTGCGGAAAACGAAACGAGCGCAGGTAATGCACTTTCCAACGAGTTTTGTACACTTTTTTCCTACAACCACAAATATTTAAGTTATCGTTCATCTGGAAGAAGAGAGTTACAACTCAAAATTTCATATTTCTGAGTTTTTCTTCAAAATGGGTTATAAATCTTGCATATTTTTATGGAAAATAATGTTACATGTGAGCTTCATTCAGCGGCCGAGAGACGGCGACATGTATCTCTTTGGAAGAATCAAATTTTAGGACATATCAATTGGGAAGACCGTGCCATCTAAGTTTGCAACATTAAATTTGCGAAGATGAGTACTATATACGAACCATCCTTCTCTTCAATGAAGCTATAACTTGAAATGTAACACTATTCCTCCAAAAACTATATATACAGGGTGTTACATAATTCAATACAAATATTTAAATGACATATTCCTGGGGTCAAAATAAGACTTTTTTTTCCTATAAACATGTGTCCTAAAATCCACCCCCTCCAAGCTACAGACATCGCAAGATGCGCAAAAAAAATCTTAAATTTTGAATTGTGGCTACAATTATGCATCAAATATTTCGAAAATTCACAGGCACTTGTATTTTTAGACGATCCCTTCATTTCTTGATTCAAAAATAAGGTAACTCAAATCGAATGGGGTGAATGAGGGTTGCATACAGCTTGGAGGGGGCGGATTTTAGGACACATGTTTATAGGAAAAAAAAGTCTTATTTTGACCCCAGGAATATGTCATTAAAATATTTGTATTGAATTATGTAACACCCTGTATATCATGTCACACATGATTTAATTCAATTAGAAAGAATTATTTTTAGTTGTATCTATTTTCCACATATTCTCCCACTCCAATATTATTTTAGGTTAAATTTTTCAGTGATGTAACTGTTTTTCCGATCAATATAATGAGAGTTAATGTGTTGTACCTCAAGATGTAACTGTATTCGCTGGAAAATAATATTACTTATATCAAATGTTTCCAGATTTGTTTGATTTTAATTTGTGATGAAAAATAATACTGATGATTTACCAACAAAGTTGAAGAATTAAAAATGAAGGCAATTGCTTCTGCGCCACTATTGAGTGGAAAATAAGTAAGTTCAAGAAAGCTGGTTCAATTTTTTCTCCAGATCAGTATGCAAGCATCATAAGAACCGCTAAAAAACTGGTACCCCAGGACTTCAACGACATCAAAAGAATGGCAGCTGATTCATATGTGAACATACCAAAATATTGTTCTATATCAGAGTTCTCAAATTGGACGATAAAGGTGACTATCGAAAAAGTTTCGATAATATATCACCTTTCATGACGAATTTCAAATTTGGAAGAGATATTGGAAATAAATTGAATATAATTTTCTCCTTGAGAAACACTGTATATACCTAACCCATCAGGCACCTACTCTGGTTGGAAATATTCGAAATGAATCGAAAATAATTCATAACAGGAACAAAACAACATATCACAGATCGCTGGTTTCTGGTCTGTTTTCCGTAATTTAATAACACGTCGTTTCTTCGATCTGAAACATAGTTGGTATTATATTTCGAATTTAAAATATATTGAGAATTGAGATCATGACAGTTACATGGAATAAGAAACTGAAATATATATGAAAACTTTTTCATATTCCGTTGCTGAAATGCGACATATTCCTCATTACTCAAAAAATGAGCAGATAGCCAACAATTTTCTCCTGAATGAGGAACACTGTATATACCTCACCCACCAGGCGCCTACCCCGGTTGCAACGAGGGTTTACCGATGCCAAGGGTTGATACTCTCCCCTCGTAAGGGTACCTTTCGTGTCTCCATTGAGACATAAAGGTGACTATCAAAAAATGTTCTATAATATCTCGCCTTCCATAACAAATATAAAATTTGGAAGAAATATTTGAAATGAATTGAACATGATTCGTAAATAGGAATGACAAACTTATCACCGGTCGCTGGTTTCTGGTCTGAATTCCTTTTCTGTAAATTTTTTCGGTCGATTAATAACACGTCGCTTATTCGATCTGAAACATAGTTGGTATTATATCTCGAATTGAAAATATAATGAGAATTGAAATCATGACAGTTACATGGAATAAGAAACTGAAATATATGTGGAAACTATTCCATATTCCGTTGCTGAAACACGACATATTCCTCATTACTCAAGAAATGAACAGATAGCCATCAATTTTCTCCTAAATGAGAAACACTGTATATACCTAACCAACCAGGCGCCAACCCCGGTTGCAATTAGAGTCACTGGATGGTATTAGTTTGATAAGAGTTCGGACACAGCTGAACTTTTGTCCTTTTCTATTTTCTATAATACAATGGTTTAAGTGAATAAAAGAATAAGACATACAGTGTGGTCCAACGAAAACTTAACACCTCGATTTTCCGGCGTTAACATGAAAATGTGGAAAATCGCTCGAACCCGTCAATTTCTGATTCGAGGGGGAACAACTTTTCCGCTGTTTTCATCCCCGTGACTTCAACCCCCTAACGGGGGTGAGCACAACCCCTTGATTTTGAATAGGGATGAGGGGTGTTGAGACACCTCATTTTGAAGATCTTATCGTGTACTATCTGACCGTAAAATTTCGCTCCAAAATATCCATCGATAACGAAATGACAGGTAAAATAGTGGAAGAGTACGTACTTTTGTGATTACTTTATTAAATGTTCGAAATGGGCACCATCCACTTCCATGCAGTAATATAAGTTTTGCTGAAAACGTTCACGTACATTACTCAAGATTTCTGGTGTAATTTGACGGCATTCATTAATGATCCGAGTTCGCAAATCATCCAGTGACTCAGGCTGGGTAGCGTAAATCTTGGATTTCAGGTGACCCCATAGAAAAAAGTCCAGTGGAGCCAGATCAGGTGATCTGGGTGGCCACTCAATATGTCCCCTTCTTCCAATCCAGGCGTGAGGAAAATTGTCATCTAAAAACTGACGCACCGGTTGAACAAAGTGAGGTGGTGCGCCATCTTGTTGGAAAATGATCGTTTGATGGTCTTCTGCATTCTCCAATACTTGCACGAGGGCTGGATAAATAGCGTTCTCCAATAGATCAAGATAAATTTGGCCTGTGAGATTACCGGGTAGAAAAAAAGGGCCGATTATGTGATTTCCATAAATACCCGCCCAAACATTTAATTTTTGGGGGCGCTGTGTATACACCTCACGAAATAATCGTGGATTTTCATCTGACCAATACCGACAGTTATGCCGGTTTAAAATGCCGTTAAGGTAAAATGAACACTCGTCCGAAAAACAGATATCGAACATGTAGTTTTGATTGCCGTTAATTATTTCACTGATCACTTCACAGAACTGGAGTCGGCGATCGGGATCATCCTCATTCAGTTCCTGAACCAATCGTATCTTATACGGATGGAATTTATGTTGTTTCAGGATTCTCATGATTGTTGTGCGTGAAACACCAGATACATCGGACAATTTCCTAGTACTAACGGTCGGATCCATTGCTATATGACCTAAGACAGCCACGTCCCTCGCTTCGTCTCTTTCATGCACCCTCTTTTTGTTTCCAACTGAACCAGTAGCGTCAAATTTGGCAACCAGTTGCACAACGTAAGCAGCGGATACATTTTTTCCAGGATGTCGTTCGTTAAATAAAGCCGCTGTTGTGCGCGCAGAGTCGTTATTTCGGAAAAATAATTTTATCATTTCCACCCTTCTACGGAATACACCATTTTAATTCCACTACAAATTTACAATCGCTTGGACACACTTGTACCGTTCTTAACAATTCACGATAGACTAAGGTACAAAAACAAGGTCCGTCTACTTTTTTGGACAAAAAATTAACCACTCAATACCTTTGAAATGCGTCGGATACGAATAATATTCTCGAGATAAATTCCATATTGCCTCTTTCACTATTTTCGCTGTTATTTCATTATCGATGGATATTTTGAAGTGAAATTTTACGGTCAGATAGTACACGATAAGATCTTCAAAATGAGGTATCTCAACACCCCTCATCCCTATTCAAAATCAAGGGGTTGTGCTCACCCCCGTTAGGGGGTTGAAGTTACGGGGATGAAAACAGCGGAAAAGTTGTTCCCCCTCGTATTAGAAATTGACGGGTCCGAGCGATTTTCCACATTTTCATTTTAAAGCCGGAAAATAGAGGTGTTAAGTTTTCGTTGGACCACACTGTATATTCTGCTCTTTGTCTTTTCAATTTCCGTAGTAGCGCCTGATTGTCAGATACGATTTTAGAGGTTATATTTTCTGTCAAATCAATCATAGCCGTAGATGGGCAATGGATATAGGGTACGAACACCAACTTCAATTTATAGTGATACACTTCTAGCAGATCAACTGTAATATAAATGAAAAGAATGCATGTAACAACATTTTAATATTAGAGAATACACACATATGAATGAACTTATAGCTATAATTCCTTATTGTATGTGGAACTGTACTCCAGTGATAAGTATAAAACATGAAGTTATTAATATTAAATTGAAGGTAAGTATTCTCAATATACAGGAAGTAACATAAGTACGTTCAAGTGAAGAATTCCTGATACAATTTTAAGAAATAAATATAAGCTTGTGTCCGGAAATGCTTCATTTCGGAGATACAGGGTGTTGAAATACAGAGAACAAACCATTTTTTGATAAACATTTCATAGGAGAAAAGGAGTTTGAGTTGAAGTTCTCAGCAACTTCACTTTAGTGTCCTAAGAGCTAAGTAACATGAATCGATATAGAACATATCTCCAAAACGATAACCTCCGCGTAATTAAGGCCCTTATAATAATTCCCTTGATACATAAATAACTATTCACTTTTCACTGTTAAATTTTGAATTTGGTCGGCACCAAAAACGCCATTCAATAATATATCACGTTGTAGTTTGTTTGCTTATCTTAGCTTCGTTTTCAAATTTTCAATTTCATTATGTAATTTTGCGATCATTTTCTCTTTTCCCTTGATTATTTTGTTTTGTATTTCGTGTGATGATAATAATGGAATTTTGTTCTTGAAATCGTCTGCTTTGTGAATTGATGGAACAGCAGATTCTCTCAAACAGATTTTGAAATCTTCTGTTAGAACATGGGCCTAAATATATAGTTTCATTCTAATCAGATGCTGTTATATGAGTAGGTACCTTACAAATTTCGCTCGTCTTCACATTGATTTTCCACCCAGGCCGTTTCATATATCTTCCTTCCATAACCGAATGGTTGATATTTGTGAGAAAATTCAATAAATGATATCAATTCTCTTCAGAATTGGCACAGTTTATTACACAGCAAGTGATTTCCATTGCTGCTTTTTTCTCAAAAGTATAATTATGGAATTTTATTTCAATTCTGACGTTTATAAAATTTATTGTCAAATTCAAACAATTCTGAATGAAAAAGCGCGGGACAACTATGGTGCTCTTGTCACAATGCAAGGTGTGTAACTCAATAAATGTAAACATTCAAAAACCTTAACCGTTGTCATTTCTGTGTCCGAATTCTTATCAAACTAATACCATCCAGTGACTCTAGTTGCAACGAGGGTTTACCGATGCCAAGGGTTGACACTCTCCCCTCGTAAGGGTACCTGTCGTGTCTCCATTGAGACATAAAGGTGACCATCGAAAAATGTTCTATAATATATCGCCTTCCATATCAAATATGATAAGAAACATCATTATGAAATATTAAATAAAAATGCGTAAATAAAATCACCATTGTGGAGGATACAATTTCTTCTCTCACCAAGAATTACTTTTCGTGAACAGTCCTGTAACAAAAGAATTGAATTATTATCGATATATTCATACATGACCGAGTACAAGACAATATGAAATTTGCATTTTGTTTCGTGAGAAATTCGATTCCGAGCACTGATCACTGATCTTCCTCCACCATATTTTTCAATTATTGAGGTTGAATAGTTGAAGTCGCAGCGTGACTCATTGGGATAAGATTATTATCATATGTAGTAATACCACAAGTGATACTATTTTGCCGGAAATGTTTGGCGAATGTTACGACAGCTTGTTGCCTAATAATTTCGCTTCCATTCATTCTGGCTTCCAACATAATTGACGTTTTAACCGTCAAAAATTTTATCGTTGAAAAAATGTGGTTCAATTCGGCTTCTGTATTGGTAGAGCAAGTCCGATAAAATTTTGTAAACAAAAAATATCACTGTAATACATAATAAACCGTGAAAATGGTATCAGATTGATTCTAGAGACCAATAGTGGAATAAATAGTCAGTAGTAATACTATAAGTACTTCAAAATATTCGGGTTATACATCGATAACTTGTTGCATGATTACAAAGAGTGTCAGTTTGACTGTTGAAATAATCCGACCGCGAAGCGGGAGGTTTAATCTGTTGAACTGACACGATTTGTAATTATGCAGGAAGTTTTAAGTTCGAATTGTATTTCATGCGATTATTTTTTGAGTAGTTCTGAGCGAACCTCAAAATTGTACTACTCGCTTTATTTTGTTTGTATGTGAAAATATGAATTGGTTACTATGGAATTAATTCTAAATTTCTGATTGTCGGAGTGACTCTATCTATTTCCACGTGTATTTGAAATTATACAAGGTAGCTTAACTCAATTGAACATTCTGATTGGTTTAAAATCATAATATCATAACAGTGCCGCTCTAAAGTCCTTTTCCCCCAATTAATTTTTGAACCACCATATCGCAACGAAATTTGCAGTGCTCAAGTAGAAGGAGAAAACCTACTCTTTCGCGAAAAAACAACAGTTTAAAGTTTTGCGATGGTGGCTAGACGCCATAAATTATTTTGCTTACATTTTGAGTATCAGTATGATGGTCACTACATAGGGTCGATACGAAACGTCAAATTGACTTTAGGACCTATATGGAATGGATAATTAATTTTTTGGAATGCTATCAGAGGTTTCTCCACTAATTGAATCGACCGTACACAACGAAATCAAATATGCTACTGATGAATGGCTAGCTTGATTCATAATTCTGATGACTAATTAGTTACGGCATCCTTCTAACGGATTAATTCCCGAACAATAAAATTTTATCTATGACAGAAGTTGATATGAATAAGTAGTTCTACAGGGGGTGGCAAGAAATACCGGATGTTTTTCGCAAATATATCAGGAATCTCTATGTTTAGTGCACTCGTAAAATAGGGTTGTCATTAAAAAATATCGCGATGACGTAGTTTTTCAGATACGAACCATTCTTTACATATACATGGTGTAATTAAATTGATGGCTGAAAATATAGGGTATGGTTCCTTAGTTCTTTTTAAGAAGAAACGTTCATATGAACATATTACCTACACCTCCTTGACTTTCGAATTATAGGGTGTTAACATTTTATTTTCTATTTATTGATTGATCGATTGATTCACAATGTAATAAACTGTCGCGTTTATGATTATTTGTCAAATTGAGACCGCAACGTAATCGATCAAATGTCATTATTGCAAATACAAAATAGGGCATTAGCCTACTAGTTGAAAATAATTTCACTATGCCAAAAATGCATAAAAATTGTTTTTATTTTTTTACGCCAAAACGGTTTTTTGAAAGGAAAAAAATCAGGTCAAATTGTTGCAAAAAAAAAGAGGATTTCAGAAATGGTTTTCATTCGGGGAAAAATCTAGCGCGTACAATATTTTTTTCAATCTCCAGGATACATCCCTTACGGACGCCACTGGTAGAGATATTAAAAAATCTTATGCATCGAAAAATGTCTATTGATGCTTAGAAGGTGCATATCGAATTTCATGAAAATATTCAAAACGGTAATGTGAAGTTATGATAGGAAAACGATTTTTTTTTTAAATTTTAACACCATTTAGGTTGAAAGTTGAGAGTTTGAAGGGCATATGATCATATTATGAACTTTTCTTCTCAAAATGAGCTAAGGCATAATATTAGATATGAACCATCACAATGGGAACATAGATGCCTAGAATTGTACAGAAACGCTTCTTACGAGTTACCTATGCAATGGGTATACCGCCGGGCGGTTAAGTAGTCTGCGAGCGGTAAAGTGCTACTTTTGCGTCCAAGATGTGTGTTCCAGTCGTTCCTACAAAAATTGGAGATTACAAAACTTCATTATTTCAAATGGAACACCCCGAATTTTTTAACGTTATCGGTTTCAGATCCCAATTTTCTTAACTTTGTATCATGTCCTATACCTAAATACAAGGTGTTTTTGAAATAAGTGCACATATTCAGCACATTAATATGATTCAGTCTAATTCCTATGATGTCAGATTTTTTTTAATTCTTCTAATTAACGAGAAATTTCATCCCAAAAATTGAACAAAATACGAGAAAAAAATCAAGCACACCACTTTGAAACAATTTTAATGATTTTTTAGTGCCATTCGATAGTACAGGGTGATTCACCATAAATGTCCCCCCCTCTAGCTCAGTTGTTTTTGTACCGATTGCAAAATTTCAAATATCGTCTAAAATGATTTTCGATAGAGTTTTTTTCCGCCACATCAGAAAATACAAGGTGCTCGGAACAAAAGATCTACAGGGTACTATTTGATTTTTTTTAATGAAACACCCTATTTTTCATTTTATTTTTAGATTCTCTCTGGAGAGCTGATTTCATCAATCATCAATATCACACTTGGGGTCTAGCGAAAATGATTACAAAGATATTGGGTGTTCAAAACCGAGATTTTTCAACTTGAGGATTTTTCTGTGACAAAACTATTCATTATCGTTCAAAACGGCTTTTATGTCCGTATCTTAACTTCAGATTCACTATCTACTGACATTTAATGATTGGAACAGATACAGGGTGATTAGAATTCTGAATCTTGAACCACACTATAGATGTTTCAATTAAATGTCAGTAGATAGTTAATCAAAAGTTGAGATAGGGACATTGAAGCCGTTTTGACCAATAATGAATAGTTTCGACACAAAAAAATACAAAAGTTGAAAAATCTCGATTTTGGACACCCTATATCTCTGTTATCATTCCTGCTAGACCCCAAGTGTGATGTATTGATAAAATCAGCTCTTCAGGGAGGATCTAAAAATACAATGAAATGCAGGGTGTTCCATTTGTAAAAATAAAGTATTACTCTGTAGATCGTTTGTTCCGAACACCCTGTATTTTCTGATGCAACAGAAAAATTTTTTCTGAAGAATCATTTCAGATGATTTATCATATATTTAAATCGGTTAAAAAATAAGTGAGCTAGAGGGGGGGACATTTATGGTGAATCATCCTGTACACGTCGAGCTTTCTCAGTGTTTGAAATATTTGCACTTATTTCAATGCCACACTGTATTGCCGTTTTCTATATAAAACGAGTTATACGAAAAAAATCTTATCTATATTTTCCGAAAACTGACAAAGATGACCTCAACAAAGTATATATGATTGAAATCAGAAGAAAGTGCTCTACCGATTAGAAAAATAAAATACAGGGTGTCCCATTTAAAAAATACCAGTTTATGTAAAATTTTAAGGTTTACGAAGCTTTTTTGCATTTCCTAGTAGTGAATTCTGAACGCCCATAAAAATACCTCATATTTGTCCATTCAAAGTTTTGTTAGACCAATATTAACTGAGATAACTATTGAGTGAAATAAAAAGGACCATAAAGAACATAACACTGCAAAATGGCGAGCTATTCGCACTCCACTTGCAAATATGTTCCATTCTGCAACTTGCTATAAGTAACTTAGTATACAATCTTGTTAACATTTATAATTTCGATACGATGTGTTGTCATACTGACAATTATGGTATACAATAGTTATTTATGTGCCATCAAGGACGAGGAACTGTCTATTATAGTAGAGTCTGTAAATTGATAGCCGAGGCTAGCAAGCAGGCGAAACAATAGACAGTTTTCCGCCAAGGTGCATAATCCATTTTTTCGTCGACCTTGAACACTTATATTCACACCACGGTCCTATTCACACGTGAAATCTATCTGATTTCGTGAAGATTTAATTTGACAACACCAAGTGGCAGTTGTTGTCAACTCAATCGCATCGTGCCGTATCATAGTGACCACAGCCATAGATTAAATGGTCTTTTTAATCTATGCCACAGCGGACGAAAAGTTAGTGCCTGCGGACGAACCGTACTTGCCTTCGAAAATGGTCGATTTTTCGTTCGGAAATTAGTACGTAAAATGTCATTTTTTGTATAGATCAACGAAAAACAATATCTATAAAAATCTTTGAAACTTCGATTCACATGTAATCATAACTGCGTGTGACGGCGGACTGCGCAATATCGAAACTTCTTTCTCTGTCTCACTCATTGAGCATATGGAACGTCTGAACGCGAATATCTTCGTAATCGTTTGAAATAACCCATCGAACCCGGTTTCATTTTGTTATAATAATCCCTAATCGATTATGGAATAAAATACAGGGTGTTCCATTCCATAGGTTGAAGTGTAAGCATAGTTTCATACTGAACTTTCGCCTAGTAAATTATAATTTGAAAATTGAAAGTTGAGTAAAACCGAAAAATGAAAAAGTGAGAAAGTGCCCTCAAATAGTGAGCGTATTCGATATCCCAAATTTCAGAAATATAGCTACAAAAACAAACAAAGGAGAAAAGGGGGGTATAACATGATTTTGTGTCAGCTGGTATTGATGAAGAAAGCGAATTTCAACATTTTTTCATCGTTATATGGAGATGTATAGAAGCAAAATAGCAACCACGTGATGAATACCTCCATATTCATATACAAAAACACTTACCATCATGAAAAAATACAACTTTCACACACTCAAATGAAAATGCAATCACTAAACCGAATATGAATTTCAATTTTCCACTCTTGAATCTTGAATAATTCCGAGTTCTTTTCACTTCACTTGAATCGACCGTATGCGATGAAATCTATAACGAAACTGCTGATTGGTTTGATTCACAATTCTAATGACTAATCAGTTACGTCATCCTTTCAACCGATAAATTCCCGAACAAGAATGACTAAATCCTATATTATCGATAGTTGATATACGGGGAGAGGTGAAAAGACATTTAATATACACGGTGGGGCATTACTGCGTCGGGGCTCGATTGGTCGAGTTCTATGACAGCTAGAAACTTGATTCAAAAACGAATGTCAAGGAGACAACAAGGTCCGTTACTAGAAGTTATTGCCGCATGAGAAAAAATCTAGAGGGTTAGGATCACTTTTAATTTTGTCATTTTGAAACGGCTTGGCCGATTTGTACAGGGTGATCAGTTAAGGGTAGCGAGCGGCAATATCTCATAAGATATTAGTCGTATAGGTTTGAAACAAAAAAAAATCGTGATAAAAGCCGCCAAGAGAAATTGCTGGAAATTATTTTTGAGTTTGTCAAACGTCCGGTAGAGGGCGTAACAACCAACACCAAGTAGAAAAATGGATTTTTTTTAGAATTTTGTATAATGTACATTTTTTGTCTAAAACGTTTTGTTCTTTCTATCAAAATAAAGCGGTGGGGGAAGTTCAATTGCTTTTTTAAACAAACCAAGATTTCTTCCGTTTTTTCCGACCGATTTTAGCAAACTTAGGCTCATATGGAAGAGCATAATTTGCCCTACAAAACGCTTATTTGGGTTTGAATTCTTGACATTTGCTGTCGCCGTTAGATGGCGTTAACTAAAATGTTAGCAAATTTTTGAGTTTTTTTCAAAAAAAACAAACGTAATGGTATATCAATTTTTTTATTTTTTGAAAGAGGATAAATTTCGCTATAATTTAATGAGAATAATTAGGGTCTACCTTATTTTGAACCGTTGATATTGACCAGAATATAATTTTATTACATTAAAAAATGGCACGCCACTGTTTTTTATCAAAATAAAAATCAGTTTTGTAATTTCTTATTAGTTGCTAACAAAAAGAACCTCTTGACTTTTTTTCGTTAGACAAGCGGTTTTGGAATGGTAAAATGAAATAGGTTTACCATTGTCGATCTAAATGGAAACCTAGTTAGGTAGTTAGTAGGCGAGAGCATAATATTGTCTGTTCTTTTAAAAAATAAATGAAGGCGTTCAGTAGTACAGAGACATCAATGTGAACCAAGTAAACTAAGTTATTCATTTGTCAGACCTAACCGTAACATTTTTCATGGTCCTGTCAAGTTTGTAAATAAAAATCTGTCATGTGGAATCCCGAAAATGAAACATTATCACGAAGGATATTATCAAGTATGAAAACCATCTACCTATACTTGAATGGAAGCAGGAAGATGTTTAGGCAATGCTGTATTAGTATGATTCATGATGCAACTTGAATTTAAGTTGGAACTGTGGAAACTTCGGAAACTCAATAGTGCTATTACACTTTTTCGACATGCAAGCCAAGCAGAAAGGTAGGGGCTGCTTTTTTCCTTCTATATTTTTGATAAGTTACTCTATAATTCGTGAAATTCCATTATTTGCAGTGAAAACATGTCTTTAGTGATGTAAACCATGTACACATCGGAATCACTATATACTTGAAAATTTCAGGTACATACCTACCTACAGCGAAGAGTACTTACATTAATAGCTTTTCAGTTGAAAAACGGAAAACTATGAGTGATGTGGAAGTATCACATTAGAAATCATTATGTGAGTAATGTTCAGAAGGAATGTACCAGAAGGATGATGATGTTCCAGAACAGAATGGAAAATTTACCATCTGAAATAAATATATAGAAGCACTAAGGTTAGACTCAATCTGGTTATTTCATCAATGTCTCATGGATATTCTGCTCCAAACACAAAATATCATTATATTTTTTATAGATAGGTACCTCCTTGAAAGTCGAGATGCAAAAATATCCAGTTCACAAGATTTTATGAAAAAACACACAAGAAAATGGGGCAGTTCGATGAGCTGAATCCAGATAAGCAGTAAGAACAACGATTTGTTTGCTGGAAATAGCCAGGCATTTCATTCTAGGCTACAAATTATACACACCCCAATGTATATTCAATTTATCCATTTTTCAAGCAATCAATTAGATGATGAGGAACATGTGATATTCCACTCCAGCACACTCAGGACCATTTTCGTAGTGAGCCACTCAGAATTTCACTAGAGTAAAGTGATTTCAAGATTGTATAGGAATCATCCTCAGATATATGGTATTCTATTGTTCAGGGTTCTTTGTCAAGATGCTGGGATATTTAGAATTTTTTATTGGAATATAACTTGTATGTATTGTATGAATGGCAATACAATTTAATTTTTTTAATAAATTGTACATAATTATGAAGAATTATTTCAATTTTTATTCTACTATATAGTTTGTTCTCTTCTGATACCCTGTTTATTGTTGTACAGATGTATTGGCAGATAAGTTTGAAAAGACTATATATATTGTACAAATATTGTATATAGGTGAAGTATTTTTGAAGTAAAACAATGATTATTTTTTATTAAATCATCTTATTGAAGCTACGAACTTCACTAAATATGAGAAGATGTGTCTATTATTGGCACAAATTAAACCACAGGAATATTCAATACCAATATGTATCTTTTTAATTTATATTTAAGTCAACATTTTGAATGAACTTTATTATTATTTATTATCATTCTATAATATCTGTTCAAATGCCCGTTTCCTCCTCAGATGCTTCTTCATCGTCAGGTCCTGTTCCTTAAGGCAGGAATTCCTCTTCAGCATCATATTCCAAACAACATTGCCGAGTCTGAAAATATAAAAATATTGTCCCTAGTTTCAATGTCCTGTACCATTCTGAAATGAATTTAATGACTTTTGACTATGGAACAACTTTTAGAGGAACCAAAGTCAAGTTCTTGGTGAATTTCATACCGAAACTAATAATTAGTTAGTTAGTATAGGTACAAATTTGTTAAATACCATTTTATTTATATATTTCTACCTTGAACAAACTTGGGACCGTACTCTCTTTCCAAAACCGTTTCCTATTCTTCATTGGCAAGAAACAGTTCCCTTAAAATGTTGGAAACATATAGTATCATGTTCGCTTACTTCAAAAACTCACATTCCTGAAATATAAATATCATTAAGTTCCAAATATTATGTGATTCAAGAAAAAAAGTTCACCTTGATATCCAATGAATATGGCGTGAACCCATTGACGCCTCAGGATTTGAGCAAAGAATATTAGGTTAGTTGAATTCACAACAGTGGGGATTGGGGAAACCATGTCTTGATAATTCAATTACACCTTCACCTCCTGGAGTGCGCAGTTTTCAGATGACATTGCAAAATAACACAATCGCACTCACAAACCAATCAACAAACTCTGATAGAAAACCAATACTAGAAGAAATGATTAGGTATAGGTATAATTGTAATTTCCAAGAAAGGAAATCAAAGTTCAACACATCCACAAAGACGAAGTTATTAGTTAATGACAACTGTCAGAAAATAATTTTATGATTACATGAATCTTCTCCATCGTCTTCCTATCAAATATCACGTCAATGATGGAATGATGGAAAGCACGTCTGTGGTTGCGTACATATTGGAGAAAAATAGAAGAAGAGAATATCAACCTAATATGGTCTATTTTGACAGAAACAACTGAGCTTTTTCCATTTTCAGGATGCCAGCGCCACTTGACAGGCAGACAGATTTTGATTCAAAGAACAGACAATATTGTACCTCCTCGCGTACTAGGTCGCCTACTAGGTTTTCATTTAGATCGACAATGGGTTTACATACTGGGCGCCTCATGTAAACTTATATTTTTTCAATCCAAAACCGTTTGTCTAACGAAAAAAAGTCAAGAGGTTCTTTTTGTTAGCAACTAATGAGAAATTACAAAACTGATTTTCATTTTGATAAAAAACTGGCGTGACATTTTTTAATGTTATAAATAGTTATTTATTAAGATTTTAGCTTCAGGTTGTGTTGTCTCCCGACGCGTAGCGGAGGGAGACAAAAAACCGTGAGCTAAAATCTAATATTTTTCCCGTGTAAAATACACTATTTTTTTCTGTGACAGAAGGAAGGACGAATCAATATTGAGAAGATATTACATTATTTCGAAATCTGAAAATTATCGACGTGAAATTTCAAGTTTTTAACAGTAGGGACACCTGCGTTTTATAGGCATCTTTATCATTCTTTTGAAGTAATCAAATATCTGATGTCACTTCTGTCAGTTCAATTCTGTGATTTGATTTTAAAAAATTGCGAATTCAGTAGTTGTTTAGTAATATACGAAACCGCGAAGTCGAATGGAAGATAAAAGGAGTTGCAGTTCTATCTCGGAGACGGTATTATTGACTCATTTTACGGAACTATAGCACAACAAAAACCATTAACAGAGTATATATATGTGATATATATCCGTGATATATAACGCCATCTAGCGGCGACAGCAAAAGTCAAAAATTCAAACCCAAGTAAGCGTTTTATTGGGCGAATTATGCTCTTTCATATGAGCCTAAGTTTGCTAAAATCGGTCGAAATAAACGGGAGAAATCTTGGTTTGCTAAAAAAACAATTGTACTCCCCCCACCGCTTCATTTTGATAGATAGAACAAAACGTTTCAGACACAAAATGTAGGGAAATGGTCAGTAAATATGAAAATGATATCATAGATATACTTTCATTAGACAAAATTCTATAAAAATCCCATTTTTCTACTTGGTGTTGGTTGTTACGCGGACGTTTGACAAACTTGAAAATAAGCAATTTCTCTTGGCCAATTTTATCATGATTTTTCTCTCTCAAATCTATACGACCAATATCTTGTGAGATATGGCCGCTCGCTACCCTCAACTGATCACCCTGTACAAACGAAGCGGTGTTGGATAAAGAATCGAAAGGCATTCAAAACAAGGTACCACGTGTTCACAACCTTTTTCATGCCAAATAGTAGTAAAAGAGGTACCTTTCTGTCTGAATTTCACCCGACCTCGCTAGCTTGTTCCGTTCGAAGGTTGAAAAGGGGGGAGGACTTTTTACGTCCTCACTGTATAATAGCTCACTTCTCACTCTAGAAGTATAATATATTATTTTAAGGATTTTCGAGCATCGCCGAGTACAATTTGGCCCAACTAGCCACCCTGGCCGAGACTTCGCACAGCGCCGCCACGAGCCCCACTCCGGCCGGATTCAACCTGGCCGATCTGCTCACCAACGACACCGCCTACAAGAATTTGGCCTCGTTGGCCAAGTTGGGACTCACCGCCGCCGGTGAGTATAGAATAGAATAGACTATTAGAGAATGATTTGTTGTTTTGTTATGGAGTCGGTGAGGGTTTTTGTGGCGTTGTTGTAGCCTCGAAAAGGTAATTCAACTTGGAATGGGATATCCATAGACTTATTATCTTAAGGAGACCACAAAACTATATATTTGTTATACATGGTATCATCGAAGGTATCACCAGGAGTCCTTCAAATTATATCGAAAATTCCACACCAGTAATTTTTGTACAGTTAAATTGGGTTTTTATGACAAATTACCATAGCAACCTATGTATTTCAATAGACATTTTTTTCTCATGGGTACCCACCAGCGTATGAAATCGGATTTTTTTTATGATGTTTTAATGACAGAATAATATTTATATGTCCTAAAATACTGATTTTGTCTCACTTCAATCAAATCAACAATTGATAGGCCAAGAATCCATTGATGCCCTAACTGCATATACAAGGTGATTATAAAATAGGTGGTCAAACTTTGGGAGCATATAGAGTGGGTGAAATAGTTATGAAAACCTCCGTAACATTTTTTTCTGAAGTGACCCCCAAGAAAGATACAGCCCCTCAAAGGGGGGGCTCGGAGAATGATTTTGTATTATTATCTCCCTTGTATAATGAAAATCTGAAATTTTGTCCATCCACTTACTATTCAGTGCCGGTTCGAATAGCGTTAAAATCACCTCAAAATTGAATACAGGGGTGTGTCAAAATCGGGAGGTAGGGGGTAAAAATAACCCCAAATTTTAAGTGCATCGCAATTTCAGTTTTTTGACATGGAATTATGAAATCTCAGGGCTATTTACATAGAAAAGGTGCTCTTGTTGCATCTCGATAAAATTTTTTTTGTTCAATTTCAATGATGTTATACATGAAACATACTTAGAATTTCACGACGAATTCAAAAATTAAATAAAAAATAAGTGTTTCCGTTCAAAAAAATTAAGTTGATCATCGTGACTTATTTTTGAGCCACCCTGTATAAATGAATCTACTACCATAAAAACCGCAGGAAAAAATAAAGATCGACCTTAAGAAGAAGACCCAAGAAACAGTCCTGACTTTTAAATGAATTTGTACCATGCTATTGCCGCCACTGTATACAATGTGATACCACTACCTGGGCCAGTGTAAGGCGTTATGGTAGGCATAAATTCGAAATCTCTGGTACTGATACGCTTCAACAGGAAGATCAAATTATACTAAGTTGGACGGACATACTGACCTTCATTGGAAATCCACGAAGGTTCGAAAAGGAGAATTAAGAGAAGGAATAGTAGATATATGCGCACATGACGTGTGCAGCAGGGGTCGGCAAAAAAGGCTCACTGGGGCCTACTTGCTAGGCGCCCGCCTTCCCTTTCTCTACTACCACTAGTATGTACCTACAGTGTGACCCACTTCTAATGGAACCACCCCTGTATCTTACGTAATCGTTGGGTAAGGATCCTGAAATTTGCTGGAGCGAGAGATATACCAAATATGCACTCTATGACCAAGTGGGGTCATCTTCAGTGATATACACTGCTCGCCAACAGCCATGAAACTACCCCAATTTCCGGAAAATGATATTAGGAGTCAAAATAGGTCGAAAATCACTTCTGATTTGGAATCAGGACGCCCAATTTACTAACTATTCAAATTTTTTCTGGAAAATTTTCAGTTCGGAAAAATAAAATTTTGTCGCATTTTTTATGGAAGCACCCCCATATCTCACAACTGTACGTCGTTAAGGTTGTCCAAAAAAAAAACGGAATTTAGTTTTCGCGAAATAACATTTTTATGGATGGACCGATTCAATTGATTTTGGTCTTGTTTGAAATAAAATTGACCAAGTTGAAACATCAACTCCATATTCATTGATGATTTTTTTCATAAAACAAAATGACGGACACACCGAAACTTTGCCGAACTTGAAAACTTGCTGCAACTTTTTTGAGTTGCAGTATATGTATTTTCTCGGAGAGCGTGGACTTTTCTGAACAGAACAAGAGGACAAATATTGAAATCCGTAAAAAACGAACAAAAAAAATAATATAAACAAAATGCAAGTGTTTGATTAGTCAAATATCTGCATGAGGATGAAGTTTTGTCTTGTTCAATTCTTTTTCAACCAACATCAATTGAATCGGTCCCTTAATAAAAAAGTTCTGTTTCGAAAACAAAATTCCGGTTTTTTGTTGACAACCCTATATAATCTTAAACATTATTTCTGTAAGCAAACTGAAAGAAGATGAAAAAGGTTTCGTTTTTTTTTTCTTTGTTACTTACACTTAAGATAGATCACAAGAAACAAGGTGGCGGACACTGGTAAGTCAGTTAAATGTTAACAATGTGTTATCAGTATAACACCGAATGATTGGCTACAATTACGCATTGCTATTGTTTGAACAACGAAAAATTCACATTTTGACATGTGGAAAAAGTAATCCAAATGAATACGTTGATTATAAACCCTAAGAACTCTCAAGGTGTACCATATTCACCATTGGACAAAATATAGTATTTAAAATAAGATTTGGGACAAGACCCTTTTTCCACCCGAAATTTTACTCATCGAGAGCTAGTCGTTCATGGAAGGCATATAAAACAAGCAGAATGGCAGAGAACGAAGCGACATTGCCACAGTTCATAAAAATGGTGAGATAGTAAATTAAATTTAATAGTGACTATAAAGTGGGTGTTTTTCAGATCTGGGATAAATCACGTTGAATAAATTGTGAAGATAAATCACGTTGAATACATTTTGAATTTGATCACTAACATTAAAAAAATATATATCTTAAGAAAACTCGAAAATCTGTGAACAATCACTGAAATGAGATTTTTTCAGGATTTGCTCTTTTCTTGCTGTGAATAAAAATATCAGTTTTATTTCTATATATTTGTAGTGAGGACAAATCAGATGATTACACAGCACATTTTTCCAGTCGGTCATACTAGTATCTTCAGTGAACCAAAATCCGGCAATTTTTTTCATGTAAATAATTATTCTGTCTCCTTGAGATACTAAGCCTATACAAATATCCTTTATTTTTCCCTTGATGTTCATCATGATTTAAAATGGTTTTATCACTAAGATTCTGAAATTTCTTCCTTGACCATAACTAGTTATTATTTTCAAAAGGCCAAATTAATTTATTGTTCTTCGATTTGTACTGCAATAATAATGAATAAAATGTTTCATGGAACAATAGGAATGTATTTATTTGAATAATATATCATGTTATTTCAATGGTGAGGAGCACTGAAAGTAACGACATACTCATTTTGAATACTTTAAGGGTAGTGAATTCATCTAAATCTTTTATCTGAAATGTTGAGTCAGGATTCACCTGGAGTTCATGTCTAATATACTGTCGAGTATGAGTTCTTCAATGCATTTGACGTTTTTGTATATTTTATAGTGTGGACACGGACAAGCACTGACAATTTGACATAAACCGCGAATAAATTCATGAAAAAATCGGTAACCGACAGTACATGAGAGTATGTGACATTAATTCAAAGGTGTGTCAAATTGAGAACAATCTGAGAAAAATAATGAGATGCAAGTTTGTGCAGTTTCATACTATAGAAATACTGGCTGGCGACCGATTCACAGGTTTCAGATTCAAAAGTTAATTTGTTTTCTTAGTAGTTTATATTTGCATCATTTTCCTTTCGAGTGAATACGCTTCTTGAAAATTTTTTAAATCTACAGGGTGATACGTTTTTGGAGGTATAGGCTTTTGATCCCCTCCAAACATTTTCGTAGGACGCCTCTGGCATTTTCCAGTTACCAAATAGGGTGGATCATTCAATTTAGATGCTTCCTTTGCTTCTAATTTTTTCCCGAGAAACGAGATTAATAAGCATATTCGTTCTGAAACTTGTTAATTTTCTCTATTATAAAATTCTAAATAGAGGAATCGTAGATAGACACAATTTCAACACTCAAACACATTTTTATTCACTCAGGACGGCTTGTACAAAGATGACCGTTTATAAAAATACAACATCGACAAGTGATTCGTTTCGATCTCCGATCACAGGATGATTACGAAAACCGATGAGTCGTCGAGGCCGCTTGTGATAAGACATTCCTTAGACGTTCTTTTCATTTACGGGGTGATTTGAACTTCGTCGCTAACAATATATTTTTCTCTTACATTTTTATTCTTGAAAAAAATTAGGTAACAATAATGGAATACGCAAAATAAGATTCTTCCCGACAAGTTGAATGCCATTTTATTTTTAATTTTTTGAAATGATATTGAAAAACATATTATTGTATGAGGAATATGGATAAAGGTAGGTGGAAATAACTAGGACCAAAATATCTCTTTATACCTGGCAACCCAATAGTTAGACCAGGTAAAATATAGGCAACCCTGTTTTTGCATATCCTTTAGGCTTTGTACTTACGGTTGATGTAAAATTTGTTCATCAAACTCATCGGTTACAAATAAAAAAATGTGATTTCTGAATTTTTAATTATTTATAGCCTCCAGGATTCTTTCAGGCAAACCATTTTTCAATAATTTTAAACATGATAAATTACTTGTAAAATAATTTTCATCTATTAAACAGATAGGTGAAGGTCGACCTTATTTCGATCTTAGACTATTATACACACTTTTTTGATCAAAATGATGGTATCTTTCACCCATTTCAGTTTGAACCTGAATCACCCTGCATAATACTAGAAAAAATTGATTCCTGTCAAGAACGTAAAATTTTCTGATTTATTCCCAATTTTAGTTCATCAAAACAAAAAACAATTTCGACTTCTTGAACAATATTGGTATAGTGGTACCATGCGTTAGTATTCATACGAGTTTATTCATAATAGCCATGTTGAAATAAGCTATGAATTAAGTCGAAATTACACCTGGAAAGAATACAATAATGCATTCTTACTAAATGGAGAGAAGAAAGAACTACTTTGGCTTTGAAAACTGAGTGTCAAACATTATTTGTAGTTTGCCGGGTGTTGTAATTGTTAATCAATTTGATAAGTGTTCGAAAGTCTTTTGATGTTTGAAATGTCGCTATTTTCGACGAGAGATGAAAAAATAGATAATTATGTCCCTAGGAGTCTTACGCCGCAATAAATTATTTCACGCGTCTTGAAAACCAATTGACCTGAAAAAGGTGTCAGATCGAAACTAAATCACAAAAAGCACAATCTCTGAAATCGGTACCGATCGCAGATACCGTGCCGAACAACAACAACATGCTGGCCCGCTCCACCTCCGCCGCCTCTCTCAACCTCACCAACAACCTCATAAACGGTTTCGGCGGCGGCGTCTCCGCATCGACCTCCCCCCTTCTATCCACTCCGGACGACCTCGTCCCCGATCCCCTCACCAACATTCTTCCCCCCGCAGGACCCCCCTCCGCTACCGGGGGAGCGGCGCCCCCCTCGTCGGTGGCCCGCAGCAACAAGGTGAGCCCCATGCAGATCCGGTGCAAGTTCGGCCAGCTGGGACCGAGCAAGGGCCAGTTCAATTCGCCGCACGGGTTCTGTTTGGGTTTGGAGGAGGATATCATCGTGGCCGATACCAACAATCATCGCATTCAGGTGAGTGCTGACCTCAGACCAAATAACATATACTAGAGGCGAAATTGAGAGCATATTATTTACATTGCCTCCTTTCCCCTGCTATACGATGACATTTTCAGATTCACCATGCTATTATTAATGAAAGTCCAATATGTTCTGAAGACCAAACGTCGCATAGTGAATCTAAGAATGTCATTGTATAGTAGGTAAAAAGTGGCAATATTAATATTGTATATATATCTTGATACAATCGTTATAATTAGCGTATGAAATCAAAGCTCTTTTAGGGAAACCAACTTATATTTTCAGATTTATATTTAGATCTATGGATTTATACAAAGACTGACCATATCTTGTCCTAGCCGCGCGCTACTAGTTTTTGTTAGCTGCCTGAAAACATAATGTTATTTAATGTAAATGTGCAATCAATATTTCGCGGAGAATAAGAGCATAATCTCATTTTCTCGACACCAGATAGGATGGAATTGAAAAAATTGGTTTTTGTTATGACTCGCTGTTACATTGTTTCACATCATATTTGGATATAAAACTTCAAAAATATCGAATTTTTCTGATAGTCATCTTATTCTCATAGAAATACAGTGTATCAGTGTATCACTACTCTCAAGCTATTCAGGAGGAAAAAAAAAGATATTTCTAACGAGATCGAGATATATTCGAAAAAATGGCAATTCCAATTTCCTGGAATAATTGTTTGAAACTGTATGAGTATAAAATTGAATTCTAAGCAACTTTTTTGAATACATTTTTATGATATGTATCTTTAATCTTGCCATCTAACCCTACTTTTCACCTCTTCATATTCATTTTTTTTTTCAATTTACCGTCATACCAGTTATCACGTGACATTTGTCGAAATCGATTTCTAGGTTATCGGACATGCATAATCAACAAATCTCCGGGAACATTTTTCGATACTCTAATAATAAACTGTTTACCCATATGTTACGGACTGAATGACACTGTATATAGTTCCAACTGAAATTTTAATTCCACTCCACCTTCCTCAAATTTTTTTTAATACGGACGATTTAGTCCAGCCTCAGAACTGTCGAGAGAGGAATAGGATTTGGTGCATATTTTATACTTGGAATTTCTTGTATACAAATAATGTTGAAACCTTTGTCAAACCGGAGATGATGTCAGACGTTTGAGTACTGAAAATCTGCATCAGAAACAACATGGTAACTTCCCGAATCTTCGAATTAATATATCATTCTACAAGATAATTTATAAATTGGATATCATCTCGTGTTCACCTGTGATATATTTCCTGAAATCCAATTATAGGTGTTTGAGAAAACCGGCACATTCAAATTCCAATTCGGCATACCGGGAAAGGACGAGGGCCAGCTGTGGTATCCGCGCAAAGTAGCGGTCATGCGCACCACCGGCAAATACGTGGTCTGCGACAGGGGCAACGAGCGTTCGCGCATGCAAATCTTCACGAAGAACGGCCATTTCCTCAAGAAAATCGCCATCCGCTACATCGACATCGTCGCAGGACTGGCGGTCACCACTCATGGCGAGATCGTTGCAGTTGACAGCGTCAGTCCTACCGTCTTCATCATCGGAGAGAGCGGGGACCTGTTGCGCTGGTTCGACTGCAGCGATTATATGAGAGAGCCCTCCGACATCGCCATACACGGTAAGAATATTACTGTCGACACTTTTCGGGATGTACATCGGTGTGGTGTAAATTCACACGATCTGGTGTAAATTTGCACGATCTGGTGTACATTTACACTATCTGGTGTAAATTCAAACTAACTGGTGTAAATAACTTCCACATATGTTTGAACTGATGAACATCCTGTTTATTGTTTCAGGTAGGATGATTTAGTTCTGCATTTTCATTAACTTATACTAGTCTGGTATAATTTCATGTCATGTAAATTCACACTATTTTATTCAAATGTAAACTTCCATGTGCATTACTGCCGCATACGTTTGTACTCGTAAATAGTGTTTTCTCTGGTGCCAATATACAATGTATGGTATGAATTTGAACAATTTCATTCCACACATTCGTTCCAAACCATAAGCGTTTTTATTATTGTTTCATAAATTTAATTTTTTATCTGCATTATTAGTGATTCAATTGTACCAGTCTAATGTGAGGTCTTGATTTGTGAAGTGAATTAACATTATTTGGTGTAAATTACTTGCATATACGTTTGAATTACTGGATAGTCTTTGTTGTTTATATTTTTAGTCATTTAAATATTATTGGTCTGGTGATGTATAATATGTGGCGTAAATTCATTCTATTTCATTTAAATCCACACTATTTTATGTATTTTCCAGGAAAGGAGTTTTTATCTGTGTAATCAATGATTCACACAATTTCTTGTGAATTTGAACGCTTGAGCAAATTGACACTGGTCTGCAAAAATATACACTATCTAGTGTATATTAATTCCACAAACGTGTAAGCTTGTAAACTGTTTTTTTATGGTTCAATTCATAAACAACAGTCTCGTGCCAATTCACACTATACCATGTGCCCAAAATAAGGAAGAATATTGATCTACTCGGTTCAAATTTGGTACATGAATTGAACTCAAAGTCTTCAACAAGTAGCCCTTTGAACGAAACTAATATCAGGACCGGAATATTATTTTTTTCCTATGTTGAGTTATTGTGAGAATAACTCTCCCTGTATAATAATTATCAAAAAGATGAGGTCCATATTATGAATCCACGGGAAAAATACCACAGGAACTTGTTGAGAAAGTTTCTGATGAACTTTTATTTAATTTTTTTCATTAATTGGCGGTTAAAATAAAAGCACAAATGGAAATATAATAATATCATTCCTGCTAGACCTCAATTGTGATACATTGATGAAATCAGCTCTTCAGGAAGAATCTAAAAATGCAATAAAATACAGGGTGCTCCATTTTAAATAACGAAGTTGCTAGTTGTTTCTGATAGAAGTGGCAACACTGTATTGATGAAAATATTTTAGACGGATAGAGAATGTTCAATTTTCGAAGCATCCCAATTTTCAGGATGTTCTGTCTTTTCGTTCTCCATACACTTCTAATAGGCCATCAACCGTGGATCACCCTGTATTTCTAAGGTTTATGTTTGTGTATGATATGTAACTGTTTTGTGAAAACTACATCATTCAGTGTAAATCTACATTATTTTGGTGTAAAATGACACTAACTGGTATAACTCACTGCTATAATATTATGTTAGGTTGACTTTTGATTCACGAATACTTTCAGTTAATATCTATTGGACCACTCTCAGACAAGTATCAAATACAACTGTGTCACTACTGCTATCTGATTCACATTCCTCAACGGTTACATTTATATAACAACCCTGACTAACATCTCATGATAAATTCGAATATCATACCATACAGGATGGTTCAAGTAAATGCTACTATGAATTATCATAATAATACCTGGTGAACATGATAAAAATGCTGATAGTAATACTAATATTATCTAATTGAAACTAAAATGAATCAATAGACAATCAGTGATCTCCTACAACGATTTGACTCTAACAATTAGTTAACAGTATTTCTGTTCTCGTTTCAGGGAAGGAGTTTTATGTATGCGACTTCAAGGGTCACAATGTGGTGGTGTTCAGCGAGGAGGGTCACTACCTGCGTAGAATCGGCTGCGAGAATCTCACCAATTTCCCCAATGGCATTGACATTTCCGATGCTGGAGACGTCCTCATCGGCGATTCGCACGGAAACAGATTCCACGTCGCCGTATTTTCGCGTGACGGTTCTTTGATATCTGAATTCGAGTGCCCTTACGTCAAGGTCAGTGTAAATTTGATGATTTGTTGTATTAGACAAGTGGACTTTTTTAAATTCTTCAAATAGAATCATCACTCAATTATTACCTTTCAGTTCTATATTTTTTAGATTCTTGCGGTCGATTTCAAGGTCCTTATATCGTCACGCAACGGTAATTTTCAAAAGGCTGTAAATTCACCGATTGCAGATTCCACGGCGCCATTTTTTCGCGTGACGTTTCATTGATATCTGAATTTGACAAGTGTACTAATATATTTTTAACTTTTTAAATAGAATCATCACTCAATTATCTTTCAATTCCATATTTTAAAGATTTTTTCGGTCGATTTTAAGGTTTTTAAATCATCAATCAATAATGACTCGGTAATTTTCAAAAGGCTAAAAATTTACCACAAATATACACTGACGTCACGATTTAGTAAGTAGTGGCAGACAATAGCACAGCTGTCATATACCAGGTGACACAGTGTATCGGGCCGCCCCTGCAACTTCTGTATACGTAAACGGATTCTTCTCGAATTTGATACAGTTATACTAGCAACCATTTCGGATTTGATCACATTACATTCCAATATGGCGGACTCCCGGATTTTCTGGAAATGCCAGCAATTCTGTTTTATCAAATGGAACACCCTGTATATTTTTACACATTCAAATTCAACACGTCAAAACAAGTGCAATGTATATGTCAAATGTGATTCTTTCTGAAAAAAATTTAATTATTCAAACTGCAAGAAAATAATTTCTTCCGTCGCAAATTGATGAAGCTGCCAATAAAGCTGTTTTCGAATTATTACCTAGTAAGTCAAAGCGACAGTACGAGTTTTCATACGAACGTTTCTTGAAATGGTGTGATCAGAAAAATGTCAGTGGAAAGGAGGCCAGTGAAAAAGTACTTCTTGCATACTTTGAAGAAAAGTCCAAAATGTGGAAGTCGTCAACGCTTTGGTCGAATTACTCTATGTTAAAGTCGATGATGAACATAAATGATCATGACATAAGCAGATATCACAAGCTTGTTGCTTTTTTGAAGCGAAAGGGTAAAGGATATCGACCGTAAAAGTCAAAAGTATTGACAAGAGAACAAATCGACAAATTTCTCGCCGAAGCCCGAGATGAAATATATCTAATGCAGAATGTTGCTGCGATTTTTGGTGTTTTTGGAGCCTGTCGTCGAGAAGAACTGTGCGATTTTACATTAAATAATATCGAGGATTCCGGAATTTCACTAGTTGTGCATATACCAGACACAAAAACTAATGTGCAACGCCCCTTTGTTGTAAGTGGTACATTGTATATGAACAACTACAAAAAGTACATAGCCCTTCGTCCAGTGGATATTAATCATTCTAGAGTTTTTATAAAATGCATTAAAAATAAATGTGCTAGGACTCCAGTTGGAATCAACACATTTGGTAAGATGCCTGCCAAAATTGGTGAATTTCTTAATTTGCCTGATTCCCATCTATATACTGGACATTGTTTCCGACGATCCTCAGCTAGTTTGTTGGCGGACTCTGGTGCTAGTCTTACTACAATTAAAAGACATGGTGGATGGAAGTCCAGTACAGTAGCAGAGGGTTATATAGAAGACTCGCTACAAAGGAAACAGAATATTGCAGATCAAATTTTGTCGAAAACTTCGGCAGATAATATTGCTCTCTGCCCTGGTACAAGCTTCACGAAAATAAATTCTGTCACATCTACTAATGAGACTTGCCATGGAGTTTAATATTATAATTGTAGTTTCGCGAATTGTACTTTTAATTGAATAAAGACTTCATTTTGAATTATGTTTACATATTTTCTCATAAAAATAAATCACTTTCAGCACTAATGCTAAAAGTGATTTACTTTCAACACCATGAACTGTCATAAACTGACATTTTAGACACTGACAGCATGCGTCAAAAATTATACTTTTACTGACGTTTGTAGAAAAAAGAGTTTACATTCAAAATATGTCTCAGTTCATAAAATGTGTAGATTATTTTTCTAACTTTGCTGAAATTTCCAGTTTAAGTTTTCATCAAGTAAAATTCCTAAGTATTTTACAACTATCCTTTCTGTCTATCCTTGATTTACATTTACAGGAAGTAATCTCAAATTTTCTGTCATAAACATGAATTTTTAAGAATCGCACATATATTTTTGTCTTGTTTCAGGTGTCTCGTTGCTGTGGCCTGAAGATCACTTCGGAGGGTTACGTAGTTACCTTGGCCAAAAACAACCATCACGTGCTGGTCCTGAACACCCTGTACATCTTGTGAAGCTCCGAGCAAGTAGATTTGATCTCGCATTGTACACAGTACTGAACTGATTTTTATTTCTTACAAATAAGTAGTAATATTTTTATTATTCGTTTTTAGCGGGCAAAAATTCGAGATTTTTATTCCCAGCGATTTAGAAAGGATTTTTTTATACGCATTATTGTTTTACCGTTTTTACAGCATACTTTCAATTTATTAGTTCTTTTTTACCGAGTCTACGTTTTAATTTTTTATTTCCAGGAGAAACAAACTTTATTTTTTTGTTTTTTCAGCTTATCCAAATTTTGCAGCAGGCTTTACGAAGTTCCTAATTTTATTTAAGTTTTTATTATTATTGATGTCGTCGAGTACTATTTTATTGATGATTCACACGTTTTGGAAAGCTGCAAGTGCCAAGATGACTTTTTCATTTCAGAAATTTTTCCAGACTGTGCACTACCTTGTTGATTTTTAAGTTTTGTTTTTTCGTGTGTCTGATGAGTTGTACGTGTGAGAATATTATTGTGAGTGGCTTGCGTATTTTTGTCGTCGCATGATCTCGATAAATATATCATGAACATAGAAAGCGAAAAGAGCACAAATTTTCTCCTATTAAATAGAATTAGTTGCATCAATACACAGCTATGCTTCTTGAACTCACATTTCCATTTATCACACTTTTGTTGAAATGTATACCATTTGGTGTAAATATACACCTATCGGTGTAACAGTACACTAATCGGTGTAACAGTACACTAATCGGTGTAAAAATACACCAATTTGCTCTAAGTAGTTCAAGTTGGGTTTGGAGATTTTTGTGTCATTTTCGAATAATTTCGTCGATATTACTCGAGGTTCATGCGATTAGAACTCAGGTCGGATAGCGTAGTGTTTTTTATTTCCTCACGGTGCTCTCCAATCGCGCCACGACCAGTGCCATGTAGGTTAGGACCTAAGGTTGCAGCCTAATCAGCTAGCTTTTCTTCACGCTGAATTCCTGTTGCGAGTGTGTGTATGTTCTCTTTTTTCATTGAAAATTCTTTCGAATTTAGGAAAGAGAAAAAAGTTCACCGTTGCGAGTTGAATTCGCCCCGGTAAAACCATGCCTGTGATAATAGTATCTTCAGGATAAGTTGTGACCTTAGTCTCTTGTTGTTATTTTGTGCGCCGATGGCGATTTTCGCCGTTTTTTGGCGGTGTCGCGTCTGCCCACAAGTCGTTTTTAAAATTATATGTATATAATTAATTATATAAAGAAGAAAAACTACAAAAAAAATATATATAAATACAATTACTCGAATTTTAAGGCAGATTGTTTATGTATTTGAAGAAATAATCGTATATTATACACTATTTATCTGTCCGATGGTGGGGAACTGTTTGCCTAATTTGTTTTTGATTTATACTCGTTTGTGCACTTTTGGCTTTTGAGATTCGAAATGCAAAAATATTGTAGGAGATCTGGTATTCTGAAGAGTAAGTTTGAGTTTAGCGCCAATTAATTCATGTTTTCCAATAATCTCTGAACTTTAACTTACTATTTGGGAATTGACAAATTAATGTCTGATGAGTATAATGGTGTAAATAGTCGTTTTATCGGATTTAATGGTACTTTTTTTGCTTTTGTCTCTTTAGCTGGCGCATTTGTTAAATTTATTTTATTACAGAGATATATTTTTATTTTCTGAGCTGTACATATATTTTCTTGTTTTTGTTTGCTTATGAGAATCAATTTTTTAGTCGGACTTTGGCTGGCAGTTCTCTCACTAGGATATTGTTCTTCAAATTTATATGTGATGTCAATAATCTCACAACTAATTAAACAAAAAATGTGCGACATATGGTCCTATATTTGCTCTGTATTTTATAAATTTATTTACCAAATATTATTTTACTTTCTCATCGAGTTGTCACTTCGTTTTTTTTGTTGGTTGGGACAGCTGTTAGTATTGATACTTTGTATATATTGCATTTGCTCACACTATCAATGGTTTTATTGTCTATTTCTCCTTCTAGCAGCCATGAAATGATGAGGAATCGGCAATATTTGTAAAATTTTGAGCATGTCTGTTTCTTCAACAATGTTGTCATCTTTGATATACCTGAAAAGTAAATAGGGGCATTCCTAAGATTTCAAAAATTTTGAATTTCAGATTAGAACCAAATATACTGCTCAACCCCCAAATGATACCTGATTTCAATGCCCTAATTACAGTCTCTGAATGATTACAAAAATACTTGAAACTGAGACACCACAGGTTAATGATTGATATTGTGCAAAATAGCGTAAATTTTAAAGTTCTCTCTGTAAAAATATACATTCCTCTGAATGAAAGTCAAAGTCAGTTGTTGTGTTATGCAGATTTAAATTATATCAAAGTATTGCATTTTTTCGAATGAACTTATCGTCTTCCTAAGGTACTAGCTTTCAAGAATACATTTTTATCATCTGAATGTTCAAACATTTCGAAAACTTGATTTTTTTTTCATCAAAGAAAAATTACGCCCACCGAACGTTGAGTAGTTTCATCATGTGTATTGTTGATTGTGTATCGACTATAATAATTGAATCGCATTTTTGAATCCGTTTGGATGCGATATATCCTTTATTATGCATGTGTACAAAAGAATATAACTGCAAATAAACTGGTCAACAATGATAACGTCGTCGTCCAGAATATTGCCTGAATTCAAAGTAGAATAACACGAATTTCTTTACCAATTTTAAATTGGTTTTCACCGAGGATTCGGTGATCTCTTGACAGTTTGTGGTTGCAATATGAAAGAAACTTCTGTGATTTCAGATAACATTGCTATAGGGTGATGATTAAATGGGTGTACAGTTGCATCGTGGGAGTCACCTTACCGTTTGAACAGATATTTGTTTTATTTTTTTCTCACCTGTATCCTGTTGATCGATGCTTTGTCTTGAAACGTTTCCGGAATTTTCAGATTTAGAGCTTTGATAATCCTGTTATGAATATTCATTCAAAATGGTGCATTTTCTCGACAATCAATTGAAACAAATTGGAAGTTGAAATTGTTCTTTGAAGAATTAAACAAAGTGATACAAAAAATACAGAATGATCGACTGATGAATAACGTAGTCGTCAAAAGGTAAAAAATGATTTTCTCTTTGTTACTAGTGAAATAATGGAGTGTTACACCGTTATGATGAAGTTTGGTGTCTGGCCTCGAAACGGTTTTGTAATTTTTCGGATCGATATGATGCATTTTCGTTATGATGAATGAGAACATTGAATAAATCAAGATTGTACACACACTGGCACAATTAGGGGAACGGGCAAAATTTACACTAAGTTTGACATCAATTTCTTTCGAACCGATCGCTCGATTCAAATTTTTTTCTTCACGAAATGTAGCTTCATTCTTCACGAACACATCTGAGAAATAATTACCTCCCAACCATGAGTCTTTCCATCATATACAGGGGTGTAAAGAAAGTACGGATTTTTCGGTATTTTTTAAGACATCCTGTGGACTGAACCACTGATAATTGAAACGATTTCTCAACACCAAATTGGAGCCCAATCTATTCCGAATATTTTGGTTTTTTATTCATCTTGATATCTCAATTATTCAAGAAAATACAGAGTTTCAAAGGGAAGGTGGAAATTGGTATCAATTTTACACCTCAAAACTCAAATCGGATCTGAAAATGTGTCGTTTCTTGACTAACCTAACCTAACCATGACTAAACTTCTGCCATAGGAGACAGAAGCAGTAAAATCAAATTGTTCATTTTGTTCACCTCGGCGATATAGTCTTTCCCTGCCATCTATTGAATTGGTGCAGATGCGGCTCTCATATGTTGAAAGAACATTGGCCCACTGGTCAGTAGGAGTCAAATCTCTCACGTTGAATTTTCTTTAATCAAATTTATGAATTGTGAATCGCTTGACTTTGACAATAATTAATGACATTAACAAAATAGCCAACGTTGATTAACAAAAATAGCATTCCACCAAAAGAACATTGGAGCAACTTTCATCACTCCTGCATATTCGTATATTTAAACAGTAAACCGATAGGTAAAACTGTGAACAATTCTCCTCTTGAAGTAAAAATCCTCACAGAAACAAGTTGAAAAACGACACGTTCTCCCCAGTTCGAGTTTCGAGGTGGTAAAATTAATACCAATATCCACCTCTTCTTTGAAACTCTATATTTTCTTGGATAATTGGGATATAAAGATGAATAAAAAATGAAAATATTCGGGATAGATTGGGCTATAATTTGGTGTTGGAAAATCGTCCCAATTATCAGTGGTTCACTACACAAAATGTCTTAAAGAATACCGAAAATTCCGTACTTTCTTTACATCCCTGTATATGATATAAAGACGAATCGTTTGGGGGTGGTTATTTCTCAGATGTATTCGTGAAGAATGAAGCTACAATTCGTGAAAAACGAATTCGAATCGAGTGATCGGTTCGAGAGAAAATTGATGTCAAACTTAGTGTAAATTTTACCCGTTCCCCTAATTGTGCCAGTGTGTGTAGTTCCAGATATATAAAATGTACTTTATTCTTGATGGTGGATATACGAGGTGCGATAAAAATATGTCCTGATAGTTTAGGGATGAACAAGAAACGTGATGCAAATCGCTTTGTTCTGAATAAGAAACTTAGTGTCGATCATTGTCGAGAATAATAATAGAAAAAAAAGTGAAATGTGTGAATACAGGAACTGCTCATACGGCTTATACAGGGATTCGACAAAATAATCTTCATAATAACTAAGAGCATTCAGAAGCAAATAGTTTTATCTGTAATTGAATTTCAAAAGTCAATAAGAACTGAGTTGTATACTCATGAATACCTGTTACCATTGCATATTACTGATCTAGCACCCACACTATGGTATTTATTTTCGAAATGATGAGTTTAAAATTATGAATTTCAAGATCTTAGAATATTTGTTAGTTCCTCGAAAAAATATTGATATTCACTATTGATGATGTTCATACAAAGTGAAATGAAAAATATGGTGAGATTTCAAAGGAGTGAACATATCACGGTTCTGGGGCAGTTCCTGACATGCATTTTTGTAACCTATCTGAGAATGTTCAGAACTTTTGGAAAATCGAAACTTCGATAGTAAAAAAAAATCGAATATTTTGCCGAAATACACTGTTGATTCGGTAATGAAATATTATAATTATTGTTCTAAAAGACTAGGAGACTAGAACGAAATTTGCTTCTGGATGCTCTTCTTTATTATGAAAATTATTTTGGCGAATCTATGGCAATTCTGAATTCTCTTTCATATTATCCTGTATAAGCTTCATGAGGAGTTCCTGTATTTATACATTTCACTATTTCGCTAATGACGGACACTCATTCGGAACATAGTGATTTCATCCCTAAACAATCTGGATATATTTTTATCGCACCTCGTATATCCATCTTCAAGAATTGAAATAAATTTTATATTTCTGGAACCACAATCTTCATTTCTTCAATATTCTCATTTATCATGACGAGAATGCATCATATTGATAAAAAAAATGCGGTTCTTCATTATATGATCTTTGTTCAAAAAAATTACAAAACCGTTTCGAGGCCAAACTTCATCTTCATCATAACTTTGTATAGACTTTTTCAGGAGTTTGTGTTCAAACACTATCATATATCCGTATATACATACAAGGTTAATTCTTCAAACGAAAATTTCAACTTCCATTGTTATTCAATGAGTCGTCGAGAAAATGCATCGTTTTGAATGAATATTCATAACACGATTATCAAAGCTCTAAATTTGAAAATTCAGAAAAAGTTCCGAGAAGAAACATCGAATCATCAGGATACATGTGAAAAAAAAAGAGAAAAATTATCGGTTCAAACGGTAAGGTGACGACCACGATGCAATATTACACCCATTCAATTATCAGCTTGTAGCAAGGTTACCTGAAATCACAGAAGTTCCATATTGCCACCACAAACTGTCAAGAGATTAGGCTAATCATTGGTGAAAACCGATTTCAAATTGGTAGGGAAATTCGTTAGTTATTCTACTTTGAATTCAGGCTATATTTTGGACCACGACGTTATCAATGTTGACCAGTCTAAATCGAAAACGGCTTGTTTGTCAAAATTCCACAAGAATGTATTTTTCAATAAGTACTTGTGTATCAACTGAGCAAGAAGCCATTGATTTTGCTTTTATATCTTCGACTATCGACGAAAAATTTCTGTCGAGTTTCTACTAGTGAGGTTTCGAATGCAGTGACATCTTGATTCTTCAGACAAGTTTTTACAACACATATTCAGAAATAATATTCATATTTATAGAAAGGAGGAATCCATATAGGCAATAGTTTATGAACTGGGAAACACTTTCATATATGAGTTAGAATCCAGAAAAAGCAATGAAATATTTCGTTATTTGGTATCAAACCTTCAACTCTGCTGCTATATCAACTTTTCAGGTAATTTGAAGATGAAGACTGTATTTATTCAGTTTCAGTTATTTAGTTTTTGTGCTTCCTTTAAGATGGCACAGTATGAATTTGCTAAATACCTATAAGTGTCTGCTGAAGGGGAAATACTCGCCAATCTGAATCAAAAGTGAATTATTTTTCAATTGAAAATTATTAATATATTATCAATGTGATAGAATTTTCGATGATTTTTACAATCACAAGTCTTAGTGTATTTACCAAGTGTTTTTTAGATACTCGTATACCAGTAATTTTTGCCATAATATTTATACATGACTAAAAGCTGACATTTTCTCAGTTTTCTGTTGGGTATCCTAATATACATATACATTATACATTAACATATACTGTCTCATCAATATTCGTTAGCAATAAGTATTTTTCAGTCAGTATTGGAGTGAGGAATTCAGTCATTCCATATGGGCGGTACTCTTTTTCGGTGCCGCGACATTGTTTTTGTTTTTCGTATTATTTTCATTTTCTAGGGTGTAGATAGTTTAGTTCCAAGTTGAAAATGAACGTCAGTCAGGCAATGAGAGTTTGGTTCGGTGAAAATCTGAAATATATCGACCAATTTTATCAATCTCATTTATTTTCCTATACGATTTTTCGGGTATCGACCTCGAATTCTCACTGGCTGTCCGTTTGAAAATTTTGACGAATGTTACTTAATAACTATGAAAAAATACAAAAAAAAATATCGATGTACCGTTAGAACAGCCTCTTTGGGCTTTTTAACATTCAATGTTTATGACCACAACAGGTTGTGAGATTTTACCCCGAATAGAATAACCTTATATAGAAAAAAGGATTTCGGTAGTTGATGTTGAGAGTTTGGTGACATCGAGTAGAAATAAAAAAATCAATTACAAGAACTAAAATGCTTTTTCTAATGATTCGAGTTACACAAATATTTTTTGCTCGATTAAGGTTGACTGGTTGATTTTTTAGTTTCTACCAAGACGCTAGTGCTTAAATTAACACAAGGATAATTATTCTAAAGTTAGAGTATTAGTGGGAAGCGCTGAAGAAAAATTTGTTTAATTGGTCAGAATCAGAATCAAATAGCCTATCCTTGAAGACAATCTTTGTTCAGTAGATTTAGTTTAGAGCAGTTACCTTCCTGTGATGATTTCCCAAGATGATAAAACGAGTTTCTTTGTTCATCTTGTAACAAAAAAGAAGGAAATTTAAAATCAAATATACGTGAATAATCTAATGAAATGAACATCGTTCATTTTTTCATATTCTGAATAGCAATTCGACATATATTATCTTCATCAGAATAATTACTATAGAAGATTTTTCCAATTACTTCAAGTAATGATAAAGTCAATTGAAAACTTCATAACAAACATCTATTGAAATTTCTTTATATTATCTAAGCCATTCTGAGCCATCATGATCGATGTAATTTCTCTTCAGTGTTTTTACTTGAGTGTGGGGAATTGATAGAAAAATTTTCCTATCATATTCAGTACCTCTAATCGTGGGAAGCTTACAAGTTTTAATCGTGATTATCAATTATTCTGTTCATGTCTTTTATATCAGCGTGATTATTTTTCGATTAATCGATATTTTTGTAGAACATAATCAATACCTGTTTCGCTATTTACGCATTTTTACTCATATATTTACATTTTTTTTTATTTTTGAGAGTGACTATCAATAATAAATCATTTGATCACAGGCGGTGCATCATTGAGGGTATATACGAAATATATAGGGTGTGCCGTCTGCATTGAATCTAGTAGCTATGAGCTGTTTTGAATCTAATGAATACCTAACAACATAAAGCCTATAATTTTGAATATTTTTATGCAAGATATATTTAACTATTTAAGCAATAAGATATTAAAAGGTAGGAAATGTACTTGCCATATATATTATATATAAATATATTTTTTATTCCGATTTTATTCTTTTGAGACATTTTGATGCTGTGTGAGTTGATATATTAATGAAACAAACAAAAAATGTGAAAAAAATTATTCCTGCAATGTCCCAATCGTGGCTTCAATTAGACAATTTTTATAGTCATTTAAAGTACAAATGTTTTTTCGGCGTGTGGATGGATTTACATATCATATTTTGATCCCTCTCTTTGTGACCGCCATGTCCTCTAACGCAGGGACATTTTTTCCTCTTGTTTTCAACACCGACGTTCGTTTTTTATTTTTGCAGCCATGGAACACACTGACTGACAGACATTTCTCTCCTTTATCATTGAAGTGAATGCTACCAGTAGAATTCTCAAATAATTACCAGTAGAATTCTCAAATAATTCCACCAAATTCACCGCTTCATCTCCATTTCTAATTGTGGTGCAGAAAGTTTCGAGTTTATTCATGTTGCATTTCAGCACAGCCATGTATACAGGGTGATTCATAATGAATGGTAGAATCCTGACATCATAATAATATGACGATTAGGCAAATATGACCTCTGTAAAATGTTGATGTTTAACAATTTATAGGGTAGTACTGAGCAATTTATGCAATCTGCAACGAAGTTATCAATAAATAAGTAGAATAATTGATGAACACACACATTTTTCTGCGATGTTTCAACTGTTGTTTCATCGATTTCTGGTAATCGGTTGAGTTTATGAAGATGAAACATGTATACTTCTGCCTTATTTAACATAAAAAATTGTAACCTTGAAATAATAATAGTACATTGTTTTATTAGGATCAAATGTGATCCGCATGAAACATGCTATTTTTACTGCAATCGGAATAATTGATATCTAATTAATAAAATATAAGTGACTATTCCACTCATCACATAATCTGACCAATCACAAGCCAGAGACAACTTGTGTTATCGCGAAAACATGAGCTGTCTTTAAATTATTCTGATTGGTCTGACAGCATTCATCTTTTCAATGATGTAATCATAAATAGCAAATCAAAGTCTGTCAGTTTGGTATGAAATGATTATGACTGTACTTGTCAGAAGGAATCACTCATTTATAATGGATGCTTTTTATGCTTCGTGAACGTGAAAATAATTCTGGCTTTCATTGTTAACTCAATTGTGTTGCTGTAGCAACCCTACTCGTCCAAACGGACTCGTGGTGTTGCTCGGCAACACAATTTCGTGAAAAATGAAGCGACTGATTTATCTCGAATATTCAGAATATCGTGATATTACTTATGAAAATACCAATATTTTGAGTGACTTGAGCATGTCAGTGTAGCTATCATATCTGCTGTCATCCTACACGTTTTTAGTTCTTAGGAGTTAAACTTCAACTTTAGCTCCTAGACACTGAAAGTGTTGCCTAGCAACATACATACTATTCCTTTTATTGTGTCAGTAAGAGAAACGTCAACTTCAAGAGCTAATTTTGGAACAAAAATGGACGAATTTTGAGCCGGTTGCAGAAAAAATATTTCATTTTTACCATGTTGTAAATTATCAAAACATTTTGCTGAGGTCATAATTGGACGAACGTCATATTTTGATTGTTGGTGATGAGTTGATGAATTGGAAAACCAAAATTTGAATTTTAGATGATTCAATTGTATTCTGAAAAAAGTCATATTTCCAGTAATAGGTATTATTGAAAAAGAGGGGATTTTTAAATTATCAATATCATTTCTTTAATGCAGTTGCTTCAAATTCATTCAACCATCCTGATATTTGAATGACTGATAATAATTCAAAATGATGGTTGCTATAATTCTAGGACCTATTGTTTTCTGTAATACTAATGGCTTTTCTGAATTACTACTGAGATGAGGTGTATATATTTATACCAGCAGTTATACAGAGTGTGTATTCGAACATTTTTAACCACAATGCACTCTTGTATAAATCGATTTCTCAAAAAAAAAAACGATGAAAGCAACTTAAAATAACACATTTTCACACTAGCTCTAATATGGTATTGAATTACGAACTCAACTTCACCACGTTTTTGACAGATTTTTCCACGTCACACTTTTGACTTCAGTACACATCTTCCATTGAGAGAATTCGATTCATTATCAAATAGTACATATGTGCGTTATGTGGTGAAAAAAAATCGAAAAGCTGCGATATACTTCGTATACACGGTGGCAAACAAGGTTTTGGCCAGCACCAACAAATGAGAGCTGCTTTTATGAATAATTCTTCTAGTGGCATTTTTTCACATCTTTTAGAGTAATTTCGGTATACGGGTTGATATCTTATATCTCTGAATCATTCGTCTATTCTTGTACCTAACATATCCTCAAAATTGACAATCTCGATTGTTGTTTTTTTTTAACCTCAAAATCTACAATGGAATACAAATTCCCAGCTCAAATTATACTCTTACTTTTATTGGACGAGTTAATGTCTGTTGTTCACGAAAATCTATGGCTATCGAATAAAATCACTGTGTCTTAGTCCTTGTCATATTGTAAACGAATTAAGAGAAGAAAAAATGTATACATTTTTGAACTACTATTAAATAATTGTTATCTCTTTCCAAAGATTTTTTTAGTGATAAGGTTAATAAACGATAACGCTAAGCGCTATATTCAAGCTAGGCACATATATAGGATGATATATTATCTGATATTAAATGGTGTGTTTAGGCGAATCGAAAGTTTTTGTTTTCGATGAGTTATCGGAGTGCCGATAATCTGGATAATAATGGATGCGGACACTTCGCCGAATGGAAAAGTTGCCGATTGGACAAATCGCTGAATTTTCGGTCAAAACGCCGAAACATATCGGTGGACAAGTTGCCGAAAGTGGTCACGACGCCGAATCAGCTATTTGGACATTTCGCCGAAAGTGGTCAAAACGCCGAAAGTGATGGAATTACCGAAATATCTTTTTGAATTTTAAAACGAAATATTTGCTTGTGACAACCTTTTTTGCAAAATAGAATACTGCAAACTACAAACGTTATGAAAATATTCCAAAGCGTTTTTATGTTGATATACATATATTATGTATATATATATAAACATGTATTATACAGCGTGTCTCACTTTGACCGCCCCTCCCTCTATATCTCAGCTATTAGTGGTGCGATCCATAACAAATTTGAACTGGATGAATAATCATCAATATGATCAGTTTTTTGAGGACAAACATGCTGTATAAAAACGTTTTGGAAATTTTATACATTAGAAGCATTATATTCTGTTTCTCTCAATAGGTTCAGTCACGTTTTAGTTTAGATTGTTTAAAAATAACGAAAAATATGCGTTCTAGAAAAAAGGTTCATTCGGGCGAAAAACGAAAAAGATCCAAAGAGTTATTTCGGCAATTTTACCAATTTCGAAGAAATGTCCAAATAGCTGTTTCGACGTTTTGATGCGACGGCGTATTGGGGTCATTGTTACATTTTATTTTTTCATGATTGTCACTTTCAATCTGACAATTGTCACTTCCAAACTGGCAATTGTCAGATTTGAACTGGCAATTGTCAGATTTGAACTGGCAATTGTCAGATTTAGACTGACAATTGACATATTAAAAGTAACAATTGTCTGAATAAAAGTGGCAATTATCTGTCAATCTTTTAACTTGTCCACTGGCGTTTTTTGGCATAATGACCACTTTCGGGAAAGTGTCCACCGACCGGTTTCGGCGTTTCGACCGAAAATTCGGCGACTTGTCGATTCGGCGAAGTGTTCGGGACCCGATAATAACCCTCTGAATTTTTATTATAGATGTTGAGATCCGATCCTGTCCTCCCGTGACCCCTCTCCCTTAAAACGTTAAGAATCCTGCAGTGTTCCCCGCCACTTACCTGCGCTGTGGCAAAAGCACAGGCAAAAAAATGATAGTGGAGATATTTTCGATGTACTGGTCCTCGCAGATCCTATCTAGGCTACTTACTTACGGTAGAGTCTTGAGTGAAAATTGTTTTTTTTTGTCAAAATTCTCTTCTCGAACTTCTGAATGCACAAGAAATATAATAGTTATTTATGTATTAAGGGAATTATGAGGGCCTTAATTACCGATGGCAAAGTTTGCGTCCCGAGGGCCTCTGGCCCGAGGGACAGCAATTGCCAGAGGTTATTGAGGCTCTATAATTCCCGTGATACATAGATAATTTTATTTCTGACTGATTTCATTCATTAGATACCTTCCCGATTGGAAGTTAGACATGTTTTTCCGTATAGTTTCAATGTCATCAGAACGTCAGATGATGATCTTGACTACCGCGAATAGGAGATTCCTTATTGCTACGTTATTGCGTGGTTGTTGCTATGCATTTCTTATTTAATTTTAGCTAGAGGGAATTATAGCATCTATAACATCCCAAGGGAGTTATGACCCTCATTATAGATATCCTAACTATGACGATATAAGCTTATAATGTCACTGTCAGAAATAAACATTTTTTTGAAGGCAAACTAGGAATTCTGTTTGCACAATTGAAACGTTACACATTAAAATTTGGTAATCTTGCACGTTCTTTCTGTATCGATTTCTTAATTTTTTCAGTATGCCTATCCTATAATATGTAGATAGATAGTGTTTAAGAGTTTGCACAGGGTGTCCCTGAAAGGTCTGTACCAAATCTCAGCACATATTCCAATGAGCCGATTTAAAGCAACTAACCTCAGTTCGAAGTTGCTTCGTTTCCGAGATACAGGGTGGTAAAGTTGAATAATAAACAAAGTCGGTCGACCACACTTTATGTCAAAAACAATCAATTAAACAGTTATCAGTTTCAGCACAACGGCCATCATCAGACTGCAGTACCTAAAATACACGATGAATGTAGAAATTGTAAATAACAATTGTCACAGGAAAAACAATTACATTTCTACATTCATCGTGTATTTTAGGCACTGCAGTATGATGATGGCTGTTCTGCCAAAACCGGTTACTGTCTAACTGATTAATTTTTCACATAAAGTATGGTCGACCGACTTTGAGTATTTCTATTTTTATTGAAAATATATTGGACCACTTCGAGTATTGATGATTTCTATGATTTTAAGATAAAAAATCGAAATTTTACTAATACTACTCGGGATGCGAAACACGAATTCGGGCACCTTTTCACTGTGGCCATTAGAGGGCGTTTACCAATGCACTTCTTGTGGTTTAGAATGGCAATAACTTTTTTCTAAGCATAGTTTCTTACGTTATTCGTTGGAAAAATATTTTTCTGAACATATTTAAGCAAAAAGATACTCTTGTGATGATCCGCTGAAGTTAGCCGATCTCGAGATATTTCGATTTTAATTGCTCGATGCAATACTGGCATATTAAAATTATTTTGAATACAATTTTTGTTATGTTATCCTCTTGAATGTAATTTGGTATTTTTCAAAATACTGTCTTGGAGTGTACTTGTCGATTTTTATTGTTTATCTTCATCACCCTGTATTTTGGAAACTGAGCAATTTCCGACTGAGATAAGTTGCTTTAAATCGGATTATTTTGACCTCAGGAATATGTGCTAAGATTTTGTACAGACATTTTAGGGACACCCTGTATAATTTATGTTTGAAATATTATTTTTTTTATGAGCATGTCCGGCGAAAAAATCCTAAAGTTGATTTATCTCGATTTTGAACACCCTATATCTCTGTAATCATTCCCGCTAGACCCAAAGTGTGATGCATTGATGAAATCAGCTCATAAGAGAGAATCTAAAAATGCAATGAAATACAGGATGTTCTATTTGAAATATTGAAGTTGCTACTACTTTCTGGTATAAGCGGCAACGCCGCATTGGTGAAAAATTTTAGATGGATAAACCATCAAGAGCAACTACTTGAGTAACCAAATTTTCATAATGATTCTATGTCCCGTTATTCGTAAACGTCTGTATAATAGCTCTTTATAAATGTCTCTTAAAAATCAGAAACCCTTTTAATAGATACCACTCGACCTTACTTTGAGAAATTTTGAGTGTAATTTTGACTTTGGATGAAGATAAAGAAACAGAAACAGATAAGATAGGATGTTCCATTGAAATAAGGAAGTCAATGTTGACTTCCGGTGGAATCGGAAGTGGAGAGTATTTGAGAATATTTAAGATGAATAGATAACAAATTAAATTTTGTCTAAATTTTCTGATTATGATCGTAAAAATACTATAGGTAGGTAGTACTTTGGAAGTAATAAAGTACGTTAAATATTGTGTAACGTTTCATTTGTGGCATTTACTATGGAAGGTGTCTCTTGAAGGTTTGTGCATAATGATTACACGGATTACTGAAATCAAAGTAAAATGGTTGAGGTGAACTTACCTTCATAATGAAAGTTTGATTTGCCTTAATACATTTTTTGAATGTTTCAATAGTTTTGATAGATATCGCTCTGAAATTACAAGAGGGTCGATATAATTATAGTGTGGTTAAATCAATGATAATAACGAAGTTTTTATCAACAGTACTCGAAATATGTATCACCCTGCATTTCGATGGGAATTGTATGACATGTGTTTTCAGTTTATCAACGAAATTTTAGAGCGATAACTTTAAAATTTTGAAATATAGATGCAAGTTATTTATCTTTCAGAGTATTTCTCTACATTTTTCAAAGTAAAGTAATGTGCCTGCAACATCCCAGCTAGCACAAAAACATTCCATCAATGTTGACGTAATATAACTCTCGGAATTTGAATAGACTGCGCGATGTTCTTTGAGAGTTATTTGGGCTTTACATGTACCGCCAAATGTCCGCAACGCGAGATTTTAGTAGAACATCTCTGGTATGACACAAGAAACATCAATGTTATGTTTGGGAGTTACATTGAGAAAATGTTCTGATGAAACCTTCCTGGGATATTATATGTAACATATAAGAGATGATTACTAGTAACATTTGTGTGATTTTCAATGTGACATCACAAGATAATTAAAAAATATTCTTTTAGAACATTACATAGTTTCATTCATGGCACATTAACGGCAAGGTATGGCGAATGTTACTTTGTGACATAATATAGATGTTTAATGAACTGTACCTAGTATATATTCATTTGCATTTTTGATGAATTAAAAATACGAATTTTCGAATTTATTTTGTCATGTTTCTTGTATACCAGGTGACCCAGGAGTATCCCTCTGTAACTTTCTTAGTTCCACTGACAAAAATATATAGGTTTTTATATGAAACAGCAAAAATTGATATCACCAGAAGTGAGAATGTCTATTCATAGAGATGTCATGAAGTATAATTTTACATGTAATGGATATTTCATTCCAACAACTGAAAAAGTTACAGTGGCTACCCAGCTCCTGGAACATCCAGAATAGAACACCATGACTAAAACAATCGAATCTTTTCACCTATTATTAACACAAAAAATCGTACCCCTAAAGTTAAGCACTTTATCATTTTGTTTCACAGAACTTTCTCATGAGTTCGAAGAATAAAATATTAAGATACAAAATCAAATATGAAATTTATTCAAACAAAAAGTTCAAAATTCAGTTTATGAATACAATAATATTGATTATTCCAACAAAGTTCTTTTATTCAACTTCAGAACCTCCCTAAGCTGCCGCTGTTTTCCGTGCCGAAACCATTCAGCTACATGTTGCTCAAACTCTTTAGCATTGCAGCCCTCATTAATTCTGATAACTCCTAGAAAAAATGGTTCAATTACACCTAACCTAACCTGGTCTAAAGATATTAAGTAAATGGTGTTTCTGATCAGCAAGATATGTTATCAGACAAGAGCCGGATTTTTGCATGGGCAATATAGTTCTTTATCAGTATTGCATATGGAACAAAGTTTCTTACCAAATATGATTCTCATGATTTGTAAATGGCCCAGTTCAAAGTTATTTTTTCGTCCTGTCCAAGAACATAATTCCGATAGGGCATTGGTGAAAACTTGTTTCAACACTCTTGTGATGAAATCTTTGGTGTCTTTTCCACCAATCGATTTTACAAAGTTAGTCTGAAATTAAAATATGAGTATGAAAAACTAAGAAAAGTAATTTTCAATACTTATCTAAAGATAACACAATAATGATAATAATACTAATGATAGCTGATTTTAGTAATATACAGGAAATTTACATCAAAATTGAATATTGATTGAAAAATATTAGAAAACTAAACATATTGAATGAGTCTTTCATCTGAAGAAACATTTGTTAGTGAAACATGTGTTTTAAAGAATCATGTGAAATTCGTATGTTTGTGAAGTTTCAAGTTATAATTATTATTTTCAGCATTTTCAGCAAATATAGTACCCAACAACCAAGTCAATACAAAAAAAATTATAATTTTACTTACGAAACTTTGTTTTCCTTCTTCTGTTTTGACAAAAGCTTCCAGTGCCTCAATTTCTGGAAGACTTTTCAATGGCAATACCATTGGAAATACTATTTCTTTCTCTGTAGCAATGGGGCCTTCGTTCATTCTTTGTTTAATTTCCATAACATCAATCTTCATTTCAATTAGCATGTTCAATATTTTTCCAAGATTTGTGTGAATGGAGTGTATATCTTGATCTTAAATAATAAAAAGTATTTCAAGATTTGGAAACAATAGTTTCCGACTACCATTGTTTCCAAATAAACTCAAATTATTGATAGAAACATAATAAGACATTTTTAATGGAGTGAAATGAAAATCTGTAACCTAAAAACTTTGATTAAATCTGCTTTTGAAAGAAGTTTTCAATAATGAACACTGTGAGAAAGGGTTGATTGAAGATTAGAATGAATATCACAAAAAAATTATTCCCATACAGAAAGCTGAATGACGAATTTTGGCCAAAGTGAAATAAAACGCGGAACTGTGATCAAAAGTGATTTGAATGGTAAAAAACTGATCAAGTAATTGTATGTTGTCACATTATAGGGAATATCTTTAGTGCGCTCCAAGAGATAAAAAAAAATTTTAGATGTGAGAGAAATAAATGAGTTTACCAATAATTGCTAGGGGGTCTGGCATAATCTTGAGGTGAATACTGATGATTACTATCAACAATTTGAGTTCTTTTATACAGGGTGAGTCAATAAATAGTGTGTTCTTCTTCACATATAATTATTTTTATATCTACAGTTAGTTGATGAGATGAGTTTTTTCAAATAGGACAGCCTATATATTATTGGATTTTTAGATTCTCCCTGGAGAGCTGATTTTATTAATGCTTCACACTTGGGGTCAAGTGAGGATGATAGAGATAAAGGGTGTTCAAAAAACGAGATTTTTCAATTTTAGGATTTTTTTGTATTATAACTATTCATCATTGGTCAAAACGGCTTACATGTCCCTATCTCAATTTTGGATTAACTATCTACTGACATTTATTTGGAACAGATACAGGGTGATAAGAATTCTGAATCTTGAACCACCCTGTATTTGTTCCAACTAAATGTCAGTAGATAGTTAATCAGAAGTTAAGATAGGGACATGTAAGCCGTTCTGACCAATAATGAATAGTTTCGACAATAAAAATCCTAAAATTGAAAAATCTCCTATTTGAACACCCTATATCTCTGTATTCATTCCGCTAGATCCCATCAGGTGTAATACATTGATGAATTGGGCTCTTCATGGAAAACCTGAAACTGCAATTGTATACAGGGTGTTCTATTTGAAAAACCCAACATCGGACGATATCTTGAAATTCGAACACTCTGTAGGTATGAAAATAATTTTATGTGATAGTTCTCATGAAACCCTATGACTGATGTATTCGATTTTTTTTATATATCTGATGGATTTTATAATATCGAAGGAGAACACAATATTGACCCATCCTGTAATATACAATGTTGGTCCAAAACAACTGAAACTTAAACAACTCACCAACAACCAGAGTGGCAAATGTTCCAGTACTCCCTAAAAAACAGGAATAAATAAAATGTGAAAAAATAAACTTTGATACATACCACCACCATCATTGCTACTGTGGGGAGTGATTGTTCGATCTGCTTCCATTGAGGCTTCCTTCAAGTCTAGATCCACAACTGTTATTTTCTGGGTCCTGAAAAAATTACATTTTCTATCAGGAAAAGGGTTAGTCAAAATTTCAAATACATTTTATACTGTCTAGAAACTGCACAGATTTTTTTATTCAACACAAGATTTTGACGTAGTAAATAATTCAAAAATGTTAGCACCTTCTTGAGTTGTCTTCGGTATTTGGAATGTCTTCACTTTCATTGTCTGTATCTGAAACTGATAAAAATATTTTACTAATCATAAAACTAGTGTGATCACCAAGCATTAGTTGCACCATAGAAATAATGAAGGATTAAAACCTAATTGTATTCAGAACTGATTGAAATATACAAACCTCGATCAGCAATCAGTGCAACATAATCTAATTCTGGGGGCTCAATAGGGATTTCTGCAGTAGTTAAACAGAAATTATTATTCTGAGCAATAAAATACTATTTTTGTTACCACCTTTACTAGCAGGAATTTGTTTCTTCTTTTTTTTTTGCTTCTCCTCTTCTTCAGCAGGACTGAAGTAATCAATTGGCTTTATTTGCCTGAAACCTCTACCAATTTTTTCTTGAGGTTTTCCACTCTTGGCTCGTTGTTTGGCTTCTGCTAAGGTATCTGAAATTTGATTTCAATACATTTTTGTAGTTCTTGAATTGAACTAGTTAAAATCTTCAAGTTAACTTATTACACCAACAAATTAATATAATTTCAGTAAAAGAAAAAAATACTTTGAATTTGTAATCTTATTATTAAACCTCACGAATGTCTTTATGCAGGTAAGTAAATATATCAATTAATCTTATTAAATGCCTACCACATGTAAATTCCAGCTCTATAGGATGTTCATCCCAGTCATCACTTGGAGATACATTTTTTGCAATAAAGATACTGGCATATTGACTAGGAGGCCATTTGCAGAATCTCTGATCTTTGCTGAGCCATGAGAATGGCACTTCAGACACCAATAAGTCTTCCTCATCACTTTCGTCTTCATTTATGAACTTCACAACAGCATAGCTCATTTTTAAATTCGCTCAAAAAGAAAAAAATATGAATAGTATACAAAATCTATAATGAATCGGATATAATTAAATATTTTATGCACCACTCGGCAGTACAGCGGGCGGTAAAGTAGTCCAGCCGGCGGTAAAGTAATTTCACTAATTTTTCAGTAATTTCTAGTAGACTACCGTTTGATCTTATTTCTTCACCAGTGGTATACAAAACTTGGCCAAATGAATTCAAAATAATTGAGAAATTCCATATAGACAGTAAATAAAAAATGTACAAATCAGTCGTTCATAAAATGATGTATGTATTTCAGTCATAACTTGCTTTTATGGCCCTAGGTGTGGTAATATCCCTTGCTTGCGCTTGGGCTCTTACTAACACGCTGCAGTCCATAAAAGCTTACTTTATGCCCTTGATACATAAATAACTATTTCTACCAAAAATGTAAACATTGTGTTCCCAAATTTTGTTGAGGTGAACATATTCCTATGCATTAAAAATAATAGGATCAAATTATTATAAATCTCTTACAAGAATGAATATGTTACTTGCATTCAACAATATTAATATCAACCTAAAACCTAAAATTGCATTTTTAGATGGTATTCAAACATTTTGATAAAATTCCTTTTTGAATTCAACCAATCCTCAATTAATTTATATACAGGGTGTTTCCTAAACATGCGTCATACAATGTTCCCAAGATACAGGATGGTTGAATTTTTGTTCAAATAAACTGTTTTCAGCTGATTTTATTAAAATTTTTACAGATTCTATAACATTCTATAAGGTGTCTTCTAAATTTATTAGCATCAGTCCAGAAATTGAAGTTGCCTGCTCACAGGTAGGATAGATAGGTTTATACATAAGACAACTAAAAATATAAGTTTTATCGAGAGAAGAATTGAAATACAAACTTTTGCATGTCTCTGAACCATTTGAAACTAAAACATTTCAAAATTTTTCAAAAATTTTTCAAAATATTTATTAAACTTTATTAAAAATCTTTATTGAAAAAAATCGACACCCTGTATCATGAAATCGAACTGATTCTAGACATGATTATAGGAACTCTTCCTACTTATTTTATACCAAAGAAGAGGAAATACCCAGTATACTTTATATGAAGTTTTGTAATTTTAGGGTTGAATAATTATCATGCATCAAATGTTGAAATAATCCTCAGAATGATGACAAATTGGTAAAACCACATACAAATTTTGATCTGGCAAAACCATTACTTTGCAGACAATATCTGTTACAGAAAAAACAATATCCTCGCCACCTAAACTGCACAAATGAATTCCTAAAATTCGGGAATCCATTGGATCGCTGAAAAATCCACCAACAGAGTTGAAACATTGACCCCTAATAATGATATTATCATTTGAATTATGGATTTCATTAATTTTAACATATTTACCATTTTTCAACAAGCAATAGTTATTTGGTTCTTTATTGGAAAACAGGTCATCTTTTATTTTCAAGTCTGTGTGATATTTTTTCTCAATCAAATATGGTTTCCTACATTTCAATTTATATTTAATTGTGCTTTCTTGTAAGCGTTTCACTATCTGTTGCAATGGTTTTGCAGATCGCTCACAAATCTTGGATTTCAAATGGAACATGTATGCCTCAGGTGGAAAGGCACTAAAGTTATCCAGACATCCATATTCTAATACATCTTTTGATAAATGGCACAAATTATGGACATTATAGGTTATATATTCCCTACCATATATTTCAGAATATTCTTCTATAAAAGTCTGTAATAAGTTATGAGCCTGATTGTTCAATTTCACACATATTTTAGGTGTCACCAGAATTCTTATTGCACAAGAAAGATGTAAAAAATGCCTATAAATGTGTTGGGGAAGAAAATTTTTGAGGGCCACAATTCCTGTATATAACAAAATCTGTCGAAATTCAGTGGCCTTAAACCTATCCACCTCGGAAAGTATTCGAGGCAGCCTGCAAAAGTCTGAGGTTACACATTTTTTATAAGACAAAAAAAGATCAGACAAGGCATCAAAATTACCTGCTGGTATTCTGACATCTTGCCTACCTTTATGCCAGAAAGCTAAAAGTCTTTTGACCACCCCTAAACAAACCAAGTGCATATAGTCAATTGGCACTTGTGTCACCATACCTATATTTAAACTTTCTAAAATAGAAGTTCCAGTGTGGTGGTCTTCATGAATTTTATTTCTGAATGAATCATCACTTCTCAACTGACTATGTGTTTCTGGAAAAGTCATTCGATTTGAAATATACTCACCCTCTTGAATGCATTTAGGGCAACCATGATAGCCATTATGACTTTTAGTGTATGTAACAAAAGACTTTGCTGGTGCATCACACACAAGAGCATTGAACACTAATTTTATAGGTTCATTTCTAAATTTCAATCCATTTTTTTCTAGGGTAATGAATTCTTCAACAAACTGTTTCAAAAAATCATTTGCTGAAGAAGGCTTTACCCTTCCATGGTAAATGCCAATAACGAATGGTTCTGGGTTGAAATTTGGAAAGGTGCCTTGTGGAAACCACCCGATAATAGGCCAAAAATCACTTCCTGAACTTCGAGAGATGACAGTCCCATCAATATTGATGTTTAATTTGATTTCTTTTGGCAATTGTTGTGTACCTTCTGGTAAAATATCTAAAATTCTGGTAATTTGGGACTCAATACCCATATGGCTGTATGTCCCAGGAGCTACTTTTGAAACTTCTACACTTCGAGGTGTTTTAAGCAATGTTCTTGCATCAACAGGAACATTTATTCTATGTTTGTGCAAAATTTTCAATAAATGCGTGACATGATTTAGTGGCACACTGAATTTCACAGCCCATGAACGTAAATCTTCAATCATTGACTGTTTATCAACAAAATTTGGGTTTGTGCATTCATCACAGGAACAGAAATAAGTGGCAGTTGAATCATGATCAACTTCTACCTGAGATATTAACTTTGATGGTACCAGAGGAACGCTAGTACTGTCCCAAGAACTTGATGCTAACGAATCTGGTGAATCAAAAGGATTTAATAAGGCTGTAACCTCAAAGGGTTGAACTCGATCTGATGTTGGAGTAAGATTTCCTTGCTGTATTTCACTTGTGGATGCTGCAGTTGGAACTCTATCTCGAAGATCAGGTCGTAAAATTGTATCATCATCAGGCACGCTGTTCGATAACTTTTGCCGAATTCTACGGCGGTGCCGCGCCGAAATATTCTTCAATGATTTGTACATTATGAAACTATCAGAAAGTATACTTACCCAAGACACAGCTTCAGGAACAAGCTTAATCGATAGAAATCAATCATTCGATAAATATGTATATTTTACACACACAACACCCTGCAACAACACCTGCTACAACTGATGAGGGGCAAAACGTAGGCTAAACGACCTAATCAAAGCCAAAAGCCATTATTAGTTTGTTTATGCCAAAAGCCAAGAACTAACGCTAGAAAAACCGCCAAACCCAAAACCATAACACTTTAGAGAAAGAGTGAGGTTAGGAAATTTTTATATGTTCTTCTTTTTTGTTATGTGGGACATTCGTGGTTCGTTCGGAAATACATAACATGTTACTTAACATTTTGAGTACAGTGTAATGGACTGGTAATGGACGAGAAACGTTTTGAAGGGATAATAACAGATTATATTACTCATATGTCTACTAGACATTGTGCATGAACATAACTTAGTGAGGTAAATTCAATTCCAAAAAGGTTCATTACATTTACTTCTCTAAAGAACATCTGAGGAAAGTAGTTCATTAAAGTCCCACTAATGTGAAGGTCATGTAGAATTGAAACATCACATTATTCGAAATATGTTTCCTTTGGGAGCGCACGGATACATTGGTAAAACCTTATATTAATGTACCAGTTGATATTACATATGTTGACTTAAACAGAACATTGCTGAAAAGCCCAGTTATGTTTGTGCTAGCTGGGATATGAGTACATTTTGAGTTTGAGTAGTAGGTAGTCGTGATATCTTCTGGGTGGACTTGAAATTTTCAATAACAATCAATAATAATCAATGTAGTAATGGGTTTTGGATCCATATCCTTTTGCTTATCCTTAAGTGTTTCGGTCATTTGAAATTACCCAATACTTATTTTCCTTAATTTTGATAGTGGAATCGACTATTATACATGCATAGTTTATCACGTATTATATATGTATTATATTTACATTTGTGGACGAGATTTTGAAACTTCTACTTGCCGATCTTTGATAAAGTCTTTTAGATTTGTTTATTTATAAACCGCACGTGGTGTTATTTCCGTGTTTTGTGGCACAGGAAATAATTTTTATAAAGGGCTCATTATACCTTTATAGGGTACTCATGGGATTCTTAATGCAGTTCCAAATGACTTTTACCAGCATTTCCTTTGTTTATTGCTACGTAATTCGAGTCGTTCTTATTTTTAGATATTTATCAAGTGTCGTTTGTACCTTTTTTCGTTTTTGAAGCGATTTCCATTTATGAATTTTAAACGCCTTCAATTCTTGCATACCGTGACCTATCATCATTTTTATTACCTATCACTAGTTTTTCTCTGTCACAAGACGCTGGAAATATAGATTGATATGAGATGTAAGGAGAAAAATAATGTTGCATTGTTTTCAATCTGGTCATTCAGGGTGGCAAAGAGCTGATGGCTCGCCTATTTTTGAAACTGTTTTTTATTTAACTTGTACTGAAGGTGGTTTTTAATTTGTAAGTTATATTGGTTTTTGAATAAATATAATTGTAAAAAAGTCACAGTATTTTCAATTCATTCATCTTAACATATACAGTGAAGACGTGAAAAGTCATTCTCCCCTTTTAACGTTTGAACGGAACAAGCTATCGAGTTTGGGTAAAACTCAGGTGGCCTAGTGTCAACAGGACACCATCTGTTTTTTTTTTTTTCAGATGTGAAGAGGTATTATAGTAACAACAATAAACATACATTGCTATATTATGTATTTAAAAACATGCAATTGTTACTAAGTATCATTAGATTTTTTCATGCGATTCCAAACTTTGTGATTGTGATTTTGGATTTCTTATATTTTTCATCTATTAATTTGCCGTTCTTTCAATATAGTGTTTGTAGAAAGAATATTTGATGATCGTTTTAAAAGTGCTTTTATTTTGTTCGAAGAATTGCGCTATTGATATTTTGGCATTGTGGGCGGATGAATACATCATCATGTAGGCCTCCTATTCGGGCTCGAATTGGTTCAGTCATGAAGGTACCAGCTTCCTAAACGATACCCTTATACTCTCTGGGTTCAAAACGATGTTCCCGAGATGCACTTCCCGTATTGCTGCTACTGCTGGAAATCCATACCACAGTTTATACATTCAGCATCATCAGTGATTAATGTTGAGGTGCCTGTTTAGATGTTCTTCTCATAGGAGGACGTTCGATGTAGAGTTTTGATTGTCTCATGCCAGGTGTCTTTGTCCATACATCCTGGAATTTTGCTTTCAGGATATTCATAATGTTTGAGACGCTCCAGGATCTAGAAATTCCTAAGATAGGTTCGCTGGTCCAATCGCTGAGCTGATTGCTCCTTGTTTAGGCAGGTAGTCGGCCCTTTCATTGCCGGGTAACCCGGTATGACCGGGACTCAAAGAGATTCACCTTGGTGGCTGTGGATAACCTTTGCTGCTCACCAATGCACTCTGACACTAACAGCAAACTGATCCTGTATAATGAGAGGGCCTTAATCGCCGCCTGGCTGTCGGAGAATATCGTGATTAGACTCTGTTGATGCCTTTTTTCTAACAGGCGAGTATGGTAATAACCTCTACCTGAAATACTGCGGCAAAATTCCCCAGGGCGTAACTGACTTCCGCTATTTCCACCCATCCTGGAGCCATCTTTATACCAGATGATTCCAGTGGTAGGGATCAGGCGGTGCATGAATTGCTGCCAGTTCTCCCTTTTTGGAAGCCCGACCAAACGAAAGTCACTAGATGGTATTAATTAGATAGTACCATCCAGTGACTCTAGACGAAACGGCACCATTCATCCACCCCGTTAAGTGGCCTTTGTATCGTGTCTATCGAGGCCGTACTCCTGGTCATCGACAATCACCACGAGGTACCATAGCAGAGGAGATAGTACTCTTATTCCCTGTGGGCAGCCCTTCTTGGGCGTGACTTCGCTCGAGCTACTTTTGAGGGTCATTTTAGCTAGTCTTTGGGAAAACATGGCGTCAATCCACCCTGTTATGGATGGAGCCACCCCCCTCTCCCTCTGACATATGCCTAGGGTGTGGCACACGGTCTAACCCACCCTCAAGTCTGTAGATGATCCGATGGAGAGCTGTCTCCGTTCGGTAGTCGTGCTGGATATTGCTGAGCGGATTTAGTATCAGTACCTCCTCTTTGATGCATCTCAGTGGTATCTGTCTACGAGTCTTTCTGTAATCTTGAGGAGAAAAGACGTAAGACTGACACTGAAATATTTTGCCTGAGTGTAATCACTTTTTCCAGGCTTGGGAATGAAGATGCCCTGAGCTTCGGAAAATCTTCAGTAAATGGGGGATCAGGATAACCTCGCCATTTTGTAGCAGAGCTAGAAATACACCATATCACGGAGATTTGGAAGGTGAAAAGGACTCAATAATAATGGCTTATTTCAATTTATCGTAAGTTACAATGCCAGCATCAGCCACCTTGTAGTTGATCTTTCTCTTGAGAGGTGGAGTTGGCTGTGGCCTGCTGGGTGTCGGTGTCGTAGTGTCACTACCCGGAAAATGGAGTGTCATCAGCACCGCCAACCTTGCTTCCGGATCTCTGTATAGGGCCTTATTGTTTAGTCTTGCTGCCTCTGGTAAGGTGTTTCTGCCTCTGGTAAGGTGTTTGCACCTTGGCAGTAGTTCCTCCTCCTCCATGTGTACCACCGTGCATCTCGGATACTCTTTGTATACCTTGCGGTGAGACTCTATTTGTGAGTTCCCCCATGGGGTTTTGCTTGCCTTGTCTACCTTTTCCAAGAAACAGATGGCTTCATATGAGGATGGCAGAATTGAGACAGTCTGCAAACGTCTCAATTTCCTTCTCAGATCCTTAACGTGCGTCCCAATAAACCTCTCCTTCGTTTGAGAAGTTTGGGTCAATCGCTACGCGTGTTGTGTCCCAAACTTCTCAAAAATTAAAGTAACAATTTCAACACTAATATATCATAAATAACCATCATTTCATTATTTTGAAGTACTGTTGCAAACCGTTTTCTCCTCGGAGCTCTGTTTATTTTCCAAATAATTATCGATATATTGGTTTTACAAAACGCTGGAAAGCGTGTGACGACATATTTGGCTATTTCTTTCATTTTTATTGACTAGAATTTTAATTTTTTTTGTCAATTTTCTTATCGATTTTATTTTGTAATGGTCTTGGGGGAAGGGGTAATTACCCATTCTACTTGTTGGGCCACTCATGTCGTGGCGACTTTAATTGAGAAAAGAAAAAGGGTATCAGTCAGTGACTAATGAGTCAAAGATTCATTATCTCTACTTCATTGTATTCTTTATCATTTTTATCTTAGAGATATCAAATATATTGTAATAAAATGATATTGACCTGTGCATAGATATGCCATCAGTGGTGGCTCATGTTTGGCTCAATTTATATACAGGCTGATTCACGGTGGATGGCACATTAGACGTTTCTGGAGAACGCAACGTAGGATGATACTGAAAATTTGGTTGTTTGGTTGTTATATAGATAAAATCAGCTCTTCAAGGAGAAACTGAAAATGCGATGAAATACAGGGTGTTCCATTTTGAATATCAATTATGCTACTACTTTCTAGTAGGTACTCCGGTGTCCGATCACCCGGTATTCATTTATTGCACATGATGTTTCATTGTGAATTTGATACCTCTATTTATGCAGTGCAGTATGCACATCCCTGCACTTGCAGTAGAATGTAGTATAGTCGTAGTACTATATGCATGCACAGCATGCAGCCTGAAACCCTCTCCTCTTTGCTGAAATGTTTATAATTCCTAGCCCCTAACCTAACCTAACCTGAAACCCTCTACTCTTTGCTGAAATGTTTATAATTCCTAGCCCATTCATATATCATTCATGACCCCATTGCCCCCATTGGACCATTCAAAACGGCAAGCGGCACGCCGCTGTTTTCAACGTTATTGTTTGTTGTAATTGTGAGATGTTTATTTTGTGTACATAAAAGTAGGTAATAATGTTTTAACAATAAAATCGATCACTTTCAAGTCTCGCTTGTTGATTAATTCTTTGTTTTTCAGTTTTTCATTCTTAAGTTTGAACCTGCATAACCTCAAAAAGTGACGTTTTAAAATTATTGAAGATTATATTTATTTCGGTACTTAATATACCTAATCGTATTTTTATTGAATGAGTATTGTTTTGGAGAAATGAAAGATTTGACCCAATTCGTGAATTGTAAAATCCTAAGGGATCACAAGATAATCCGTGAAGATTTGTGGGTAAGAAATGGCCAGGTGGTTGACCCAGAAAAGGTGTTTTTTGACGAAAAAATAAAAGCAAATATTATCGTTGACTGCCAGGATCATCTTATAGCACCTGGATTCATAGAAGTGCAAATAAACGGTAAGAGAGAAGCAACTGTAGGCAAAATATGCCTTCAACATATTTACAGTGACTTTATATTATATTATTATAAATCACCTATTAATAAATTAATATCATTGGCATGGAGAATGAACAATCATGATCTCCAATCTTTATTTTTTTATTATTTTTGTTTTGTATAGTATATATAGTTTCTCATAACTCATAATGAGTGCATATTATGTGGTAGTACCCATTTTGTACTATCCAACTAGCACAGATTAACAAAAGATTTGTTTACTCTGTGCTACTAGTGTGGAATTATTTTTTTTGTTTTATGCAACAAGTGGGAAAAATTAACATCAATCATATATATACAGTATGATGCAAATGTATAATAAATTCATTATTTCAGAAATGGGCGACATTTGAAAAAATTGCAAAAACAAGTGAGGTTTCATTTTTGAAGCCTCATCTCATGATATCCATATGAGAGATGTTACGTCACCGGTGTTGGAGTAATGACGTAATGAACGATTTTTTCAAATGAAAACAGGGGTCATGTGACACCTCGTTTGAAAGGTCTACTGATCGTCTATTCAACAGTCAAAATTTTGCATAAGAAAATTGAGATCAAAATGGATTATCATTTGATAAACTGAATCTTGCAGATGTCTACTACTAAGAATTGAACAACGAAGGGTCGTCTATTTAAAAAAATAAATCAATTAATAAAGTTCTGAAGTCTAGTTTTTGGATTTTTTTCGGAAGTCGTCTTGTTTTGAAATGAATTTATTCCATACATTTGCATCATACTGTATATGTATTTGCTATAGGGTACACTCATCTTTAGAGAACATGTCGCGGATGGACGGTGTCAGCTTTCTAAATCACCACTGCAATAAGAGGGCTTTTGCCGCAACATTTCTCTTCTTTTCAAGATCTAAGAAACTGACCTGCCTCAGATGCCTTGACCTTTCGGATTTACCGAGCAGGGCCGGACTTAAGATGGCTTAGCTATATCAACAGATTTAGGTGCACCACTGTCTTTTCGTACTTTTCTAGGCTTTACCGTATTATTTACAATTTTCCAGACTGTACTTTCAGGAACGCCGGTTAACGAGCCGGTTAAAGTTGATGTTTCCTTTAATGAAAAATGTTTTTCGTGGCTTCGATCTTACTAACTTCAAATAAACACTTTTAACAATTATTTTCTTCAACAGGCAAACATTTTCGGCTACTGCCTGTAACGGCTGTAACGGCTACACTGGACATCTTCAAACACAAACACACTATCACAAAATAGTATTCCAGAATGTGTCAAGCCAACAACAAAATAAATGCGACCCTGTCACGGCTAATGCTTTTATGGCTTTATCGCATGTCATTATCCCGTCTCAGGTCAGGTCAGTTTCTTAGATCTTGAAAAGAACTAATTTGATCCAGGGTGAAGGGAAGCCATGGAGGGGGGTCATGTGCGTCAACATGGTATATGGTCAAATGCAAAAACTTCACAAACGATAAGCGGATAAGATTTCCACAAAATTCTCAAACACACAACATGTTTCGCTAACACAGAGCGTAGCTTCGTCTGGTACAATGAACTAAACTAACGTTGGCTCGCTCAACTTTTAGTTAATCCGGTACACCGTATTTTAATGTACCTAGATATATTGTGCCTGATTTCCGAAAATGGAGGTTTATCGTACCTGTCCATAGGTAACTAATCCTTCAGGTTGGGAAAGTAGGATATAAAAGTTAACGTTAGTTTAGTTCATTGTTCTAAAATTGTTCTATCCGTCATTCGGTTGCCCCCTTACGAGCAACCCTCAGAAGTCTTCGGGAGTCTTGTGCGAGCAAGGAATAACGGGGGCCTTACCTTTCAACGTGTGATTCCAAACACTTTCTTGGGCCATCAGAAAAATATCTGTAGTCGCTGGGAATCGAACCCACGACCGGCAAGCGAATGCAGATTAGAATATTAACACTTTGTCCGCACGGCTACCTGGCCCTCATTGCATTGTACCAGTATATCACCTGACGAAGCTACTGTGTTAGCGAAACATGTCGTGTGTTTGAGAATTTTGTGGGAATCTTATCGTTTGTGGAGTTTTTACATTTGCCATGGATTACCATCAAGTAACGGCCGAGTCAATTCAAAATTTGGTATATTATGGTCGTTGCCTGATATGTCTTGATTCAAAATACTTACATGCCCGACCGGCGTTTTGAAATGTGTTCAAAATCAAATAATTTTTCCTCGAATTTTCCACACCTGTATATTTAAATCTCGATTTACTCGTCTACATAGGTCGCGTGCACGAAGACCGACCCTGGAGGCAAAATATCGAAACACAACCTCATTCTTCTGTGAATTATTGAAACACAACCTCATTCTTCTGTGAATTATTGAAACACAACCTCACTTTTTTATTTGGTTACAGAGGAATCAAAAGGTTGAAATAGTTTTTCACAATATTTTGGCATACGAATCGTGTTTCTTGCGTTATTCATTAATTCAAGCATGCCTTCGCATCGTGCTGTTGTACAATGCACAAAAAATGCAGCAAGAGACTAGGGAATATGATTTTTCAGGTAAATAGTAATCTCACATAGTTATCATTATGAAATGTTGTCATTCCTTATTAAAATTCCTTCTGCCTTCTGCCACTTCTGCAATACAAGCTAATGCTGCTAATAGATTGAAAAAGTCTACAACACACACGATCGTCAGCATGTCAGACCAGTCCTTCCGATTGATTGCATGAATCCAATCTTCTTGCATTATTCTAGAAATTTCAGGTAGCTGATCCTATTGCAGAAGGAATTCCGATGAGAAATCAGAGAAATAACCAAATTTCAAAAATGAAAACTATGTGAGTGACTATAGTAGGTACTTACTTTTGAATCATAATGTGTACCATCCGGATTTCTTCATCTTCCGCTGCAGTTTTTGTGCATTTTACAACAGCACAATGTGATGGCATTAGCGAATTGATGAATAGCGGAAAAATACGATTCATATGCCAAAATAATTGTGGAAAACTATTTCCATCACTTGTAAACAAATATGTTTTGCCTCCAGGGTCGGTCATCTGACAGTTCTTGCACGCGACCTATACTATGCAGAAGCAGTTTGCATCTTGCTTTGACAGGTATTCTTTTTTTTTGAGATTTTATCTCGGACTTTATACACAGATCAGGGGCGGATCTAGACGATGTTTGAGGGGGAGCATAGAAAGTCACCGCTCATTGAGGTTAGCAAAAAGAGGACAATTTTCATTTGTACCTGCTGAGGTGGTACTTTTCAGATTATCTAAATTTTTACAAAATTATTCATGAGGTTCGTGAGGAAGGGAGGGGTATGGTTTTACTCATGGTACGCCCCAATTTCTGCTTTCTCCTTTTCCTATCCAATGGATGCCCAATAGTATTATAGAACACATTTTTTTCCAAGGTGGTATGGGTTTTGATTTCTCCTACCATGATAACACTGAAGAAGGAATTGATGCAGTAGCAAAATCCCTACTAAGTCATGGGGTTACGTCCTTTTGTCCCACAGTTGTTACGTCACCTAAAGAAATTTACCACCAAATACTGCCAAAAATAAAACGTAGAAAAGGTGACAGGAACGGAGCTACAATACTGGGAGTCCATGCCGAGGGACCGTTCATAAACAAGGACAAAAAGGGGGCTCACCCTGAAAATTGTATTCTTGAGCATGACGGGGTAGGTAGGTTGATTCATTTATCTTTATTTCATTTTTTCATCAACAAAACTGAACCTTGTTGTAATTTTTGTTGTTTAGTCCCTGTCAACCTTGGAGAAAACGTATGGAAGCATGCAAAATATAAAGATAATAACTCTGGCCCCAGAATTTCCGGATTCATGCAAACTTATAAAACAATTAACAAATAATGACATAGTTGTATCACTAGGTAAGTTATATTTGAGAGAATAATTCTGAATTTCACAATTATCTACACACTTTTTCAAGGACATTCAACAGCAGATCTAGCTCAAGGGGAAGATGCTGTGAATTGTGGAGCTACATTTATAACCCATTTGTTCAACGCCATGTTGCCTGTACGTAATACCTCGTTGAAATTATGTAAAAAATATACGGGGTGTATAAAATTTATTGGAAAATTAGTTGATGTTTTATCACTTTATTTAATTTGTATACTCAAGTAGTGTTTCGAGTTCAAAGCTTTTATTTTTTCAGATTGTTTGTGATATAAAATTAAAATATGTGTATTATTTCAAGATACGTGTAGTGAGGACAAATCAGATGATTTTCCCCAAAAGGTCATTGCGCTTTTTTCCTATTAGAGAGCCTAAAGGAAAAAATCAATCATTTGGCAGTGACACCTAGTTTTGAAAAATGTTTGTAGAGAAATATAGATATATCGAAAACATCGAAATTTTGCTTACTTACTTACTTCAGATAACTTTGTTGGAACTTCTCAGTGACAGATGATGAGGTTGGCAGACAAATGAGTTTTAGAGGATGTTTTCAATAATTAATCTTGAATTTACCATTTTCATGTTCAGATTTTAGTAGTGAATACCATGTTATATCAACTGAACAGGAAGCAATGCTATTGCCTCCGTTCAAAAGAATGCAAGCGGATTCGTTTATTTTTCTCTTTTGGTTGATATCTTCTTTTCCAATGATTTTTAATATTATTTCACTCTACCATATTATATGTTGTCCATTAGCAATAAGCATATGTTCAGCTAATTTCGGATAATTTCGATTTGTCGATATATATATTGTATTTTCTTCACATTGTACTCATGTTCTTTCGTCCTTACTTAGAGAGGCCTCTTTGTTTTACCTGCACGATACTTTCCACAAACATAAAAATGTTGAATCTTTCACAATATTTTTGGTTTCGTAGTTTCATCATCGGGACCCTGGTTTGGTTGGACTGTTGACTTCAAAGAACATTCCAAAAGATAAGATCGTCCATTTTGGAATCATAGCCGATGGAATACATACACATCCTGCTGCCTTGAGGATTGCTTATAAAGTTCATCCAGAAGGTAGGTGAACATAACATAACTTTCAATATACAAAAACAAAAAGTTCAAACAACATTTATTTCGTCGGCCTCTACAAAAAATTAAATTTTTCCTTCGAGCGTGCGGAAAAGTAATTTTTTCGCACGAATTTTCGATTTGAAAGTTGTACTTTTTTGTACGATTTTACTTTTCCGCACGATTTTTACTTTTCCGTACGATTTTTGTATTGATGAAAATGAGGATATTCAGAAATGACAAAATGATCTATGTAACTATTCTGACTTATGTGTCATTTTGTAGCATTACTATAAAATCTTGTTCATTGAAGACCATTTTTTTGTCATATATTATGTAAATACCACAAGTGATAATATTTTGCCGGAAATATTCGGTGATTGTTACGACAGCTTGTTGCCTAGTAATTTCGTGAATGACATTGTTATCAAAACTACGAGCCGTAGGCGAGTAGTTTTGGGTCAATGTCATGAGCGAAATTAGAGCAGCAAGCTGGAGTATGTCAATCGAATATTTCCAGGAAAAATAGTATCACGAGTTGTATTCGTATGACTATTTCATGATTGAATGAGACAATATATATAAGAAATAGGACACATAATTTAAGTATATTCCAACTCAAACTGCGAAGAAGAATATAATGATAGCAATGAAATACAGAATTCAATTTTTTAGAAATTTACTTCCTACTTATAGTTATTCACAAAGTGGAATGTACAATTTTGATAAACAGTATTTTATTTATTATCTTGGAGATGGTTGCTCTCAAAATATTGTATACAATTGCTATCCAATTCAAACAAATTAAATTGAATTTATGAGACATGAAATAATTAAAAAAAAAATATCGTCGCCGAAGGTCTCGAACCATCGACCTTCATATCTCCGCGCAACAACCCTAACAGTTTCGCTACATCGGTAATTATTTTTTGTCACAATAACTTGAGTCCTTGAAGAAGATTACTTTAAAAAGGAATTTGAATTCTAGTATTGTTGTGTCAGACCGTCAACAAATAATGCAAACTTTTTAAATTACACATGAAACGTCCAGCCAAAAAACAAATTGTCTCGCCTTTCGTACAAAATGTCTCACTGACGCGAATTATAAGTGAATTAAATGAAGTACAGGTACTTATAGGTTATTGTCTCAGATTTGAATCCAAAGCAATCTTGACCAGACACGATGTCAAAATTTTATCGCTGATAAACGAGGTTTGTTGGTCACGTGTGGGTCAATTCGGCTTCTGTATTGGTAGAGCAAGTCCGATAAAATTTGATAAACAAAAAATATCGCCAGAATACAGAAGAAACCGCGAAAATGGTCTATTCTGATTGGTTCTCGAGATCAAGAGTGGAATAGTCATAAATAATATATATCTAAAAACTTCACAAACGATGAGATTTCCACAAACGACATGTTTCGCTAACACAGTAGCTTAGACTAACTAACCTTGGCTTTCCTATTTTCCCAACCTAAAGAGAAAATATCATAGTTTATGGAAAAAACATAATAATCAAATAGACTATTTAACATTCAAACTACTGCGTGGTCGTTCGAAATTTTTAATTGAAGAGGATTACAAAAACTATATTAATCATTGTGAAACCAGTATCAACTCAAATCCGAAACATCTATGGCAATTCGTGAAGTCGAAAAGGAACAGTACTGCTTCAATCAACACCCTGAGAGATGGGGATAGGATAATTACAAGCTCTAACGAAATTTGCAAGATATTTTCTGACTATTTTCTCTCGGTTTTTATTCCAAAAAGAATTCTTCCTGTTCAGATAGTAACACATCAAGAATCATATAATAACATTTGTTCCTATAATATTTCCTTACAGTCTATTATTCAAAAACTTGAGAATCTTTCGAATAAAGGAATGGGACCAGATGAGATACCGACATCATTCCTCAAGAACTGTGCTGAATATATCGCAATCCCACTCTACATTATCTTCAATAAATCTCTCGAAGAAGGCGTATTTCCTTCAGTTTGGAAGAAAGCTCATATAATCCCAATCTTGAAATCCGGTAGCAAACTACTCGTGAAAAATTATAGACCGATTTCAAAATTGTCAATCATAGCAAAAATTTTTGAATCAATTATTTTCGACAAGCTGTTCTTCGATGTTAAGAACATAATCAACATTGAACAACATGGCTTCATGAAGAAGAGATCAGTTGATTCCAACTTATTCACCTACACTGAGTATATTCTACACAGGCTCAATGACAAACAACAAGTTGATGCTATCTATACCGACTTCAGCAAGGCGTTTGACAAAATCGATCACTCTGTTTTGCTACAGAAACTTGCTGGTGTCGGAATAGATGGCAATCTGCTGAAATGGCTTCATTCTTATGTAACTGATCGTTGTCAAGCAGTAACAATCGGTAATCAAAAATCTGAATATCACCAAATCACCTCTGGAGTGCCTCAAGGATCTCATCTGGGGCCACTATTATTCAATATTTATATTAATGATATATCTCAATGTTTTCGATTCTCCAATTTTTTAATGTATGCGGATGATCTAAAAATATACCACTCAATTTCCGATGCTGACGACATCAAACTATTGCAGCAGGATATCAATCGTTTTCATGATTACTGTGAGCTGAATAGTTTATACATTAACTTTGAGAAGTGTTACCACATTTCGTTCGGACGCGGGAAAAGCATTTTGAGCCACTCTTATCAAATATCTTCTCGTCCCTTACAAACTGTTACAGAAATTAAGGATTTAGGAATAATATTCGATTCAAAAATACTTTTCGATAAGCATATATTCTACATTGCTAAAAAAGGTTATAAAATGCTAGGTTTCATAATGAGAACTTGTCGTGAATTTAAAAACACACAGACACTCCGTACCCTTTATATGTCATATGTCAATAGTGTTCTAAGTTATGGTTCATTAATATGGAACCCTGGTTACGATATTTATGTAAACAAACTTGAACGGATACAGAATATATTCATTGATTACGTCAATAAAAAATGCTTTCCATCCAACCCCAGCAACCGTAACTATGTTCGAAATGAGCTGAACTTATTATCACTAGCGCATAGAAGGAACATTTCAGACGTGAAATTTCTTTATAAAATCATAAATAATTTAGTTGATTCGCCTGCTATCCTCAGTAATATTTACCTTACAGCTCCTACTTATATTACAAGGAATCATCACATTTTTCGTTACGAACAATCTCAAACAAATTATTTTTTGAACTCTCCAATGCATAGATGCAAAATATTATACAACGCTCTGTCGAATTCTATCGATATTGATATTTTCTCTTACTCACTTTCCAAATTTTCTTACATTTTGAAAAAACATTTCCTTGCTTCACCTACTTGATTTTGATATATTTTAACGTTTTCATATGTACTGAATAAAATTATTTCACCCTTGTTTGTATCAACACACTACAATCACTACATGTTGTACCTATACTCAATCATTTATAATTACTCCAATTATTGATTTTCATCAACTTTGTAATTGATATTCGATTTGTTTAGTTTTAATATATCTGTATGATGAGATATGACATATCTGTGAATACTGCTTTTGGGTTAGTCCCGTTTGTATTCCTATTCGTAAATAAATAAATAAATAAATAAATAAATAAATAAATAAAGGATTAGAATCACCTGCGGAAAGGTTCGATAAACCTTCATATACACAATATCTACAATATAATACAGTGTAATGGATTAAATTGAAAGGGTTGATAGCAAATACATATGTTAGATACCGTTATCGTGGACACGTCAGCGGGGTGGTGATAAAGACATTATATAAGTGTTTGTGGAATGTTAATGTCAATGAGATTATTACTCATTCTATTGGTGCCTTTCAGTAGTAGAGTATCGTGCGGAATATATACCATTCGATTACCAAAGCAGTGTTTTAGTGTAGTGTCTCTGAGCCCCTAACACATATTATTAATAATATTACCCTTTCTATATATCGAGGACTGAAACCTTTGGCACGATAATACACTACACACTGTACCACTAACCAAACCGATTTTTTTATACCTCGACACGTGTTTCGCTAACTATGTTAGCAGTGTGTAGTGTGTTACCCTCTCAAGTTAATCCGTTACACCGTATTTTAATGTAAATATTGTGTCTATTTTCCGTGCTCAAACTCCGTCTCGCATCGTTCTGGTCAACGGCAGTCGCGTGCGGGAATGTAACACTTTTCGCACTTGTTAGGAAACTTACTATCGCGCATTGTGAATTTATCAATGATTCTATATGGAAAAAATTGTTCAAGGTTTGGTTTTGGTAACAGATGCAATATCAGCATTGGGACTACACGAGGGAAAATACAAAATAGGACAACTGGACATAGATATAAGGGATGGCAAAGCATATGTAGCTGGAACAAATACACTTTGTGGTAGTATAGCCACCATGATAGAGTGTGTCAAGTTTTTCATGGAAGCAACAGGTATTGTGAAGAATATCTACAGGGTTTTTGGACTAAATTGAGTCGTTCATATATAATTAGTTGTTATTCAAACTTCTTTTTCAATTCCAAATGTAACATGACACATTGATAAATTATATTTCTCCCAATACTATACCTTTTCCAGTTGTATTTCAGAAAACGTCAATTGTATTTCAGAATAGTTTTTTTTATGTTCTGGTTCCAACGAAAAGGGATGTCCTGTAATGTTCAGAGAACATCATGAGAACCAAGGGAAATATGGTAGGAGTTGGTGTTCTTCCTGAATTTCTGGAGGTTATATGCCTCGGGGAACACCTCCTTTGGCAATGTGTTCCAGAGCCACGCTGTTCGTTGGATGAATGAGTCTTTGGAAAGAGATGTTCTGCAGGTCTCCAAAGTGCCACGAAGGGGTGAGAAGCCTCAACTCGACGGGTTAATGTCGCGGGGACTGCCAAGGGAGGAACAATTGTTGATATTTCAGAAGAGCATCGTCCATGAAAATATCTATAAAATAGAGCCAGATCGCCAACTTTTCTACGGTGTTCCAGAGAAGTGAGTGAGTTTGTGAGCGAGGCATCACCCACGAGACGAATTGCCTTTTTTTGGACAGAATCCAACAGAGTGCAGCACCCAAACATATTTGGGTGCTGCATTCCAAATATGGGAACAGTATTTCAGGACAGGTCGGATCTGTGCCTTATAGATCATAAGCAGCTGACTGGAAGTGAAATAGCTCCTGACCCGTAACAGAAAACCAAGTTTTTGGTATACACTTTCAGTAATTGATCTCACGTGATTTTCCCAAGAAAGGTTATTGCTGATAGTGATACCAAGCATCGAAATGGATGTCTTCAAAGGTATGGTTACTCCTGACAAGCTCATATTGGGCACAGTGAGATCGGCTTTTCTAGAGAAAAGGCATGCTTGTGTTTTGTTTGCATTGAAATTTACCAAGTTATTGGATCTCCATTCGAGAATTGTTGCCAAGTCCATATTTATGTTGTCAACATTTCTCCCTCGTTCGTTCCTGATTTGCCTGGCTGGTATTGGAGCCCTGGAAGAGAAGGCGGAATATATTATCGGCGAAGCTGTGTACTGGACATGAACTTGCTTCCAACAAATCGTTGATATGGAGTAGAAATAGTGTTGGTGCTAGAATTGATCCTTGCGGAACACCAGCATTTACGATAAGAGAGTCAGATGAAACTCCATCGACCACTACATGGAGAGACCTGTTTGATAGAAAACTAGCTAGCAGAGAACATAGCTGGGGAGGCAAGCCATAAGATGGAAGCTTGGCGAGGAGTCCGTGGTGCCAGACTCGATCGAATGCCTTGGAGATAACAAGTGCCACGGCTAAGGTTTCACCATATTTTTCAATAGATTGCTGCCATATATGTGAGACGTAAGCGAGCAGGTCACTAGTTGGTCTCTGATGACGGAAGCCATATTGCCTATATCGTTAATAATACCTGAATGTTCCAGGTATTTCATGAGCTCGATGTTGCTAGCTTTCTCCATGATCTTTGAAATAATAGATAGCAGTGCGATCGGTCTGTAGTTGCTAGGTGGGGTCTATTTGCCTTTTTTAGGAACAGGTTGTACTCTTGCAATTTTCCAGTTGGACGGGAATATCCCCAATTTGTAAGAGTAGTTGAACAACTTGCAGAGAACAGTTGTTAGTTCGGGAGCACATTTCTTGAGAACAATCGGTGGGATTCCGTCGGAGCCACAAGCTTTGTTGGTGTTGAGACCCAATAAAATCTTCCTTATAGAACGTTCGCGAAAGGTGATTGAATTTCAGAAAGTGTCATCTGTATTTCAGAAAATACAATTGAAATTTTCTGCAATACAAGTGACTATTCTGAAATTCAGTTATTGACCCTATCTGAATTTGAATTGACGCTTTCTGAAATACAACTGGAAAAAGTGAATTGTGTTTATCTGTTTTGTAAATCAACACAACAAACATCCAAAATGATGAAACAATTGATTTTAATGTAGGAAGATTCGAACAGTCTCATGTTTTTCATTTTCTTGAACTATATGATCAAGACCGCAAATTATTACTTTCATTATTACATATTTTATAGTTTATAAAAAATACAGAAGATTTTTTAATGAGATGTAAGAGGTAAGTTCATTGTTCAAATTACCAAATGTCTCCTTCAACACTCTGTAGCATTTTGCAGCATAGCAAAAAAATGAATTAATATTTTTCTGAATCAATATTCAAGAAAAAAATAACTTTTCTCTTCTAGCTTGTGGTCCTGAATTTGCAATAGATGCTGCTAGTTTCCATCCAGCTAAATTGCTTGGTATTGAAAATACTAAAGGTACTCTAAGTTTTGGGGCAGATGCAGATTTCATTTTATTGAATGATAATTTTGAGATTGATTCAACGTGGATTGCTGGGCAGAAAGTTTGGATGAATCAAGATATTAATCATTGAAATAACTAAATTAACTTATATTTTTGAAAATTAACAAGAAAACCATTCAGTGTTATTAGTTTTATACATTTTATATTGTTAAAAAATGAATATTTTTGAAACTTTTCAAATAAATTAATTCCTGTTAGAAAAATCACCGACTTCTTGTTACATTTTATATTGTCAAAATAAAGAGTATTTTTTAAAACAGTAGTTCTCTGAAATAAATTAGTTTGATTTAATGACTATAGGCAATAATAATTATAATATTAAAACATTATTGTTAGTGCCAAACAAAATAATTTCTATGACCAGTTTACCAATTTTCACGTTTTGGCCAATTGACTGTTGAATTACCAATTATTATAATTATTTTTCGGCGTTCTCCTAAACTGCATTGAACCTGAAAAACAATTTATTTCAAATCATAAATAATATCAACTAGTGAAAAAACTCTATATACCTGAATAGGACCTGCTATTCTGTTCATATTTTCTGTTTTGTTCTCCTTGATGTTCCTTGCTAATATTACTATGTTTCGTTGGTAAACAATCATCAGTAAGGATTTCTTCAATATTACCATAACCTCTGAATTTTACCGCCACGGTTTTATCAGTAATAGCCATTATAGTTGCTTCATAAAACTGAGAAAAAAAAACACAAATGGTCTATGTATACAATCCTTCAGATTGAAACAGAACAGTATGTTTCAATAAATACAATATGGGTGTATAGATAACAGAAGAACATATCAAAATATGTATGTACTTATTCTATTTGAATCATTTCAATAATTGTCATTATACAGGGTGATTCATTAAGAATGGGAAATCTCTGAACTACAGATAGTAAACACTAGAGTCCTTAGACAAGAGTCCGGCAGACTCTTTTAATTTGAAATCCATCAACTTGAAAGAATCTCTATCATAATGGGCCTAAAATTCTTCTTTTTTGTACCGTTTTTACAAGTAAATTTGAATATTTACCTCACATATTGCGGATTTCTTGAAATTAATTTTCCATTCTGGACGTTTCATTGCATTCTTCCATGATCATTCGGAAAATTGAATAACTTGAATCCCTTTTCTAATGAATTATCGCAATAATGTGGGCAGCAGGACATTGAAATAATTCAAAATGCAAAATTTTGGCGGTCATAAAATTTCAAAGTGACAGTGACAGAAATTCGAAATGATTTAAAAAAAGCTGGCATACGACTATGGTGTTTCGTCACATTATCAGGTGGGCAAACCAAATGAAACAAAATATTAAAAACCCCAACGGCTGTCAGTTTTGTGCCCGGACTCTTGTCTAAGGTATATACAGGGACTCTAGTAAACACTAAAATATTGAGATTTAGCTTAACATACCTGATGAGAATGTTGCTGGTTTAGGAGATACAGGGTGTTCTTGAAAGAGATTTTATTTTAAAATTTCTCAATGACTGTAAGTTTTGACAGCATGACCATGAAATCTTGTAGTTTCAGGTTTTCTGACATGAGGAATACGAATTTGCAAATTATTCCGTGATTGCTCATAGAGGGCGCTAATGGCACTCTGTTCTGTTTCATTCAATGATGATCAAAATAAGTGAAAAATCTGAAAGCCCGTTCAATTTTACATAAAAACTGTATTCTTTTTCAAATTGTCTAGCTTTAACGGTTAGTCGCTCTTGAAGAGATTTATGTTCCACTTAACATTATAATAATTTTATTTATTGAATTAAGTTTGGAAACTCTCTGAACTACAGATAGTGAACACCAAAATATGAAGATTTGACCCAACATGCTTTATAGATATGTTGCAGATATAACCTTGCTGGAACATTTACTTTAAAATTCTGTTTGTTGTTGGCGTTGTTAGTGATTTTCATCATTGATTACTGTATTTTTTTCACTATCACTTCGCTAACTTTTTAACTAAAAATTATTAAAATGTTTTAAAGTGGAACATAAATATCTTCAAGAGTGTATAACATAAAAACCGTTAGAGCTAGACAATTTGAAAAAGAGTATATTTTCTATGTAAAATTGAATGGGCTTTCAGATTGTTCACTTGTTTTGATCATCATTGAATGTATAGAGAAGATATGATGTAATTTACCAAAGTAACAGAGTGCTACTAGCTCTCTCTATGAGCAATCACAAAATAAGTTGAAAATTCGTATTCCTCATGTCAGAAAACCTGAAACTATGAGATTTCATGTTCATGCTGTTAAAACTTACAAAGTTATTCACAAATTTTGAAATAAAATCTCCCCCTAGAACACCCTTTATCTCCTGAACCAGCAACATTTTCATCAGGTATGTTAGGCTAAATCTCAATATTTTATGAATACCATCTGTAGTTCCGATTTCCCATTCTTAATAAATCTAATTTGATGAAACATCCCCATTGTCTATCAAAATTTTCTATTATTCGCGGGAATCAATGTTACCAGGTGGCGCTCGGTTTTCATCGTTCCATGTCAAAGCCACGTCCAAAACTGGGGGAAAACAAACTCAATCCTCACTCAATCCCATTAGTGCCATAAGCTTGTGTACTGATAAGAGTGATAACATTGACAACTACAGCTACAGCATGATGTATGCAATGTAGTTGCACTTTATCCATAGACAACAGTTTGTTTTCCCCCAGTTTGAAGTTCGTATTATGTAACCTAGATGTCGCCCACTGCGTGAATCTCGCGAATTTGGGACTGACAGTAGTTTGATTGACACCTGAAGATTATACTAAATACGTTTAATTTGTGCAGCCCTTTGTGATTCTAGTTGCCCAGAAATTGTGATTTATGAACAGTTTTTTAAGAAGAAGTATTTTTTGTATAATAGTAAAATTTATGTGGAGTGAAAGTAATTGAAACATACTGTAAATATTTTGTGAGATTGGTTTGAACATATACATTTCTTACTTTTCCATCTTCCCAATATTTGGCCAAGCATTCATCTCCTATATTCCAAGTCAAAGAGTTGGTTTCTTCATTTTTTTTCAAATTTTCCTCGTTCTTTTTCTGACCTCCCAGATTGAGATGCTGCCTAATGCTCCTACTAGCAAACTGACTGTTAACAGTAATTTTTTCCATTCCTTGAGTCAAGTCATCCATATTTCCCTTATTCTGATTTGTATTGCTTTGGTCATGATTATTTGTGGGATTCGGAGGGATGAATGATTTTTGAGGTTTCTCATAGATCCGTTGATTATCGTTTTCTCTTGATTTATGACTTGACTTGCCATATTCATTCTGGTTTTGATATTTATTTCGATTCAGTTGAGTATTTTTATTGTCACTCTGTTTTGGCTGGGTTCTGTTGGTATTAGGGTTGTTGAGCCTTTGTGAGTCAGCAGCCTCACTTTCATTATTGTGATTGTTATAATCTCGGTTTTCATTCGGGTTTCGTGTATTGGCAGCCTCATTCTGACTAACTCCATTTTTATGCCCTCCGTTATCATAATTTTTTTTCGTATCAAAAACCTCATTTTTACTAGTGCGACTATTGTATCCTTGATTTTCATAGGGTTTTTGTGAATTGGAAGCCTCCTTTTGACTAATGCCATTGTTATATCTTCGGTTATCATAGGGTTTTTTGGTATCAAAAACATCATTCTGATTAAAACGATTGTTGTATCCTCGGTTTTCATGGGGTTTTTGGGTGTCAAAAGTCTCACTCTGACCAGTGCGACTGTTATATCCTCGATTATCATAGGGTTTTTTCTGAGGTCTATCAGATTGTTCTCGCAAGTTAGAATTGTGAGTTTTTGGTTGGTATTTTTCATTAACTGAATTGAAATGATTCTTGGAGTTATCTTGTGGCAAATTTTGATTCTTATGGTTTTTATAAAATCCAATATTATCCATTGGGTTTTGCTGTTTGACAGGAACACTTTCAAAGTGCTTTACACTTGAATAACTATTTTTCTGTACCTTTGGGAAAGTATCAGTTTCGAATTTCGCATCGTCATATCTGGGCTTTTGAAACTCTTTTGGAATTTTCATTTTTCTCCTAAAAAGAGTGTCATCGTCTTTGCTGAAATGATTGAATTCATATTTTTATCCAGCAGATAAGGTTTATGAGAGACAAATTGAGAGAAATTGTAATTGATAGCAATTATATAGTTCTGCCATTTCAACCGGCAACACCCTCCTAATTTGGAATCCGTCGACCGATTTTCAAAAAGAAACATTTCCATAATATAGTCAACGAGCAAATCTGTAATTCAGATTTTCAAGGCCTACTTTTGTTTGCTGAAGGGGTCAACATTTCAAAAACGACTATTAGGCCATTTTTTCTCTCGAAACAGTGACTTGCCTATTCGATTTGGCATAGCTGAAATACCTCCATACAAAATTTGAACGCAATATCTCATATAGGATGTTAGATATTCAATGGAAAATTTCAATTCTCGAATCTTTGAATCACACTGTAATAAATTCTAAGGAGTTGATATAACCGGTGAGGTGGTCATTCAATGAAGAAATACATAGAATACTTAAATCGGTCGACAAGTTCCAACTTCCAAATTCGGTGGGTGTTGTGGTTTGAAATCGCACACACTGTATATACAGAGAAGTGCGTAAAAAACGGCCAGTGCTGTAACTTCTAACTCATTCGAGATCGGATTTTGAAAATTGGTGAGTAGCACGTATATCAAATTGCTCGTTATATGACAAAACAATCTTTGTTCTATCACTTCCGGTTTCACCAGAAACGAACGAACTTTCGATTTTTGAATGGGACACCCTGTATTTTATTCCATAATCAATTAGGGCTTATTATAACGAATTCAACGATACTGCATTTGATAGGGTTATTTCAAACAACGATTTCGGAGATATTCGCGTTTTAAGTTTCCATGAAACCGGAAGTGATACAACAAAAATTGTTTTGGCAATGAATGAGTGATTTCATATACTTGCTACCCACCAATTTTCAATTAATGATTCAGATGTTACAGCACTGGCCATTTTTTGTGCACTTCTCTGTATATTAAGGTCATATTAATGGATAAAAATTTTGAGAAAAGTTGCCATTTCAAAACCGGTAAATAATACGAAGTTGGAAAATATGTTTCCAAATCGGAAATATTACGAACCGTTTTGAAAATACAACATGGCAACACCGAAATCTCTGTTTTTTTTCTATGCGCTGGCGCAACCATTTTTAGGAATATGTAAATGTGTTCAAGAAGCTTTCTTCTCTGTTTTAAATTTGCTTCAATGTGCTGTGATTGGATTTTTATTACGTTTCGTTCTTCGGAGACCACCCTTCAATCATTATTTAAAATTCGGACCTGTATATTTTCAAGTTTTTTTTATGTAATCATCTTCAGATATGTGTCTTACCTGGAACTTTTTTCTACATATCTGTCATATTTTCCATCATCATGGTCCAGTAATAAAAATACCATTTTGGTTTTCCTCTATATTTATAATAGGCGAGTGGACTTATTTTATTTATTTCTCAAATAGAATAATCAAATACCTTTCAATTTCATATCTTCTTAGGATTTTCAGGTCGATTTTAGGGTGCCAAAATCATCAATAATGCCACGGTAATTTTCAAACGGCTAGAAATTTACAGCGACTAACACCTGACGTCACGATTTCGTCAGTAGGGGCAGACCATAACACAGTTGCCATATGTTGAAATACGATTGGGAACTTCAGAAATATTAGTTATTCAATAATTCATGAATTCTCAATTATGTATTGGTAATATTCCTAATTAGCAATGAAAAATCAATTGTCTCATAATGTTCCCTCATGTGTTGTGGCTCATTGTGCATAATACATTTGTGTAAATAATAATTATTATATTAATTCACACTATAGAGGACATTCGAACTGGTAAACGTGACTACACGGCGCACGAATTGGGGGCGGTATCTTGTCAGTTCTTAGCATTCAGCACAATGTCGCCAAGTCTCCAACATTCACATGATATTTTGTAATGGAGTATAAGAAATATTTGGACATGCTGGTTGCTCGAAAAAGTCAAGAATGAACTAAAATATCATGGCTTCCTCCTATTATGTTTCATTCAACGACAGGACTCAACATATTTTTGATAACTTGATTATAATCGAATTGATGACTTGGCAACCTTGCTTTATGAGTGGGAATGGGAGATTACCTGACTAGCATAAAAACTGACGTCACCTTTTATTCCACGTATCGCCAAATGGCGGCCATGACGGTACCTTTGAAGTGAGCTCTAAAATTCAATGATTTTGACAAAGCATAGACTCATTATTTACATAAAAAGAGCGTGAGAACTGTTGCAAAAGTTGATTTAGGTCCCCAACATACAGTGGAGTAACCCAATGCCAATAATTCATCATCAGTCCACTCGCCCATTTAACCAACTTGCTATCATTTACTGTTTTCGAGATGCCAATATAATAGTGTTGTCACATAAAATATACAGTCTGTATAATAAAAGGTTTGCAAGATTTCCCTGATCCAGTAATCCCAGGGACGTGCAGTGTTTTTCGGTGATTTTTAATATTTTTTCATTGTGAATTAAAAGGTTTCCTATCTGGCTTGAGTTTCAGGATACAATTTATTTACTAAATATATTTGCTCATCTGAACTTATTGAATCATGTACTATAGGGTGTTTCCAAAATTGAAATGATATAAGCAGTGGAAATAATATTATAAATTTGGGAAAAACAAATTATTTTGAAAGATAACGAATTCAAAAATCCATTAGAACTTTTCAATCATTGATCTGAAGTAAAAAAAAAAAACGGCTTTCGGCGAGGTCACTATGTCGGACGTTTGATAATAATTGAAGGGTGGGTAGGAAATAATTGCTATAACAAGAAAGTCCTGATGAAGAAAATAATATGAACTATCTTTGAGGTAGTAAAGTGAAATGAAATAAAAAATATGTCAATGATAGCTTCTAAAAATGTGTCACAACCTTTTCCTTCACTTTGTAGAATGTCATGGTCAACAATTAAATTCCTTTCTGTTTTCTATGACAAAACTCCAAATCTATTACCTGGAAGCATCATTAGGGTCACAACCAGGAAGTTTGTCTTCAAGAAATGAAAACAAAGATACTTTTTCTGGTTTCAAAGGTTTTTCTAATTCATCCTCTCTCTCAACCCTATTTTTATTCCTGAATGATTCTCTTTTGTCTCTTGAACGATCTGGACCTTTATTTTGAGTGGGCTGTACATTTTGCTTCACCATCCCTCCAAAAACTTTTTTTACAGCTCCAGAATTTGCCTCAGCAATGGCACCCTGTCTTTGGGCTTCAAACTCAGCGTTTTCTTTGGAAGTCTCTTTACTTTTGTTTTCTAGTGATTTGAAATTGGGTTCTTGGTTGCCTGACTGTATTCTTTTTCCAAAATTCACCCATGGAGGAGGACCATCATCATTTACTGAATAGAATACAGATGGGTATATTTCAAATTAGAGAATAGAGATCAACAGAACATAACACAATAAATACATCTAGGAACATTATTTCATAAGAATCATATACAGCATGTCTCAGTTTAAACAGTTCCCCCTCTATATCTCAGCTATTAGTCCTGTGATTCTTACCAAATTTGGACTAATATGAATAGCCATTAATGTGATCAGTTTTTCAGAGACAAACATCATCGACAGTGCCGTGCGTTTTTATTGAAATAAAAAGAGTCGATTTTTTATGAAATCATATCAGGCATGTTTTGCAGGAGAACTAACTTCATAGTAGTACTATTCCTTATGCCTTCCAATGTCCATATGCAAAAATTCGACTAATTCCAAATCACCAGGATTGCCTCGAAAAAATAATGAATTGAAATTAATTGCAAATGTTAGAACGTTCGATGGCTCCGGTAGATAGAAAAATATGTTTTGAAAGAAAAAAGACGACATACATTTTTGTTTTCCGGTTTCCCAGTAAATAATTATATACCTTCGCAAACATGCTGTTTAGATGTGCCTGTTTTTTCGAAATTCTCCATAGAAATTCCATGAAAATTCACATTTGGGGGGTTCAAAGCCATGAAGAACAATATTATGAGGTTAGTTTTCCGTAAAAAAATGCCTAATATAATTTTATGAGAAATCGGACCCTTTTTATTTAATGAAAACATTAAAAACGCACGGCACTGTCTAAAATGATGTTGGACTCTGAAAAAATTCATGGATAGTTATTCATACAAGTCCAAATTCGGCAAGGATCGTCCGATTAATAGCTAAGACATAGAGGGGGGGGGGGGCGTTTAAAATTTGGCTATTTTTATTAATGTGAACCTCCCTTCATTTTCTATGATTTCCATCCATTCAAGAAGATTCTCGTATGTAATACAAGTGTATCGATGATATTAAGCAACATAATTTGCTTCTCAAAATCAGAGGAATTTTGCGATAATCTTGGATTGAACGAGTTGTATTTGATAAGATTATTTCAAGAATAAATTAATAACGCTGGCAAACTTTTATTTACGCATATTGAATACCCATTCCGTGAGGATATCCGCAAGTTTTTCATCGGATGTATTTTCTTTCAGTTTCAGTTGGTGGTTTCGTTAATTGCAACATTCTTTGAATTGTTTCCAGATATATTTTTTCGATCGCACGGTATTTTGCGGCGTTAGATCTTTAATTTAATTTCTCATTTCTTCGATATTGTAATCACTGAAATGACTTTTTTCATTCATTTCATGTGATTATTTACTTTTATTTTCGAATCAACAAACTTTGCTGTTTTCCTGCCACAGCCCTATCAATTCAAATAAGTTCTATTACCCCGCTTCATCGCGCTCCCATCAACCATTCGCGATAGAAAATAAGCGTACGCCACCTATCGGAGTTCTCGAAAGCTGTCAAAGTGGCATGTTCACTTTGTTTTCATTGGTTCACATTTGTTTTTTGTTTGTTCTTCTTGGTCATATCATCGAAACAAACCGCTCAGAAGTGTTGAAGTTGCTGCCGTCAGGTGGGGCGACGTGTTATGTTCTATCGCGAATAGACCATCAACAGAACATCAATAACGACAATAAAAGGACGCTTATGCAACAAACAAAACAATACTCATCAGCATTGTGGAGAAGAAAGATATGTTCGGACGAGTTTTGTATTTATGATCCGAATCTATTCAAAATTTGTATCTTGGGGTTTTCGGGATCGGAGAGATTCTTTCGTCAAAATTTGAGAATTCAAGATGGCGGATTCAATATGTCGGACGAGTTTTGTAATAATGATTCGATTCTACTGAAAATTTGTATTCGGGGACTTTCGGGGTTGGAGATTATGATTCTTTCGTCAAAATTGGAAATTTCATGATGGCGGATCCAATATGGTGAACGAGTTTTGTAATTATATGATTCGATTCTATTTATAGTACTATCTGGGGGATTTCGAGGTCGGAGATGATGGTTCTTTCGTCGAAATCGGTAAATTCGAGATGGTGGATCCAATATGGCGGACGAGTTTTGTAATAATGATCCGAATCTATTCAAAATTTGTATTTGGGGGTTTTTGGGGTTGGAGGTTATGATTCTTTCGTCAAAATTGGAAAATTCAAGATGGCGGACCCAATATGATGGACAAGTTTTATAATTATGTGATCCGATTCTTCGAATCTGGGGGTTAACGAGGTCGGAGATTATGATTCTTTCGTCAAAATTGGAAAATTCAAGATGGCGCATCCAATATGGTTGACGAGTTCTGTAATTATATGATCCGATTATATCCATAGTTTGTATCTGGGGGTGTTCAAAGTCAGAGAGAATGATTTGTTCGCCGGTGGTGAATTCAAGAGGGCCGATTCAATATGACGGACGAAATTTGTAATAATGATCAGTTTCTACTCAAAATTTGTATGTTGAGGTTTTTGGGGTTGGAGATTATGATTCTTTCGTCAAAATTGGGAAATTCGAGATGGCGGATCCAATATGGTGGACGAGTTTTGTAATTATATGATCCAATTTTATTCAAAGCTTGTATCTGGTCGGTGACTATTATTCTTCCATCAAAATTGGATACAAAAAATTAAAGAACACTAAAAAACATGCTTTTGTAGTTATCCAAAGTAGATGCTAGAAAATAAATAGTAGTTTAAAAAACTGAAGAAACATCCTTTTATAGATAGTCAAACTAAATAGAAGTAGAAGATAAAATAATGTTTTTTAAACTGAATATAATAATGAAAATTTGATCTATCCCAAAAATGTTTTTATGTCATTATCTATTTTGACTTGAAAATGACCAAATAATTTACAATTATTAGAATATGTATGAATCATAAATAATAAATAAAGTGATTCTGGAAATGTTTTGTGCATGTGAGTGTTCAGAATATCCCTAAAAATATCCTAAGTTGATGAACACTGTGAAATTAAAGATGAAATTCAAGTTGAAAGTTCTTGAAACATCATCTATGAGTAATAATGTCTTTAATTGCAAGTACTTATCAATATATAGTCTGCCAAAATGATGAATATACTCACAGCCTCTACGATTAGTTCTTTGGACACTTTTGGCAATTTCCCATTTTTCAATTAGTGCAGGAACTTTACCCCCTAAGACTGTGCAGTTATTAGGTGACAACAGAAGGTACCCTGAACATACTTTGGCACAATTTACAACTATTTTGGTACCAGGAGGAGTGTTGTTCCTACTGATAGAGGTTATGGGGGATAGTTCTAATGCTTGGACATAAGTATCTCCATCAGATAAGCTCAGTTTTAACATTCGTGGGGCTGCCTGGGAATCTTCATTAGCCTTGGGAGCTGAAATATTTCGCACCTTCTGGATTTGAAGGACGATTTTAGAGGTATTGTTTTTCAATAACTCACTGGATAATACTGATGAACACATTTCTTTGATGTCCGTCTGGAAAAATTAGTTTGCTGATTACCACTTATTGTGGTGGAAATAATTGCTTACGTTCAGTGCATTTTGGTAGATCTTCTGCTTATCTTTGATAGCTCCATTTTCTGTAATAATATCACTTCCACTGGCAGAAATATGCCTAGAAATACATAATACAATAAATGTTGTCAATTCATGGAGCTAAACGTTACCATTCAGGCCCTAAAACAGATACCATATTCGAAAAATGTCTTGGTAATTTTAGATATTAGAACAGTTTTGCCTTGGTAGCTAAATTCATATTTTTCAAAAAACATACAAAATCCCCAAGAGCTCCAGAACGGAAGAAACAAAACGTCAAGTCAAACTTCTAACCTAACAAAAATATTCTTTTTTCCTTCGCTAGTTCTAGAATCCTTTGCCATTTTAAGGTTTGTGTTATGGCTGTGTGGTAGACAACCTGGCTAGATGCTAGATGTCCCAAAGGAACAAGAGAAGATAAGACATAAGAAGACAAAAAAGAAGAAAACGAAGTAAGTCTGACTAAGTCATTAACCTGAAAAATAAGTGTGGTTATTATTAAGTGTGACTTGTGAGGTGGTCAAACTTTTATAAATACAAACATGGTTCGAAAGAAAATAGACAACAGAATCCGTGTCTTGACAGAAAATGGGGTCAAACTGGGCCACAGGACTTTATTCGTCATCGTGGGTGACAAGGGCAGAGACCAAGTAGTGATTTTACATCATATGCTAGCAAAAGCTGAGGTTAAAGCTAGGCCTTCAGTTCTGTGGTGTTACAAAAAAGAACTGGGCTTCAGCAGTCACAGGAAAAAGCGTATGAAACAGGTTCAGCACAAAATCCAAGCTGGAAAGCTTAGTATAAATGAGGATGATCCATTTGAATTATTCCTTGCATCTACTAAAATACGATATTGCTACTATTCAGAAACACATAAAATTCTGGGTAATACCTATGGGATGTGTGTTCTTCAAGACTTTGAGGCTTTAACCCCAAATTTACTTGCACGTACCATTGAAACAGTTGAAGGTGGGGGCTTAGTAGTGCTTCTATTACGCTCAGTGGCTTCCCTCAAACAACTTTATACCATGAGTATGGATGTTCACCAACGTTTTCGAACAGAGGCTCATCAAAATGTAGTGTGTAGATTCAATGAAAGATTCCTCTTGTCCTTAGCTTCTTGTAAAAGATGTTTAGTGGTAGATGATCAGTTGTCTGTTCTGCCAATTTCCTCACATAATTTGCATGTTAGTCCAGTAGAAAATGTGCAAGAAATCAGTGAGAATGAGACTGAACTGACTGATTTGAAAGAACAATTACGTGATACCCAACCAGTAGGGAATCTAGTAAATTTATGCAAAACTCTGGATCAAGCAAAAGCTTTGCTTAAATTCATAGAGGGCATTTCAGAGAAAACATTGAGATCCACTGTGTCTTTGACAGCCTCTAGAGGTAGGGGTAAATCAGCTGCACTAGGCCTAGCAGTTTCAGCAGCTGTAGCTTTTGGGTATTCCAATATTTTTGTCACTAGTCCAAGTCCTGAGAATTTGAATACTTTCTTTGAGTTTGTTTTCAAAGGATTTGATGCTCTGGAATATCAGGAGCACATTGATTATGGATTGGTTCAGAGTACTAATCCTGAATTCAATAAGGCCATTGTAAGGGTCAATATTTTTAGGGATCATAGGCAGACAATACAGGTTTGTAAATTAAATTTTTAATTTTTCACATATAAGTATATTATGATTTCATCAGATCCCATTCATTCAGTAGTACATTTCAGTCAAGAATAAAGTTGATAGTGAGAGAGTGAGTGTTTGACCTGGCTAGGTGAGTTCTGGCTAGAATATCAAGATATCATTGTTGATGATGAACAATGGAAGTGTTTTGTTGACTGGTTGGCTGTGCATATCTGAAAAAACTTGAGTTGATGTAGTTGACAGCTGTTCATGGTCTTATTGCCTATACTCAATTTTGACCATTAATATTATCATTTTGCTATACACTCAAAAACAAATGAATTTTTATTTCATACCACTATTATTTTCATATGTAAGTTGGTTGAATTAGACAGAAGTAGCCTATTTTAGTAAACAATGAAACAATGTTTCCAAATTGGAAATATCACCGTTTTCACCTCCATTCTCAGATACATGGAAATGTGTTCAACAAACTTTCATCTATGTTTCAATGTGATGTGCTTTGATTTTCAATACCATGTTCCATGCTTCTGGGTTCACCCTCAACTCTATTGTTTCAAATTCAAATATGGACCAGTATTTTATTTTTTTGTGTTTTAAGTGAATTTAATTAGTTATTTTCTTACCAAGTTCAGATATGTATCTTACCTGGAATTTTTTTCTATATTTCTGCCCATAAATTCATTCATCATGGTCTGAATAATTGATATACCATTTTGGTTTTCCCTGTATATGTCCCTGAAAACAGTTGGTGATGTTGCCTTTTGGAAAAATTGTTTCATTATCTAACTGAATGGACTTTGGTCTAATTTAACCAACTTACTATCATTTACTACATAAAAAAGGGTCTGTATAAATACAGGTTGTTTCATTGTTCAACGGATAATATTTCACAGCAAGCTTCATAGATAATAACTCATTTTGACCAAGGAAGCTTTTATTTTAGTCAAAATATTGAAAAAGATTAATTTTATCTTCTCTAAGTAGGGATCGACCGCTACCGATATTTATATCGGCTTATATATCAGCTATATGGACCTCATTGGCCATTGGCCGACTATAGTATTGGCCGATATCGAAAGCCGATAGACCAATAGATTTTTTTTATGGGCAAAATTTAAATCTGATATAAAACAGATTGGAAGTAGATGGCACAATATTTCCAGTTTTGATTTCTTAGCGCGCAACTAAAAAAAGTAGGGGAAACAATTTTCCTTTTGTTTATTTCTGCTAGTATTTGCTACATAACTACATCTATTCCACTGATGGATGGTTATTCAACAGATAATATTTCATATTGGACGTATTGACCGGTTTTCCTTTGCCACCTAATGAAACAGATTTTTTGAAAATTTAGCAAATTGCCCTTCCGATGTTTTTTCTCATCGTTTTCCTGTTCCAATATATTTTCAAAATATTGCCATAAAGGGCTTGTCTTCGGAGTTTTGTCACAATATTCGATAATAATAATTCCACAGCTGAGTTTACTTGAAACAAACACCATAATATATACTTCAACCAGTTGAACACATCAGCCTCTACTCTATCAATGTACAGAATCGTACAGAATATTAACACAACCAAAATTAAGCACTAAGTTAGAGGAATTTCCAAGCCAGACAGTATGCATTACCATGGAAAGAAACGAACGGCCGATATAAACAGTACCGATATAATATCTATATCGGGCAATCCCTACTTCTAAAAAACTGTTGTTATGTGTTATTTCAACAAAATTCAGCAGAGATTTTGGAAAAATGAAAAATCAAAAATTTTGGTTTCTGAAGAGCAAATTATGTACCAACTTTTGATAAAAATTTTTGTCATTTAATAAATTATTCCATGAAACCTATTTCAATTTTTCATTTTCTATTTCATTGTCACCGAATCGAGTATGCGATCTCTCGGACGATCCTCTGTGGAGCTTTTCAATCTCGGTTTCAATCGAGTTTTGATATACCCTGTATTCACTTTGCCAGGAAGTACCAGGTGATTCACAATAAATGTCACATCCTCTAGCTCAGTTATTTTTGAACCGATTTCATAATTTGAAAAATCATGGAAGTTATTTGAAATTATATTTCACGTGGGGAAGGACACGGCGGCAATAGGTGTACAAAATGTTCCGAAATGAATGGCAATACTTGGGGCATTATAGGCATTATCGGCATTATTCGAAAATGATCGGCACTAAATGGCAATAGTCAGCATTGAAGAAGAAATGCAGAAATTGGCGGCATTAAGTCGGAAGTATTAGGCAACAGACGGCAATAGATATGAAATATTCGGCAATAGTCGGGAATGAACTGCACTGAATGACGTAACAGCGAAATAAAGTGGAGAGGGCCGTCTATTCTTTAATTCTGTCCAATCATGCATTGCTAGTGTTGTTTTTATTTAGATTTCGAATAGGTATGTCGTTAATTCAAAATAACTCAACTCCCAATATATTGAATGTGACAGGACACAACACACATGGATGTACCCGCGAGGATGTACCTAAACTTTGCCGAAAAAAATAATCTCGTGAAATCAGTGTAGGTACTTGAAGCCCTTAAGATAAACTTGAATTACACTGAGTGACATTTTCTCGGAGATTTCCAAATGAACATGACAGATTCTGAATAGTATATTACGTAATATGTGTTGTAAGAAGCATATTACGCACGAATGGAAATTCCATGAGTGCGTAATTGCTTTACAACACGCATTACGTACTATACTTTACCTACTGCCTTATAGTACATAAAAAAAGTTTGGACAAACAGTCTGAATTATAATTCTTGACAGTTATGTCATACGCTGTTGACGGCGATTACGCGATCATGACTGGCGGAATAATCGAAAACTGTACGATGTTCTTACTGTGCGTAAAGAGCTACTTACTGAAGCTGTATCCCATGTGTTCTTGCCTACTTTCAATAGTGGCCGTATTAGGTAAAATTAATTACCGCCTGGAACGCTATGGAAATCAAAATACCGTAATACTTATTTCCCTCTGCATGTTTCTTGAAATTGGCGAAGAGTAGCAATTTTTACGTCGGCGGAAGTAGAAGTTAGTTTCTCTGGTAACAAAAGAGGGGCAGAAGTCTCGTATTATTCCCTAGGGAGATAATGTGACGTATTTTCTCTCTAGGGAGTTTATACCAATATTACATTTTCCGCATAGCTCTGCGCTTTCTTTTTGGAACACCCTTCTCTGAAGCGAGTATAAGCTGCATCTTACAGATTTCTAGATCTCACTGGTAGTAAGTTGAGAATCACTGCAGAAGCAGTATAAATAGTTTCTTGGGGTTTTCCCTCGATTTCTTGTTCCATAACCGTTAACCATTTACAAAGCAGTTTTCATAAATTTCAGTTTGATATTTGCTGTCACCATGGGTTGTCAACAAGATGCATGCACGAATTCCACAAACTAAACTACTACTAATTATGACAAAACACTTTGACCAAATTTTTATTCTTTCTTATAAGTTTTGCCTACTTTCTATAGTGGCCGTAGGTAATAGTATATTATGTAACAAGTGTTATAAACGTCCTTTTAGTAACGAGTATTTTAAGCACGAGCGGAGCAGAGCGGAGCGAGTGTTTAATAAACGAGTGTCTAGAAGAGTTTATAAACGCGTTACATACTATGCTTTTTCTACAAACTCCGAAAATAACATTGACATACCTGCTATTCCTGCTAACCTACAAAATAATTCGGAAGAAATGGGAATGGAGAACATAATACATGCAACTGCATGCAACCAGCGAGACACTTATAAGTGATATTGCTTGAAGATGTGTCCAGTCCATTGCTTCCTAACCTTCGTTTCACGTTTTTATTGTCATGCTTAGAGCAGAATAAATAAATTGTTCTCAAAGATGGATGCTTCATTTTTACACTTCTTGGAGATATGCAAGTACCAAAACATTCTCTTCGATTTCACTTTCGTCTACATTTCGCATATATTTTCAATGAAGAATTCTGATACAAACGAATATTGTTTGAATAATTCTGGTACAAAATTCGAAAATAACATTTGACAGTTAATACAATTGACAGGCCAGATATGTCTCAAATTACTGAAGCTGTGTTTAATGAACTTTGTTGCCATGGTAATGTGTTTAAGAAATCGTGTTGCCATGGTAACGTGTTCAATATTTTGAATAAATCACAGATCGACAATCTGTGATTAATCGATCATTTAGCGAGGTACATATCCGTACGCTAAATGCCATTTTAGTTATGTGAGTATAAAAAATTATATACACATGTTCAAAAATGACACTAACGGTGACGTTTATGGAGAATACTGAATATCCTATCAAAGAAAAACAACACAACCCTTACAGACCCACTCATTGAGCAACCCACATTGAGCGTAATATACAGGGTGAGTCATAACTATTGGGACATAGGCGAAGGGCGGATTGTTTGGACCAAAATATGGCGATAGGAACGAATAGGCCTTAATAAAATATTATTGTGAAAAAAGATACAGGGCGTTGAAATTGATTTTGTTTAGTTTTTTGCTGATAATTTCACTGTATATTTATCAATGGTTATCAAAATCGGCAAAGAGGCATAATTTTCCACAGAAAATATTATTATATTTATTATTCTACAGTTTGTTACAGGGGGCGCCACGTAAATTCCTGATGATGAAATCGACTGATAACTTTTTGACGAAACTTTTTAGTGATTCAGAATAAAAAATATGACATAAACATCATTTCTACGTAATATTGGTATTGTTATTCAAAAACGATATTTTTATCTGTTTTCGAGATAAACGCAATTGAGCAGTTCAAAGTCTCAATAGTTATGACTCACCCTGTATATATCAGAAAAAAGGCTATATCTTCGTAGCAGTTTGACATAACCCCATCATACCCTGTATTGTTGGATACTTTTTCGAAATCTAATTGTAGAATGAAATACAGAGTGTCCCATTTGAAAAAATCAACTAGTATCCTGTAGATAGTTTGTTTCGACCGCCCTGTATTCTCTAATGTAGCGGGACAAAATATGAAAAATCATTTCAAATACTTCTTCAAATGTTGAAATCGGTTCAAAAATAACTGAGCTAAAAGGGGTAAATTTATGGTGAATCACCCTATACAATGATTCCACAAACAACATTTATTCTCTTCAGTATATTCACCCTACAGATGCTCAGCGCTTGTCTCAAGCTGAGCTTCTAGTGATAGATGAAGCTGCAGCTATCCCTCTACCTTATGTGAAAGCCATGTTAGGTCCTTACCTGGTGTTTTTGGCATCCACCATCAATGGCTATGAAGGTACAGGGCGCTCATTGTCCCTGAAATTGCTGAATCAGCTGAGAGTTCAAGCTGCACCAGTTGGTGCAAATACCAATGCTGTGAATAAGAAGGATTCTGGGGCTGCAACTGGTAGAACCCTACATGAGGTAAGCAATGTCAAAAAATGAAACTTTGAAATTTTCACTATTTGTCATGAATACAAAGAACTTTTATCTAAGGAAATCCGTTACCACCAATTTTTCCGAGAACATCATTAATCACTACTATTGTTATTGATTTTTTCCTACAAATACAAGAGAAAAGTTGTTATTTTCAACATGTTATTGATTTTCTACACCATTCTCAAAATTTCAATGAAGATAGTTCCTGCCGGTTTCTGCCGACAGTCCTGCAAATTCCTGTCAGACCAAAAAACAATAATAACTCATTATAAATTTAAAATGCCTCTGCTCTACAGGGAACTCATAATATAGTTTCTTGTCAGATGAGAACTCTCCAATGATATCGGATTATTTGATAAACTATTATACAATAGATTGGATTCGTCAAAAAAAATTACCTACCTAATAACATACACATAACAATGAATAACAAACAAATAATTCGTTAGGCTATGTCTAGAGTTTATGGTTGTTTTATTAGTTAGGTGATCATCGCTATTTTTTAGATATAAACATCAACAACGACGCCATATCGTCTTCTATTTTTTTATTCGTTTTTATTCCCCAGCTATATTCTTCATCATCAGCTAAATTCAGACTAGATTCAGAATGTACGTCACAGTTTGCCGCGTCAAAAATTGGAAATTGCTTTATTTTGTTGATAAAAACGACTTGGACTTTATCGATCGCCATTTTGTACAGCGTGGACATGAAACTGAGGAGTTCCGAACTTATTTTATGAAAATGCATCTGAAGAAAACTTCCCCATTGATTTGAGTTGAAATTTAAAGTGAAGTTGTCTCTATCGTCTTTGAATATTAGTGCTGGTAGGCTATTTCAAAGTATTGAAGTCAAAATGAAGGTTTCCCAAAATTTCACAGCCTACTGCAATTCATTTTATTCCAATGCCATGCAAAGCGGAAAATTAGAATTGAAAATTTTTTAATTTTCATTTTTTGAAATAGCTGAGAATAGGTATTTCAGAATCCGAAAGCTAATGTGCTTCAATAGAGTTGGTTAATCATATAATATTTTCTTACATTATCTAGATTGTTTGTTTTTCTAGGTAACTTTGAACGAATCTATCCGTTACAAACCTGGAGATGATGTTGAAACTTGGCTGACGCGGCTGTTATGCCTAGACGCCACCTTTGTGGCCCCCATTTTGTCGGGTTGTCCTCCTCCTGACAGCTGCGACTTGTATTACATCAACAGAGACACACTCTTCTGCTATCATAAGGCTTCTGAGGAGTTCTTGCAGAGATTGGTGGCATTGTACGTTGCTTCACATTATAAGAATACGCCGAACGATCTGCAAATGATGTCAGATGCGCCGGCTCACCACTTGTTCTGTCTCTTGGGGCCCGTGGATCCAAAGAGGCGGACCTTGCCGGAAGTTTTGGTGATTATTCAGGTACTTGCGAATTTACTGGTGCTTGGCTCGTTTGCACTGCTCCCCTCAGAAGAAAATTGGTACGGTCCTGAAGCAGGGCCTACTCTATCTCACCGGGCCGGAGCATCGCTTTCGTGACGTCACACTAGTAGGGACAAAATCTAGGCGCTGGAAATTTCGTTTCCCAATTCATTGATGTACCACGGGAAATCGGTAACAGTTATCAAAAAATGTCAAGAGATCAAATATGTACAGACTAGACTCCTTTGAGAGATGAATCAATATTCACGATTACGATTAATAGTTTGAGATATATAGCATATCAAAATGAATTGACTACATTCAGAATTGTCGATTTTTAAACAGCTGCTAGAATTTCAATATTCAATTCACAGAAAGGATTCAACCATGCAAAGGCTTTTCATAGTATCTAGATTGACTGTAATTTTTCTCAAAATTCCCAAGAGCCATCGTCACTGACTTTTTTGTAGTAACTCTCATTGCCTACAAATCGATATGATACACTTTTTTTGTAACTCAGACGTTTTTAGCAGCGTTTATGTCTAAAGATAATCTGGACATACTTTGATGACGTTAGAAATCATAGAAGTTATTAGGCAAAAACCCTGACAGCAAATTCATTATTTTCAGCTATGGAGTATATATTTCAGAAATAATCTCATATTAACGAAGATAAATTTGTTCGAAAACATTTTCAAAATATGTAAATTCAAAAGAACAAAAAATGAGTAGTTCTCATACACATACTAAACGAAAGCCATTCTGAAAATATTGAACATAATAAAAGTGAAAAAATAGCCAGATAGTACAAAATAACGTACTTATAACAAAATATATATATATCAGAAACTGAAAAATGGGCTCAAAGCTTCATATTCATCCGGAAATTCTGATGATTCTTCTTTTCTTATTATTTGACTGAATCCAGCTAATATTTCATATTTAATACCTAATTATTCAGCGCAATATTCAATATAGTTTTCAAAATATCCAAAGACCCACAACTGGAACATGAGTAATAAAACGTGCATTGCCCTTAACCCATAGGGAATTACCGCGAAATCGTTAATACGGGGAAATTAGGTAGGTATAATACTAGACAAAATTTTACGCGCTCTTTATTCAGATTCAGTCAGTTTCATTTTAAACCGATTCCAAATTGGCAAAAAATAGTATTCCCTAGTACGTCCTGGTTTTCATTAAAATTGAATTTCTTTACAACATCATAAATCGGTACTGGTCCATCCTAATGAATTTATTTTGTTACTGAAAGTTGGCTAGTTCATCAGGGATCAATTCGTCTCCATTGAGCGTGCTTCTAATTTTTAAAGTAAATGAGCTATAACCTTTCAATTACGAACGCACAGATATGAAATGATGTGAAATCTCAACCTACTAGTGTGACGTCAGCATCGAGGGAGAGGGGATAGACTACGGCCCGGTGAGATAGAGTAGGCCCTGCCTGAAGACGAAATTCATTCGATTCTGGTCTTCGAAAAATTTCAAAATTTCAATATCTTTATTTTTGAAGAAAAGAGTGTGCCCTTGAAGTAGTGCTTCTAGTGAGTCTCAGTTCGTTTGGTCTCTTACTTTAATTTTTTTTTATTTATAATATTATCAACTTGATAATAAAATGGGTACGCTCCTGGAATTGTGATTTTCAACCGCTATCGCCATCAAAGAAATTTTAAAATCCCAACTCATTGATTGCCAACCTTCAAGGAATAAAAATTCTGTATGCCCACTGGTATTTTTCATTTCAATTAGGGCTAAAGTTACTATGTCTATAAAAACTCGAGTTATGGTAAAACTTGACCATGCTTTCGGTTTTTCTGGGAGAGGCGCGATCTGGTCGACAATCAAAATATGTTAGCCCTTACAACTTTCACATTTAAATAATGAATGATACGCCCCTGTGAAGCTGCGAGTTCGATTTAATATGGATATCATATAGGCATTTTTTCAGAATTTTACAATCGTCATACATAACAATTTTCATACAAAATGAAAACAAAGCCAAAAACTAACCAATTAGGAAGATCAAATCTGTAGAAGTAACTCCTCACGTGCAGCATTAGTAGGTTACGCAGATTCTTTTCTTATATAACATGAAGCTCCAAACTGTATAGCTGAGTGATAAGGCATTATAAAGATCAGCACAAAGATATTTACATTTACCCATATGTCTTGAGTTCTCTTGATTCAACAAAAAGGTATAATATGACCTTAAAGTCGTACTTTTCATTTTATTTCTGTTTTCTGTTGTCCAAGGTATTTCATATTGATCAATTAACATTTTCACAAAAAGTGCGAAAAAAGGACAGCGAAGATGGCTTAATGCATAAATGAAAAATATCGGAATATTTGTTCTAGTCTATCATTGACTTATTAGATAGGTCTATGTTCTAGTATTGCATTCTTTTTATATGTGCACTAGTAGGTATCACGTAGGTATGTCTGGTCAATATTGTAGATTTGGAAGAATTGTTGAAGTACCTATATATATCAAGAAAAGAAAGTCTTGAAGTCCACAAATTCAGTGACATGCAGATGCAGTTAGTCCTGATTCAACAAGGCTTGAGACATTTCAAAACTATGATTTTAACACATTTTCTAAGGTTTGTTTGGAAGGAGAGATTTCCAAGAGTTCTGTCCAAGAGGGGTACTCTAGGGGCAAACGGGCATCAGGAGATTTGATACCTTGGACTATTGGACAGCAGTACCAAGATCATGATTTTCCTAGGCTATCTGGAGCTAGAATTGTCAGAATTGCCACACATCCTGATTATCAAGGGGTGAGTCGCCATATTACACAATATCTACATAAAATATATTCATACGGAGAACTTCAATTCAAGTGAGACCTATGAATTATTCCCATTCAATGTTCCTTCAGAGTTTGAATAAAATTTATTGGACAGTTTAAGAGAAAAAAAACTTGATTTGATTAAATAATCTTCAGATGGGTTATGGTGGTAGAGCTCTAGACATCCTCAAAAGATACTATGAAGTCAAAATACCCAGCATAGAAGAAGTTACTCAACCTACAAAAGAAGAAATAGATAATGTAGATGATTCTGAAGTCGATTTACTAGAAGAATCCATTGAACCTCGTAAAGAATTACCACCTTTGTTACTGAAACTTAGTGAGAGGCCTCCAGAGAGACTGGACTATTTGGGAGTGTCGTTTGGGCTCACAGAACAACTGTTGAAATTCTGGAAAAAAGCAGGTAACATTTTGAAATCCGATTGTGTTTGAAAGTGGATTCCTTAGTCCTTCTAGATTTTTCAAGAAAAATTCTTAGAGAAATGTTTCCGTTAGAATGCGACGGAAAATCGTCAGCGGTACTGACGCCACAAGTACTATAACGCGCCAACCGTCTATTCAATTCAATTCATTTATTCATCGTATTGGTCTCCTTTACAGGACATTGGGTTTGTCATAAAAAATCCTTGAATTAAACATACATGACACAAGACTACAACACACAACTACAACTAATAATGATAGTACCTTATCCTAACTACAGATATAAATATAAAATGCTCGATAGAATGTATATAAAATTATACATAGAAGGAGTGACCAAAGTATTCATCTAGCCCATAAAATATGTTTTTTATAAGAATTCTCCTGAGCTCTCTTTTGAATTTGTAAATACTGTCAATTTGTCGTACTTTCATGGGTAAGTGATTATAAATCCTTAGTGGCATGATGTAACAGCTGTTATTAGTCAAGGTTAACCTATGCTGGGGAATAACCATTTTGTCGGAGTCTCTCAAAGAGTATTTTTGCATATTGCCAACAATCTGAAACTTTACAATGTTTTTTGACATGAACTGCACACTGTAATACATAAATTGAAGCCATAGTCAACAGTTATAGCTCCTGGAACAACGGCCGACAAGACTGCTGAGGAGGTTTACCAAGCATTCTTCTGACAATTTTTTTTTGTGCCAGTAAAATTTCTTTAACTCTACTGCAGTTACCCCAGACCACAACTGCGTAACTTAAAGAGAATAAATATATTATGCATAATAGTATGTAATAGGATATGTTTATCGACGCAGCAGAGTTTCCAAATGGCAAAGTTGTGGTAGCAAAGCTTCTTCAGAATGAAATCGACATGTGAAGACCATGACAACTTCTCATCAATATTTATTCCAAGGAATTGGTGTTCTTCTTAAATTTCTGGAGGTTATATGCCTCGGGGAACACCTCCCTTGGAAATGTGTTCCAGAGCCTCGCTGTTCGTTGGATGAACGAGTCTTTGGAAAGAGAAGGGATGTGAAGCCTCAACTCGACGGGTTAATCTCGCGGGGACTGCCAAGGGAGGAACAATTGTTGATATATTTCAGAAGAGCATCGTCCATGAAAATATCTATAAAATAGAGCCAGATCGCCAACTTTTCTACGGTGTTCCAGAGAAGTGAGTGAGTGTGTGAGCGAGGCATCATCCACGAGACGATAGCTGTTTGATTGTATGTTCATTTTCATTGGTATTCAGAGAAAAATCGATGAATACTATTCAGTGAGATAACAGCTTTGCCGTCTCAACCGATTCTCTAGCTTTTTTGGATATTTTTACATCCATCAATCTCAGGATCTCAAGATACTTATGTCTAAGAATTATTGATTTCAGCAACGGATGAACTGAGCAAGACAGTTTAAAACCCACTTGTTCTTGTTTTCTTACAAATTGGATGGTGACATATTATGACATGGATATTAGAGAGATATCATCAGAATTTGAGGTTCATTGAAATGGAAAATATATGTACAAAAATCATTTGGTATATGATCCTCGGCACGAATGTATATTTCAGAATTAGACCGAATTTGGCGCTGCTGATTTAACCTACAACATGCTATAACCTATTCTATAATTTATCATGTCAGCTGTCAACTTGTAGAATTGGCAATCGGGGTAAATCCCGATGGGAGAAGCAGGTTTAGTGTAGAGAAGAATCTCTGTTACCTATTTGCTATATGCCCATTTCCAAATTGTATAAAGGAAATTAGGATATCAATGTCCCTTGCAGAGCAACCACAGCAAGTTGAAAGCCTGGGCCTTAATACCCCTGAATGATGCAACCTAATGTGTTGATGAACCTGGGGGAGGCATTCAACCGTTTTATAAAACGTGTGACGTCAGTACCTCTGGCGGATTTTCGTCGCGCTCAAAACTTCTTTGTGTCTATTCCCATCATGAAATCAATGTTCTCTTTTATCACCTCGCTTTTTTTCTGAAGTAGCATTGTTACTTTCCCGTTCTTCGAAGCAGCTAATGTCTATCCGAATATTATTATTTTAGGTTACACTCCAGTTTATCTAAGACAGACCACGAACGATTTGACTGGCGAACATTCGTGTATCATGCTCAACGTTCTGAACGTCGAGAATATCAAAGAAGATCACTGGTTGGCAGCTTACTGGCTGGATTTCAGAAGGAGATTCATCAATTTGTTGTCGTACCAGTTCGGCAAATTTTCACCGGCTTTGGCACTAGGGATGTTGTCAAACAAAGCAGTTAAGCTCAAAACTAAAGGTAACAATATCTTTGATTTCCAGATGTACGTTGACATCAGCTGAGAATTATGTATTTGGTGACATTATTAGATATGAGTGGTAAATTTTGACCATCTGAATGAAACTGTGGAACTTTATTTGTGATTCTGAGACCTTAAAACCATTCAGAAATTTTCTAAAAAATATTAAAATTGAAAGCATCAGTGTGAAGATGAAAAAAAAAAAAACAGTCCACTAGCTCCACAGAATGAATGATTATTGATGTCTTTCAAGATTTAGATGAGCTAACCTACTATTTGTTTTGTTCCTTTGAAATTATTGAATGAGTGGTCGTATTACTAGTGGTTTTTGATTAAGAAATTCACTCTGATAATGAAAAATATGCCCAAATAAGTGAGGCATTATTTTTTAAATTCCTCTTTTTTCAGTTTGACCCTGAATATTTTATTGTTGGTATTTTTAGATCTGGGTGCACAAGAAATGGAGATTCATTTCACGAAATATGACATCAAGAGATTGGAGATGTACAGCAATAATTTGGTGGATTATCATCTCATCATGGATTTGATGCCTACACTTTCGAAATTATACTTTTCAAACAAAATGGGGGATGTTCAGATGTCTGCTGTCCAATCTGTACGTATTCATTGCAGTTCCTTAATTACTCCTGAAAAAAATGATCCAAAGAGAAAATAATATACTTCCTTATATTTTTTTGATATCTTGAATTTGGTACATCAGTTAGGTTCCATGGATAATTGAAGGAATGAATGAATATATTGTCTTAGGTTTAACTTGTCCAACTTTGACAATCAATAGATAAAATTTACCTTACTAGTGCTGAAAAGTCACTTTAAGTGTGAATACTCAATGGTACAACTCATTTCAGTGTTGAAACTAACTTTTCTAACATTGACAAACAATAGAAAAATTATAGTAGTTTACCTAACAAGTGCCGAAAAGTCACTTTACGCACGTGTTAACTACACTATTTTTTCTAACAGCGTGCGGAAAAAACCCAAATTCCTTCTTTCCGCACTCATGCACTAGTGCGGGAAAGTTACTCAAAACTAGAATTAGTGCGGAGGAGTGGACTTTTCTGTATGCTAGTAGAAAAAAAAATTCATATGTGTTTTTGATTGTTGCCGTGGGGAAACTGGATTTCAATATATGGGATGTTGAAGTTAGCTTCAAGTTTTGTTTCAAATTAGTATCTCTGTTGAAAAGATGTGTACATGAGTTTTGAAAAATATTGAATTCTACCCTTCTTTGGACATTCCAGGAACGATTTTCCTCCCGTTTTCAACAAAGAAAAGAAAAACATGAACATAACTCCACTTTGTATACTCTTGCCAAAGATTTTAAAATAGTTTTGAGTTATTCAAAGAAAAAAAAAACAACGACGATTTTGCGTTTCTCTACCTACATAACTTGTTTTTGTACACACTTGCCAAAGATTTTAAAATAGTTTTGAGTTATAACTATCATGGAAAGCACTGTAATCATCATTTATTATAAAAAAATAGTATTTTGCCTGAATTTTACATTCATAACATCATAACACAAAACCTATGTACCAAATTAAAATATCTGATCATAATACAATAAAATACATGATAATTTCAAATATTATTTTCAAGGCTATAGTCGTGGGTCTGGGCCTGCAACACAAAACAGTGGATGATTTGGCCACAGAACTCGAACTTCCGGCCACCCAACTGTTGGGTCTCTTCAACCGGCTGATCAGGCGTTTCGTCCAATATTTGAACAGGTAGGGTTGTGGAAATTTTACTTCTGATTTCAATCTAAAATTTCGGCTAAAACGTTCATGACATGTTGTCAATTAAGACCTTTTTTCTCTTATTGGCCACGTTTATACCATATGGATATTTGGTATGCTTACCAAAGTGATTTGACCAAATTCAGACCAAAAGCCTTAGTTAACGCATGTTTACACCATGTATCTTTAGGTGACTAACTTTACAAACTTTGTTTTGATTTGATAATTTTTTTGAGATTAGGTTGTGGAAATCCACTAAAATTCGTAAATTATGAATAATACCTTCTAGTAGGATTCAAAATTAGCTGAAATTGAATGGAATATTGTTATGAAGGCTCCTGAAATAACAGATACATGCACTCAATTCAAGTCAAGGCTATACAAAAGTAGACCAAAGTGTTTACACCGTCTTGGTCATCATACTATTTTAGTCTGGTACACAACAAGTTTGGGTACCAAACCAAGCTGGTAACTTTACCAAGTGTACAGTTTATACCACACTGACCAAGAGTATTTAGTTAAAATATAGTCATTAGTCAGCTTACCGAGACACGGTATGAACGTGGCCATTGTTCATATATTTTCTGTCTCAAAAATGGTGTAAACCTAATTTTAGGGAGATAAGTGTATCAGAGGTGGGTGCATTCTAAGACACAAGAAACTCTCATATTAATATCAAATATATGCACTTGAAACCTTTGTAGTGGATTTTGAACCACCCTGTATGAAATTCGCTAACGTTTCACATCTTCCAAAAATTTATGAAATTTTCCAAAAGAAGGAACATTTAAAGACATGCCCTGAGAGAAATCGTCAATCATTCTCTGTCGATACCGAGAAGATCTGGCCAGTCTAAGCCGACCGTACCGATTCAGTGCGCGGCGATGCAACAAGTTACATGCATAGCAAAACGTGCCGAGTCGATTCGACCGATCCGAGTCGATTCAGTGTGCGTGGTCCTTTGAGTTACATGGAGAGCAAAACGTAGCGACCTTGCCGAGTCGATTCAGTGCGCGTGGTCCTTAAGGCGACCGTATCGATTCAGTGCACGGCGATGCAACAAGTTACATGCATAGCAAAACGTGCCGAGTCGATTCGACCGATCCGAGTCGATTCAGTGTACGTGGTCCTTTGAGTAACATGCAGAGCAAAACGTGCCGACCGTGCAGAGTCGACCGTTGCGAGTCGATTCAGTGCGCGTGGTCATTCAATATTAGGCTATATTCCGAATTCAACTGACAGTACTGAATCTGCTGATTTTTCATTCCGAAATCAAAAAATGTACTAAAAGTGACAGATGCATTCCAAATATTTCGACTCAACATTCTGCTGAAATTGCTGACTATTAAAAGGTAGTGTGGCTTCAGTGAACTGTCATTATTTCAGAGTGGGAAGGAATGTAACATTTATTTCCGTTGTTGGGGATATCATTTTCAATGTTAGAAAGTACCTGTTATTTATTTATTTATTTATTAGAAACAAACAGGTTATGGCTGTTATTGAAATAATAAACGCTGAGAATAATATGGAGTATGAATTAGTATAGAGGTAACGAATGAAGAAGCAGCATTGGCTGAATAAATAACTAAATAAACGGGAAATGTCTCCTAAATTCATCATCATTAATGTCATGATTGTCATATCACGTTTTCCATTCATCTTTCAATTCTCAATCTGGTGCATCATGGAAAATTAATGGCAACAAAATGTCCAAGTATTCTTCATCTCTCGAGATTGAATCGTCTTCGTCAACAATCGTAGAAACTATGGAGGCTACAAGAATCGATTGCTGTTCCATGTTGAATATTAAATCTTCAAAATTTATATCAACGAGAAACTACAGACTGACAAACGTGTTCCGAATTAAAGCACTGTATTTTTGATTTTATATTTCGGAACACAGATTTTCAGCAGAGTCAGTGATGACCAGTTGAATTCTGAATGGGTTGCGTGCAAGAACTGTCAGATGACCGACCCTGGAGCTGAAGCATTGAAACAAAACCTCACTTTCCCTTTTTTTTTAAATGATTGAAATTGTTTTCCATTTTCGGCCATTCTTTAATTCGCGCATGCCATCACATTGTGCTGTTATACAATGCACAAAAAATGCAGCGAGAGACGAAGGAATCCGGTTGGTACATTATGATTCGAAAGTAAGTACCTACCTAGTCACTCACATATAGTTTCCATTTTGAAATTTGGTAATTTCCCTGATTTCTCATCGGAATTCCTTCTGCAATAGGAGCTAATAGAAATACTCGTGCTAAAAGATTGCAAGAAAATTGGATTCATGCAATCAAACGGGAGGACTGGTCTGACATGCTGACGAAATATGATCGTGTGTGTTGTAGACATTTTTAATCTACTAGCAGTATGATAGCTTCTATTGTAGAAGTGGCAGAAGGAATTTTAATAAGAAATGACAAAATTTCATAATGAAAACTATGTGAGATTACTATTTACCTGAAAAATCATATTCCTTCGTCTCTTGCTGCATTTTTTGTGTATTGTACAGGGTGATTGACTATGGATTTCTCGACTTCAACAGCTGATATCTCGAAAACGAAAAAAGATATTTGAAATTTGGAAAAAGGTACTTGAATGAGATGTCATTTCCTTCTAGAAAATGTGTTCTCTGCTTGATTTTATCATTTCATATACAGGGTTCGTGAAAAAAATTTTTTTTTTTCAAATGGAACCCCCTGTATATTATCGCATATTTCGGAAGAGCTATCTTTCCTGATTTCGAAGATATATACTTTTCATATATTCTATCGAGGGCTTGACGAAATATCAGCAAAATTAAATATTAATATTTGGTCCAAGTTAGCTATGGTTGAAATAGAATGAGATGATGAATAAGTGAATTGACATTTGGCCAACATTCCAGTGACATAAGTGCGCAAAATTTTGACAATCTTCTCACGATGCCATATCCACTGGAACAAAGAAGAGATATTTTGGTGTGGTATTTTTCAGTTAATAAAAATCTTGCTGAAACACTTACACTTATACCATTATACTAACTTAAATTTAATCTTTCAGATATGACAAGACAAAATTCAATCCGCTTCTCATTATCATCATAATTGAGTTTGTGGCATGGTCTAATTCTGAAATCCCTATATTTATATTTCCTTAAGGTATGTTGAACAAAATAATAGCTGAAATCAAACTCTCTCACTGCATTTCTTAATGACCGTGAAGGATCCTCAACAAAATACTGGATTACAAGAAGTTCCTCGTCTTCGTTGTCTTGCCTTCTCACTATTCTCTTGATATTCGACAAACTGGAAGTTCTGTCAAATTTAGCAGCCAAATACTTTACATAATTCTCACTTGGTAATCTCCTGCCTGGATAACTCCTCATAAACTTATGAAGTGTTTCAGCAAGATTTTTATTAACTGAAATATAGCACTCCAAAATATCTCTTCTGAATCGTGAAAAAATTGTCGAAATTTCGCGCACTTATGTCACTGAAATGTTGACCAAATGTCAATTCACTTATTCATCATCTCATTCTATTTCAACCATAGCTAACTTGGACCAAATATTAATATTTAATTTTGCTGATATTTCGTCAAGCACTCGATAGAATATATGAAAAGTATATATTTTCAAAATCAGGATAGATAGCTCTTTCGAAATATGCGATAATATACAGGGGGTTCCATTTGAAAAAAAATTTTTTTTTCACCTACCCTGTATATGAAATGATAAAATCAAGCAGAGAACACATTTTCCAGAAGGAAATGACATCTCATTCAAGTAAGTTTTTCCGAATTTCAAATATCTTTTTTCGTTTTCGAGATATCAGCTGTTGAAGTCGAGAAATCCATAGTCAATCACCCTGTACAACAGCATAATGAGAAGGCATGCTTGAAATAATGAATAGCGCAAAAAAAAGATTCGTATGCCAAAATATCATGAAAAACTATTTGAATTCTTTGATTCCTCTGTAAACAAATAATAAAAGTGAGGTTGTGTTTCAATGTTTTACAGAAGAGTGAGGTTATGTTTCAATATTTTAGCTCCAGTGTCGGTTATCGTGCACGCGACCTATACAGTGTGTCCATTTAGTGCGTAATTCTTCGATATCTCGAAAGCCATAACCTATAGAGAAAAACTTTGAAGGAAAAACCTTTTCAGTTACTAAAGTTGCTTATTTCAAAAATATTTTCAACATTACTTGGTGTTTTGTAGAAGCGGGACGACTCGTGGACGAGTTTTTTGAAATGGAACACCCAGTATTGTTTCTTTGGAATTTATTCCGCCGAAGTTTATCTTCACATCGCTGTAAAAAAATGGAATCGGTTGCAGCGTTGACAAGTTATAATTAATAAATCCATTTTTACCACTATTTTATTCAAATTTTGAAAATATTTTTGGCATATGATAATAGCAAGGTCTCACGTATACATATCCAGTAATTTTGCGACATGTTCTTCAACAGGGTGCTCAATTTTGCATTTAGAATTTTGCAAAATTCAGATGACATTCATTATAATGTTTCAAATGGAACACCCTGTATTTTCATTCAAAAATTCATTCCGACATCTTTCGCCACAGTGCTTGTCGTAGTGTCCGTACTCTGATATACAAAAAACGTCAAGACTGCAGTGTCAAGTACATTCAGGAACTCTGATTTATCCGAACAGGACCCTCGAACAGGACTACGAGAAGGCGTGGGCGCCGCGCAAAGACGTCGAAATGGCGCCCGTGGCAGAGAGCATGCGCGACGAGCTGGAGGCGGCCGCCGACGAGCTGCGGCGGAAGCAGAAGAAGGAGCTGGCGAAGCTGAAGCAGCAGAACCTCGACCAGTTCGCCATCAAGGGCAGCGAGCAGGAGTGGGACAAAGTGCTGACGGGGAAGAGCAAGAAGAGCATCATCACTGTGAAGAGGTGGGTGGCAATATTTCTACTATAGACCATTTTACGCTGAGCGCTGCTTTTGACATATTTCATATCATTTGGTTTTTCTGTATTTTTAGCATTTATGATTCTGTCATCTCACAAAATGCCAAAGTTTTGTGGTTTTGTCACGTTCAGTCATCTCTATGAAATGTCAGTTCAAATTCTAATTTGAAATTTCGAATTTTGTGTAGAATCTTTTTTTATGTTCTGGTTCCCACGAAAAGGGATATCCTGTAATGTTCAGAGAACATCGTGAGAACCAAGGGAAATAAGGTAGGAATTGGTGTTCTTCACAAATTTCTGGAGGTTATATGCCTCGGGGAACACCTCCATTGGCAATGTGTGTCACAGCCTCGTTGTTCATTGGATGAACGAATCTTTGGAAAGAGATGTTCTGCAGGTCTCCAAAGTGACGGTAAAAGTGCACTTATCATGCGATGGGTTTTTTTTCGAAAATTTTTTTTGGTACTTACGTATTTTCGTCTGAAAAACACGAATTTCATAATGAAAATGTGAACAAACCACTATTTATCGAGATATTTCACTATAAAGTTACAAATTGCACCATCTTTTCCGCCTGTCTTCTGGATCACATTTAGAACAATTTGCCCTTCTTTTTCCATCATTGGACAATTTATATATATCACACAATGTTGGACACATTTTTTTATTATATGTGTCACCTACAAATATGATTTTCTTGTGATTTATCCATGTTTAGTGAAAAGAAGGAAGAATATTTGAAATAATGGCGTGTGTAATGTCATTCCAAAGCAATCTATTGACATTTGACATCTCGTATTTGGATTGCATATGGATTTAATGGGCGTCATCTGGTATGCTTGCTCACTAAATAGGAAAAACTCGCCATAAAAATCATATTTCCTGTTGAATTTTCTATCTTAAAATGTGTCAGTGAAGTACATCATGAGTATATAAAGTGTCCAATGACAAAATAATAAGAGCAAGTACCTGTAAATGCATCCAACACAAGGGGGAAAAGAAGGCAAAATTTCGAACTTTTTCTTGAAATATCTGGATAAATAGTGGTTTGTTCACATTTTCATTATGAAATTCGTGTTTTTCAGACGAAAATACGTAAGTACCAAAAAAATTTTTCGAAAAAAAACCCCATCGCATGATAAGTGACCACCAAGGGGTGCGAAGCCTCAACTGGACCGATTAATCTCGCGCGGACCGCCAAGGAAGGAACAATTGTGTCTATGAAAATATCTATAAAAAAGAGACAGTTTGCCAACTTTTCTATGGTGTTTCAGAGAAGTGAGTGAGTTTGTGAGTGAGGCATAACCCACGAGACGAATTGCTTTTTTTTGGACACAATCCAACAGTTTCAGGGTATGTTTGGGTGCTGCACTCCAAATATGGGAACACTATCCCTGAACAGGTCGGATCTGAAAACCATTTTGGGATGCACTTTTAGCAATTGATCTCACGTGATTTTCCTAAGAAAGGTTATTGCTGATAGTAATGCCAAGCATCAAAATGGATGTCATCAAAGGTATGATTACTCCTGACAAGCTTATGTTGGGCAGAGTGAGATCGACTTTTCTAGAAAAAAGGCATGCTTGTGTTTTGTTTGCATTGAAATCTACCAAGTTATTGGATCCCCAGAGGGATTGGATAAAAAGTATTGGGGAATCTGGAGAGGGTTTGAATGAGCCGTACGAACACCAAAAAAATGGTATTCCCTCTGGTACAAACGCCTATAGATGGTTGAAAATTGTGATGGGTTCACCAAATCGTATTTACCTGGAAAACAATATCTGAAAAGTAGATAAGTTCAAAATTTGCCTGCTGATATAATCATATTACTACACATTCTTGATCATTTTGATTATCTGCAAACATTTTTTATTGATTCCTCTTTTTGGTATGCGACAAAATCCTATATTTTGAAACTGATATGATAAAATGCAATTGACTTACCTTTTTTACTATTTTTAGTTAATCCAAGATTGACGAATGAATTCAAGTTTTTGAAAGAGGTAATAACAGTGGGAAATCTGGTCGTCTAATTCATTCATTTCTGTTTTTCATACAGTGGGGAGAAAAGGCTTCATGAGGATGACACTAATGTAGTGACCGAAGATCCAGAGCCAACAACGAAAAAGAAAAAGAACCAGAAGAAAAAGAATAAGAGAAATAGTTTGTAGACTTGTAAGTTTTTTATAAAAAATATATAGACAAATGTTTCAATGGTACTTTATTTTGATTCATACACATCAGTTCATCAGATCGTTTTTTCCAATAATGTAGTAATATATTACTAAAATAATTGCACAATAAAATAAGCGCCAAAGAAAAAAAAACTAGATGGCTGATATTATTATTCAACACCTGGAATACTTTTGTAAAAGAATCAATGTCTGGTTCTGCTGAATTTTTGGTTACCATTCGTAGGCCAAATCCAAAAAAAGTGCGATGCTCCAAGACCCCTTTTGGCATATTCAAATTCGATAAGTATGTTTGCCATTATTATTACGCTCAATGAGAAGCAAATGAGAGCACAGAAACTGTATATTTCGTGTATCGTTCCATCGTCTGTCCACTTGGTGTACTTCTCTTTCAATTTATTTCTTGCATTGTGGAATTTGAGTTGCAGTCTTTCCCTATGAAATAACATATTTGTTATGATTTCACAAAAATCTACGATCAGAGCTAATACAAAGTCATGTTATAATGATATTAAAAATGTATGCACTAGCGACCGGTAAAGTGAACATTATCGCCCGGTTGTGCGGGCATGAATCAATCATTAAGACCCTCGGACTGTAAAATACCTACTTCACTGCCTGCTGTACTCAAATTGCTTATCGAGAATCAACCGATTCAGTTCAATAAAACATTAAATGGACGGTGGATATGAAAGGTGTCCCATGATTGATAGGATTCGCGGGAATCAATGTTACCAGGTGGCGCTCGGTTTTCATCGTTCCATGTCAAAGCCACGTCAAAACTGGGGGAAAACAAACTCAATCCTTACTCAATCCAATTAGTGCCATTAGCTTGTGTACTGATAAGAGTGATACGTTTTTACATTTCTTGACATTAATTGTCAATATTTGATCGAAAACGCCTATTGTAGATGTTCTTTTGGCAGATATTTTGCTCTATTTAGATGGAAAAAGCCGACCAGTAGGAAGGAGAAGCAGTTCTCCGTGCTAATCATGCGATTTTGTTTGAGGCAGAAGACTTCAACAAAACGCACATTTTTGCACTTTGTCTGCAAACTTCGGGGATGAAATCTTTCCCACATGAAGTAAAATTGAAGTTGGGGTCCAGAGGAACTCCTGTAGAACAATGGATTTGTATTTGTTCCTGCAAAGCAGGACAACCTGGGTATTAATTGTTAGCTGTTCTTTTATATGTAAATTTATTTGCTCGTCATAATTAGTTTGAATTGTTTGAACTATCTCTCCAATTCTTCACCCATTCACTGTTCACTAAGCTGATAAAAATGTAATAATGTAAAAAATTTAACCAACTCAACCATCATCACTACCAACAGTGCCAACACTTTATGTCATTGACAAGTTTGACTACAGCTACAGCAAGCTGAATGCATAGTCTATGCACTTTATCCATAGACAACAGTTTGTTTTCCCCCAGTTTGAAGTTCGTATTATGTAACCTAAATGTCGCCCACTTCGTGAATCTCGCGAATACAGTGAGACCGCACATATTACTTGGGTTATAATTTTGTGATTTGACTACACCTACCGCAGTTGGAAATTGAATAATAATTGAGATACAGGGTCTACAAGTGAATATTTGATTTTATAGTTTCGCAAATCTTTGGATGATGGATATATACATAAGAACAATTGGATTGTGAAATGGTACCTGGAGACAAAACGGTAATACTGCATTTATCATGCAATGGTTTTTTTCGAAATTTTTTTTTTGGGACTTACGTATTTTTGTCTGAAAAACACGAATTTGATAATGAAAATGTGAACAAACCACTATTAATCAAGATATTTCAAGAAAAAGTTCGAAGTTTCGCCTTCTTTCTCCCCTTGCGTTGGGGGCATTTAAAGCTACTTGCTCTTCTTATTTTGTCATTGGACACTTAATATACTTATGATGTACTTCGATGACACATTTTTAAACAGAAAATTCAACAGGAAATATTATTTTTATGGCGAGTTTTTCATATTTAGTGAACAAGCATTCCAGATGACGGCCATTTAATCAATAGTCAATCAAAATACGAGATGTAAAAATGTCAATAGATTGCCTTGGAATGACATTACACACGCCATTATTCTAAAATATATTCTTCCTTCTTTTCACTAAATATGTATAGATCTCAAGAAAATCATATTTATAGTTGAATCATATAATAAAAAAAATGTGACACACATTGTGATTTATATAAATTGTCCATGTCCACGTCCATGAAAAAAGAAGGAAAAATTTTTCTAAATGCCATCCACAAGATAGGCGAAAAAGAAGGTGAAATTTGTAAATTAATAGTCAAATATCTTAATAAATAATGGTTTGTTCACATTTTATTATCAAATTCGTGGTTTTCAGACAAAAATACGTAGGTACCAAAGAAAATTTTCAAAAATGCAGTTTTACCGACAAGACATGTCCACAAATTGGATGCAACAGAAGAGTAAATACTGACACTTGAATTTGCTATGAAAACGAAATTGTATTATGAAATTCTTATTGATGATTACCTATCGGAGTTTTTTCGGGAGATTTATAAATTATTATCAATAACGAATTTTTCTTCCAGCCAAAATTACACCATACCAATCGACGAATTTCGACAATATGCTTCCTTCTTCTGGTATTCCTGCCCCATTAGAATTAGTTAAAAACATAGCTATATTAACTCATATTCAACTTCTACGTTATAGTTTACGGCCCCAAGAAATAACTACTAATAAAATTCAAGATAGTAGAAATACATAAAAAGTTATGATTATGAACTTAGTTTTTGTCGAACTTCCTCCATATTGACTTGGGGTAGCAAGGAGGGTAAGGTAGATTTCTTACCTAAATGATAATTTTGTTAAATCTATAGTTTGTTGAAATTCTTCATGATCTGGAAGATCAGAAGTGGGCGGTGATTTCATATCATTCTCTAACTCAATTTCTGGAGTTCGCTCAAATTCGTTCATTGGCTCTAATGAACCTTCTTTTATTTCAACTAGATCGCCTCCCAACCTAAAAAATTAACACATGGAAAAAATAAAACTACTCATAAAATGGAAAAACAAGATAGACTATACAGGGTCATTTACATTCACAATGATATCACAAGAACAGTTATGTTCTGTGCATACCGCATAGGGTTAGTATACTTCAGATAATTATTCTCGAAAATTAACCCATTAGCGCCGGAATTATTTTTTCCTTTTTTTCTATTTTATGGCCATTATATAACTAGTGTGAAATGCTTTCGAAAGACGAGAAAAGTTTGAAGAATCATAAAGGGAATTCAGGTTTTCCAAATATCTGCTGTTGCCATATGGCAACACTAGGCGCTTGTGATACATGTTTTGGAATATCAACACAAATACCTCCATCACCTTTTGGACACAGTCTTTGTCAAAATCCAGCTATTTTGCATGGCTACGTCTCATATACCCAAGTGATTAGGGGCCAGTACGAATCCCTATATGCGGTAATAAATAATATGTTGATCCATCTGATCAGTTTTGCCCATAAACAAATAGTACCACTTGATTACTTTAAAAAACAACGCGTACCACCTGGTTTCTTCTGACAAGTGCTGAATAACTTCGTCGTTTCCCGCTCAGTCATCCAATTATTTGACCCATCACAAAATGGAATGGAAGAATTATCAGAATTCCGAAGAGAAGATGGGTCGGCCAATGGTTCAAGATCCATTGGCTCGGCCGGAGAGTCACCACATTCGCTGAGTATAAGCGCCTAGCGTTGCCAGATGGCAACACGAATATTTGATGCAAATATTACACACAAAAAACATTCCTGCACTTTTTTTTTCAATATGTCACATACAGTGTGACCCATTCAAGATGGAAGCACCCTTATAAAACTTACATTTTTCAACCGATTGGAATGATTTTTTTTTGTTAAGTAGATATTCAAAAAGTCTATTAGGACACCAAATATCATGAATAAATCTCCATTTCCAGGGCCAACTAATCTGATTTTTCAAGGTAAAAAATCTAAAAAAATTACTAGCGATTTTTTTAGAAAAAATCTGACTACACCACTGGATTTGTGACATTTTCAAATGGGTAACATGTAAATTACGTTGAAATGCGTCAATCAATAAAAAAGTTATAAAGGAATGAAATTTGAAAAATATGCCTTTTAATCAACCCACCAATTCATATGTTCAGGAATTTTATGAAAATTCTGTATACTCCACTGGATTCAGGATGTCTTGAAATATTACTGATCACAGTTTCATCGAAATCTGTTCAGTAATAAAAATTGATGGGTTGATTAAACGGCATATTTTTCAAATTTCATTCCTTTATAACTTTTTTATTGATTGACGCATTTCAACGTAATTTACATGTTACCCATTTGAAAATGTCACAAATCCAGTGGTGTAGTCAGATTTTTTCTAAAAAAATTGCTAGTAATTTTTTTAGATTTTTGACCTTGAAAAATCAGATTAGTTGGCCCTGGAAATGGAGATTTATTCATGATATTTGGTGTCCTAATAGACTTTTTGAATATCTACCTAACAAAAAAAAAAAATCATTCCAATCGGTTGAAAAATGTAAGTTTTATAAGGGTGTTTCCATCTTAAATGGGTCACACTGTATATAACTTGAAGCATGTGCAACATATACTAATGTAAACAAAAATCGCGAAATCAAATGCGTGAAAACAGGATGATACGTACACGAACGTAACGTCCATGTTTTACGTCAGTTCAAATAAACTCAAAGTTTCACAAATTTACGTGGCCGAAACAGCTTACTCACAACGAAGAACTGGCGACATGTGCATAACCTGTTATTTTGCGAATCATGTGGGATGTCTCTCACCATAATAGCTAAAAATGTGAGTGTCAGGGAAATATTTGTATCTCTAGCGTTGCCATATGGCAACGCACGGCGCTAATGGGTAATTTGACTTTGTGGAATGTTCAATTTCTGAAACGAATCCAAATGAGAACCCAATATTGTGAAAACAGTTTTCATATTATTGTGGTATAAATATTTATAACAGTCGATCCACAATACATATATTTTGTACTATCACTCATTGTCAATATGTTAACGAATTTTGTCCAAGAATAAAATTCAATAAAAAAATTAGATGTGTAGGGCAATATCTTGGTAGATTCATAAAATAATTGATTACTTAGTTTTATTAAAAACCACATAAGAGAACATACATAATAAATCGTAAGAAAGAGAATGGCGCGGGGCTCTCCCTAACCTATCTCGCTAACTCTACTTATCCCGCCAACGCCAACTGTCTTGTCCATGTCATTTGTCACGTCTCTCTTCTTCCTTACTTATTCGCAGGCAAGCTACACGGCCTATACACTGAACTGTACCGAACACTACAGATGAAATGAAATGTTCATATGAACTTTTTTAATTAAAATGATGAGATCTATCACCCAGTTCAGTTTGTACCTTAAAACCTGAATCACCCTGTATATATCCATTTTTTTATGTTTATAATATATCTGAGAATATTTATTTTCAAAATATAGGGTGTTCCATTTGAAAATCGAAATTTGATGTCATTTCCAGGAAAACCGGAAATGTGAGAAAGTTCCCTCTAGGGAGCATATCCGATGTTTCAAATTTCAAAAATATAGCTATAGAAACAAAGGAGAAAAGGGGGGGTATACCATGAGTCTGTGTCACTTCGTATATTGGACCAATTTAACTGTCATTTTCATATAGATTAATTCTGATTTAAGTGTTAATCTTCCATTTTATTAGATATTTAGATTTGTTCTATTATGTTTTTCTTGTGTAGCAAATAGAAACGATTTCTTAGGTCCAAATTAACATACAAAAGTATGTTCTGAATTTTGTAGGTACTTACTCTAGTCTATTGGGTCTGGGATTTCGGCCCAAAGTCGGGGACCTGACAGGAAGTTCACTAGTTCTCTTGAGGACTTTCTTGATGTCCGGAGGCAACTGGCTAGTGTCAAGCAGCGGCTGGGAGATCGATGCTATGCTCGCTCGTCGTCTGCATATTATTTTTCGGTTTGGGTTGGCTAGTATAGGTTTTTGCGAAATCAGAATGCCTGGTGGAGATTCCGAAGAATTTTGAAGAACACGCCTGGAAAGTTATAAATGCATTGCCTTGAGAGAAAGTAACTTTAGCATTATTATGTTGTTGGAAAATTTCCAGAGAAACAGTCATTTATACCTATACTTCTTTTTTTTTACAAAAAAAGAGAGAAACGCAAACGTGAAGAATTATTTACTTTGTGTATTGCAGTTGGTTTCTTGCAGAATCTCTTTGCTGTTTTAGCATCTGGACATGGCTCACTATGAGTCCCACGGAATCTGTAAGCCTTTCTTCCTGTTGAACTGATCCAAATTTTTCTGCGGAAATTGATACCAATGAGGTGGCTTTCATGATGATATCAATCTGAAATTTTTTATAGTTCAAGAACATTTTTGCCTCCAGATAGTTTTACGGAGGGACCATAATAAAAATATTGAAAATGCTATGTGGATTATTATTAGGGCGTAAAATTTGAAAAATACAACTAAACCCTGCCATGTGCTATTACTTATACTACTTATTATACACGTCACTCCGATTGGATCATATCCGTAAATATATATAACTTAACATAAAAATATGTGAACAAAATAATTAAAAGCAAAATGTATACAAAGTTAGACAAAAATTATGGATTACAATAACATGGTAAAAGTAGAGGGTGTTTATATTCTAAATTGTTCTAAAATTGTTCAATCCGTCATTCGGTTGCCCCCTTACGAGCAACCGTCGAAAGTCTTGTGCGAGAAAGGAATGACGGGGGCCTTAACTTTTAACGTGTGATCCCAAACACTTTCTTGGGCCATCAGAAAAATTTCTGCAGTCGACGGGAATCGAACCCACGACCGGCAAGCGAATGCGAATTAGAATATAGACACTCTGTCCGCACGGCTACCTGGCCTTCTACTAGATCACTTGACAAAAATTCATCTACCGAGTGAAAACTGTGTTCCAGTAGTAGCACTTTATATTTCCAATGATGAGGATTTTATAAGGACATTATTCAAAATATTGATGGGTGTTCCATTTTGAGAAGATAGGGATTTACTGACGAAAAAACCGGAAGCGACAATTTTCATTTTCAAAAACAGTACTTTCTTGAGTGTACCATGCCTCGCGGTTGCTCAGTATATATCATGTAATTTTTGATTTATTTATCAACACATAATATAAAACAACACAACATGTGGAATTCAAATGTTTATGTATTTTTCAACGAATTCATCAACAGATTGAGAAATTCCTGACTAGTTCGAATATAAATAGGATGAATCAGTTTTCCAGCACCAACCTTCCGGAGAAGGTTATATCATGTCACTGATAGATTAAATAATAAAGTTCATATGAATAAATATCTACGATCTAGATTCTAGAACGTTTCGTATTTGAGATAAACAGGGTGTTTCGTAATATGTGGGACACACTTCAAGGAGTAATAGAGCGTCACAAAAAAAAAGAATAAAGTTCCCATACACATAGGTCATTGAAGACTTCGTTTGCGAGATACAGGTTGTTAAAGTTGGAAATGAAAAATAATTATCATTGAACCGTTCAACAAAAATTATTGATATTCTGTTGAATTTATTGAATCAGCAGCAAATTATTCAGTCGATCTGACTGCCAGTGGCACTGTTAAGGGGTATTGATGTGTGATTTGCAGGAAAAACATGGGTGGCGTAGAACTTCGAAATTTTATTCGAAAATATGAATATATACTGTGTTCGAGAAAGATCGAATATCCAAATTTATCTGCAAAATTTGATGTAGCTGTCGGGTAGTCTATTCAATGCATCTGTTCTGATCACTCTATAACCATGATAGATATTATTTTGGAATTGCGGCACCATTGTCTGCTAAATATGGAGAAAAAAATCTAGTGAGCTGTAACTACTGGTCTGCTCTATAGCTCAGTTGAGTGTATGACCACCAGAGGATGTTACCGTATCGGACGAAATGATCTTCACTTTTTTCTAGAGTTTTCGAAATTTGTGGTATGTAAGTTGTCAGTGTCAAGAGATGTCGTGCCATCGTGACTTGTATTGTAAAATCTTTCTTATTCAATTCCTCATTGTTCTGATATTCCTTTTGTTTATAGATATAGTTTTGTGTAGTGCTCCCAGTATTAAAGTAGTTTATTCTGATTGATAATTTGTTACAAACTATGTCTCTCAATTGTTTCTACCAGAAAGTGTGAAACCGTCTCTACTAAAATGTATTTCCAAGTGATATTTCTTTGCGACATGAGTGGATACATTCGATATTGAGTGTAACAGGCTCATTACAAGTAAGATAATCAGAGCCCTGATCAAAAGCTAATAATGGATACTACTGATTCTACCTTTCATTTAATTTAGGTGTTGAACATTACGAAATTGGGGACTATTGTAGTGTCTGTAGCAACCATTTTGAGAAGGAATGTCTTTTTAATTTTCGAGTTACTGAGTGACTATGTCGTGATACTGAACTCAAAGTCACTGAACATACTGCGCAGCCGAGCCTGCCGAGAGCATCGCTGAGGGAGCTGCTCAACTCGTTTACGATTTTCAAGGTTATGTAGGTTTGACAGGAAAACAATTGAAATAAGTGTTTCCTCTAGTTGACCGTATGGCGGCACTACTGTATCGGCCACAGAAACCTGTAGGTGATTTTCCTTGCTTGAGCAGACCAGATACTACATCTCACTAGATTTTTTCTCTCCATATTCAGCAGACAATGTGCGGCACTATGCCAGTTACATAACAGACTCAATTTTGTCACCACGATAAGCCAAATAGAGTGGACATAAAAAAATCTATAAATATTGGCAACTTTTACCCCTGCACCTAACGCAAACGAGGCCTTATTTTATCACATTTATTGTTTGTGGGAACTCTTTTCATTTTCTTGAGTCGCCCTTTCACCTCTCCAAGTACAGGGTGATTCACCATAAATGTCCCCCCCTCTAGCTCTGTTATTTTTAAACCGATTTCAAAATTTGAAATATCATCTTGAATGATTTTCGATAAAGTTTTTTTCCGCTACATCAGAAAATGCAGGGTGCTCGGAACAAACGATCTACAGGGTACTATATGCTTTTTTTATATGGAACACCATATTTTTCATTGTATTTTTAGATTCTCCCTGAAGAGCTGATTTGGTCAATGCATCACACTTGGAGTCTAGCGGGAATGATTACAGAGATATAGGGTGTTCTAAATCGAGATTTTTCAACTTTAGGATTTTTTTGAGACGGAAACTATTCATCGGTCAAAACGGCTTCCATGTCCATATCTTAACTTTTGATTTACTATCTACTGACATTTGATAATTGGAACAGATACAGGGTGATCAGAATTCTGAATCTTGAACCATACCCTGTGAATGTTCCAATTGAATGTCAGTAGACAGTGAATCAAAAGTTAAGATGGAAACATGGAAGCCGTTTCAACCAATAATGAATAGTTTCGAGACAAAAAATCCTAAACTTGAAAAATCTCGATTTTGAACACCCTATATCTCTGTAATCATTCCCGCTAGACCCCAAGTGTGATGCATTGATGAAATCAGCTCTTCAGGAAGAATCTAAAAATACAATGAAATACAAGGTGTTCCATTTGAAAAAATCAAGTAGTACTCTGTAGATCATTTTGTTCCGAGCACCCTGTATTTTCTGATGCAACGGCAAAAAAAATTCTGAAAAATCATTTTAGATTATTTTTCAAATTTTTAAATCGGTTCAAAAATAAGTGAGCTAGAGGGTAGGACATTTATGGTGAATCACCCTGTACGTACCGCATATTACATAACACCCTGTATAAGGGGTTTGAGAATGAAACAATAATTTTTCAATCTCTTAATTACCATTGAGGACCGCTCAACAAATATGTTAAGTATAAGCTCAGACGAATAAAATAAGTAATTTCAATGAAAAACTGACAGCTGTCGATTTATTTTTTACACAAAAAAAGATTATATCGTAAAATGTGGAATGGTGTTAGTTATTGAAATTCTACCAGAATCTATGTATATTTTCAACTTCAACAAAACGAAGTGTCCTAGGACATGTTTCTAAACTTGTATTATTAGCATAAATGATCTATAGAATCTGAACTACCCTCTGTATATTACCTGGGACATTAGACTGGACAACAGTTCGGCTTTTTCGTAATCAATGCATAAAGGTTGCATCAGGGCAAGTTTTTCCTTGAATTTTACCATTTCTTTTGACAAATTCGCCTCAGTTTGATCTCTACTTCTCCTTTGTCTTTCGCATCTGTCTTTTATAGTTGTTGCGTCTATAGTAAAAGCTAGAGCCAAACTGGTGAATTTTTGTTCTAGTTCTTCCTCACTCAAGTGCTCTCTAAAGTAAAATCATATCAACTAGAGATAAGTGAATCAGATTGTACCAATGAAAATGATTACAGGCTAGATATTTCGGAAAAGTTTCTAGATGTATTGGAATATACAGTGTGACCAAGAAAAGGTTTGCACAACATGGAGATTTCGGAAACGGAAGGTTAAATGGGAAAAGAGTTGTGCATTCAGAGGGTCATCCCAACGGCCTTCAACAATTTTCAAAATCGGTTTTAGTTTTTCAGTTATATCGAAAAAGAATTATTTTTGGAATATCAACTTCTTTTTTTACGTTATTATTAGAGATACGGAAAAACAGAATACTTTTCCATAATAACTTTTGATGAGATTTAACATGGTGATATTGGTTTCTCTAAGCGACGTTTCGTATTCGTTGAACCATCTTCAACTTTTTTTTTCAAATACGGTCCTGATTATGTGTTCAGATTCTGAAAGCTTTTCTTATTCTGGATACCGGCAGGTTTGAATGTGTTTCTACATATTTTCAGCCATTATCAATGTTTTTTCGAAATCCCATAGAGGAAATTCCTCCAGTTTCACTTATTTCTGATCATTCGATGTATGTAGTTATTTAATACTGAAAAGTACATAAAAACAATATTTCACTAAATTATTCATTGCAGCGTTTCGAAGAATTGTTTCATGTTAATGTATTCTTAGACGAATTACCTTGAACATAATCTTTGACAACACGAACAGTAATTGAAAAAAATAACATTCATAATAAATCTTCAAAATTATGAGCATAATCTTCTTCCTACAGTTGCTTCTAAGACATTTGTAAGCATTGCTGGAGTAATAGTATTGAATGATTCGATGACAATATCCCTTAGTTCTTCATCGTTTTCAAAATTATTTGCGTAAACAAAGATTTTAACGTATCCCCAATGAAAAAAAAATCCAGCGGTGTCCAATCAGGCGATCACGCTGGCCAAGGGACAGTAGAATAAGTTTAGTTCAAGGTATTTCGTGTAAGAATCCATTAACATTAAACGATTTGAAGAGCTACATTTAATGATTTATTCTTGGAAATATTAGTGGGATGCAGTCTGGACCAATGAATTAATTAGATTTCTTCGTTATTTGTCGAGCTTTCGAAAATTTTTATTTTCTTTATCAAGACTAACTGAAAACATCGAATGGAACAATAATATTAGAATATAAATGTACATCAAATGAAATTGGTATACTTACAAACATGAAATTCTATATAAAATTAGCACAAAAAGGAAACATAGGTGTATAAATAAAAATGAAATGATTTGACAAAAAAATGTCATTTTTATTTATACACCTATGTTTCCTTTTTGTGCTAATTTTATATAGAATTTCATGTTTGTAAGTATACCAATTTCATTTGATGTACATTTATATTCTAATATTATTGTTCCATTCGATGTTTTCAGTTAGTCTTGATAAAGAAAATAAAAATTTTCGAAAGCTCGACAAATTACGAAGAAATCTAATTAATTCATTGGCCCAGACTGCATCCCACTAATATTTCCAAGAATATTATTATAGAACAGTCACGAAAGCTTCCCCTTGTTTAATGATTTATGAATTTTTTTTAAAATTTTTTTTTAGTCCATCAATGTTTGACACTGAATTATCAGAAATACGTGGAACTGATGGTATTTCCTCTTTGAAATACATGGTTGAATTTAGAATATAAAAAGTTATCAGAGTCTGGTGAACACATAATCAGGTATTTGAAAATAGTTGACGAATACGAAACGTCGCGTAGAGAAATCAATATTACCACCAAGTACTAAGTATTTTTAGTTTTTCTGGATGTCTGATAATAACGTAGATTGTAGAAAAAGAATAAAATGGATTTTCAAAAAAAAAACAATTTTTAAATATAACTGGAAACTATAAACAATTTTTAAAATTTTCGAAGGCTGTTGGTATCTCCTAACGTTTCCAAGATTCCCATGCTATGCAATCTTATCTTGATCACAGAAATCCCCCTCCTATTTTTATTTCGGTTATTACACAGGAAAAATCGAGATAAAATAATTTCGATTGAACAAATCGAAGTGTCATAAATGCATTACAAAATGTATTATCTTGAAATGAGTGAAACTGAATTTTGTTTGAGTGCAAATTGGGAGTTTGAATCAAATGAATATTCATTTCATGAATACAACAATGAATCAAAGACATCCATGAATTGACCATAAAAGAAGTAGTTTGGTTCAGAATGACACGATATTGATTCAATGAAATATTTTATTGATTTGAAGGGATATTTCGTTTATTTAATGTAATATTTCATTAATACAATTTAACATTCAATTGGTTCAAGAAAAACTGTAATTGAACATTACAAATAGTTTCGTCTCATCGAATTCACTAGAAGAAGTTACTTCTATGGAATAATTATGAATATCTGGTTATTTCATTCAACATTTGCTCTATTCAACAAATGTGAATCCAATAAAATTTGATGAATTTAATTGGAAAATATGAGTTACCTGCTAGCGAATTCTAGTTATCCATAACTAACATTTGAACTCTCTTGAAAACGATTGACATAGTCAATTTATCTCCGGAAAATTTTACATGAAAGTTTCCATTGGTAGACCATACACCTTATATTTTTCAAGGGCCACAAAACAAATATGATATGTTACCTTAGACCATCCCCTCTAAGTCCTAGTTTTTCTAATACTGAGTTTGATAATCTTGAGAAAACTTCCACTGAATCTTCGTTTTCTTTCATTTTTATATCTCCATCTGACATAGATCGTCCTCTTTTACATTGTGATTGCTGAAAAATCATGGAAACAGAAATAGTATATTACACACCCAGGTGGAAAGAGATTCATTCCTGTCGTGAGATTACTACTTCTAGTTAACCGAGACGTAAAGCATCGATGTTAGCTATGATCTCAAGACAGGAATGAAACTTCATACCGAAGTTTTTTACAACCATCATATTTTGATCAACATTAAAAAAATCTCTGTTTTGTTCTGAGCATACCTGAAATATAACATATTAAGTAAGTAATGACAACATTACATATATTTATTTATTTATTATTATCCATACAGATTTGACAACCTAGTTACATGGATAATTAATATAAAAATAACATATCTCGAAACATAGATCGATAGTAATGATGCCTATACCTACATTGAACATATAGGTATCAAAAATGAGATTTTAGTATATATGAACCGGGAGTACAATAATTGAATCAAAGATTGATCAGCTTCGAGATTTATAATTTCTATATAATAATTAATAGATTGATAAATAAATTGATGAATGGGGCTACCCCAAATTGATAAAGCTAGAATGTGCTTCAATATTGCAGTTCTATAGGTTTTTTCTGAGTTAGTCAAATCGATATTTATAAAGACATTATATTCGTTTACCAGCCAAAACATGGATACAAGAGGAGATCTGGCGGAGGCTGCTGTGGTTATTACCACTGGAATGTTAAACATTACAGATGATCGGGTTCTTCTAGGAGGAACATTGAATCGTAGTAATGACAGGATTCCTGGAGAGTTGATTTTATTATTGATAATTTTATGCAAGAAGATTAGAAGACACAAATTTCGGCGATTCTCTAGCGATAGAACTTTAAACTCGTTTCGCAGATGTGAGGATCTGACTAAACGATAGTTGGGGTAAATATGATATTTTTTAAAGTATAGGAAACGCAAAAATTCATTTTGAATCTTCTCCAATTGACCTAACGCTGCTTGACATTCGCCGAACCAAACCAAGGAGCCGAATTCTAATTTACTTCTAATTAAACTGTAGGTGATATAAAAGTTTGAGCGTATTCAAATTTTTGAAGTTTTGTGCTTGTCTGATTATAAATCCTAATAGCCGTCCAGCCGATTTAATTAGATTCTTAATATACCTGTTGAATGAGAAAAAGTGGTCATAGACTACACCATCAAGATCTTTAACTTATGTGGATCTTGTCAAAATGGGTCCTTTTGACGAGTTATGGTCAAAACGCAGCATTTTTTAACGCTAAAGTTCAACTTGTTTATCCTACACCACTCTTTAAGGGGGCTGTGAATGAAAAATGATTATTTTAAAGAATAGTTCTACTTATAGTGGGTATTGATTATCGATAAAGAAAGTCAAAATCGTAGGAAATGAGATCTATGCTCATCATTATCAAATTACTAGAAATATAAATCTATTGGAAACAATGTGTTGTACTGTACTGTCCTGCAAAGAATTCCTAAGCTTGGAAGTGCTATAAACAAACGAGTTTTGATAAAGAGTTGTTCCACAGAAGGATATATGTGCTGACTGGGCTGTTAGAGTTAGTCTGACTGATATTGCTATAGTGATGGAATGATTTCAGGAAAAGATTTTCCGTGGAAGTATCGATAGAATAGAGAAAGGTCAGGGACATTCCTACGGTGATCCAAAGATGTCAAGTTATGAGTGAGTGTGGCATCATCAACCAGATGAATGTCTCTTCTCTGGATGGAATCTTATATATAGGGGTCGGATCTTTGCTTTATGGTAGATCATAAGAAGCTGTTGAGGTGTTGATATAATATCATTCATTTTTGTTACTCCGAAAAACAATATTTTTGTTATACTCATTCAAAATATATAAGCATTCCGTGTATATCTTGGCGCTACGATAAAATCAAGCCACATTTTTTAATGTGAAAATATCGATTGTTTGGAATAAACACGTTCAATCTGCCATGCATCAAAGTTTGAAAGTAAACTGTTTAGTGAACGAAATGTTTTGAATACCTATACATATAATACTTCAGAAGATCTATTTCGAGAGATGGAAAATTGGTGCCATTATTAGATATATTGGTAATATTTCTACAAAACATATTTCTTGAAATTTAGTTTCAATTAATTCGACGATTTTTTGTACACTGTATCCATAATAGTAATTAACGTAACAAGTCCGGAAAAAACTTGTTGTCGGATGTGTTGGCTACATATTCTTTCTTCGGCAACCGTGTAGAAAATAAAAAATCGATAAGACACATTTCTTCATTATATTTCTTTGTAGAACGAAATTTCTAACAATTTAATTCTTATTTGTATTTAATATAATTGTGCTGTAGCAGCAACTGCTGCATTGGGAATTTCGTAAGGCCGTTTTCATATACCTAGTTTATTGCAATAATTGCGACCGAAAACCATCCAAACTTTCAAAATCAAAATGTCAACTGCATTTATCAAAGTATATCTACCAAGATTTCCATATTTACAATTACTATTTCACTCGTCACATCTGACCAATCACAAGCCAGAGACAACTTGTGTTATCGCGAAAACGAAAACACTAGTTGTCTTTCAATTCTGATTGGTCCTTCAGCGTTGGTGTTTTCGACGGTGTAACCATGAATAGCGAAGCAGTCTGTCAATTTGGCATAAAATAAATGCTCTTTATGCTTCGTGAACGTGGAATAGTCTAGCAAAATACCACTTTGTTCTGAATATTTTCTCATATATATATAACTTTTATCTTTAACTCAATTGTAGGTACTTCGCGGACGGTTGCCGAAAAATAAGGTAACTTCCTCCCCCCTTGTTAACTTTCGAACGGCTGGAATCTTTCCTATTTTCTCTCTTGCTCTTGGTAGTTTCGAGTGCTTACATTTTTATTTCAATAGAAAATGCACATTTTAAACGTCTTGCAATTCTCTGTAGGTACACCAGAATTCCGGACGGAAATATTCATCCAAAACAAAATTACTGATGCTATTGTTTGAAATGTCATACCAGAACATAAAAAAGAAGGAATCTTTCGGACTAGATGACTATAATAACGTGCTCTCGTCTAATCTTCCAATCTCTTTTGGCATCTAGCAAAAAGTTTGAAAGGGAGCCATCTTGGAGATGTTCCACAAACATAATGAAGATCCCTTTTTGTGCGCTCTGTGGGACATCTGAAATGTCCGCTCAAAGTCATGAGATTAAAACTCCCCAAAAAATTAACTGACTTTAAAATTCGGTTTTCAGATTTCAGAAGCTCTTGAGACTCATATTGAATCAAAATACAAGAAAGAAGATGAATTAATATTTTACAGGATGATGTGGTATACACTGTAAAATATAAATTGATTTTGGAGTGTTCCCATCACCTCCAAGAATTTTTTTATTATTTTGTTTATAATCTATCAGCGTAGAGTTTGATGTAATATCTCAAATTGTTTTCTTTATTTTCATCGATTGATTAAAAATTAACACTGTTTCGGTACTATGATTTTTTTTATGAAAATGTGACAAAATAGTGTGTATTCTTTTTAACAATCTTCAAAAGATTCTCACAGTAATGTGCCCCATAACCTATAAGGAATTTTAACCACTTGAGACTCATTTACTCATCAATCGGTGAATTCCAGAGTTCGATTCAGGCTGTCAAACCAGTTTCGCAATATTATCTTTGAAGAGAGCATCTGAAATTGAAAGATAATATTTTCGAGGCGAGAAAGATTACCAGGATAATTTCATAATCGTAAATATCGTCAATATGATTTTATGGTACCTTGTGAGCCGGAAATAGAACTTATGATATAATCAATAAGTCAGTTGGAGCTTTTTATGACAATATAGTTTATTCATAAAATCATCAATATGTTTATGAGTATACATATATGACCTAGAATCCCGCTATATTAAATAGAAATATTGAAAAATTCAGCATTCATTTTTTATTCAATGTCGATATTTAAAATTCTGAACTAAAATAATTAGTCTCTATATTTATTGACTCTACTCATGTCGATTAATCTCTGTTAAATGAATCAGTTTTTTTATTTAGATACTGCTGATCAATTTTATGTGATTACTTTATCAAAACTTCGCATTTTTTGAATTAGGTAGGTACCTCTCTTTCTTTGAGCTCATTGAAAATTTGTCCGATTTGATTTCTAATCTCGTTTTCAGGTTGAAATTCCATAATTATTATTATTTATCCAAAACGGAAAATGTTATCGCAACACTGTCCACATTATTGCTATAAAAATATTGGAAATGCTTGATTGACGATAATGAAAATCATTATAATTATTTAAATAAGTAATTATTCGATCAAAACCTATGTAATTTATATGAACCCACCACTTACTATAATTATGTACCTGGTTAATACGAATGTATTACCTATGATATATACCTATTATACTAATTTGTATTGATATAAATTACTGTTTGTTTCATTTTCAATAAGGTTCATTACAAAAATAATTGAATAATAATAGTTGAGGATTGCCAGTGCTCGTTTACATTATTTCGCAAGACCTGTATTTGTTTCTATGTTGTATAGGTAATTATTGTTATACATACAGGGAGTTCCCAACACAAAATTCAAAAATCAATTATAAGATGGGCCACTGAGTTTTTTTACATCGAGAGGTACAGTCGTATTCAATAAAAAAGTGTATAAGTATTAAAAAGAGAGGATTCCGGGAACCTAGTTCTAGTTGTGTGAAACTGGCTCAGCCAGTGCTTTGTATTTTCGAGAACCTATGGCAACTTTACTGTCAACATTTGGTGAACAATCATTCCCGATAGCCCGTTTTATGCAGACTAGGATGACGTTAATTTCTCTCTGTAATATACTTTTGTACGCTTTTTTTTTGAATGCGACTGTGCACCAAACCAGGTAACACATATCATCGAAAATATTCATATTATAATTGGGCAATCAAGATGAATTTTTTCCAAAATGAATCAAAGACTCCCATTCCTCAAACTTAGCTACTTTTTACCGAAAAATGGAATTTCTCTTCAAAATTATTGGAACTCTTTCGTACAAGAATATAGATTATACATACATTTGAAAAACCCTTCAATCACAGACGCTGAGATCACCATGACAGGGTGAGAATTTGATTCTCATTTACAGAAAGTTTCATTGAAGTTTCACGAAACTTTGAGGTCATATTTTTCTGGATCGAAATAATACAATGCCGAGATGGAGGATATTCAAGTTTCAGAAAAAACATACTTTTTTATTGATTTTTAAACATGCTCCAACCAATAGTGACAAAATTCACAGCGTTTGTTGAAATATAATATACGAAATAATTTTTGGACCTATAAAAGTTGATGAAATATTACCAGGAGTGGACCGACCGGGCAAGTCTACAAGTTATTTGCACAAAAAATAACACCCAATAGATTTTTTCTAATGTAATTGGTTTTGATGGAACAATTCAAGATACAATTTTTTGCTCTTGATTCCTTTTAGAGAGAAAAAATAAAATAAAAATCAAACCTATGCATTTCTCTGAGCCCATTCAGAGAAAAAATGTACCTAATGACAGATAGTTTTTTTTTCATGTTCTGGTTCTTACGAAAAGGGATATCCTGTAATGTTCAGAGAACATAGTGAGAACCAAGGGAAATAAGGTGGGAATTGGTGTTCTTCTTAAATTTCTGGAGGTTATATGCCTCGGGAAACACCTCCCTTGGCAATGTGTTCCAAAGCCTCGCTGTTCGTTGGATAAACGAGTCTTTGGAAAGAGATGTTCTGCAGGTCTCCAAAGTGACCACGAAGAGGTGCGAAGCCTCAACTCGACGGGTTAATCTCGCGGGGACTGCCAATGGAGGAACAATTGTTGATATTTCAGAAGAGCATCGTCCATGAAAATATCTATAAAATAGAGCCAGATCGCCAACTTTTCTACGGTGTTCCAAAGAAGTGAGTAAGTTTGTGAGCGAGGCATCACCCACGAGACGAATTTTTTTTTGGACAGAATCCAAATATGGGAACAGTATTCCAGGACAGGTTGGATCTGTGCCTTATATATCATAAGCAGCTGACTGGAAGTGAAATAGGTCCGGGCTCGAAACAGAAAAGCAAGTTTTTGGGATGCACTTTTAGCAATTGATCTCGTGATTTTCCCAAGAAAGGTTATTGCTGATAGACCAAGCATCGAAATGGATGACTTCAAAGGTATGGTAACTCCTGAAAAGCTTATGTTGGGCACAGTGAGACCGGCTTTTCTAGAGAAAATGCATGCTTGTGTTTTGTTTGCATTGAATTCTACCAAGTTATTGGATCCCCATTCGAGTATTGTTGCCAAGTCCATATTTATGTTGTCAACATTTCTCCCTCGTTCGTTTCTGCTTTGCCTGGCTGGTATTGGAGCCCTGGAAGAGAAGCCGGTATGGAGGGTACTATCATCGGCGAAGCTGTGCACTGGACATGAAGTTGCTTCCAACAAATCGTTGATATGGAGTAGTGTTGGTGCTAGAATTGATCCTTGCGGAATACCAGCATTTATGATAAGAGAGTCAGATGAAACTCTGTCGATCACTACATGGAGAGACCTGTTTGAGAAAAAACTAGCTAACAGAGAACTTAGCTAGTGAGGCAAGCCATAAGATGGAAGCTTGGCGAAGAGTCCGTGGTGCCAGACTCGATCGAATGCCTTGGAGATATCAAGTGCCACGGCTAAGGTTTCACCATATTTTTCAATAGATTGCTGGCATATATGTGAGACTTAAGCGAGCAGGTCACCAGTTGATCTCTGATGACGAAAGCCATATTGCCTATCGTTGATAATACCAGAAAGTTCCAGGTATTTCATGAGCTCGACGTTGATAGCTTTCTCCATGATCTTTGAAATAAAAGATAGCAGTGCGATCGGTCTGTAGTTGCTAGGTAGGGTCTTTTTGCCTTTTTTAGGAACTGGTTGTCCCCTTGCAATTTTCCAGTTGGACGAAAATATCCCCAATTTGTAAGAGTAGTTGAACAACTTGCAGAGTACAAGTCCAAGAACTTATATTTCCAAAATTTCAACAACAGTTCTAACACCTACCTCCTCTCTCCATCCTCCCTAGGTACGCACGATGTTCTTCGAACATTATAGGGATTCCCTTTCGTGCGCGCCAAGCGATAAGAAAGAAAAGTTTCATATGTCGGAGCAAAATATTTTTGTGTGTAAGACTATCGGACTCGTTTCCTCGGCGCGCCACTGATGGTAACACTTCATTAACTGTGATAGGTTTAAAATACAGCCAATTGAGACGTCAAAATGTCAACGATAAATGTGAATTTGCTCGAAATCGGTTCAAACCTTTTTCCAAAATTGATAAAAAATCTTTTCTGAATGTGTACGAGAAACAAAAAACAAATTTTGCAAAGTCAAATGGCCGACACTTACAAGTTAGATACTGTACTACCACTATAGTATACTATTGCTTATCGAGCTCGGAATGATAGTGATTTCCCATGAGAATGAAGTTTGCAGCTTGAGCCGTAGGCGAGTTATACACTATTCTTTTTCGACAGCTGCAAGAAATAATAGGGAAATTTCAGATTTCTTCGGCTTGCCATCTGATTTTCTCTGAAGAAATGCTCTATTAGACAGAGCTGTCATTGTTTGAAATTTGACAGTTCATGGGAGATTACATTTATTGCGAAATAATAACACAATGAAGTCATTGTGTTATGAGATGAGAGAATGAAATTGAATAAAACAAGAGCAAATTTGTGTCATAGCCGTTGACAACGGCGTACCCAAGAGGGGGTTTTGGGGTCCGAAACCTCCCCAAGATTCATCCAAAGCGTCGTCTGCGATTGATAGTTATCGTGTTTTTTCATTATACTATTGCTTGAACTGATGACCTGATCCTGAAGATGAGTTTCGTCGGACAGACATTTTTCTGGATATTTTTCGGCCGCCTGTTGAAACGCCACCATTGAAGTATATGAAGTTATTCTACTGACATTATTTTCCTGAAAATGCTTACTTACTTGGTTTTTATGAAAATACAGCTTTACATTTTAGATAAAAATACAGAGAAATGCACAAAAAACGGCAAGAACTGTAACCTTAGAATTATTCGAGATAAAGTTTTGAAAATTGCTGGGCAGCTAGTATATCAAATTGCTCATTAATTGACTAATTTTTGTTTTATAACTTCCGGTTTTACTGGAAACGAGCCCAACTTATGATTTTTGAATGAGACACCCTGTATTGTTTTCCATAATCGGATAGGGATTGTCATAACGAATTCATCGATACCGGGTTTGGTAGAGTTATTTCAAACGATTACGCAGATATTCGCGTTCTAAGTTTTCATATGCTCTATGAGTGAGACAGAGAAAGAAGTTTTGATATTGCGAATTCACACCCATTGAGCATATGGAAGCTTCGAACGCAAATATCTTTGTAATCGTTTGAAATAACCCTATCAAACCAGGTATCGTTGAATTCGTCATGATAATCCCTGACCGATTATGGAATACAATACAAGGTGTCCCAATAAAAAATCAAAAGTTGGGGTCGTTTCCGATGAAACTGGAAGTTATAGAAGAAAAAGTGTTTCATCAATTAATGAGCAATTTGGTATAATTGCTACCCACCAATTTTCGAAACCCTATCTATTATGATTCAAAACTTACAATCCTGGCCGTTTTTTGTGAACTTTCCTGTATATAAAGTACTTGAATAAACCGAAATTAACTGCGGATCTTGTAAAGCAGGGGCGGAGAATGCTTATTGAATTATTGCAGTAATGAAGAAATGCAAGAATATCATTCAAGTCAAGGTAATAAGATAATCCACAAAAGTTGACATAGAACGTTCAGAAAATTATGCGCAGCTGAAAAATATGTATTTTTTGTGTGTTAACTTACCAATAATTTTTCCTCGCCTTTTTTAATAAGTTCCTGCAACGAAGCTTTCCTCTCTAGCTTAGAAGTTTCTTCGCTATTTCCCACATCGGATTGATTACTACTCACATTGGAAATTGACACTTGTGATCCTTTTCTCCTGTTTCTTATCGATACCCCAACACATACATTATTACTCGAATAATCGTTCTTGTTTTCTTCATGAATGTGGTTCGAATCAAAAGCTAGAGATTCTATTTGGTTCATGATTTCGCGGGAAACTATTCAATCTGGATAGACTAGTAATGGTAATGGATGAGAAGGCAAAGTGGGTATGGTGTATCCCAATCGGGTTGCAGCAGTTTTTTCGATGCGTCTCCCACTCTCTAGCATCGCGCATTGTTGATTTTCTAGTCAGTGAGCACATGAAATATGAATAATGAAAGTTATCAAGTATTTTTTCTCGACTAACCAACAATAGTATATCCTATTCGTACAGGGTGTCCCAGAATAACGTTCGTATACTCCGCGAGGTAATTCTACAAATAAAAATAATGAAAAATGTTCCTATCAACATGTATTCGCTAGAGCCCTTCCAAGGTAGGTCATTAATCTCTGGTCATTATACCCAGCCAACCATCGTGTTACATCAACATCTGTGTGATGTAACAACCTTGCATAAATTCAATATCTCGTTAACACATCTTATCGACGTATATTCGATATCAACGTCGCAAGGTGACATCGCAACCAGGAAACTATGTAAGTGGCAGCGACTTCTTCAAACTGCATCTCTTCGACGTTAACTAAATAATTCACATTGATATCCTCATGGGATATCTTTGTGACTCAGACATGCGCAAAACGAACGTACACGCCAGACGCCATGTTGAGCTGTGCATGGCCATGTCAGTCAGTCAGTCAGTCAGTCAGTCAGTCAGTGAGTGAGTGCAATCTGAAACAAGGTGGATGAAAGATCCCAAGATGATGTAAGTGTATTTGATATGTATCATTTATGAATAATGTATATTTGTATTGCTATATACAGGGTGTAACTGAATAAGTGTAAAACATTTAAGGAGATGATTCCTCATCGAAAAAAAGATAGGATCTTTCATATAAAGAAACTTCATTGGAGCATCCCTTGTTAAGATACAGCCCCTTAAAGGGGGTACATAAAATTTGTATAACAATTTTTTTCACAAACACTGAAAAAGTTACAATATTGAAATTAACCTGACGTTTTGTACTACCAAAAAGACACTTAGCCAGTAATTTATTTGGTTTACCCCATGGTTGTAAGGGGTGAAAAACGCAACCCCTAAAATTTATTTCCAATGTAACTTTTTGTCTTATTATTTGTTTACCATTTAAAAATTCATTTCCGATAGCCTGTTTCATTCTAAACAAAAAATGTCTCTTGGATTTTTTGCCCAAAATAAACCAGTAAGCAGCAAAACATTATTTTACGAACAACTACAGAGATACATCGTCATAAATGCGAAAATACGAAACTAATCTATCTAGTAGGTCGCTATTAGCGATAGTGACAATTAAATTGGTATGACGCTGTCAGGTTAATTTCAATATTGTAACTTTTTCAGTGCTTGTGAAAAAAATTGTTATACAAATTTTATGTACCCCCTTTAAGGGGCTGTATCTTAACAAGGGATGCTCCAATGAAGTTTCTTTATATGAAAGATCCTATCTTTTTTTCGATGAGGAATCACCTCCTTAAATGTTTTACACTTATTCAGTTACACCCTGTATATATATATGTGTCAGGTTTTACTTCAAGATTACTAATTAGGGCGATTGTCGTAAAGTTGAATAATAATTATTATTATATATCTCACGAATATCACAGGTACGGCGACCACATCATCGATGTCGCAGTGTGATGTATTTGTAATATGAAATGTACACTTGTATGTGACCTGGTAGTGATTTCTATCATGTGATGTCGCATTTCATGTCTAAACGACGTCACAGTGATGTTGCTTGAGTCGGACATTTCCACATCGCCACGTTGTATCGGTAACATGTTTGTGACTTCAAATGCGATATCGCATGTCACAAAGTGATGTGTCGTATACATCACTTATACATCTCATGGTTGGCTGGGTAAATTTTTTTTATCGCTTGGAGCGCACGAAAGGGAATCCCTATAATGTTCAAAGAACATCGTGCGTTCCTAGGGAGGATAGGGACGGGAGGTAGGTATTGGAATTTTTTTTGAACTTTTGCAGATTTCTTCAATTATCTTTGTCATAATTGATCCTCGAATCACGAAATTTGGTACCTGAGAGTGATTCGATCTTACAAATTGTTTCGTAGTGAGGAAATTATGATTTATTATACAGGAAGGTGCGAAACACGTAACTGATGCCATACAATTGCCTCATTTTTTTTTTGTTTCAACATTCATGACATTTCTAATACCAGAATATGATTCTTCGAACACCCCAACATGAAGAAGGTATTCTTGTAGAATGTAGTAAAAATGACATATACAGTGTGATCATTCAAGTGTGCAACATATGGGAATCTTTTTAATGAATTGCACAACCAAAATTCAGATAGTGCCAGAAGTGATGTGCAACAATTCTCTGGCAGCTATCCCCCACTTTCTATTTTCAAGTGGCACCCCCTGTATATTGTCATTGAAAATTGCGTGTCATCCTATAAGGAATACAACGATAGCATTTACTTGGTATTTTGTTATTATTTTAACAACAAAAACAGCAACATTGAATGTTATGAATTTCAACTAAAATATCTATTGGTCCACTCGAAAAATGAACTAAAAATCACAGCAAGTGTTCAAAATTACTTTGACATGAGAAGTATCGGCTTTTTGAAACAAAAAACTTGAGTGGAGGCAATTTTTTTATATTCATAAGGATAATGAAGTAACTTGAATGAAGTCACAAAATGTTGATATTTTTGTTATAAAAAAATCCAAGTATACGCTATAGTTGTATTCCAAATTGAATGACACGTAATTTCCAATGACAATATACGGGGGTGCTTTTGAAAATAAAAAGTGGAGGGTAGCTGCCAGAGAACTGTCAAATGTAATAGATGTTTTTATATGTTATTAGGAAGGTACCTCAATGCCATTCAATGCAGTTTTTGAATTTTTCAATCATCTTGTCTAATAAGCGAGATATTGACTGTATACGATAACTTGGGACACCCGGTATATCATTTCGTTATCAGATGACTGTCGAAATTTGCAGTCGGCTCTTGGACTATATATTTCGTTTCTGACATTAGAGCACAAAGTCATTAGAGTAACATTGACAGATTAAGTATGAGCACCGAATGTAAATTTTGTGAATGTATTAAAGCCACCCCACAAAAGCGAAGACGATTCAAAGAATGTCCGAACCCCCTGGAAAATTGGGAAAAATGGTTGAGAGACAGGAGAGAGACTCAGGAGATTCTGAAGAGGAAAACAGGGCGGTCTCAAGGTGAACTGCTGATGAATTTGGGCGAAGAGCTGAGGAAGATACAGGAAGAAAAACTGATTTTGACGTACAGTCAAATCAACACGAATTTCGATCGATTTAGAGGAAACCCAGAATTTTGGAAATTACCCGTGGGTCTTGCGAATGAATGCCCGAATGTCCGTGATCCCATTTACTTCACAATAAAGAGCAAAGAAGAGAAGAACGAGATACCACAAGTAGAATATATTGGCATACCCAACAAGATTCTAGATGAAAAAAACGTACTACCTAGGACACGAAATATATACAATAAATGGAAAAATAGTGCTTACAGAAATTCATGCATACAAAAAATATCATCCAAAATAAGGTAATCAAAATATCAATATTCAGACTCTTTATGAAGAATTACATTTTTTTCAAAAATTAATGATTAAAACGATTTCCATATGAATCGATCAAACATAATAAAATCTCATTTTCATTTTGAATAGATGATAATTGAATGTAGTTTTTAAACAATTTGCGATATTGTCGAAAATAAGTGAGGTTCTTTATTCCTGAGCTGAATTAATATTTTGTGACATACGATATGTATACGACTGAAAAAAAAAATGATAGGTAAAAGTTCACTTATCATGCGATGGGGTTTTTTTCGAAAATTTTTTTTGGTACACACGAATTTCATAATGAAAATGTGAACAAACCATTATTTATTAAGATATTTCACTATAAAGTTACAAATTTCACCATCTTTTCCGCTTGTCTTCTGGATCACATTTAGAACAATTTGCCCTTCTTTTTCCATCATTGGACAATTTATATATATCACACAATGTTGGACACATTTTTTTTTATTATATGAGTCAACTAGAAGTATGATTTTCTTGTGATTTATCCATGTTTAGTGAAAAGAAGGAAGAATATCATTTGAAATAATGGCGTGTGTAATTTCATTCCAAAGCAATCTATTGACATTTGACATCTCGTATTTGGATTTTGGATTGCATATGGATTAAATGGCCGTCATCTGGTATGCTTGCTCACTAAATAGGAAAAACTCGCCATAAAAATCATATTTTCTGTTGAATTTTCTATCTTAAAATGTGTCAGTGAAGTACATCATGAGTATATAAAGTGTCCAATGACAAAATAATAAGAGCAAGTACCTGTAAATGCATCCAACACAAGGAGGAAAAGAAGGCAAAATTTCGAACTTTTTCTTGAAATATCTCGATAAATAGTGGTTTGTTCAAATTTTCATTATGAAATTCGTGTTTTTCAAAATTTTCGAAAAAAACCCCATCGCATGATAAGTGCACTTTTACCAAATCAATAATAAAAAAGTTTCCCATCATTATAATAACGTCAAGCTTCTTTTTTTCATGAAAATCTAATATTTTTTCTGTGACGGGAAAAAAGTTTGGCATTTCATCTCTGTTGGCAGGTTATAAAATGTCACTTTTCATAAATTACTTTTTTCCCGTGGGAAAAAAGTGAGTACTTCTTTCCCGGATATATATCACATATATATACTCTGTTAATGGCTTTTGTTGTGCTATAGTTCCGAAAAATAAGTCAATAATACCGTCTCCGAGAAAGAACTGCAAGTCTTTTTATCTTCCATTCGACTTCGTGGTTTCGTATATTACTAAACAACTACTGAATTCGCAATTTTTTAAAATCAAATCACAGAATTGAACTGACAGAAGTGACATCAGATATTTGATTACTTCAAAAGAATGATGAAGATGTCTATAAAACGCAGATGTCCCTACTGTTAAAAACTTGAAATTTCACGACGATAATTTTCAGATTTCGAAATAATGTAATATCTTCCCAATATTGATTCGTCCTTCCTTCTTTCACAGAAAAAAATAGTGTATTATACACGGGAAAAATATTAGATTTTAGCTCACGGTTTTTTGTCTCCCTCCGCTACGCGTCGGGAGACAACACAACCTGGAGCTAAAATCTACTACTTTTTTCCCTTGTATAATAAATAACTATTTTTGTTTTCTAAAAGAATCGAATTTGGACAATGAAAAGTGGTACGCAGAAATTGAGATTAACCCAGACAGCACAGAATGTTCTATGAATGTTCTCACAACGTTCACAGTGTACCTCCTTCAGAATATTCCAAAGAATATTTATAGAATACGATGAGGATGTTCTGAATGTTCATAAAACATTTCATCTAAATATCAAAATATCTTTGGAACATTCTTAGAATATTCCATTATATTCTATAAATGTTATTCAGGGATGATCCTAGAATGTATTGTTAGAATATTCTAGGTATGTTCTCCAGGTATGAACATAATATAGAATATATTTTTCAGATACCCTGAGAAAGAGAAAAATATTTCGTTTCCTATATAAAAATGTCCTTCGTTTTTGAGTCGAATTTCATTGAAAGAAATCGATCGCTGATTCTGATAAAACTTGTCATTCTCATCTGCGTTAATGTGAATTATTCTAATTTATTACCGCTATTTTCTCTAATTCTTCTACCCGTTAGGGATGCTGAAACCAAATATGCTATCACACATCGTGATATTCGTGAGGCATCCATGATGTCTATGGTATATGTATAAATGTGTATGTAAATGATAATGTAATAGTCATACTTTTGGAATATACAGTTATGAAAATATTTGATATTTTTCTCCTATATCATTCCTCGAAATATTTTCCATACGCATGAGAATATTCCTAGATCATTCTGAGGATATTCTATATATTCATCAAATGTCATGAGAATGTTCTGAAGAATATTCTGAGAACGGTCTTGGAACATGAATTTTCGTTCCAGTTAAATGTTCTTAAAATATTCTCAGAACGTTCATAGCACTTTATGTTCCACGGGAATATTCTGAGAACGTTATCAGAATCACGTTGTGCTGTCTGGGAAGTCGATGCCTCTAATTTTAACATGTCAACGTCTTTACAGCCTAATTCAACCTCATAGACCAGACATCTCAGAACTGATGGTGACAGGAAACAAACTATCAATCGATGACCAAGAGCATCCAGATGATGTCACCAAAACTTCAATATCAGAATACAATCAGTATTCGAAAAAAATTTCGTTCGAGGTGCATCGAATACCGAAAATTTCATTCAGCATAAACGAAGTAGCCTTCTCAAACGACGAAAATTTGACTAGTGGAATGAAAACAATCCGTTTGTTGTTCGAAATGAAAGAATTGCAAAACACCCCAGTGACTAAACAAGTGACATTCGAGAACTGGGGCATAAGAACGCTGAGGTTTTACTGGCACAAGTTCGAAAAATTCCGGACGTTTCGAGATATAGTACCGAATCGTCCTCAGGCAACTGCCTTCTATTTCGACAAAACCGAAATCCTTTTGGTGCCTGGCAGAAAATTCCAGCTGCCGATTTGGTTCATGCCCGAACAAGAAGGCCATTATACCGAGTGTTGGGAGATAACAACTTCCCCAAAATTCTGGAACGAAGACTTTAAATTTATCGTTCGCTTGCAAGGGTTTGTCACTGATGGGAATTTCGAGGCGAGATGTGGGGCTATAAAGGATATGCTGGACACTAAAGTGAGGAACACTCTGATCAAGGATATACTGAATGAGAGTATGGGTGGTTTGCGATATGCTGAGACCGGACCTGTCGTTTATCATTTTTCTGAGAAAGAATTGTTCGAGAGTGCCAATCAAGAGGTCATAGGGGTTGCGAAAAAGCCGAAATATTTGTATGACCAAGATTTGGTCGGCGAGTTGAAAGAAATATACAAGATTGTTAGGAATACCAACGACTGTGGTGAAGAATGGGACTATTCCATAGAGAAGCTAAAAGTTCTGGCACGTGAGAAAGATGTCGTGGAATATGTAGAGAAATTGACAGCAGATTGTGCAAGGTCAAAAAATAGACTGAGGGAGTTGTGCAGCCCTATTGAACAATCAGAGGCAGGTCAGAAAATCGAAGAAGCAGGTATATGATTATCTTCTTATTTATTATTTTCGTTAAGGATTTTCAAATCGATTTCTCAAAATCTTTGTGATTTTCTCTCCTCCTTTCTATAGATATAAGTCTTGTATTATTTCAATATAATTGTACTGAAATGTCGCTGCTCTTAAAATTTCACACAGGCGGCTAGCGACACGGATACCACTTTGCTCCGAACATTAAAAATTTCCTAAATAAAAATATCAGTGAAAAAGCGATTCACTAGAGTCTCTGTATGTATTTGACAGTTTTATGACAAGCAGTGACAGAAGGCATAACCCCAAATTCTTAAAATGACTGAGGTTTGGTTGAACAAAGACATGGATATGATTTTCCATGCACTTCGGATCTTCTATCCTCTACTGCCGCGGTGAAGGGTTCATCCATATATCTTTCTTTGTCTTTTTTTTATAAAGAAGTGGTGTCTCATCTCACTGGCCAAAACGGGTCATAGTTTGTATCTTAATTTATTGATAGGATTTCTCGATATACTTAACAACGGGTATATGTCTAGTCAATTTATTTAATTTAAGAATGCACTAGTTTTTCAATAGAAGAGTCAGAATTTAGTAGCCAGTTCTGCTGAGCGAGATGTAAATGAATGGGAAGAACAATAATTCAACCAATTAACAAACATATTTGGTCTCATAAAATACTAAGACACTTCATAGTGCATGATTGATAAGAATATTCGACAAATACAAGTATAATGATTATAGTTCAAGTTTCCACACAGTCTTCCAAAGATTTGTGATGAGATAGTTCAAGATTTTAAATTAGTTCCTTATGAAAGCTGTGAATTCTCGTTACTTGTAGTCTCATTTCAGTCTTTTTGTTTCAAGATATTTTTCAACTGTTAATACTTTTCTTTGATTTCTCATCTTTCTCTATTGAAAAATTTTGAATGTTTGCATATTTTCTCTCTTGTTTGTGATCTGAAATACAGTTAATTTGATCTTGGCTTCCTATTTGAATTTTTTTAAACAATTTCGGTTTGTATCAGAATTATTCATTGAAAATGTATGGAAAATGTAGACGGAAGTAAAATCGAAGAGAATGTTATAGGTAGGTAGTTGCATATAATTCCAAGAGCTCTAGGTAAAACTAAAGCTCTCATCTTCTTGTGGGCAATTCATTCAATTTTACGTTTTTTGTCATGCTAAGCATGCACTTTGCTATTTTTGCATGTCCTGTTATTGTCCCTTCACTTGCCCAGTTTTCTGAGTCCCGCATCCTCAGGTGGGCCGCCATCGCCTCCTTCTTTATCCAGATTTGAAGCGGTGGTAGCCCCAGCATTACTTCTAATGCTGCGAGCTTACACTATCTTAACATCAAGAATCAGTTGGAAAAAATCCATGCAAATGTGCATGCTTTTATTTTAGAAAACGCTCTCTTAATTTGGAATATTTTCGACAATGCAGTGTTGCCGCTTCTTTTTTTAAAGTTCTGGTTCCCACGAAAAGGGATATCCTGTAATGTTCAGAGAACATCGTGAGAACCAAGGGATGGTGAGAATTGGTGTTCTTAAATTTCTGGAGGTTATATGCCTCGGGGAACACGTCCCTTGGCAATGTGTTCCAAAGCCACGCTGTTCGTTGGATAAACGAGTCTTTGGAAAGAGATGTTCTGCAGGTCTCTCGAATTGTTGATATTTCAGAAGAGCATCTTCCATGAAAATATCTATAAAATAGGGCCAGATCGCCAACTTGTCTACGGTGTTCCAGAGAAGTGAGTGAGTTTGTGAGCGAGGCATCACCCACGAGACGAATTGCCCTCTTTTGGACAGAATCCAACAGTCTCAGGGTATGTTTGGGTGCTGCACTCCAAATATGGGAATAGTATTCCAGGACAGGTCGGATCTGTGCCTTATAGATCATAAGCAGCTGACTAGAAGTGAAATAGTTCCTTGCCCGAAACAGAAAACGCAAGTTTCTGGTATGCACTTTTAGCAATTGATCTCACGTGATTTTCCCAAGAAAGGTTATTGCTGATGCTCAAAGGTATGGTTACTCCTGACAGACTTATGTTGGGCACAGTGAGATCGGCTTTCCTAGAGAAAAGGCACGCTTGTGTTTTGTTTGCATTGAAATCTACCAAGTTATTGGATTCCCATTCTAGAATTGTTGCCAAGTCCATATATTTATGTTGTCAATATTGATATTTCAAATGGATCATTCTGTATTTTATCACATTTTTAGATTCTCCCTGAAGAGCTGATTTCATCGATATATCACACTTGGGATCTATAGAAAATGATAACAGAGATATAGGGTGTTCAAAATCGAGATTTTTCAACTCTAGGATTTTTTGTGTCGAAACTATTCATAATTGTTGTTGTTGTTGTTGTTGTTGTTGTTGTTGTTCTTTATTACCCCAAGAAACATATTTGTTTATAATAGGGATACATAAACATATGATATATATATATATATATAAAACAATAAAAAAAAAACTAATTAACAAGTTATGTCAATATAACATAATAATTAAAATAAAACCATTCCAAGTATTCAAATGAGAATAAATTGCTCCGTTTATTGTGTCATGAGTATATGTTTTTTCATATTGACTTTGAATCTTGTTTCATCATCAATATGTTTCAAATCGAAACGGCTCACATGTCCCAATCTCAACTTCTGATTCACTATTTACTGATATTTAATCGGAACAGATACAGGGTGGTTCAATATTATTCAGAATTCTGTACAATCTTATTAGAACAAGATTGGAATAAAGCCATTTCAAAGTTTTTTTTCAATTCCTTATTTATATGTTCTAGAATTACTGGGTTTTGATTCTCATATAGAAGAACTGTATCGTCTGCATATATGGTATAGTTTCCTACCAAATTTATTCAAGATTTTGAATGTATAATAGATAAAGTAGACCCAACACTGATCCTTGAGGAACCTCTTTGTTCAAATATAGTATCTTAGACTCACAGTTATTCATTTTAGTTCTAATAGTTCTATTTTCAAGATATGGTTTCGAGAGATTGTGTCCAATGGCCGTGTACACCTTAGTAGAACTTTTTACTCAATCCATGTTTATAATGATCCTTTTATACAAAAATAATGATTGACGACATAATTCGATCGAAGAATTAACTGGAATGTTTTATTTTTGGACATCGGAGTACCTGCAGTAATTATTTAGTCCAGAAACTTCATTTCATGTTTTGATTCAAATGACAATCAGAAATATTCTTGCTCTCACAGCAAAAAGAAGAATGGATACGTAAGTCGAATCTTATAGATGGTTGCATTGGATTGTTGTTATTGTTATCGTGAATTTTAATGATTAGCAAAAAAATGTACAGTGCTCTGAGAAAAAAAAAACGGTTTGCAACAGTGAACTAGTTAGGTTTATTAGTTCCACGAAATAATGAAATAATATGATTCACTGAAACAGGCCCAATGCTACTCATGAATATTCTCTAATACTGAGGGGGGATAAAAATGAAAATGTTTGAATTTCATAAAGCAGCTACGGGATCATGGAAACATGTAATGTTTTCCAGAAGTTTCAGATAATCATTGTTTGTAAGGGTTATTTTTCATCTAAGTATTAATGGCTAAATCAATAAAAATGGAATAAAACTTCACATTGTTTTCAGTTGTGGAAAATGATGAGCCAAATATGAAACGAAATAATTTGAAAAGACTTCAAATCCTGCTGCAAAAACTAGAAAGACCGGCTATGATTCCAAATACAGAACGCGAAAAATTCCTCCATGCCTACTTCGTAATGGGCACTTATTTTTCCAAAATGTGCGCTGCCCTTGACGCTCTCGATGGTGGTAACGGTGAAATTTTAAAAAATTACCAGCCCTTCTACGATTTTAGAAGTATCTCCAGTATAGAGGATTTGCCTAGCAGGCTAGTTATCGAGAAATTTGATGACATTTGGGTCGAAAGGACAAAGAGAGCACCCCCTGAACCCCAAACTGGATTCACAATGACGCCCAAGCCAAGAATTTTGGAAAACATACCCCTAGAAGACACCACAACTGTATTCAATACCTACTTCAAAAAAACTCCTCAAAAATCAGAGAACAAAGGGACAAAGTCTGTGCAGAAGCCAGCACCAATCCTAGAGAAAAGCAAGTCCAAACAGCTGTCCATTATGAAAATGTCCCAGACCCAGACCGTCCCGGAAGGTCCAATCAGGGAAAACTTTGATCCTTTCGCAGATATCGAGAATGTAAGCCTATACCCCACCATTTTAAACGAATCCATTGCCAGCTCATTACTAACAGGACCAAAGATCGAGGATAACCATAGTAAGGAGCAAAAAACTGAGTATGACTACCAAAAATACCTGATTGTCTACACTAGCCTGTGCTCAGCAGTGGACGCTATGGTAGCTACATTGGAAACGCTCAAAGAACTTGTGGTACCAGTAGAAACATTCGCAGAAGTCAGCAGAACGCCAGCTAAAATCAGAACAGAACCTCAAAATATCAACAGGTAGATAACTCTTACACTTCACATAATATTTTAACAACATTGAAACAAAGCGTTTGCGGAAATGTGATAGCATGCAATTTCTTCTGTCTGTCTGCCTGTTTCAGTCAAAGTTTACATAATTATTTCGGAGTACTAACCGAAACTAGTTCGCTACCACAAACCGTTTTCTCCTCAGAGCTTTTTACGTTGTAAGTTGACGAAATACACCGACCGTGAACAATTCAAAATCCAATGCAACCATAAACGATACGACTCACGTATCCATTCCCCATTCATAAAGACAAAGTAAGAATATAAATACTCAAAGCTCAAAGTCATTTTCACAAATGTTCCTAAATGAACGTAACTGGTAGATAACGAGAGAAAAACAACTTATTTCCTAGCTATATGCCACGTCTGTTGGCTCACAATTTGAAAAGTGCCGATTATTATTATCAAAAAACTATATGTGATGATTTTGAATATCAAATCAATGCGTCAAATACCATTCATACATAGAAAATTCAATATAAAATAGGAAGATGCGTAAATTCGATTGAGCATTTTCACCCTGGAATATTAGAACGTAGTCAATTTACTGCATATCTTGCACTGCTATGTAATTTTTGCAATTATTAAGACCCTTGAAATACCCAGCAATTCAAAAAGGAATACTATATATACATGTTATGAGTTGCAAAATTTAGAATTACTTCATAAGTAATGACTAGTACATACTAGCACAAGTCAAAAATTATAAATCTGCAGTGGAAGTTGTAGATGTTCTCGAACGAATAAACACAAGGGAACATGAATACAAGGATATTCAAGTTATTGATAATTAGACGATTTCAGCTCACACCAAGTAACTAATAATGAGCACAGGAATTCTTTTTGCCTTCCCAGACTTGAAGATATCCTAGAGTGTGAATAATCAGTAAACTAAGAACATATTTTCTTCAAACTTTGCACACATATAAATATTTCCGATGAACATACATGTTTTCAATGGCTCCTGAGGGATTTTTTGACAACCGAGGTCATGAGTGTCAACTTTTAATACAACTACAACAGATCCGCTCCTCCGCAGTTTCAACTTTTTGCAGGCTGTCGGACTCATATTAGACCTAGAGTCCCTGTATATTTGTCTAAGGTATACAGGGTGATTCAAAAGTAAGCGGCATCCTTTCAGAGGCGTATTCCTTGCATGAAAATAAGGCAAAAAGTTCCTATTGATAAGGATCCGAAAATGCTTCCTAAGGGAGCTACGGCCCTTTGAATAGGACACCTCAAAGACGGTTTTTTCTCTATAACTTTAAAATCCTTCACAACAAATTTTTAAAAATTGGTGTACGGCATAAACATTCGATGGTAAATAGGACTCCGTATTCGAAATAATTTCCAAACGAAATCACAGTAACCTGAATATCCGGAGAAGAAGGGATATTTTTACACTTACCCTCTCCCGCATGTGACGCCCCTGAATGAAATTCTGAAATTTCGAATACGGAGTCCTATTTACCATCGAATGTTTATGCCGTACACCAATTTTTAAAAATTTGTTGTGAAGGATTTTAAAGTTATAGAGAAAAAACCGTCTTTGAGGTGTCCTATTCAAAGGGCCGTAGCTCCCTTAGGAAGCATTTTCGGATCCTTATCAATAGGAACTTTTTGCCTTATTTTCAAGCAAGGAATACGCCTCTGAAAGGATGCCGCTTACTTTTGAATCACCCTGTATACAGGGACTCTAATTAGACCCTGTTTATTGATCTGGCCAGTTCCTCAAGCTGCATACATATATAAATATTTCCGATGACAATACATGTTTTCAAAGTTAGCAAAGAAAAAACTTTGAGTTAACTTGAAGGTAATCTAATTCTATTAGTAATATCAATGAAGAACATGACTATATGACTGTAATTTCAACATAACGAATTTTCGACAGTTGTTCATCGGAAGAGGACCCGTACTTTCGGTACCTCCTAGACACTCATCTGACCAACAACCCAGCCACAAAGGAATACTTCATCCACGGTCGTACAGCGCCATCTGTTGAGGAGTTATCGGTGCGAGAAGAGCCGAGCGTTCACGAGGAGTTGCCGAATCTGTTCAAGTCCCACGAGACGCTGGTCGTGGAACCAATAGAGTCGCGAAGCACTCTCTTGTCACAGGGTGTACAGACTAGTTATACTGGTATGGACTCAGTGACGTCAGAGACTGTGCTCAAGGTCGAGTCATTGGAAGGGATCCAATGTGGTGGACCAACAAATATTGAGGAAAGTGAGAAGACTAGTGATATTTTTTATTTTATGGATAAGGAACGCGCAGAAGAATGAGTAGCTGAGATAGCACCGAATAAGACGACTGATATGCATTGGGAAATATAAATTATACCATCGTATGGATTTCAATTTCAATTTATGGTATCTTGCTGTGTGGCACATCTCTAACCACACATAATGTGAAGTCTATAGGTGTATTGAAACATATAAAATTTTACTCATCTCTGGGTGTTTCGGCGATTTGAATCTGCTCCCATTTTCAACATAAAAATGGAAAATAAATATTGAGATATATCTCTCCGTTTTTGTATTTTGACATTTCTCAGTGATAGAAGTTATTAGAAAAATGTGTGAGTCATAGGATGTTTCTCTAATTGATCTTGTATTTACCATTTTCATAATCAGTTTTCCGGAGTGAATACCATCTATGTTATTATATCTCCGATTAGAAGAATGCTAACAGATTCCTTGATTGTTTTTGGTAGGAAGCGTTATTGTTATCTTCTCCTATGATTTCAATATCATTCCACTCCGCCATATGTTGTCAATTTTCAGCAATAATATGTTCAGCTAATTTTAATCTGTTGATATGTCTTTTCTTCTTATTGTACTAATGTTTTTTTTGTCACTAAATGAGAAAGGTCTCTTAGTATCACCTGTATAATACTTACCGCAAACACAAGTACAATTTTTTGATGATTGTTTTTCATTTTTTGGTCTTGTTTATATTGCATGAATCCACGTTACTAAAATTTGTTTCCATCAGGACAACTTAGAACAAAATCAAGTCAACCAGTCAAATGTTGGCTACTAAATCATGCATAGAAGTAATATTATAATTCATTCAATCATTCTTAATAATTCTCAGTTTGATTAAGGAAAAAAACTTCATTTAATGAAAATATAAATTAGAACAATTCGAAAATCAACAATTGAATCAATGATTCACAATTAAAAAAATAAAACAATCCATCCTAGTAAAAAAAAATTATTCATTGCCTAGTTTTGTACTTTGAGTAATCTCATTATTCTTAATTAGATTGAAAATCGCCATTGGAATATTCATGGACTGGTCGTCTATTAAAACAATGTCAAAGGTGTCCATGTAGCTTGGCAGTGCTTCTTCACTCTAAAAAAACGTGGATAAGTAAATTCTCTGAAGGTGTAAGCATCACTATTTATCTTTATTCAAATTGAAAAAAGTCACCATGGAAGTATTTTAGATTGAACGAAATTAGACAGGCTATTGTGATGACAATCTCCCATTTGTGATTATAAACTGAGCGTTTATGAGAGGTCAGAATTCTTTAGTGGATAAATAAGTTATCTAAATATGAACATTTATATTATTTATATGGAACTTTTTGCATGATATTCACATTAGACTGTTTTATCACAAACCAAATCGAATTTTTAAGGTCTTAAGGAGAAGATATATAAACAAATGGAAGATTAAAACTGAAACAGTGGTAAAACAGTGTAGTGTGATTCTGAAATGTTATCTAGATACAAAATCTACCACATGATCATGATAATGATGTAATAAAAAAATATATATTTCTCACCCTCTCATATAAGAATCCAATTTTCAAAACACTACTCAAGTGTTCCATGCCCTCTACCATATTGGCATCCCCAAGTGTATCTCCCATCAGAATTACATTATCTCTGTCTGCTACTTTACTATAAAAGTCACTTCCTTTGATTGCAAACTCATTCTTGTTGTAGGTATGAATGATGCTGTTTTTGAAACCCACAATTGTACCTTCATTGTCATACTTCAAAAAATTTGAGACTACCTAGAATACATCAGAGCCAATCTAATCTTGACAATGTCCTGGAAACCTTATTTGAGCTAGCAGAACCAATTTAAGGTTAGGTTATTACCTGATTGCGGAATTTGTTACTCTTGAATTTTTGCAGAAAAACGTGAGTTCTGCTAGCTCGACGTCATGCTTGCTGATTCAAAGCTATATCACTATCCAATCACATATTTTGTTGGACTCTAATTGTTTGTAAAATGACAGGTTTTGCTAGCTTTACCCTAAGGTTAACAGAACCAAAACTTGCATAGATGTAATACAAGGAAAATAAATATACCATAATCTGAAGGTATTTTATGACCCTTGCTTAAGCCCATCAACGATTTTTTGGCTACTCGATTATTTGCAAGAATTTCTAAAATTCACAAAGCTAAATGTAAAGCTAGCAGAGCCATTTGAAATAGTTTAATTACTAAACTTAATCAATACTATAATCATAATTTGAGGCTTGCATCCTATCCAATTGCTGATTACTTTGTGGTTTGTTTTTTTGAAAAACAAATAAGATCATTAGTTTCGTTAGTTTTTTACCAATAAAGCTATCAGCAGGGGCGGATCCAGGCGATGTTCGAGGAGGGTGCCATAGAATGACGCGGCTCACTAATATCAAGGTTAGTAAGGAATGGGTTGCGTGCAAGAACTGTCAGATGACCGACACTGGAGGCAAAACATTGAAACACAACGTCACTTTACTTATTTATTTACAAGTGATCGAAATAGTTTTCCACAATTATTTTGGCATATGAATCGTATTTTTCCGTTATTCATCAATTCGCTCATGCCATCACATTGTGCTGTTGTAAAATGCACAAAAACTGCAGCGGAAGATGAAGCAATCCGGATGGTACATTATGATTTAAAAGTAAGTACCTATACTATAGTCACTCACATATAGTTTTCATTTTTGAAATTTGGTAATTTCTCTGATTTCTCATCGGAATCCCTTCTGCAATAGGAGCTAATAGAAATATACCTGAAATTTCTAGAATAATGCAAGAAGATTGGATTCATGCAATCAATCGGGAGGACTGGTCTGACATGCTGACGATCGTGTGTGTTGTAGACATTTTCAATCTATTAGCAGCATTAGCTTGTATTGCAGAAGTGGCAGAAGGAATTTTAATAAGGAATGACTCATAATGATAACTATGTGAGATTACTATTTACCTGAAAAATCATATTCCCTAGTCTCTTGCTGCATTTTTTGTGCATTGTACAACAGCACAATGCGAAGGCATGCTTGAATTAATGAATACTGCAAGAAACACGATTCCTATGCCAAAATATTGTGAAAAACTATTTCAACCTTTTGATTTCTCTGTAACCAAATAAAAAAGTGAGGTTGTGTTTCAATAATTCACAGAAGAATGAGGTTGTGTTTCAATATTTTGCCTCGAGGGTTAGTCTTCGTGCACGCGACCTATAGGGATTTTCGGGGATTTTCATTTCTACCTCCTGAGGATAACTATATCTTTACATATTCATGAGGTTTGATAGGAGGAATATGACGAGCCACCCCCCCCCCCTTGCCTCCCCCTCCGGACGCCCCTGCTCAAGGAGCTCTATTCAAAAATGTGGACAAATCTGAAATATTCAGATTTTCACAGCATACTTCTGTTTGTTGAAGGAGTCAAAAATTCTTAAACAACTATAAGGCTTTTTTCCAAACAGTGACAAGCTTTTTCAATTCAGGCATCATAGCTGAAAAATCCCCACACAAAATTTTCACGTGATATCTCATATAGGGTGTTAGTTATTCAATGGCAAATTTCAGAATTCTTGCTTTTTTATTCACCCTGTAATAAAATCTGAGGAGTTGATATAACCGGTGAGGTGGCGATTCAATGAAGAGACACAGAATATTCAGATACAAAGTTTCAACATTGCACCTAAGTTCTACAGGAAAATGTATCTAGGACAACCAAAAATCAAGGTTCACCATTTTGGAAACTTAAGTAAACCCTTTTTCACACTCTTTACCACCAATAACACACACATAATGACAGACAAACAGTCTCCTGAAGAAACTATTACTTCAATCCATTAAATTCATTAATTTCATAAAGTTATATTTTTCATATGGATAATGTGACTATTCGTATTTTCCTGAAATTTGGTGATTTTTTGGCGTGTTTCTCAAGAAATTTTGGGGACATCAATTTTTGTGTTCAAGATGGCATTGATCTTTTTTTCAGTCTTACAAGTTCATCAGATGATGACCAATAACAATTTAACATACAGGTATACTTGGAGAGCCTGAAATACCTTTCAAGTATTGTAAAACTCTTGAAAATGTTTCTGTTACCCAAGTTATAGTATGCTGAGTAGAGTTACATGTTTTAATTTTCAATATTACTTCTAATCTTCATTCTACTCAAGGTTTAGTTTGCATGCCTTTAATTAGGGTATAGGTAGTTAGTTCAGGTTTTTTTATATTGATGAAAAAACAATACATTTGGCAATTGATGGGTAATGAATAATCAGCTTGTAGTAATGATCTCAGGAAAAAATCAAACATTTTAAAGTGGTTAGCTAGACGATTCTTATTCAACTATATATCTGACTTCACAATGTGATCAGGAATTGATATTTTATGGAATTCTACCAAATTCTTATTATCCTTTTTACCTCAACATTTGATAGATGAACATCACAATGCTTCAAAACAGCTACCACAGTATCACCTAGTCCTGCTGAAAACACCAGAACTGGTATTTCAGCTTTGTATAATTCATCAAAAAATTCTTTAGTCCGACTCCTGAAAAAATCTTGGGACTTCAAGTACCTACAGTATATTTGGAAAAATCTCTCACCTCAATGATGGTCCTAGTTCAGCACAAACTCTGGCTATTTCTTCAGGGCTGACTCTCATTCCTCTAAAACAGAAAGATTTAACAGCAATTCAGTGTTCTAGAGAAATGTCTACTTTAGGGAATCTTCTGACAAAGACCACCATTCTTCCATGAGAATCTTCTTTTCTAGCATTGATATGTTAGGATCCACTTCAACTGGTGCATATTTTTTTGTCAGCTCTGTATTCATTTTGATATGATCTTCAGATACAGAGGGACATCTACTGAACATACCTGAAGCATAATTAAGTGTTTTATAATAGGAGACAACTATAATTATAAGAACACAGCTAAGAATACTCACCAAAACTACTGATGTGTAATTTGCCATTTTCATGCTGTTTAGTAATTGTCTTATCAAAATCAGATACAACTTGGAGTTTTCCACAGCCACCATCAATTAAATTGTGGATAATTTTGTTCACTTGCTCTGTACTCTTCATAAAAACTTGGTTTCCATTCAGCTCAGTGATTTGTTTCACATAGTTTTTCATTATCACCTTGGTTGGTCTCAGTCTTGCAGGAAAGTGGCCTAACCTGAAAATACTTAGTTGACAAATTGCACATCTCATTTAAAAAATGGACAGGTTTGCTAATTCACCACAGTTGACCTCATTTCTATGAAAACTCTCCATTCTATTATGACAAAAATAATATTATCTTCAATGTGGACAAATCTGGGAGATAACCAGAACGGCTGTGCCAGAGGTCATCCTATAAATACCTAAACAACAAAGTAAACAACATAAATTACTAATTAATAATTTTGTGGCCTGCATTTTGGTTGACAGGTTGTGACCCCTTGAGCTACCTTTCAATAAGTCCTGCCTGAGATGTGATCAAGGTAAATTAATAGTGTTTGTAAATATAAATGGTGCATAAACATAAAGTATAGTACTAGTACCACTGACCAGTGACCAGTTGACCACAGTCAGTTCACCTCAGTGTCTCAGTCAGGTCTCACTGGTCTCAGGTCCCTCCACGAAGATGAGCCCCAACTTTGACCTGACTTTGACGGCCAACTAAGTTGGCTTTAAATTTAACGGAGCAAAGAGTCCCAAAGACTTTAAATTCAAAGATAATTTAATGTTAACAAATATAAATAAAATATAACCTCTTTTCCTGTTTGACTTTGACACTTACCAAAGATGGCTTACTTAATATAGCGTTTTCCACTTGGTGTTACAGTGCAGTGTGCAGTGCACCTTTCACACCACACCAGTCACACCACTAGCACTAAAGCGGCTAGCGACACGGATTTCACTTCGTTCTGAGACTTCCGCATGCGCAAGCGGCGTTCACAACTAAACTTTTTACGTTTTGCTTTTATTTTCGTATTCTGATTGGTGAAGCAAAATCTGTAATTGAAATGACGCAAAAAGCTGGAAATATTCAGCCATCGTTTGTGAAAATTGTGAAAATTGTCAAAATAGACGAATAATATGGAACATTCTGTAATAATATGGAAGTAATGATAATGTTTCATGATTTTTTAGTGAATTCACAGAATAGTATATAGGTATACTGTTCAATTCATTATTTTCTTGTTGAAGATTGATTTTTCTCTTCAAGCATTGAATAAGTATCAATTTTCGTCACCGCCAATTCTATGAATATTATTTATTATCTGATCAAAATATTATTGTTATGATTATTTAAATAATGGAAGTGAGATATGGTGTAATTACTGATGCGCTTTTGTTCCAGAAATTTAACTCAACCTCTCGAGAGCAGCAAGAGCAATGGTTCCGTTGATCTTCTAATAGATGGCGACATTGCACAATTATGACTTCTGTCAGTTTTGAAATTGTCGGAGATTTTTCGAATTCAGAGTTGTTTAATCCCACTGTTACATATGTTTCGCGTACCTAAAATGGCATTTGCCATTTTATTTCCACTCGTCACAGCAGCAATAGCAGCATCACCATCTAGCGGGAAAATGTAGAATCAACGTCTCGCTCGTTGTGACGTAGAAAAATCATAGTAGACCGGTCGAGTGATTTTTCTGAAATTTTCAATACGTAATAATGGCCGAAATATTCATCCAGGAAAAAGGATATAATGATGCGATCAATTATTATTCAAACATAATTATTGATTTTTTTATTGAATCAAAAGTGAAATTTTATTTTTATCCTCACATGATTAGGAAGTCAAATGGATACAAAATTGTTATCATATATATTCATTCAAATTACACAATATATACCTACCTATTAATTGTGTAGGGTGAGCGAAGCTCAATGTCTCACAGTACTATCAGAAGAAAAAGAAAAACGGTAGAAAAAAATTGAAGAGAGGTTCTTGAATGATATTGAGTACCTATATATACCGGGTGACACAGGGTATCGGGCCACCCCTGTAACTTCTGCTTTCGTCATCGGATTTTTCTGAAATTCGGTACAGTTATATAAGCAATCATTTCGGATTTGATCACATTACAATCCAATATGGCGGACTTCCGGTTTTTCTGGAAATGCCAGCAACTTTGTTTTTTCAAATGGAACACCCTGTATATTTTTATATATTCAAGTTCAACAGGTCGAAACAAGTGCAATCTTTATTTCAAATGTAATTTTTTCGAAAAAAAAATATATTCATTTTTTTTTTTCATTTTACCTCGTAGATAAATGAGATGTGGTCAAGACTATTCACAATGAGTCACACATAACAGAAGAACATAATTTTTTCTGAAAAATTATTTTTTGTGTCACTTATCCAGGAATCACTTTTTGATCAAAACATTTTCTTTTTCGAATGAAACCCCTATGGGCCACCTACCCGTTTCTCTAGAACATACATAAAGGAACAAAATGAAATATCATTTTTGTTTTTCGGTGCAGTAAAAAATTGTATACATTCCAAAATCAACAACTAGTTTATGGATTTCCTTGCAGTTAGAATAATTTTTCAACTAGGTAGGCTGTGGAATAAATGACATTTGACATCAAGATTGCACTTGTTTTGACCTGTTGAACTTGAATATGTAAAAATATACAGGGTGTTCCATTTGAAAAAACAAAATTGCTGGTATTTCCAGAAAAACCGGGAGTGTGCCATATTGGATTGTAATGTGATCAAATCCGAAATAGTTGCTTATATAACTGTACCGAATTTCAGAAAAATCCGTTGACGAATGCAGAAGTTACAGGGGTGGCCCGATAGCCTGTGTCACCCGGTATATAGGTACTCAATATCATTCAAGAACCTCTCTTCAATTTTTTTCTACCGTTTTTCTTTTTCTTCGGTATACCTAAGGTCTAATTTTTGAAAGTACCTATTTTTCCATAAACATTACACTATTATCGAAGGTGAATGAACGGTGAATGAAAGGAAAACCTGAAAAGACAGTTTCAGTGTTTTCACTTTTCTTTCTATAGAATAGGCCTTCTCGAATGAAACAGTGGGTTTCATTGTCAATAAACTTGATACTGATACTTGCGAGCTGAAAGTTGTAGGCAAATCAATGTCCATATGAAAAACATCGTCCTTAGAATCCAAGCTATGAAGATCCATACACACATCCTCAGACACATCCTGAAAATGAATTATCATAGTTTTTCTAAGAAACAATTTTCAACTTACCCATGAAAAATAATTTTTGTTGGTCTTGCTTGTTTTGCATCCAAAGGCAACCCAATATAAAAAACCAATTTCCATTAATTCGAAATCACAAATTTTTTCAACAACAATCAATTCAAATCAACAAGTTCAGTCCATTTAATAAAGACACATTAACAATAATATTCCACATAACAAAAAATGATGAAGTTCTGCCTTCACTTTTTTTGTCTGTTTGGATAAAAATACTCCTATCATTGGATGAATGAAAATTCATCACCAATCCCCCAATTAAACAACATGAGTGCGAAAGAGACAGGTTATGAGTTTTGATAAAGATTTTTTCTATATATTTCGAGGTTGACGACAAAATGATGTACTGACTGGCTTTTCGAGTTACGCATGACTAGTATATCATTGCTATAGTGTTTATAAATAAGTATATATAAGTGTTGCGGTTGCGCAGACTTTATTCCTAGAGTTCTTCAATGATGCCAATGAGTTATATGGTCAGTGTGGCATCAAAACCTAGTCTCTGGATAAAATAATTATTGCTTTTGTTCTTTCAAATTCTACATACCTACCTACTTTAATTACAACTGATGGCAACACTGTATACTGCATACTTCACTCCCTTGACACCCCCCTAACGTAGTTTTCGGGATCATTGGAGCACAAAATATGGCTAGATTTCGCGAGTTTTACTGGTCTCATGCCACCCCGACGTTATGATTTATTGGTATGAATTCTAAATCGAACGATTTGTTCAAAACAAACAACCGTGACTGATGTAAATCTCGCAGTAAAATTTGAATATTTTTCATATTATGGGAACGGCACCTCTATTATTCTCTAGGATTTCTAGGAAGAAAAAACAACACTCAAAACTCTTGAGGAATACTCGAATCAGCTCTTTAATAAAAAACTTTCATTCGGTGTTGACTACATGATAAAAATATGACTGGAATAGGAAAGGAATGATACTCTTTTAGAAGCTTGTCCTAAAAATAAAATCATATATATGGTACTCTGTCAATTATTGATCTATACATCACAACATACCAGATCTAACTCGGGAAACAAGTGATCGTCCTTAGTAAACTATTCTATGGCGGTTAATATTTTCAGAAAAATCGACATTCCTTAGAAAACTGTGGAAGATATGATTATGTTGATATTAATTATAGGTTTTCTGAACTCAGAGTTTTTATTCCAACTACACAAGTTGGAAAACTATTCTTATGTGTGACCTACGTAAATCACCCTGTATAATTTGAGAGTAACGAGAACAGTTAAAACATCAAATGCTCAGTAGAAGTGTTTCACTAAAATAGTCCTCTTCACATATTTTATGATGCATTTTGTAATCGGAAGCATAACCTGAATATTTTAAATACCGCCATTTTGTAAAATGGCTGCCAGAATATACTTGGGTCATCTCATGAATCTATGGTAGAGAAAACATACTAGGCATACTGCTTTGAATAATCGCGTCACAAACGAGCAAAAATCTAATATCTAGCACCTAATTCCTAGGCTCACATCATTCTCTTTTCTTCTACTCCTATATCCTTTCGCAGGTGTCTGGCTTTTTCTGAAAATATGTCTCGAATGGTCTGCAGCAGTCAAAGAACAAAGCCGGATAATAGGCTGAATTCTTTGCAGTTTGCAGTAGTTTTTACATTTTCGGTAAGTATAGGTATAGGCATCTAATATTGTATCGGCAGCGGCAGCGGAGCTGGTGAATGAAACAAAACCAAACTTAACTGGAACACATTGCTGCAACTATCAGGTTTATGGAAAACTTGTGTGGGTACCATACTGCAATTTTGAATCCACTGAAACTTGTAGGTCCCCCTCTCCTGAATTCCGCACAAGTCTCGACTATCAACTACCGATTCCAATTATTTGTTAGATAATGATATGGCACAGGCAAAACGAAATGAGTGCTCAACCAATAATCCACAATTATGATGCCCAGGAGGTTCGTCGTACGACTTGAAGGCAAAATCATGCTTGATTTGTAGAGAGCCAGAAAATAGAACTTTACCGCTCCATTGATGTGAGACATTGTGAGACCCATAATTTAGATGAAAATCATATGAAAAAATTAACTACAGGAAATGCAGAATGGTTCTACCAGAGGAGTTTTGTCGAATTAAATCAATATGTCCAGGTGAGTATGAAAGTCCGGCAGAAGATACTTTTTTCTGAGAGGGTAAGTATCGCTTTTTCTGAACTTTTGATGTTCATAAAATAAACGCTTATGAAGTCGCAGTAAACAGAAAACAAACATAGTTGCAATAATTGTGCCCTCTCTGGATGTTTTGTTCAAAATGTGAATAGAACTGCTGTCTCCAGTGGACACTTGGGAATTCATCACCACCGTCCCCCTCGCCATTTCCTGAAGAACAATCAGTTAGGTAACCTGGAGTTTGATTTGAACGGTCCAGCGTAACTGAAATATTTTTTTTACAAATAATGATCTGAATATTCTTCGTGAAAATCAATGGTGTCGCATGTAGTGGAATTGTTGTCTTGAAACATTAAAATGTGAAATTATAAGCATCGAAAAGTTCTATTCAGTGTTCGTCTTTTCAATCTGGACATGAACATGTTGTCTACTTTCAGAAAATCACTTTTCTCTATCTCTTGGAGTGCACGAAATGGAATCTCTAAAATGTTCGAAGAACATCGTACATTTCTATACATTTCAATACGTTATACTAGTCATGAGGTCATGCTTAATCTATGTCGAATAGGAAATTTTCAGTAGGGAATCATGCAAGCATGTCAATTTCTCACAATATATAATAATAATAAGACGTCTCCATTCACCAAAGTACATACAAACAAGGATCCAATTGGAGATACGATATTACAATAATTATTGGTGAAAGGGCGGAGTGTCAGCCTATAAGCTGTTTTCAAAATGGCGAATTTTGAGGCACTTATTTGACCATAACGATTATCAAGACAATTTCATATCAAATCGACATCTGGATAATCTCTGTGGCTTCATTTCTGAATTTTCAAAAAATATTCCCGAAAAATGTGGATGGGTGATGCGGGCCAAATCGTTGCTTTCCATACGAAATACGTTTTTTTTGACGTACCTCTAGCAAGTACTATATTGAACATGGCACAAATTTGATTTCCAATTCCAATATCAATACAAATATTAAGTACAATGCATTATTGCTAATAATCGATTTCGATTTTGACACATTATTGACAATTTATTCCCCAATTTGAAGTTGTTTGGTCTCAAATTGAATGAGTTTATTCTTATTTTGATTGTTTCTACATTTTCGAAAAATATCCCCAAATTAACACCCTCGCCCCTTGAAATTCGTACCCTTCTGCCAAAAATATTGGGTGCTGCGGGCCAAATCGTTCATTAGGCTCCAAAAAGCAAGTGAGCTCAAATTGAATGAGTTTATTCTTATTTTGATTGTGTTAATCAATTTGAATATGTTACTTGACAATTTGAAACTTTATTCTGAATTTGAACACGATTATTCCCAATTTGATTGTGTTTATTCCCATTTTTATTTTGTTTACCAATTTGGATGTGTTTAATTCCAATTTGAAATTGATAAGTCTCAATTTGAACTTGAAGAGGTATAGTGCAATAACGTGACCAGCGTTGTCTTGTCATGCTACCGCTATTGGACCCAGAGATGTCTACTTTTTTGAGTTGTCATACTATTGTTCTCAATGTGCGATTTATTGAAACCTTGTAGTAAACTTACCTACTCGTTAAAAAAACGGAAACTTTCACTTTGGATAATTAATTTTCCCATCACCTGCTTATAAATGAGCACTGAAGGATGCAACGCCGTAAAAAACTTTTATATTCCTTTAATCGCACTTTGAAGGTATTTCGGAGCTAGTGTTGAGAGGATCGGGGTGATTTAAGCCCCATAAAATTGGATTTCAAGAAGAAATTTTCCTTTTTATTATCGCCAAGCACACTGAAAGCAACCTACTTAGGCCAGTCATTTTTTATCAACTGGGAAATTCAGATTTTTCTAACCGAAAAGGCGTTGAAGTGTCGGAATACAGATTGACTCATTATATGTACAGGGTGCGCCTCTCAAAATTGAACCTCCCCACAACACTTTTTTCTTAAAGATATGAAAAAATGTTGAATGCAAAAGTTGTTTGTTCACTAGTGGTTCATAAAATGAGAAAAACTCGAGGAAAAACTACCTTGGTAGTAAAAACAGAAAAGGAGTTAGTAATTTTCATAGCTGGTGATGGAAAATAGTTATTTAAACACCAGATTGACTCATTATATGTACAGGGTGCGCCTCTTGAAATTGAACCTCCCCACAACACTTTTTTCTTTAAGATATGAAAAAATGTTGAATGCAAAAGTTGTTTGTTCACTAGTGGTTCATAAAATGAGAAAAACTCGAGGAAAAACTACCTTGGTAGTAAAAACAGAAAAGGAGTAAATAATAGTAATTTTCATAGCTAGTGATGGAAAATTTTTAAACACCAAGGTAGTAAAGAATATTATTATTCCCGAGGTTTCAGCAGTAGCAAACTTCAGATTCGATTCAGCACCCCACACATGTTTTTGAAAAAATACCATCTGATCAGGCTATAGATATTAGACATGTCGAGATTGATTTTTATTTCCAAAATTGTGCCTCCTTTCAATTAAATGATATACCATAATACCATTTTCGATACTTTTTTTGTATAATTTTCAACGAAATATTTTGTTATAATATCGTGAACTCATTAGTTTGAAAAAGCCTAGTTGCGAAATTTCATATCAATAAATGATAGGGTTCGGGAGAGAGCATTTCAGTTCAATTGACTCTCCAAGTCTATAGCCGTGCAAGCGTTGTGTTCTTTTTGTCAATAGAGAATGAACCTTGTCAATTAATGAATAGTTCGCAATTTAGAAAAAAAAAGTAAAATCATTTCCAAAACAACAAATATACACATTTATTCAGAATCAGAAATATGAATATCAACTCAAAACATACCTTATACTTGTATATGTTATCTTCTGAGACCTGGGGGAAGGGCATCAGTGTCACAGCTTTCCGACGACCGACGAAAACGATTGGGGAAGACCACTGAGAGAAGAAATCCGTGCAAACCTCTTTGAATCGACGAATCATGATTTACGTTTTATATACAATCAATATTATGAGTTGAAGTCGAAGGGAATCGAATCTATATCGTTTCAAAATCAGCATATTTCATTCGATATTTCAAAAAGCCAAATATAATGGTGAAGCCGTGACGTATTAGTCCCGAACTGTAGCTATCCCTCTCTGATACCTCGTCATTCTGCAGTGTTGCAGTGTGATTGGTCAGTTCAAGGACAATAGGCGTGTTGGGACTAAGACGTCGCACCAGTCACACCAATGAATTGACAAAAATTCAAATGGCGCAGAAATTGTGTGTTTTGAAATGGACATATTCTAATTTATTTCTTCATCGTCTTAGCATGACTGAAAAAATTCAAAATTCATTCACTGGTAGTTTTTCAGTATAGAGATCACAATAATGTCGTTTTAAAAAATCAGTGGTCTCCCCCAACCTAGTCCGAGTCCTAAGCGCCTGATTTTCGGGCTAAGGACCGACAAGCCATTCCAGCGAAGATGAATCAACATCAATAAAAGACGTTCCGTGATCGTATTCAAAAGAAAAACAGAACTATACCTTTTCAACTTCAATGTCGGAATCGGTGAGTTATATTTCGGAAGAAGTAATCTCGATTTCAGAATCGCTTAGTTCGATTTCAGAAATGGCAAACTCAATTTCAGAATCGGTGAGATGAATTTCAGAAAAAGTCCATTCAATTTCAGAAATGGTAAGTCGTATTTCAGAATTGGTTCAATTTCAGAAGATGAATCCTTATATGTTTGGAATGTTTTCAATTGCAAAAGAGAAGATTGTTCACAGTGGATAGAACGGTGTTTGAGAGTGTGCGTTTGAAATGGACATCCGTGGTAGTTCTGGATAATGCACCTGCACATTCAAGAATAGAAGAGATATGCATGGAGGTAGAATTTTAAGATGTTATATTTTGCAGATTGACACCTTACAGCCCAATGTTGAACCCGATTGAACATATATGGGGAGTGCCTTCAAGTCAGAAGTGAAGAGCTTTTTGCAAGAGCATCGCCAAAGGGTCATAGCTGGGGATCCGAACAGATTGCTCAATCATCAGATAGAATTCAGACTGCGATGTCTTGAAGAATGTGCAGATCATTCAATAACAATGATAACACCTCAAATGTGTTTGCATTTTTATAATCATGTGCAACGCTACTATCCTTCTGCGATTCGGATAAAAGACATCTATGGATTGAATTGAGATTAAAATTATGTCATTGAATTGTTTTTGAGAAGTTTAATACTGTAAATATGGTTTGTTAATCTCACATGCAATTGAAAACATTTCAAACAAATATAAGGATTTATTTCCTGAAATTGAACCTACCAATTCTGAAATAAAACTTACCATTTCTGAAATTGAATGGACTTTCTCTGAAATTCATCTTACCGATTCTGAAATTGAGTTAACCATTTCTGAAATCGAACTAACCAATTCTGAAATCGAGATAACTTTTTTCGAAATATAACTTACCGATTCCGAAATTGAAGTTGAAAAGGTATAGAACTCGAACTGGTTCTCGAACTGGCAGTAGAACTGGCAGTCGAACTGTCGAGCCTGGTCGAGCCCGCTTTCTTACGTCTTTTAAATAGTTGTCTATATTTTCGGAAACGTGACAGTAAGGAAATCAGGTGGATAGTCCAGGTTCGTTGAAGTCAATGTAACGCCTGTGTTCATGTTCAACTACTATGAAAAAAAGTTCGTTCATGATACGAAAATTGTGGAATTATTAAACAAAGACGTGATCATTCGATGACTTCGAACCCTTCATGAATTTAAATGGAATTTAAGAGAATAACCCTATTCGTGACAATACGCCAATGGAATAGCTTCATCATCGAAATCAAGAGCGACACATAACTGCCAGGGCCTACTCTGGTAACTGCCCTCCATTTTTGGTTTCCCCTCGACGGTTTTCAAGCGATTTTATTATAACCCTTAATTGATTCCTCTGTCCGATATAGGAATAGGGGGAGTCAATCGACATCGGTATTTTTTTATGTGTGGGGGACAGTCCCCAATAAATGCTGGGAAACGATGTTCTTGGAATTTTAGTGTATTGACATTTGGTTTTTATGCTTCTATAGCGAAAAAACATTGGCCATTTCAGTGGTTGGATTTGTTATGGGTTATAAAAATATAACACGACGATAATGTGATGGATGATTAAATCTGGTGAGGTTTTGATAGATCGTTAAAAGGAGATCGACTCAACTATCAGGTAGTTCATAAAAAATGTGGTAGATTATTCTAATTCATCTAATTTTGACAGGTAATCTTATTCAATTAAAAATGGTGTGAATGTATGTACCTGGTGGCTGGAATTGGATCGTATTGAATATAAAAAAAACAGAAACTATAAATTTTTGTGAACGACACATTTGAAAATAAAACATTGTGATAGCTCATAGCTTTTGGGCTATTCAAAAGATGAAAAAAATGAATTAAAAAATCAAGGCCCTCCGTTGAAAATAAGTTTATGATGCTTTCTGGAAGTCGCAACATTGGATTTGAAATTTCAAAACGCCAACTTGTACGGAAGAAAAGAAGGCAATGATTAGGTGTCATTATTAATTTCGATTAATTCCTTAGATTAACCGAAAATTTCGTTTTTTTTGGATATCTCTGAAAGTATTCGGAATGTTTCAAATTTCAAAACGGCATTTTGTTGAGCATAAAATTGCACAACTTTGCGATGATTTGAGCGACCCCGTATCTCTCACAGTTTACAAGATGGTTTACGAGATCCTGATGATGAGGCTCTAATTCCACCCTGTACAGTGTACAGTGCATCCCATTTCGCGAGGTTGAGACTGCCATGTTTCTCGGTTGTTTTTGAATATCTATAGCCTTATAGTTTTCATGTCCCTGTTCTACTTTTTCGTAAAACTCAAGATGACAGTTTATAAGATATTTCTTCTGTGACGGGAGAAAAGTTTGACATTTCATCTCTGTCGACAGGCTACAAAATGTCACTTTTCATGAATTACTTTATACCCAAGGGAAAAAAATGAGTAATTTTTTTCCGGATATATAGATGCACTGTTGATGGATTTTGTTCTGACAGTTCCGAAAAATAAGCCAATAACATTGTTCCCGAGAAAGAAGTGAAGGTACTTCATCTTCCATTCCACTTCGCGGTTACGTGAATTACTAAATAGCCAATAAACTCGCAAATTTTTATAATCAAAACACAGAATAAAAGATGCTTGCAACGCAGGTGAAATTCCTGTTGAAAACTTGTAGCATGAAATTCCATTTTTTTGAGAACAGCGGCAAAGGATGCTGTTCAGTTTCGCTTCATGTGCACCCATGTAAGAATGCATGTTCTAATGCTGCTTCTACTGATGTTTTATGTGTTTTGTTGTGTTGCCTACACCTATTCTACATCATAATAAATACCTATCACTATAGAAAATCCCAAATAAAAAAACAGCTGCTGCTACTATACCACGCCATCAATGTTAAACTGTACTCATAATAATATTTTACTTCAACGCTTATTCAATTTTCAATATTGTTTATGCCTATACTTTGGTATCCAGCCTCAAAATGTGCATGAGAGCCAGTAGGACCATGTATTTCGTATGTCGAATTTCTTGTTGCTAAGGAAAGGTGTGATGGATGGGCGTGACGCAGGTGAAAATGCAGAAAGGGGAAGGGATCGGTATCGGTAGAAGAAAGTACAAGGTCAGAGGCAGACGACGGAAACGAGACGAGAGTGAGTGATAGCTTAGCCAGCGTGAGATGAGCGTGAGCTCAACAATACTCAATCGCCAACTAATGCTACAGTCCAATTTCGAGTTTGCGAAATACCTAGTCACTGTTTCTGATTTCTGAATGTACGCGTGTTTGGCAGTGCTAGTCAGTGATAGCTTAACCAGCGTGAGATGAGCGTGAGCTCAACAACATTCAATCGCCAACTAATGCTACAGTCCAATTTCGAGTTTGCGAAATACCTAGTCACTGTTTCTGATTTCTGAATGTATGCGTGTTTGGCAGTGCTAGTCAAACCTGATAGTTAATTTGTGATCCATCGTATCTAGTTGCTTAGTTTCGAGGAGCCGAAGAGGATCATCAGTGTTCATCAAGAATGATACGAATTTAATATTGTAAAGTTTCGGAGCATCGGCTGGGGATAGTGCTGCACGATTCGCTGTTGCGTTCCAATTAACAGTGCTGCTCTTAAAGTGGCACATGAGGTTAGTAAGAAAGCCTGCACAGAACACGCAGAAAGAGATGATTATGTGGTTGTGAGCATCAGAGAAGAAGTAGGACGGTGTATGTAGGTGGGTGTGGAAAACTACCAGCTGAGCGCGAGAGCGACCCAGCTGCTTAGTGGACCTCGGTCTCTAACGGAGGTTAACGAGAATAGCTAGCAGGCCTGCCACTGCAGCTTATGGTAGTGAATACATAACTAGCTTACAAAACACAGCCGAAAAACTCTGAAAGAGAGCTGATGGGCGGTGCCTGAGAAGGATTTAGCCAGCTCTCCTAAGCGAACCACATCAGTCATTGAAAACACCGTGGGGCTTGCAAAAAGGTCCCATTAGGCATTAGGGACTAGTTGCTGACGTGCAACCGTCCCCCACCAGGACCAGTACCAGTATCAAGAATGATTCCACATCCGAAGAAAATGTGAATGATGTTGGTGAACGGCACGGATTGCCATCATGAGAAGCTGTTTACATAAAAGGTAGGATCCATCCTTTTGGCAATCGAATTATATTGGTTGGCTGTACATTCTTTCGCCGTTTTGGGGACAGTATATTGTATTTTAGTGATAATAGTTGAAAGTGTTCATTAGGATATGTTGGATGGTCTGGACTTGATTTGACTATTTGCGTTTGCGTAATAATTGCCTACTGTTTGTGAAATAAGAATGAGTAGTACCTAATAAATTTGTCTGTTTCCACTGTCTATGAACCTTCATTTCTACACCACATCCACTTTTTTTTGAGAGTTGATAAAACTATACAAACTATACACTTTTGTTGGAACGTTCCCGGAACGGTTGTCTTGAAACGTGTCTGGGCAGGGCCTACTCTATTAGAGTAGGCCCTGATCTCAGAGTAGGCCCTGGTCTGGAACGATGTTGAATCGTTTTCATGAAACTTCACTGAGGTAGGGCATTTATATTTCCTGGTACGTTTCTGAAACTTCAGAGAGACTTAAGTGGTAAGGTTTCAGATATCCGTGACACATTTCTTTTTGATACTGAAATATGTTCAGTGGGTACGATACAAAAATTTGCAACTACACGATTTACTCCTCCTATCCGACCATTTGGTCCCCGTTGATTGAACTATAAAACGTCCCGCTTTCTAGGAATATTCGATTCATACCTACATAATGAGCATTCACGCGTTTGACAACCCTTTCTGAAAATACTACCCGTCTTCACGTCTTTATTTTCCGCCATCAGTCCGGAAACCGACTTGTCGATATTCCAAATCTGTCGGCAAGGCGACGACAAAGCTCTCGTCTCCATAAAATGGCATAAAAGACCATATTCTCACGGAAAACTTTGCGCAAGTGTTCGTTTCAATAGGCACACAAAACGAGCAAATCCTCGATCCGAAACCGTCTACACAGCACATCAAAATTGCCGTTTGCAGAAGACATTATCCCGAATACATTTTGTATTAATATATTTAAAATGGAAACGCAAACGCAGGAAATACTGCTGACTCCGCCGACAACTTTGGAATTAAATTATTATTCAAATGAAAAGGCAGCGACAGCGTAGAGGGTAGAGAGGGGAAGCACCGGGATCTGAGATCTCTCCCGGAAAAGAAGATGTATTTTACGCTTCCTCGTCATTTCCGTTATAGCTTTACGGAAGACTACGCTGACCGCAAAGGCCTGCTGGAATTACATTTGAATAAAAACTGGATGAGCACAGGAACTATTTCCTATTCCCGGGGACGTTTACTTCGGTTTACTTATCGATCAAGCGTCCATCCTTCGATTTGCCCCTAGCGTATTCCTTTGAACTCCCTTCTCATTGTTCATTTCGATGTGATGAAAAGAGCCACAGTGTTCAGATAATCGACGTGGTAGAAACATATCTACAGAGGGGCTACGAGAGGATTTACCAAGAGTAGAGCCACACGCACCAAAAATTCATTATTCTAGATTATTTGGGGTTTTCTCTCCTTGTCTGAATATGAAAATATATGTGTAGTAAGGACAAATCAGATTATTTACCCCAAAATGTCACTGCGTTCAAAGTATTTTCCTATCAGATAGCCTAAAAGAAAAATTCACTAGTTATAGGACGTTTTCATTAATTAATCTTAAATATACCATTTTCAGATTTCAGTAGTGAATAGCATGTTTTATCTATATCAACTGAACAGGAAGTAATGCTATTGCCTCCGTTCAGAAGAATGCAAGCAGAATCCTTGATTTTTCTCTATTCCACTCTGCCATATGTTGTCCATCTTCAGTAAGGATATGTTCAGCTAGTTTCGATTTGTCGATGTTTCCCTTGTGTCATAAATAACTATTTATTATACAAGGGAGAAAAGTAGTAGATTTTAGCTCCAGGTTGTGTTGTCTCCCGACGCGTAGCAGTAGGAACACCTGCGTTGTAGGCATCTTCATCATTCTTTTGAAGTAATCAAATATCTGATGTCACTTCTGTCAGTCCAATTCTGTGATTTGATTTTAAAAAATTGCGAATTTAGTGGTTGTTTAGTAATATACGTAACCGCGAAGTCGAATGGAAGATAAAAGGACTTGCAGTTCTTTCTCGGAGACGGTATTATTGACTAATTTTTCGGAACTATAGCACAACAAAAGCCATCAATAGTGTATATATATGTAATATATATCCGGGAAAAAAGTACTCACTTTTTCCCCACGAGAAAAAAATGATTTATGAAGAGTGACATTTTATAACCTGCCAACAAAGATGAAATGCCAAACTTTTTTCCCGTCACTGAAAAAAAATAGTTTTATGTGTTGAAACGGGTGCAAATTCATTATCGAAACGTCCGAAGAGAAGTGAAAATTTGATATATTTTTCTGTATACCTTAATTCCTCTTCTCCAAACCTTTTTCAATACAAATTGTCACTGACAAGCTAGTGAATTTTCCTTTTAGGCTCTCTGATAGGAAAATTCTTCAAACGCAGTGGGGCAAATCATCTGATTTTTTCTTACTACACGTATATTGAAATACTATTGATATTTTTATTTTATAGAGACGAGGAAAGGAAACCCCAAATAATCTGGAATAATGAATGTACCACATCCTCGATCAACCTACAGACTATAGTACAGACAGTATTTAAGCACCAAAAATCTTGGAATGACTGTCCCAGGGCTCCATCGATGGAGGAAGCATCTTTCTCATATATTTGCAATGACAATGGACAATCTCAGCATAAAAACTGACCAAATAATTGCTAATCTGTCTACTGACGCATGTTCACAATAGGTGTCTGTAGGTATTTGAAAGACGAACGCAGATACTTATTTTTCCTAGTCCTAGTTTCTGAAAAGTTCACCAGGAACTTACCATGAACTGTTGATCATTTCAATCATGTTCTTTCAGATATGCACTACAAATAGTTAATAATCAGTGATAATATATATCTATGAATCATATCTTTACCTTGTTTTATTGGAGCACCGTTATTGGAGAAATGGTAAACGAGATAGGAAGTTTTTGTAACTTTTTGTAGCAGGTACATATTTATACATATATCAAACTTTCAAATTCATATTCGATGCTCTACGTTCATCTATTTTTTCCATTTTAATGAACTGATCCTAAAAAAGACTTCTTGAGTGCTGAAATCAGTTCACTAGTGCAACCATCAACAGAACACAGTTGATTTCTCGGTATTTGAGTGATTTGTTGATTCATGATTTATAAAATAATAATGTGAAAATGAGTCGGTAATTAATACTCAAGAAAATCAAGAACAGAAAATTAAAGTGACTTGTTGAACGAATTACATGAAATATCAAATAATTGAACACAATGACAAACAATAACAAAAATGACCTTGAAGACCCTGATTAAATGGTTCAATTATGACCACCAGATGTCGTATCAGAATCGTCACCAATTGTGGAAAACTATTAAATCGACCATATTTCCAACGGTTACATATTTCGTTCTGCAAGGTTGGAGACATAGGTGTCAACTGGCAAAAGTGGATGAAAACGGTACCACTGTTCAAAATGTTATAATATACATTCAAATTTGATCAAAAACTGTTGAATTTTTGAGTTCAGATAATGAGAACAACACCCTTCATTTTTCAAACTGATTTATTACCAAAAGTTAATTAGATGATCAAGTCACCATGCCACTAAGTACATGATGGGCCTTTTATGCAATCGAATTCCATTTATAACGTCGCATCGAATATTTGAAGTGACATCAAATAATTGATGAGCTTTTATGCAACTATGAGTGACTTCGACAATGTATTCTGCAAATGGCATTGACACTCGATTCAACATTAATTTTTGCCTACAACTATATCAGAAAATGTCTGACCATTTTTAAGTGAAATATGGTCACTTAAAGGATCCAATCTTTAATCTGTGATGAAAGCGCATGTAAGATCTCTATAGGCTTCTGAATAACACTTTACTCATCTGAATTACAAGTTACATTTTTTGAATTTAAAAGGAAAGGGTGTAGTAAATTCAGCTTCTTTCTCACTCAACTCAATCTTGTATTCTTGATGTTCCAAGTACCTACCCCGAGACCTACTTACACTTCAATTTCACTGAAATCTAAGGTAAGCAGCTTACTGGGCGAAATCACACTGTTGTCTTGAAATATCTCGACAATGCGGTATCCTATAGTAGTATTTGTAGTTCTTCGGCGATTGCTACCCTATGCCGAAACTTCAGCAAAAGTCGGATTCCACTGCAGCTTAATCGCTTCTGGTTGAAAGGACCACACAGAGTCGATTCCTTTATTTTAATGCCTGCCAGACAATATGCAGGGAAATGAAGGCTTGGGGAAACAATGAAAATGGAATTCTCTAATGTCATCCCGTTTTCTGTTTGCTTTTCCTTTCTTCGAGTCTTAATATCCCGATACCGGCGGAATTCCAAATACCCATCGAACTTCTATCCAGGCACTGTCGATTTTTGGGAGGTCTCGCAGTGGTTTTGTGGCTCCTCTTGATATACAGGGTGATTCAAAAGTAAGCGGCATCCTTCCAGGGGCGGATTTCTTGCATGAATAAAAGGCAAAATGTTCCAATTAATAGATAGATAGATACACGGAAAAAAAGGATTTGTTGAATCAAGCAAAATTTAATTGAATGTAGCAAATAAAAGTGTCATATATGCACGACAAAATATAATCTTGAAATGAGTGAATCTATATCTTGTTTCAGAGCGAATTTGAAGTTTGAATCAAGTAAATATGTCTTGCATGAACTCTGGATCGTCTTCAATCAAGCACATCCATGGGTTGTTTATGAAGAGATATTGAATTGGCTCGAACAAACATTTTGTTTGATTCAAAATAACAAAATATTGATCCAATCAAATATTTATTACAAAAAAAACAGCTATTATGTTTTATTCAACGACAGGACTAAACATCTTTTTGATAACTTGATTATAATTGGTGACTTAACAACCTTGCTTCATGAGTAGAAATGGAAGATCATCTGACCAATAACGAAACAGCATATAAACTTACGTCACCATTCATTCGACGTATCGCCAAATGGTGGCCATGACGTTACGTTTGAAATGAGCTCTGAAATTCAATGACATTGAACAACGCATAGACGTTATTATTCACATAAAAAAAATGAGAGGTGTTGCAAAAATTAATTTAGGTTTCCAACGACACAGTGGAGTAATTGAATGCCAATAATTCATTATTAGTCCTTTCACCCATCGTCTTTTCAAGAACACTTTTCCTAAGTGATGAAGATATTTCATCTGAATTACTGAATAAGGCAAAAGTGCCCCCTTGCTGCCCCAGGAATTGACTCTTCCAGAAAATCACGAAATTTCAAATATTATTATTATTATCATTAATATATAAGCAGACGATTTCACAAAATCTCACATATTATTCGAGAAACGCCCATTTTGTTGTTGTCGAAAGTTCTGCTGTCCTTGAAGCCAGGTGGAAAACTTCACCTGGAATGAATTCGATCGTATTACAGTGCAGTATGGTTTGAATATCGCCTAAATCCATAGAAATGCATACAAATACAGAATATCGAAAAATATCTATATTTCACATTCTGTATAAGAAAGGTCAGAAATTCCAAAACCATTTCGAGATATCGACTTGAAAATTTGAGAAAGTTGATTTGCAGAAGGATGAAAAAAGTCCTGTGGAATACGGGAGCTCCAAAACTTTTCCGCTTATGTGACACTTTTGACCGTAGGGTCATAACTGGAAAATTTCGAAATGTTTCGACAATGAATCCTCAACAGAAAGGACGCATCTTTTGAACACTATGCATTCGGATTGAAAATCGGTTCAATTGCAAAAAAGTTATCGCATTTTAAACAACGTCGAAAATTCGAGTGATCCATCACTCAATTCTATAAGCACTTTAGTTTTGGGTCTTCCTACACGAGGGTAGATGATGCAAATGTTTGATTGATAGTGGTTGTCAAATTTCAGCAACTGCTTGAAAAAAAACTGCGACCTTCCACTTTTCTATCGACACTTCCACGGGAAATGTTCTTCGGAAATCTCTGCTATCATCCCTTCACAAGCAATACCAGTCAGACGAACTAGACAAGCCCAGTCAGCACATCCTTTCGTCATCAACCTCGAAAGATGTTGAACAGCTTTTTATCAAAACTCCTTCATCCATAGAACGGCTAGGCTCTGGAATTCATTGCCTGAGGAAGTATTCCCAACAACATATAATCTCCATCAGAAGTTCAAAAAAAATTCAAATACCTACCTCCTATCCCTATCCTACCTAGGAATGCACGATGTTCTTTAAACATTATAGGGATTCCCTTTGGTGCGCTCCAAGCGATAAAAAAAAGTACGGGAGTAACTATCATTAGAGCGAGCTACTGGTAATAAAAGTAAAAGAGTAGAATTTCGAGTATTTGTATTGCTCGAAATAGATAATGAAAAACACATTACTTCATTAGTTATTGATAATTTGAACTCCAAAATCTGATGATAACTCTATATACTGCTTATGAGAAAACAAGAATAAATGAGTATACAACTAAACTGCCTTGCTCAGTTCATTCATGGCATTCTTGAGTTATTGTTGAAATCAGTTGAATTTTGAGAATGAAGAGCAGATGGAGGTTGAAATCGTATTTGACGTCTCAATGTGTCGAAATTCAAACACCTCAACTTGTTTTTGAATAATCACGGCCAGCAAAAGTTTTTTGTCTCAAACAACGGTATTGTTCACCCTCATTCGATTATTGAGCCAAACACAGTGAAGTATGGGGAGAAATAAATAATCGCTATTATTATTGTTGATATGCTCACTAACCTAACCTAATTTTCCCATACCTGGCACTGGCGTGGTATTTGCTATTAGAACACCTGGTCTATACACAAATATGTCATTCTGTGGTTGTATTTATATCGCAACTACAATTTGAACATCCTTGGAAATTGAATAAACCTGATCTGTTAATGCACGTACGGATTATTTCTTGCATTGCATAATAGCATGTATCATTCGGATAAAAAGTGACTTCGTTTGACTCGCAAATTTTGATTTCGCTCCGCCTTACAAATTCAAAATTTGCTTGTCAAAGGAAGTGTCATGAATCCTAAGGAAATAATCTACTTTTCCATTGTTCGAAGGTTCTAGCCTTCGATAAAAAGCATTTCCTGGGGATGTAAAACATAATTCTGGTTATTTTTCATGTTGATGACTGTATCGAAACAAATTAGTGCAACTTGGCAACCATAGATTTGGTCGCTCGTTATTCATTTGATCCGGAAGCCACATTATTTTGGGGATTTATAAATCACGGCGGCGAAAATAATCGTAAAATCCCCTCGTTTCGAAATTTATTTATCTGCCAGATAGGTAAACTGCAATGCAAACCTGGCCCATGGCCAAATTATACATCCCAGTTATGCCACACATTTTTCAGGAATACGTACCGACTGCCGGGTTGGCGTTTTTTTTTTTTCGAATGCTCCATGAAGTAAATGATCATCAAAGCAACATCGTCATATTAGTTCCATAAAGACGAACATACTTGATTTTGAGACCCAAATCATCACCTGAGTATTTGAGCGTATTGGCTCGAATTTCAGAAGGTATAAGGTCTTCGACGAAATTTTTTGAAGAAATCAAAAATGAGTAACAGGTGATCGAGAAGTCGATTCGATATACAGAGTGTTCGGTTCACCGATATTATGAATTTCGAGATATAATCGTTTTGTCAAACATTTTGATTTTATCTTTCTTTCAAGAGAAATTGAAAACATATTTCGCCGATATTGAACACGTAAAGGGATCTGAAAGCTATAAAGAAATATTTTGGCTCGTTAGAATTTAGAAAAGATTTTTAGTGACAACTGATTTAGAATTTATAAGTGATGATTTCTCGAAAAGTGAAACACTCTGTATGATAGTTTTGTATTTGTGTTCAAAATCACATAATCTATACCATCTTCCTCCAGATATACCTACGTTGGTGAACAAAGCATCCTGTATAAAATTGTTAGCTCATTTCGTGATTTGGCGAATGAGTCGAAATTTCGACTTATTATATTACCACGCTTTTATCAATAATAATAATAATAATAATAACCGTTTATTGTCTGCCAATGAACAAAATAACAAATTCCATGTTTGAACAATTATGTTAGTACAAAAAAGTTATAGGTGGCGAACAAAAGGTGAAGTAATAGGTCAGTCGACCGATTCTTCCACACTCCTCTAGAGACAAAAACCAAAAAAATACTAATATCAGTTATGTCAAGTAAATGAATATCGAGGCGATACTATTTTCTCGTATCACTGCTATGAAAGGATTTTTTTCTTCAATTTTTTTTTAAAATGAATTCAATGATTGGGAGAAATTCGGTATATCCAAAGAATGGCTCACAGTCGCAATCTGATAGGAAAAAGATGACTTATAGATTTCTTTGTTATGCGAAGGTATGTTGATACCATGCTTTCTTCTCAGGTTCAAATTGTGAATATCAGTCCTATACGTGATTTTCCTGAAGAGATACTCTGGCTGTTTAGTTTTCAGTACTTTATAGAAAAGGCAATACGAGTGAAGTCTACGACGATTGTACATACTCAACCAACCCATTTCCTTGAGTTTATGAGATATACGATCTCTTTTCCTTATTCCATGGATTAAACGCAGACAAGAATTTTGGACTTTCTGTATGCGATAAGCATCTGATTAACGTAAAAAAGATCTATATACTGTATCATAATGATTGAAATGGGACAACACCAAAGAATCGCATAACATTTTCTTTTTAAGTGGATTCATGTTATGTCTATGAGGATACAAAAGTTTAAGAGAAGCATAAGCTGTTCTAGTTTTTATTGTAACATGTTTCTCAAACCTCAACTTTGAGTCTAAACTCAGACCAAGGTTTTTGACTTGTTCACTGAAGTCCAATTGGTCATTTCCAATGAAAATTTGCAACTGGCTCTTTGCCTTTGCTCTCTGGCTTGGTATGTATGTTTGTATGTTTGTTTGTAACAGAAACTTCGCACACTTATCAAGGACCGATTGTAATACCATGATTAGAGAGTTCTGTTCCATTATCCAGATCAGGATGAGCGATTTCAGATTCTTGAAAAAATGGTGAATTATGCTCCGCCACCAAAATCTCAATGTTCCGCCACCAAATTTCAAATATTAGTTTTTTTCTACATTCATGCAAAAAGCAGAACTTTATTGAACTATATTTAGTGGAAAAAGATGTTCTTTATTGCACTCATCTGTCATTCTACTTCAACGTGCTGTCATCATGACAAACATTTTTTATATTGCAACTGTGGTTATAGAAACGTCAGTCAAAAAATAATTCTGACAATTAACAGAATTGAAAATTGCACCAATTGTTCATTAACTTTCAACATTGAGGGTAAAAATAAAGTTTGAGTTAAATTGTTCGTAACGTATTAGTTCCTGTTTCAATGCAAATCGATATTAATGATAAAGTATTCAAATTGCGTTTTTCATTTTCCTACACCTAGTGCCGCACCTCAATAAATCATTTTTTGCTTTTTGCATGAACGTAGAAAGAATGTTTCATGCAACTCGTGCAAAAATTGTTTATTGCACTCGACGTGTTGTCCAACTCGGCCTAACGGCCCCGTCGGACAATTTCACGTTGAGAGCAATAAACATTCACTTTTTGCACTTGTTGCATAAATAACTATTATTCGTTCGAATAACTTTTTACTTCTAGAGACACGGAAGAGTCTCGCACCAAGTAAGTACTCGGATGATTTTGGCCCACTCCAAAACTTTGAATTGAATTGGAACTTCACAGACTCATCAAGGACCGATGACAATAGCATTTTTTGTTGTTGTTGTTGTAATCATGAATGCAGTTGTTGATTATATTTTCTAATTCTCTACAATCTAGGTTAAGTGTGAGAGTAGCCTTATGCTAAACTTCCGCCTATTTTGTAAGAAAATAAGGACGATTTATTATTATTATTATTATTATTATTCAATAGTTTCATTCCATTATCCTGATCAGGAACTTCAGAATAAGCGATTTTTGTTACACCCCGAGAGACGGTAGTGTCTCGCACCAAGAACTCGTATGAAAAAAAGTTTTCTGAGAAATGTCAAGTCAAATACCCATTTGCCATACAAAAAAAATTCATTTCATACGTCGTAAACGGGAGCAGATTCGTTCCCGAAACGTCCAAAGATAAAAGAAAATTTGATGTTTTCACTATATACCTTTATTTCTCTTGTCCAAATCTTTTTCGAAACAAATTGACATTGACAAGGCTAGTGAATTTTTCTTTTAGGCTCTCTGATAGGAAAATTCTTTAAATCCAGTGAAATTTTGGGGCAAATCATCTGATTTGTCCTCACTACACGTATATCGAAATAATATTCATATTTTCATTTTGAAGAAACGAGGAGACGAAACCCCAAAGAATCTGGAATAATGGCGAGGATATTATTGAATGTAAAAACTTCACAAACGATGAGACTTCCACAAAATTCTCAAACACACGACATGTTTCGCTAACACACTAGCTTCATCAGATGATATACTGGTACAATGAACTAAACTAACGTTGGCTTGTTAAACTTTTATATATCTTACTTTCCCAACCTGAAGGATTAGTTACCTGTGGACAGGTACGATAAACCTCCATTTTCGGAAATTAGGCACAATATCTACATTAAATTACGGTATACGGAGTTGAAAGCAAATACATATTATTACTTACTAAGAAAACAAATTCAACAGTGGTGAACTATTGAGGTCTATTTGATCATTAAGTAGAATGTCCAAATTTTGAGTTTGTTGATTTCTAATGATTCAAAATGATTGAGTTTTAGTCCTTTATTTTCTACGTGCAGAATTTCGAAATTATCATCAAAACTATGGTTTTCTTCTAATATATGGTTGGCGTATGTTGAATTTGTTTCTTTTTCATAAAATTCATCTTATGTTCATGAATGCGCTGATTAAACGTACGACCTGTCTGACCGATATATACCTCAGGATAAAATCCACATTTGAGTTTGTATACCCCTAATTTTTAGAATTTAGTTCTGTCTTTATTATTCTTGATAAACCGTCCCAACGTGTTATTTGTTCTCTATAAGTATGCCACTTTTAAGTCCTGTTTATGTAGAAATGAAACTAATTTCTCAGTTGATGATCCGAAGAAGGTCAAAGTTCTATAATTTTGATTATTATTCTTGATGGTAGGATAAACTTCTCGAATAGCTTTATGATAAAGTTTTTTAGAAAGAATACTGTCTATCAAAATAACGTTGTATCTATTGTTGACTGCAATCTGTTTTATGATATTGAGTTTTTTATTGAAATTTACTTCCTAGAGATGGACATTCACTAGCCTGTGTATCATACTATTATATGCTGCAATTTTATGTTGATAAGGGTGTGTTGAATTATTATGAATAGTGATATCAGTGTGGGAAGGTTTATGGAAAATTGAAAAATCATGTTTTTCGTTAATTTTACTTATTGTCAAATCTAAGAAATTGATTGAATTTTCAGTCTCTATTTCTATTGTGAATTTAATGTTTGGAAGTATAGTATTTATATATTGATGGAAAGTGTCTAATTGTCTATTAGTTCCTTTAAAGCATACTATAACGTCATCTACGTATCTATACCGATACAAACATCGTTTTATTAATGAATGTTCATGTATTATTCGCTCCAAACTGTCCATGAAGATTTCAGCAAGTAAAGGGCTCAGTGGATTTCCCAAACTCTTATCGTGTGTGTTCAATAGATATAATTCAATGTTCGTCGTGGCATATAGCCAGGAAAGTAGTTGTTTTCTATTGAATAAACTGAAAACGTGTAGATATTCTCATCACATAGAGAATGCGAATTCTCAATGTATTGCTTCATATAAATATATATCCATTTTTGTATGTCCATAATATATCTGAGAATATTTCTTTTTATAGACCTTAATAGTTCACCACTGTTGCATTTGTTTTCTTAGTAAGTAATAATATGTATTTGATATCAACTTTTTCAAGTTAATCCGGTATACCCTAATTTAATGTAGATATTGTAACTAATTTCCGAAAATGGAGGTTTATCGTACCTGTCCACAGGTAACTAATCCTTCAGGTTGGCAAAGTAAGATATATAAAAGTTAAGTAAGCCAACGTTGGTGTAGTTCATTGTACCAGTATATCACCTGACGAAGCTACTGTGTTAGCGAAACATGTCGTGTGTTTAAAAATTTTGTGGAAATCTTATCGTTTGCGAAGTTTTTAACATTTAAATTTTTGACAAATGTGGCTCAGAGATTTTTCTAAAAATAACCACTAGAATGTGGTGAAAATCCACAATTCACAAACTAAAATACGACTTTGTATCTACAATTCATCTATGATCTAAATTATTTCTGTAATTTTGTCATTCCACACATAAGACCATAGTATTGATCATGTATTCTAGTTGAAAGTTTGAAAAAATGTAGAGCTGATTTTCGGGAAACTAACTTTCAAACCTTTGAAGCTTACCTTTTGGATGAAAACAAAAATTAATTAAATATCTCAAAAACTATTACCTTTTGCATAATGCATATTGGGGTTTAATTTACTCCCTACCACCTTCCCTATCACATCTCCAAAGGAATGTATCGAATTACCAGTAACCCTGTATATATATATTTTGTAAGAGTCCTTCTCCTTCAGATTGGGGTGCTTTCGCCAAAATATGAAAATAAACACGCTTTTTTGCAAAATTATCGGTAAATTTTATGCACTTGTGCAATTATAACCGAGAACGTACTTCGTCTCATCGTAAAGCTAACTTTCCTGGACTACGAGCATCGACCGTGGAGGCTCTAAGACTGAGAAATGGCGAGTGCCTTTCGGGGTCGGAGCGGATTAAGTCTGATAGAGAGTGCAAGTTCGGGGATCCTTCCGGATCACGGTGCCATCTGGGCACGTGTCTAATGCCTCACGTTCCCACGAAGGATTGAATAATTCCTCATCGCCGAACGACATGCGTACAAGGTGGGCCCATGTTTATTTATGGGACATTATTCAGACATCGCACACCTCCACGTGGTGATTTAGCGCGAATCATGGCGAGGGTGCCTCAAGGAACGGTTTCGGGGGCCTTTTCAATCGATTATTGTATACCAGTGAGAAAATTGTCGTTCATTACTTTCCTCTCGCCATTTGGATTTAGTAAGATGATAGACATATAACATTGGTTGCTTTGAATTGTTCTGAATCGATTTGGACTGATTCACAGATTATTGAAGCATGTTTATTGGTATTGAATTAGTTAGGTCGGTTTGCCATTTGAAGAATCAATAAGAATTCCCCAGTTTTCGACCAACAGTCATTTTTGATGATAAAAAGCACGATGTTCTTCGAACATTATACACTGTTAGAAATTTGTCACTTTCAATAACTTCGTATATTGTTGAAAACATTTTGATGAATTCATCAACATTTTTCCAGAACTTCTACTACTATATCTCCCCATCTTGCTGTCAGTGTTATAATTAGTCAATTTGCAAGCTTCCGTCGATGAAACAACTGGAATGCCTTTCTAAAATAGAAATATCAAAGCTATCTGAAATACCCTTTATTGAATTATATTTATCCTGTTGTATTTTTATCAAGAACACATAGTTCCTATACCTACATTCTTCTTTTCTTGAAATTTTCTAAACAATAGTAAAAAAGTGAAATCAACAATTGCGATGTTTTCAATATATTGAATCTGATATACCTTCACATAATTGTTGATACATTGTTAGTCGAATGCTATTTCATTAAATCATGTTGATTTGTTGACAAATTTCTCAAAATTCATCATTGGTGAACGTGATGGAATGATGGCACTTGAAGAAACTCATTTCATTAGGTTCATAGTATTAGAACTGTGAGAAGGCTGAATGCAGATGGACTGGTTTCTGTTATTTTAGAATTCTCGATACTACTGAGGTATAGGTGCATACGTACAGGGTGTTTCTAAATGAAACCCTACACTCGTTGGATTACAATATTTTTTATTCCATTTTTAGGACGAGTCCTCTGTTTGCTAGATGTGGAGATCGACATCAAATATTAAAGTCAAAAGAGATAGTTGTACGCCAGCTGTTGGGGCAGAGAAAAGCAGTCCCTTTCCGAGCTAATCAAAGATAATGTTGACAGAATAGTGTTACTAGTTACTAGTTCAATTCGATATGATACTTTCTCTTCCATCTATGTGTATATTTATCTGAGTCCTTCCGTGATACAAAAAACTTGCTAGATGTGGAGGTCGACATCAAATATCAAAGTCGAAAGAGTTATATGCCCACTGTTTTGGTAGAGAAAATGAGTTCCTTTTCGAGGCAATAAAAAATAATGTTAGCAAAATGGTGTTACCGCTTACTAGTATAATTAGATATAATGTTTAATTTATAGGACAAGTTTTGGGTATATCCAGAGTTATTCTAGATACAAGAAACTTGGGCTAAGTATAATTACTATTTTTTCTAACTGTTATGATGTGAGATATACATGTATGAAATGAAATATCGAACAAAATTCATTCGTAGTATGGGCATATCGAAATCATCATCATTAGATACTGAAGACAATAAAAACATCTGTATAAATAGACACAAGGTAAAAATATTAAAGAAATATTGATGAACAAGACACATTAAAAGTATGAATCAATCGCAATAACTCCGATTAACTTGAAATTTGGCAGGTGTTCATGATTTCGGTGACAATACATTATGGAATTTTTGTTGAAATTAAAAAAAAATGGCTGCTCCAAGATGGCGGACAAGAATTGGTCCGATTCCATTCAAAATTGGTGAGTGGGGGTTTTTGAGGTCGGAGATCATGATTTTTTTGTTAAAATTCATAAATTCAAGATGGCGGCTTCCAAACAATTTTTTGTTTTTATATAAATGACGATAACTCCATTGTTATCAACACAAAACTATTACTGCGACACATCATCTGAAAGAGAAAATAAAGTTATTTGTAACTAAGTCATAGTGAGCTATGACCTACATTTGAAAATCTAAAGTTGGTGCTGATATCTCAAATTCCAGAAGAGTTGGTATAAATTCCATATTTTTTTCGAAATCACTTTGAAAAACTGCCATGAGAATGTGAAATTCCTATTTGAATATTTTCATAAATGAAGAAGTTACGGAGGAGACATGAAAATGACCAAAATCTGTTTTTTGCGCATAAAACGAAAACGAATAGATTTTATCAAAATATTTTTTCACATTATAGTTGGCCTTGACAAACTCCACATTTGGTGTCATTTAACCGACCTCGTATCTCTCACCGTTAAAAAGATACCCATGGTGAGCATGGTAAGTGGGACACACTGTATATTCCAAAAATGTTGTCTGAAACTAATTCGACACTGATGGACCAAGACCAAGAGCTACAATTTCGACAGTAATACTCACATTGAACCAGTATGTTTTTTAACACTCATACTGTTTTAGTGAGATTGTGGAACAACATTATTGGGAAAATCATATTTCCGTGACTCATATTGTTCGGTATGCAACGTACGAACACAGGCATCCGAAATCGAATTACCGTGCTCAGGAAAGTTCGTTCAGACTTCTTTTCGACATATCCCTGAATTTCCTATTTGCCGAAAAATGTGACACGAGCCGAAATGGGGTTTTTATCTGCACAATATCTGGAAGGGTGATTCAATAATGGCAATCTCTTTAGTACACAAATATATCTACTTTTTGTAGGATTTGATCAAAGGAACGATGTTCCGTATATATGCGGAATCCGGAAATAAATTGTACTGCCATCCCGGTGGATATTGTTTCTGCCTGAACTGACTTCGATAAGGACAAGTTTTTCGATTGCTGGAAATTGACGGCCCAAGGTCGTTATACAGCGTGTTTTAAAAATTGGTAGCTACACACACTGGCACAATTAGGGGAACGGGTAAAATTTACACTAAGTTTGACATCATTCTCTCGAACCGATCACTCGATTCAAATTTGTTTTTCACGAATTGTAGCTTGATTCTTCACGAATACATCTGGGAAAGAACCACCTCCAAACGATTCGTCTTTATATCATATACAGGGGTGTAAAGAAAGTACGGATTTTTCGGTATTCTTTAAGACATCCTGTGGAGTGAACCACTGAAAATTGAAACGATTTTCCAACACCAAGTTATAACCCAATCTATCCCGAATATTTTCGTTTTTTATTCATCTTGATATCCCAATTATCCAAGAGTTTCAAAGAAGAGGTGGATATTGGTATTAATTTTACCACCTCGAAACTCGAACTGGGAAGAACGTGTCGTTTTTCAACTTGTTTCTGTGAGGATTTTTACTTCAAGATGAGAATTGTTCACAGTTTTACCTATCGGTTTACTGTTTGAAGACACATATACGAATACTCTCATGAATATGCAGGGGTGATAAAAGTTGCTCCAATGTTCTTTTGGTGAAATGCTATTTTTGTTAATCAACGTTGGCTATTTTGTTAATGTCATTAATTATTGTCAAAGTCAAGCGATTCACAATTGATAAATTTAATTAATGAAAATTCAACATGAGAGATTTGACTCCTACTGATGTGGCGAGAGCTGTAGCATTAATTGAAAATGACCAGTGGGCCAATGTTCCTTTAACATATGAGAGCCGCATCTGCACCAATTCAATAGATGGCAGGAAAAAACTATATCGCCGAGGTGAATAAAATGAACAATTTGATTTTACTGCTTCTGTCTCCTATGGCAGAGGTTTAGTCATGGTTAGGTTAGGTTAGTCAAGAAACGACACATTTTCAGATTCAATTTGAGTTTTGAGGTGTAAAATTGATACCAATATCCACCTTTTCTTTGAAACTCTGTATTTTCTTGAATAATTGAGATATCAAGATGAATAAAAACGAAAATATTCGGTATAGATTGGGCTCAAATTTGGTGTTGAGAAATCGTTTCAATTATCAGTGGTTCAGTCCACAGGATGTCTAAAAAAATACCGAAAAATCCGTACTTCCTTTACACCCCTGTATATGATGAAAAGACTCATCGTTTGAAGGTAATTATTTCTCAGATGTATCCGTGAAGAATGAAGCTACATTTCGTGAAGAAAAAAATCTGAATCGAGCGATCGGTTCGAAAGAAAATTGATGTCAAACTTAGTGTAAATTTTGTCCGTGTGTGTAGAATAGGCCAACATTCCAGAACATGAATCTACGGTTTGATTCAAATTTCATAAAAATCAGAAGAGGATTAAACTAGTTCCAGGGTGAACAATTTGGGCAAATTTTTTGGTGGCTGTTTTTTTGCCGGTGAGTGTATTATGTATGATACGTGTTCGTAATTCTGTGCCGTTATAAAATTGAAATTGAAGTTTTGGAATACACTTGAAATCGAGCCGCTCTACTTTAATTTGATTTTTATGGTCCCCAAGCACCGCGGGCATACGGAATATATTTCCGCATTATTACGTAATAAACAGATAGTATCCTGGAATTACTTTTGCCTCGCGTGTATCCCTGTTTAGTATATCTTCACGACAGGGGCGTCCCATAGGAAAGGGCGAGAGAAAGGGAAATTTGCCCCACAGAATACAATTATTATTTTCATGATCAGTAACTTTAAACAACAACTCCCAATTTTACTCGTTTGGTAGTAATTACATGAATAATTTTTCCTCAGCTCCTCAGAGAGCTCACGAAAAATACGGTAAAAATCGAAATTACTTGTTCATATAAGATTTTGAATGTAGAAACTCTATAAGTGATACAATTTTCACAAAATTCTCAAAATAACATGTTTCAGATGATTCCTCAGAAATGAATAGTTTGGCTGTAGATCGATTCATTCAGTACTTTTCGAAAGCACTGTAATGAATATTGTGGAGACGACATTGTGTTTTCTTTCTTCGTCAATCAACCACTTCACTTTGAGTTACTATGGACTACAACAAATTCATTTTCTGGAAACAAAATTAATACTTTGAATCAGCAGTTGTTCGAAGTTTGATAAAAATATTAATTTAAACTAGGATTGAGTTGTTTATAATTTCAGAATATTATCAAAAACGAAGGCCATAGTACCCAGACTTTATTACGAGCATATTCTCAAACCGCTTGCCGGTCTTGGGTTCAATTCCCAGCGACTGGAGAAATTTTTCTGATGGCCCAAGAAAGTGCTTGGAATCACACGTTTTAAAAGGTAAGGCCCCCGTCATTCTTTGCTCGCACAAGACTCTCGAAGACTGAGGGTTGCTCGTAAGGGGGCAACCGAATGACGGATAGAACAATTTTAGAATTTTAAGAACATGTCTGCCTTTCATTTCATTAGAACAAAAAAAAAGAGTTTTTTTTGGAAACTAGAATTTTGAAATGTCCTGCTTTAATCATTCGTGAAATCTTTGACACACATTACTCCTGATGATGACTGGTAGCCGAAAACGTTTGAGAATTTGCTCGTTATTAGGTCTGTGTACTATATATAGTCCTCGTTTCTGTTGATATACTGAATATTACTAGTACACACAACCTCACCCTCTGTTGAATTTGTTTCTGGCTCAGTGGATTTTCCATAATCAACCTTTTTGACGCGGAAAATATTGTTTTTTCTCAAATTGAAAGTAATTTTGTTTTTCTACATTCATGCAAAAAGCAGAACTTTATTGAACTATATTTAGTGGGAAGAGAAGTTCTTCATTGCACTTAGTGCAATAAAGTTTTTATTGCACGTATATGTCATTTTTCTTCAACGTGCTGTCATCATGACAAACATTTTTTATATTGCATGTTGTCCAACGAGGCCGTAAGGCACGTCGAGTGCAATAAACATTCACTTTTTGCACTTGTTACATAAATAACTATCAATACATATCGACAGAAGGTCTAAGATCTCTTGTTTGATAATCGGATTAGCATGGTTTTCATCTAATAACTGCTCAACTAAAGGTATGGTATCTTCAGGAGGTATACTTGGAAAAAGGTTTAAATAATAATCAAAATTATAGAACTTTAACCTATTTCGGATCATCAACTGAGAAATAAGCTTCATTGCTACATAAACAGGACTTAAAAGTGGGACGGTTTATCAAGAATAATGAAGGACAAAACTTCTAAATTCGAAAAATCAGTCAATTCATCATAAGATGAATTTTATGAAAAAGAAAACAAATTCAACATACGCCAACCATATATTAGAAGAAAACCATAGTTTTGTTGATAATTTCGAAATTCTGCACGTAGAAAATAAAGGACTGAAACTCAATCATTTTGAATCATTAGAAATCAACAAACTCAAAAATTTTGACATTTTACTTAATGGTCAATTATTAAACCTCAATAGTTCACCACTGTTGAATTTGTTTTCTTAGTAAGTAATAATATGTATTTGCTATCAACTCTTTCAAGTTAATCCGGTATACCGTATTTTAATGTAGTTATTGTGTCTAATCACCGAAAATGGAGGTTTATCGTACCTGTCTCCAGGTAACTAATCCTTCATTGGGAAAGTAAGATATATAAAAGTTAAGCAAGCCAACGTTAGACGAAGCTACTGTGTTAGCGAAACATGTCGTGTGACAGAGAATTTTGTCGAAATCTTATCGTTTGTGAAGTTTTTACATTTGTCATGGATTTCCATCAAGTAACGGCCGAGTCAATTCAAAAAACGAATGAGAATCGTATAAGGACATTATATTTTCTTTTAAACTATTTTCACGTCTAAAATTAAGTTTGGTGCGTTCCTCCCGACTCACCCTGTAAGTATAATATAATAATTATAAATGAAGATGAGCCTCTTTGTACGAACAAATCAAATAGCAATAAACGTCTACATTATATATCTATATTGCCTATCTTACAATTTATTATTCTTGGGGAGGCGTATTCACCCTCATTTCCTCCGCCAATATCGATGCCTTTGCGTCCTGGTTTTTTGTCTTCTCGTCCAAAATGGTGATAATTATTGTGGAAAGTGACATATTCCGCAGGTATCATATTTAGGACGACGAGTGCGGAAATATGAGGAGTGCATGATTAGTGCATGAAATATGACGAGTATTTCACCTTTTTTTCCTACGAACATCATTATAATATGTATAATTGTTAAGTAATTTACATGGAGTGTCAACAACCATATTCCTGGACGCCTATGCCTTAATGGTGTATCTTCGCACCGATTATAAATTCAGCATTATTGTGCGGGGGTCTCTGGAATTAGATGGGGGGAAGTAGAGTCTATAACTTCTCTGGAGGACTGAATTAACGCGCTACAGGATGATGAAGGGGATACGAATGGGTATAATCTTCGCCGCAGGGTTGGTAAGGTGCAGTTAATGTTGTCAAATTTATTAGTGCATTCTCGAGGAATTTCTACGGTTTCAGGAATTTTTAGGGTCACTCACGTACTAACTCACTTATCTCTAGCAATTCCACTACTGCATTCAATGAGGCTCAAAATCATATCGAGAAGAGAGGTACATGTTTATCCCTGAAGCAAACGTAATTATGAGAGAATCCAAACAATCATTCTAGATAATCGATTATGCATATCTCACAGCATGAGAGAAACTAAAGTTTGAAAAAATGAAGAGGTAAAAAGTAGGATTGGACGACAAGATATCTAAAAGAAAGTTTCATGAGTTTTCTGATAAAGCATTCGCATTCTCTCCAAACCAGGTAGCACTGAATTGATAAAATTGATTTTTGACGGGACTCTCGCTGTTACTCTCATCACACTATCATGACGGGAATAGTCTTTCGAAGTGTTAATAAAGGATTTCGATCACTTCCACAAAAAAACAGTTATCAGAATTCCACGACTGTAGTGATCATATAATATTGCAACTAACTATCTATCCATTTAAAACAGTTGCTATGCCTCCACTCCACTTTCAGAAACGATTGACTTCTACTGAAGATTATCGATTGAGCTTATCACCCTTTCTGCCTGAAATTATACAAGACACTTCTTCAGAATAGTATATTCTACAACGAGTATTGGATTGTCCTTTATTCCAAACGAACGAAAAGTTTGTTCGCGAGTTTGAAATAAGCCATTCCAAACGTGTTTTAACCAGAACTTCCTCTAACGATATTTCAGAATTACAAAAATGCCGATTAGGAAAACAGAAAAGACAGTTACCCATAATTGTACAATGTCCGTTTAAAGGGACGCACGTTCAAGATGTTACCTAGGAAGGGTTCACATTCCCGGCCAGTAATTTTATTTTTTAAGTCAACTGTCCGAAATCGCGTTCTGTCAACGCACTATCAGACGAATTCTGCTTGGTCTCAAAACAAATTAGTCTAACGGACCTGATGGAATTCCACCCATAATCCTCTAAATCTGTGCTCCAGAATTGACACCGATTCTCTGCAAGTTATTTACAATCTCGTAGAAGTCGGGTATTTTTCCATCTTGCTAGAAAATAGCGAGAGTTAAACCAATCCCCAAAATAGAAAAAAAAACTACCCAACAACTATAGGCCTGTTGCCCAATTATCAGTTATCTCCAAAGTGATGTAGGAAGTCATCAACATTGAGCTTATCAAATTTCTGAGAAGCTTATTCCAGGAATCATCATCAACATGCTCTTCGAAAACTACAGCAAAAGAAATTTTCTGGGTCTGATGGCATACACTCCTATATTATTAAAGCTAGCAAAGATTATATAGTGAACCCGCTAATGATAATTTTCCAGAACTCACTACGAACAGGAATATTTCCGCACATTATTCAAGGAGGTCAAACTGACACCCAACCACGAAAATATTGAGAAAACCTCAATCACAAACTACAGAGCTATTGCTATACTCAATGGTATTGCCAAACTCTTCGAACAAATGTCACCAACGTGAAATAGGGGCGGGGGGCACAAGTGGACAGATAACGGTCAAGAATGCTATCTGGGACAGCCCTGCACTGATGAGACCAAATAACTCGAAACCGGTCTACAGGTAATCAAGCATTCCTGAACCACTTAGCCACAGCTCGGCGTTTAGGAAGGAAACACTTGCGATTTTATTCGTCTATACGAATTATTGCATAGATTTCGGGAGGATGTAATTCAATGTTTTGCGTGGCATATAGCCACAAAAGTAGTTATTTTTCTCTCGTTATCTACTATTTTCGTTTATTTTATGAACTATTGTGGTAATGACTTCGAGTTTCTCTTTGTAAGTGAGATTTTTTCGTTCATGATTGGCACAAAGATTTATTATCATTCCAATTTAACCAAATTGGTTTTCATTGTTGTTAGTTCATGTTTAGTAATGCCCACATTTATTTTAGGTATTTTTCCGTGATTAATCGTGAAATTCAGCACGAGGACATTCGAACAAACAGGCATATGGCGTTCGGGCAATTTTCCTCTGCAGCGGACGTCCACTCAATTGTAGGTCACACATAACTCTGACATACGTGAAAAATGCTGGCATTTTTCATTTATGAGTTCTCAAAATGGTCCACAGTCGAGATTTCAGATGAATGTAGGGGATTAATCTCCCTCGTACACGAGGCTCAATGAATAAGTTTTTAATGAATATAACAATATTCTGAAAAAGATCCACCTGAGTTCGGCGAATAGAAGTTTATGGAATGATTTGATGGGATTCAGATCATTTCATTTTGTATCATGAAATGATAGTCAGCTGAATTTAGGCTGAGTGTTTAGGCTTTCCAATCCTCATCAGTTGCACTAGGTCAGATTAGGTTTGGACTATCATCTCAACGAGCGGTATAGTTACGTCATCTTTCCATTAATTGAAGTAAATGAAGGAATCACTAGATTTACCTTCACAGTGGGAGCACAATAGTATAGTATAGAGTATAAGAATGCCGCAGTAAGAACCGTAGTGAGAGTACGGCAGCGGATACGGCTATGAAGAAGTAATAATACTGTGGTCATGACGACTGATATCATGTTTTCTTATTTTCATGGCCTACGACATTTGAGCATGCATATTCAATGGTATAAAAAACAAATATATGGCGCCCATGAGTGAAACAAGAGTTGCATGATGGTATATCTCTGAAAATAATGAAGACACAATATTTCTGACAATCCCAAATTCTTTGCCATGATTAGTTACCTGCTTATACAAAATTTCAATTTTTTTTCTGAATATTCACCAAGAAAATGAATAAGAACGAAATCATCCATTTCAAATCTTATCAAAATTATTCAGGAATGGCTGATATTTTTCAAAATTGCAAAATTTCATATTGAAAAAGTACAAATCCCGCAACTTTCGTCTAATCCGATCAACTTTCTATCTCTTACCGTTCAGGACATAACAATAGTTTCCCTATTGAATCGTCGGGACCCTCATGAATAGAACGGCAAAGCTTCTGGAATTCTTTGTCTAAGGAAGTACTCCTGATAACTTCCAATAGTTCAAAAAATCTAAAAACCTACCTTCTATCCCAATCCTGCCTAGGTACGTACGATGTTCCTAGAATGTAATGAAGATTCCCTTTCGTGCGCTTCAAAAGATAAAAAAGATGTATTTGGATAAGAAATACACTTGCAACTGTTTCTTATCGCACTTAGTCCGGAAAAGTATAACTTTGGACACGATCGTAAGAAAAATAGGTTTTCTGAGTTCGCAACTTTGATTAGTCGACTCATTCATCTTGACCTTTCCTTTCGATTTTGACATTTTCGTTTTTTCTATCTTTCCTCATTCACCTAGATGTTTTTGCCATCATCGATAAATTGGGCGATTCCAGCTCTCGCGACATCCATGATTTGGACAGTCAATAGACACTTACTAACTGAATCTTATTTTTAACCAAGGGATCTAACCAGATATCATATAAATTTACAAATTAAGGGCACACATTATCTATGGATAATTATCGTCCTATGAGTATTATAACCATCATTAGTAAAGTAATTGAAATTATCTTAAAAGAATGACTGTACTCCTACTTTGAAACTAGACTTTATTTTAGTGGGTCACAATATGGCTTCCGCAGGAACGAATCCGCAACTCAGGCTCTCTTCAGAATTATGACAGACATAGCGGTCAGGGTATATATAGACATCAATAGGTCTATGGTAGACATACTTCATTGACACTGTGTGTGCATAAGCACACATTGCTCATTGAAAAATTGGAATACTATGGTATGAGAGGCATTGCTTCAGACCTGTTTAGTTCGTATCATAACAACAGGATTCAGTGTGTGGAACTGAATAATTTTAAACTATTCAAACATGGGGTACCACAGGGCTCAGTCCTTGGACCATTTATATTTATCGTTTACATCAACGATATCAAAAACTGTTTCAATAAGAATAAACTCAAGTTTGATGAGAACAAAATTAGGAATTCAATGATTTGACTCAAATGCAAACTTTCAAGTGGAAAAATCTCTCACCATAGACGACAGAATGTTATTGTTATCCAGTGTTCTGTTTGTAATAAGTCAATTGAAATGTTCAAATATTCTTGGCATCTTCAGAATTTCATATTTTCCGTTATTTCATTCTGTACTTTGATACCTACCCTATTTTACTCAGGGGAAATTCAACAGAAATGCTATAGCAGGTTTCATATGTCAGAAGGAAGCTATACGAATACTAATGGCAAACTAAGGCTATTGAGATCACTGCCATCAACATTTCATTAAGCTTGGTATCATGCAAATGCCTACCTTATACATATTCACAAAATCTGCTAACTTATTGAGAAATACATCACAAAGATTAGTTGTCAGCTGTAGGAGCTCTTCAAATCTATACTTTATTTATAATATCCTCCACAGCTCCGTCAAAATACTGCAATTAAAAAAAAAATCGAATCTGTGATCAAACATTTTCTTCTAAGACATTGTTTTTATGATGTTGATAGTTATATGGGGTCCGCAAATTCACTGAAGCTTCGACCTATCATTTAACTACATCAACAGGTCATTGTAATTTTTATATTTTCAAATATCAATTTTGAATGTGTTTTCTCCCATTTCCTCCTGCTCAATATTTTGTATCCAATTTATTTAATTGTGCTAATTTTGTTTTATGTTCTTGTTATTTATATCAGTTGATGTTTCATCTTTTACATAAGTATTTTTGCGCTTTAGTGATTGAGAATAATAGTTATTTGTTTAACTAGGCTACGCTCGGCTATGAATTCAGCCTCGGCAGTCAATCTACTTTGCTGCCGAGTTGAACATATAATTTTTTCTGCGATTGTTCATTATGATATGGGAGGATATTGTAATTGCAAATTATAACAACTGCCATAATCTCTTTATTTTTCCTGTAGTGTTCAATTGAAATGAAATTTGATAGAAATCGCAGTTGTCCATGATAATTATAGTTTGACAATTCATGGAAATTCTGACAGTTGTGCGAAAAAATATCGGTATATTCAAATTATTATATAATGGACAGTGATAGCGTCCTGGAAGTACTTGAACCTCCAGAAATAAGGGAGGTGGCAAAAATATAGAGTTGAATTTGTTGCCGGGGAAGTCTCGAATGAAATATGAAGGAAATTATAAACGATTTATGGATCATTAATTCTGCTGATACATATCAATCAGCAAAGTACCCACTTTGCTGCCTAGGCAGGAAAAGTAATACTTTGCTGATTGATATGTGTCAGCGAAATCAATATTTGCTGCCAATCGGAGAAAAAGATTATTTTATTTTTAGGCAATATTGCTATTGTGATAATTAGGACCTGCCGTACATGTAATTTACATAACATGGTGAAAAAAACTAGTCTATATTCTATTACAACAATTTCTTTTCATATTTTTTTTTCTTATCAAAGTCACTATCAAGTATACCCTATAATAACAATTACTGTTTCTAATTTCTCCGCCCAATACCGTTTAGCATATCCGACAAGATTTATTTGAACAGGAACAATATTCTGTTCGCGCTTTTCATCCCGTCCTGAACGATAAAAAAGTAAAATGTTACCACCCTCGGTACATTAAAAAGGTCCATATGTTAGTATGAAGAGGCCGCGTCAAATTTTATGATGAAAACTATGACTGCGCGAGAAAATTACATTTCCAATTCATGAGACGATGGTGGAAGGTAGAGAGAGAAAGGGAGAGAATAGGGATTATTACTCACTTTTTCCTCACGACTGAATTATGCGAGATGAAGCTCTTCATCCAGCGATCATGTTCTTGGTTTTGGAAATTTTCAGAATTGCTTGTTGAGAAGTTAGATCAGTAACGTAACAAGTGAGGTACATAGTTTTTGAAAGGTATCAGATTAGTATAGATGTAGTTTTCATTAGGTATTAGATTAGATCACTCAGTGTCGACAGTGTTGAAGCATGTCTTAAAGAAGTAGAAATTTATACAGACCCATTCTTTATCTTCCACTGTAACATTCGAAGTATAAACAAGAACTTTGAAGAAATGATCCTACTAATCAATGATTTCAACGATAAAAATACTCAATTTGATGTAATAGTTTTCACTGAAACCTGGAAAGTATACGATCTAAATTTTTTCGAAATAGATGGTTATGTATCGATCTACAATGAGGGCGATTACAATCAGAATGACGGTGTCATTGTATATATCAAAGACATTTACAAAGATTCTCTGAATCATGAAATAATAAAAATGGGCGATATAAAATTATTGAGCGTAAATATACAAGTGAAAGGGCAAAAAATCTATGTAAATTCGCTTTATAGGCCTTATGCAACATGTCCTGCGGTTTTCAATGAAAACTTGAAATTATTTTTAGAAGAAAATATCAAAGAGAATGAAAATATATATTTAATAGTAGGTGATACTAATATCGATATCAAGTCAAATAAAGTTGATAGTAATGAATACTTGAATATAATCAGTGAAGCAGGTTTCACATCAGTTATAAACTCATATACTAGGAAGAGAAATGGGTCAAAGTCTTGTATAGACCATATTCTCTTGAAAAAAAGTAATGGAAATCCTAAATGTAAATCATTTGTTTTGGAAGTTGATATAACAGACCATTTCCCTATCATCGCTTCAATAGACATAAAAAAAGATCTACTATCATTACAACCTGAAACGAAAAAAATCAAAAGATTGAATGAAAAACAAATTATTGATATGATGGAGAGAGAAGACTGGCATAACATTTATAGAACAGAGAATTTAGACATTGCAACAGAAATTTTAATCTCTAAAATAAAGGATGCTATTAGAGTTGCTACCACAGAAATATTATATAAAACCAAAGTGAAAAAACGTCAACCGTGGATAACATCGGGGTTAGTTATTTCTTCGCATACCAAACAAAAGCTTTACAAAGAATTTCAACTGGATCCAGGAAATGAAATAAAAGAGCGAAAATTCAAAACATACAAAAATAAGCTGAATAAACTTTTGTCACAAACTAAAATAGATTATTTCAAGAATGAAATCGAGAAAAATAAGAATGATAGTAAGTCATTATGGGATACAATCAATAAATACACAAATAAAAAAAAAGATCATCAAAATATAGAAAAAATTAGTTTCGAACAAAAAATGGTTACGGATGAAAAAGAAATGGCTAATTGTTTCAATAAATACTTTACGAATATTGGTAAAGAACTAGCAAATAATATTCCTAAATCAGCTACATCGATTACAGAAAGAAAATTCATCGACCAAACAATATTTTTCCATAGCACAGATGAAATTGAGGTCGAAAGTATGATAAAAGAATTGAAACCGAATAAGGCTCCAGGTTTTGACTCTATATCATCTAATGTACTGAAATTAATATCCAAATATATAAGACAGCCGCTTACCTACATTATCAATAAGATGTTCGAAAAAGGATATTTCCCTGCTAGTTTGAAAATAGGGTTGGTCAAGCCCCTCTTCAAGAAAGGGGATAAGGTTAAAGTGTCGAACTATCGGCCGATATCTCTTTTATCCAACATTTCTAAAGTTGTAGAGAAAATAATTAAAAGACGGATTGTGGCATTTTTGAATAAACATAAATTCTTCTCAGATAAACAGTTTGGTTTCAGGCAAGGTGTATCAACGGAAAATGCAATCTTATTTTTAACAAACAATATCCTTTCGAAGTTGGACCAGGATAAATCAGTTCTTTGTGTGTTTCTGGATTTAGCTAAAGCCTTCGATACGGTGGATCATAATATTATGATCAACCTACTCGAGGACCTTGGTTTCAGAGGTGTTGCACTTGATTTATTGAAAACATACCTCGAAAATAGAGTCCAATATGTTCAAATCAATGATTCATTGAGTGAGGCTGCTCGTATAGAATATGGGGTCCCACAAGGCACAGTCTTAGGTCCAGTCCTCTTCTCTATTTACATAAATGGCCTCCTGAACTTAAATAGCACTGGAATTGTGTCGTCTTTTGCCGATGATACCGTTATTCAGTATGAATCCGACGATTGGACGAAAGTGAAAGAAATCGCCGAAAGAGATTTAATAAAAATAAAAACTTGGTTTGATCAAATGTCCCTTACAATTAATTTTGAAAAAACAAAATATGTACCGTTCAGCTGCAACTCATCCAGAATACCAAGTTATAAAACATTGGATGTCAAAATGAAAGATGAAAAAGTAACCATTGAAGAAGTCAATCATTTGAAATATTTAGGGGTAGAGATTGATCGAAACTTGAAGTGGAATATCCACATAAAATATTTAGTACAGAAACTTAGATCGATACTCTTCAGATACAGGAAACTCAAAAGCATTTTGAATATTTCAGGCATGAGAACAATATATCACTCACTAGTCGAATCCCATATTATATACGGCATCGCGGGATGGGGTGGTACATACAAGAATCATTTGAAGCAACTAGAAGTCATTCAAAAAAAATTTATAAAAATAGCATACGGAAAAAAAAATACCTATTCAAGTGATCATCTCTACAAAGAAAGTGGTTTCATGGATATCAGACAACTCTATATTCAAAAAATCCTCTTGATACAACACAAAAATAGAAATGAACTGATTACTATCCAACATAAATATGATACTAGACAGAAAAAATCGAAGCGAACACAAACCTTGAGGACTAAAAAATCCAATACACAAAAGTCATATATCTATCTTGCTCCATATATTTACAGAATGCTGCCTACAGAAATAAAAGACATATGCTATGAAAAACACTTCAAAATAGAATTAAAAAAATGGTTGCTACATTCTTCTAGGTCGCTGTTACATAGACTTGTAGAAGACATACAAAAATAATTGAATAATACCTATTAAACATGAGTTGTATTACTATTGCATATATAATAATTTTATATAATTATATTATAATTTTGATTGTCGATCAACATTCACCTACCTACACTGATTTCACTATACTCTATTTATTGTAATTTTAGAAGTTTCATTGTATTGTGTGAGTATTTATTACTATCTTGTGGTTTAGATAATTTTATATTAAAAAAATAACGTACTTATAGTATCAATTTAATCTATGTTTAAATATCTTAACTGATTATGTTATAGTAGTTTTGTTGTATAATGTTATGTTTTCTCATTTCATATATACATGTATTCACATCAAAAACAAGAAAAAAGTATTGAGTATACGGAGTTTTCACCCACGAACTAGTCGAAAGACTTCAGTGGGATTTTCTTCTTGTTTTCAATTCAATTCTTTTGGAAATGATGCTGATAACTTGTTATTATTTTGAATTTGGAAATAAATTATTATTATTATAGTATAGAGGTCAGATAATTTATACGACGCTATAAAAGCAGATGATATTTTATCATTGCTCATGTAAGATGGAAGTAGAGGCCATGGCACCATATCATGAGCATATTTTTATATTGAAACAATCATTGGGCACCAAAGATGTGTATACGACGCTATGAAAGTTCAGAGAACTGGAGATTTTTCCCACAAACTACGTACTCAGCCCACTCGACTGTCTTGGTTTTTCCACACAAACTACGTACGTACTTACCTAGCCCACTCGACTGCCAATAGGGACTAAAAAACCAAAAACAAAAGAAAGTTAAAACAATGCCAACATATTTCTTCTTTGTGGGAAATCAAGACAGTCGAGTGTGCTTTTTTTCACTTTCTTTTGTTTTCTATTGGCAAGTGATTATCTAGGAACTTGTAAATTTTTTAGTTTTTTCATCGTATCTCCCGAACTATTGAATTCAGAGAAAAATGTTGAACGGATTTTTTGTAGATTCTATCAAAAGGAATAATTTTGGTTCCATAACATTTTTAGATATTTTCAGTTGTTTTCGAGATATTTGGAATTATCTGAGAATAAAATTGTCAACACTTTTGTTTCATCTTCCAATCAACAAAAGGAAAACATATTTCATGGTTCAGTGGAAGTCGATGACCTTCATCTATCGATAATCTTTGTTTTTCAATATATTTTCATGGTACCCTATGAGTTGTTTACACTTTTGATAATTTTCGATTTTTCCATTTGTTTTCGATATATATTGAATTGAAAGGATTTCAAATTTTCATGTTTTGATTTTCATTTGTTTTTCCATTTTCCGATGGATGCACGGAAAAATGGTAATATAATAATTCGTTGCGTCATCAAAGAGGCATACGGTGCATTTTTCAAATTTGGATTTAGTGTATTGGTTCAGGAGATATGTCGTTTTAAAGCGAACCGTGTGTTTCGGAAAATCTCCTAGAAAAACCCACTTGGAATTTTCCGACCCTGCTCAATTTCGATAGGCTTCGTATCTCGCTGATAGTTTTTTTTTCACAAAAAATGAAATCGATCGATTTGTAGAGTGGTTACAAGAAACTTCCGGTGAAAAATCGAAAAAAACAGGAGAAACCACCTTAGAGTTTTCCGATTTTTTTCATATTTTAATGACATGATATTGTTTTGAGTACAATAAGATAGCGAAATTTCAAGTCGATATGTCGAAGGGTTCCGGAAATATATCGATTTATGATTACCGAGTACAGACAGAACAGACCAAACACAAAAACCAAAGTTGTTCAAAATTCGATGGGGATCATTTTCTCCAAAGTGATATATATCTCTATCTCGCTTAGTTTCCGAGATAGCATTTTTGGCAAGGCCGTAGTATACTCCACTATATAGGTATAGCGTCGTATAACAAGATAAACTGGGGCCTCCTCATAGTTTTGTTGTTGCTAGAAAAGCCTTGGCACTACCAGAAAAGGTTCTTGGGGTTGGTCATGAGAGTCTATTATCTATATTCTACATTTTGCAAAGAACTGTTTTTGGATGTATACTTACTTGATTTCATTAACATTTCCATCCATCAGGAGATACACTAAGAAGGTTGTACTCACATGTGGGTCTCGCTACAACATTACCTCATCAAATCAAGTTTCAATTGAGTTTCTCAAAGAGTTTTGTTACTATCTACATTTTCAACAAAGAATTTCTTATAACAAATGTTCATTCTCTACATAATCCACGAAAGGGAATCCCTGTAATGTTCTGGTTCCCATGAAAAGGGAAATCCTGTAATGTCTAGAGAACATCGTGAGAACCAAGGGAAATAAGGTAGGAATTGGTGTTCTTCTTAAATCTCTGGAGGTTATATGCCTCGGGAAACACCTCCGTTGGCAATGTGTTCCAGAGCCTCGCTGTTCGTTGGATCAACGAGTCTTTTGAAAGAGATGTTCTGCAGGTCTCCAAAGTGACCACGAAGGGGTGCGAAGCCTCAACACGACGGGTTAATCTCGCGGGGACTGCCAAGGGACGAACAATTGTTGATATTTCAGAAGATCATCGTCCATGAAAATATCTATAAAATAGATCCAGATCGCCAACTTTTCTGCGGTGTTCCAGAGAAGTGAGTGAGTTTGTGAGCGAGGCATCACCACGTACGCGTACGTATAATAAGGTGATCGGAAGAAATTATTATATTGTTTAACGAGCACGGAATGATGGTGATTTCCCACGAGAACGAAGTTTGCAGCATGGGTCGTAGGCGTATCTTCTCGTTTCGAGCTGAAATACAAATATCGGGAAATACGGATGAAAGATAAAAGGGAATACATATACCTACGCTTGCAATGGCTTCTCATATTGCATAAAATAGTCTACAGCAACTAAAATAAATATACATTTTCAGTTCCAGTGAAATTTTTGAGTAGTTTTATCATCTTATCTGCACGGCGTGCGGAAAAGTGTAACTTTGCGCACGCAAATGAATGCAGAAAAGTACTACTTTACGCACGCTCGAAAGAAAATCATTTTCTGCTGAATATTTCTCTCCATTTCATGGCCGTTCCACTTATCCTCGGCTGAGGGCGAAAGGTTCCGACTCTAATTACCTCTCTGGAGATTCATTAATCACAAAACTCCCGTAATTACATTCCGGAGTTTATACATGCTCGAATTATGGAGAGATGGCACACGCTCCAGGGGCCTTGAACAGACTTGACTCTGTATACCGATTACTGATAACGCGACAAAAACGGCTGCAGCGCTTAGAAAAGGTTATCGTTTCTTCAATTACTAGGGTCGAAATTAAACGGTTAAAGGCAGACCTCAGCTCCGGGAATCATTGGATCTTGAAATTCAACTTCATTTTGGTCATCAAGGTGACAAGAAATCAGAGGGAATTTGCAGAACGTCTAAATAGTAGGAGAGGCGGCTGCAAATTTCAACCGTCAGGTGATAACGAAATGTTATACCAAGGTGGAAAGTGTTACATTACTGTCGTGAGATTAGTTGGTTGGTGAATTGACATCTCGTGACAGTGATGAACTTTTCAACTTCATTTCGGTCATCAAAGTGACAATAAATCAGAGGGAATTTGCAAAACGTCTAAATAGTAGGAGAGGCGGCTGCAAATTTCAACCGTCAAGTGATAACGAAATGTTATACCAAGGTGGAAAGTGTTACATTACTGTCGTGAGATTAGTTGGTTGGTGAATTGACATCTCGTGACAGTGATGAACTTTTCAACTTCATTTTGGTCATCAAAGTGACAATAAATCAGAGGGAATTTGCAAAACGTCTAAATAGTAGGAGAGGCGGCTGCAAATTTCAACCGTCAAGTGATAACGAAATGTTATACCAAGGTGGAAAGTGTTACATTACTGTCGTGAGATTAGTTGGTTGGTGAACTAATATCTCGAGACAGTGATTACCATTTCACCGAGGTTTGTATGCTATTTCTTTCAAACAAAAATTCGAAAAAAGCATATTTATCTTTATTTTTTCTTTGAAGGTCAACAATGGAATTACAAAGACAACTATAGAAAAGAAACTCCTACGATGACGACAACTAACAACAAGTAACTCATTTTCTCAATAGTAAGTAGGCGAAACTTTGTTTCTGTCGTTTCCTTGGCTTTTAATAACACTTCAAACTTGTCAGCATTTGAACGGTGTCATTTGAATTGTTTATAAAATGTCGGATATAGAGCTGGACTACACACCGCCAGACATAAAGGAAGAAAAGAGAAAGCTGGAGAAAATCTCCTCCAAATAAGTAGACCGATGTATTGTCACGAGTAGAACATACAGTATATTAGTAATTTCGAACCATGAGGGTTCTATAAATAAAGTTGATCGTATCATCCGTTGACATGGAACTATGAAAACTGACCAAGGAACTCTCATGAGAAACGTGCGAATATAATGAAATGATGTACATAAATATTGGATGTGAGGGTTCCGAAGTTAGTCTTGTCTGGGGCTACTCTTGACTTGACAAGAACTCGTCGTAATGGTCATTAAAATGTAAGTTGTTATTAGGTCTTAATATTCATTGTTGGTTATTTATATTTGTCATTGATACCCATAATGTTTCATGCTTCAATAAATATTCTTATATTTGAATATATTTATATAGTCCCGTACTTTCAGTTACCCCTAAACCATTAGGGCCTATTCGAATAATACCTCTCGCAAACTATTAAGCCAATCATTACTCCTTACAAATCGCTATGGATGGACTGACCATCTATTTTATCGTGACAATTTTACACCATTGGTGGGAAGTGGAGGTTGGTGATACGACAGTTTCAAACTTCTGGAACAAAAGTAATGATGTCATTACATATATTGTATACATATATACATTAGAAGTGGATTTTGTAGTGTGTGGAAGTTAATATGCTATTATATACTGATTTTGGTTTCCTATATCTTCTTAATGATATGGTCGTTGTCTCTATTCTTATTATTCATTAATTCATCTTATTGCTTAAGTAAAGTCTACCTCAGCCTCCATGTACTCCCTCCCTCTCCGAATAGAAGCAGTGGGATAACAAAAACTTTCGGATTGTTCTTTTGAATAAATGTATAGGTGTTTCCTTAATATTTGCAGGAAGTTTTTTGATATCATTAAACGGTGTTTCGTGTAATCTATAGCCAACTATCCTTAGCTACATGTTGCCGACATTCGAAAAAAATCAGTGATTTATGTTTCCTTTTCCAAAAACACTTCCGAGGTCACAGTATCTTTTTGAGCGGAGTAAATCTCGAATGTACGTATCTGTTATCTGATATTAGAAAATGCAACCCCCATTTGAAGGGTTACAGAGTCGAATTCATTACTCCTAAACAAAGTTGTTTCTGTCGAGTTTCTAAAGGGGTGAAGAGATTATTTGATTTCGCTCTACTCGACAGGATATTGTATGGAATGACGTACTTGAGCGGGAATAGATCTTCGTAAATAGATAGCAGTATAAATGAACCCGCCGATCAGAGCAGGATTCAGTTAGAATTTTTTAAGAAACTAGATAGGTATGTTCATTGCATACTTTATTTTTCACTTGTCCATTACTGCTTTATAATACCTCGGCAACGGTTGCTATTAACAGACCCATAACACCCGGGGCGCTGTGGAGGGCATTATATGATTCATAACGCCCCCTAATTGTTTTTTCTGTAGTTCATAAAATTATATAAGTACCGATTCTTGAATTCACGCCAATAACACGGTCTCATCTACGAAGGCGCTGAAGGGCCACCTATACTTTTTTTCTCGAATCCCGACTTCATTATTGGGATCCCGACTTTAAAGTACGCGTACGTGGTGATGCCTCGCTCACAAATTCATTCACTTATCTGGAACACGGCAGGAAAGTTGGCGATCTAGATCTATTTTATAGATAATTCCATGGACGATGATCTTCTGAAATATCAACAATTGTTCGTCCCTTGGCAGTCCCCGCGAGATTAACCCTTCGAGTTGAGGCTTCGCATCCCTTCGTGGTCACTTTGGAGACCTGCAGAACATCTCTTTCAAAAGACTCGCTGATCCAACGAACAGCGAGGCTCTGGAACACATTGCCAACGGAGGTGTTTCCCGAGGCATATAACCTCCAGAGATTTAAGAGGAACACCAATTCCTACCTTATTTCCCTTGGTTCTCACGATGTTCTCTGGACATTACAGGATATCGCTATGTTGTCCGAACATTATAGGGATTCCCTTTCGTGGATTATGTAGAGAATGAACATTTGTTATAAGAAATTCTTTGTTGAAAATATAGATAGTAACAAAACTCTTTGGGAAACTCAATTAAAACTTATGTTCACTTAATATTTCTCGATTCTAACAAATTGGCGAACGGTTTGATGAGGTCATGTTGTAGCGAGACCCACATGTGAGTACTTAGTGAATCTCCTGATGGATGGAAATGTTAATGAAATCAAGTAAGTGTACATCCAAAAACAGTTCTTTGCAAAATGTAGAATATAGATAATAGACTCTCATGAACAACCCCAAGAACCTTTCCTGGTAGTGCCAAGGCTTTTCTAGCAACAACAAAACTATGAGGAGGCCCCAGTTTATCTTGTTATACGACGCTATACCTATATAGTGGAGTATACCACGACCTTGCCAAAAATGCTATCTCGGAAACTAAGCGAGATAGAGATATATATTACTTTGGAGAAAATGCTCCCCATCGAATTTTGAGCAACTTTGATTTTTGTGTGTGGTCTGTCTGTCTGTACTCTGTGGTAATCATAAATCGATATATCTCCGGAACCCTTTGACATATCGACTTAATTTCGTCATCTTATTGTACTCTTGAATGTACGCCAATAACACGGTCTCATCTATGAAGGCGCTGGAGGGCCACCTATACTTTTTTTCTCGAATCCCGACTTCATTATTGGGATCCCGACTTTGAAGTCGGACCCCCGACTTTAATCTCGGGATCCTGACATTAAAATGGAACTCCCGACTTCATTCTCGGGATCGATCCCGTATTTGACATTCAGTGTACATCCAAAAACGTGAAGGAGTTTTCGATTGATCCTGTGATGATTATCCAATGGATGTACAATTATTGTACATATAATATATTGGTAGGTACGTATAAGTAACGGTCGGATTATTAATCGATTATTGTACATTGAATGTACATCCACAAAAGTACTGTGTGAAGAATGATCCTAGATACTCTGTTTTTTTATTTCGCGATTCGCATTTGTTTGTTCTTCGAAGGGTGCAAAAAGATTGTACAGATGAAACCCTACAACTTCTATATTTGAAGTTTTTTCCACTTCGTATAGTCGAAGCTGTAGATAGGGATCAAAATATAAAGAGACATCCAGTCCAGGTGAGACCCCCGACTTGGAAGTCGGTATCTCGAGAATGAAGTCGGCGGCCCGACTTTAAAGTCGGGATCCCGAGATTAAAGTCGGGATCCCGAGATTAGTCGGGATCCGGAGAATAAAGTCGGGGGTCGGACTTTGAAGTCGGGACCCGAGAATAAAGTTGGTATTCGAAAAAAAAGGAGTATAGGTGGCCCTCCAGCACCTTCGTTCTAATCAATGGCAATAATTTCATTTTTCAACTCCCATTGATTGAATACTTCATAATCCTTGTGATATACACACGCGGTATATACACAAAGAAAGCAGCAAAGGCATTCACTAAATATCAAACTGGAATTTATGAAAACAGCTTTGAAAATGGTAAACATTTATGGTACAAGAAATCGAGGGGAATCCCCAAGAAACTTTTGATACTGCTTCTGCAGTGATTCTTAACTTGCTATCAGTGAGAACTAGAAATCTGTATGATGCAGCTTATACTCGCTTCAGAGAAGGGTGTTCCGAAAAGAAAGCGCTGAGCTATGCGGAAACTGTAAAAATGGCGGAGCTGAAGCTGAAACCTTACCATTTCGCCACGGACTTTAATGATGAATAAAATGAATATCAAGATAACAACGCTGAATTAGTGGGATAATCAGCATTGAGGCTAGATAATAGTTGCGTTTTTTTGACATTGAATGTAAGATTCAGAAAAATTATTTGTCTCCTTGCTCATCGAGATACATTTTATAGAATTTTTTCTAGAAATTAGTGTTCTATCTAATTCTCCTTGCGGTATATAATGATTGGATTTCCTAATGACAACTTTTTCAAGCATCATGTCTTGTATAATCAGGATAGTTTTTACATTGAACTTTACAGAGAGAATATACTTAGTAGAAAGTCAACACTTAAGCTGGGTACTATTTATTATCAATCCTATTCAATGTATTCCTTTTTGGGCTATAAGTAATATATCAACTATCTTTACACGAAGACACTGTTAGATAACTTGAACTGTGGAATATTTTGTATCTACCTCGGTATCTACTTATATTCAATTAATACTTTGAACACTGTATTGGATTTGAGAATTCAAATAAACATCTTGATAATGGTGGTCACTATGGTTTTGATAATCTGATATTACAACCCATAAAAATCGTTGTCTGAGATCTTTATTTGATTCATGCTCTGAATTAGGTCCAATTCCGTATTTTTGAGGAAAACTTAATGACACGGGATTAGTAAGATGTGAAATTAATTGATCTTTGTTGACTATACATTTTATTGTATTGTATGGATGCCCCCACTATTGTCCACGTATAACCAAGCGTGCACTATCAAGATTTAATTGTGAAAAGTTGCACGTTTTATTCGGTACCATTCTCGCAAGTTGAATGAATATGACAACCAACAAATGTCTGATCTAGCGTATACACTAACTTTGAAGAATGAATGACATAATTTCTTGACAGCTGCAGAAAAAAATTTGGAAAAGAGGAATGTATACGGAGAATGGCACACAAAAAAAGCGCCAATGTCCATAGGAAATTTTATTGAGAAAACTACTTCCAGAAATACCGAGATTTTCAAGAAAAGGGTTGATAGGCCTGAAGATCAGGCAACAATGACATTTATGAAAATCACTGGATATACCTAACGCATAAGGAGGCGACAACCTCTTTTGTAGGGAGGCTTTACAGACGCCAAGAGTTGGTACACTCCCCTCGAAAGGGTACCTGTCGTGGTTTCATGCCAAACAATTGGATATCCTCAGACCATCCCTTTGAAACCAAGAATGTTCAGAATATTGAATACGTTTCTCCTCAACTGCCAAAAAACTATGATAATATTGACCAAAAATATTCGGACGAAAAAATCCAAGTCACAGGGTGGATATTTATAGAGAAATGGTATAGTTCTACAACTTTTGATATTATGATTATCAACTGTCGCGAGAACAAGTGAAAATGTTTCAATACAATTTGGTGGCAATGACATTTTCTCAATTGTTTCATGAGTGTATTCGATTATGACTCGAAAATCAATAATTTGTTTATTTCTTATATATAATAATATCGATTTATTTTACTTTTTCGTTCCCTTCCCTGTACAGCAACTGGTGTTGAATACAAATTTTACATAGATTAATGAAGTTTCGAATCAAGAATAATCTTGGAATTCATTGAATATTATGAACATGAATAAATAGAGTACTAGGTGTTCGAAAGTTATGTTTTTAACGAGAATTTTTTTTTTCAGTTGAGCGGTTCTGAGTTGGTAACAGACAAAATGGTTCAGAAACAACTATCCTGATTCCACAGGCTATTTGAGACAGACACGACTGCCAAATGGATTGTAAAAACTTTCTTAGGACATTTTGTGAAGATGCTTCGTCAAGATCAAATTCAAACCCCTAACACCAAATACGTGTTCTGAGTGTTGTGTGCTAGTGATGGTACTGATTAGTTCAACTGTGAATTTTGTTCAGTGTAATAAATCACCCAGATTCATTAGTGACGGTCAAACAGAAATCGTTTTGAAACTGAAAGAAGGAGATGAAAATCCAGTGGGTACGTAGAATATTTTTTGATGGTCTATGTAAATATGTTATAATAAATATAATGCATCGATTTGACTGGAATGCTGACAACTATTATGACATCAAACATTACTTTCTATAATATACAGGGTGATTCAAAAGTAAGCGGCATCCTTTCAGGGGCGTTTTCCTTGCATAAAAATGAAGCAAAAAGTTCCTATTAATAGGAGTCCGAGAATGCTTCCTAAGGGAGCTATGCCCCTTTGAATAGAACACCTCAAAGACGATTTTTTCTCTATAACTTTAAAATTCTTCACAATTACCCTTCGAAAATTGGTGTAGGGCATTAACATTTGATGGCAAATAAGACTCTGAATTCAAAATTGCAAAATTTTTTCCAGGGTCGTCACATGCGGGGCAGGGTAAGTGTAGAAACATTCCTTCTCATTTTGATATTCAGTCGCCATTTTGAAATTTTAATCTGTCAATTTGAATTCAAAATATAGTATTCATGCAACAATTTCATCACCCCAAGTTTCAATCTGTTTCGTTGACCCTTTCAAAAAATAAAGGGGGAAATTAAAGAAAAGCATTGTTTATTGAACTAGGTAGATATACAAACTGGGCATTACCATATTAATTGTTATTGCTTCTTTCTGTACCAGGTGATTCATTGAGAGTGACGAGGTACTGTATCTCAGGGAATAAGGGTTTATAAAAGTTAGAACTAGAATGGCATGAATGGTTTTTTTATTTTTCTTACCAAACCTTTCGTTCTATGAACTGAATAAGAGTACATTCGACCTGAAGGAGCTACTGTGTTATCGAAACATGTCGTCTGATTAAGAATTTTTTGAAAATATTATCGTTTGTGAAGTTTTTCTTGAGCTCTTTCAACCACTTGCGATATTTTTTCCACAGATATCAAAATATTAGTGTCATCTTCGATCACGAAATTGAATGATCCATTCTGACACAGACAATTCGGGGTTATGTTATTCTCGTTTCATGAGTATGACATATTGTAGCTTGACAGATCGAAACTGTATTTGACACATTGAGAGGCTATGATCCAGATGGAGACTTTTTGAAGTTCGGTTTGAGTTCAACGTTCGGAAGTGACGTTATCAGGGTGAAAAGCATATCTGCTATCGAAGCAAATATATACCTCAATTGATCATTCTAGAACACGTGATTTTGACATGGTTTCTTGAGGGGCACACAAACAATCTGTTAGGTTACCTTTGATGAGCATAGCCCTGGCCACCCCTGCCACATCCACAATATATATAATAACAGTTTCACCAAACAAAATTATGAAATTCTTTCTGGTTTCAATTCGGATTCCAAGGAAAACGTTCCTACTAATTCTGGTTTCATATGACAATTCTTGTCAAAATACAATGTTTGCCCCTCAGCAACCTGTCAAATGACGTAATTCTGTAATGATTAATTGATAACTTGACAGGGAGGTAAGTTAAGAAAGTCAGTCTGGTGCTTGATGTACCATAATAATAATTATGTTGTCTTTTTTCAGCTTATTCCGAATTGTCGATATGTCTTTTCTTCATACTGTACAGGGTGTCTCACTTAAAGGTGTCACCCCCCTTTATTCTCATAATTCTTGTTAATTCTCGTCATTCGAAAACTTTTCTACTATAATTTTTAACGATTTCTTTTTAATCTGAGCTCACTTTCTCTCTGTATCAATTGAATACAGGGCGACTCAAGAAACATTTTTTTTTCGAATGAAATGATCTATATTATATTTCATAATTTGATGGAGCTCGTCAATCTGAATTCAAAGAATATATCATTCGTAAATTATTATCACGCATAACATCACAGCTGGTAAAAAACCTAAGGGAATACAGTTGTTGCTTCTCTTGAGCTAGTTTTGTCTAAGAGGGCCATGATTGCTACTCTCTTGTTATGACATGACAAGTTTATTTACAAGCTGTCAGATTTAATTCAAAAATGAGACACTCACTGGAATAAGAAAGATGCGATATACTGAAAGTTTCCCACCGGTGCAATGGAAATTCAACTGCTGCTAGACGACTTTACACCCCAATGTATCCGGAAAGGCCAGTTCCGTCCCGAACAACCTTCCGCAATATTGTTACAAAATACACGCTCTAGAAGATTGTGGCAGATAGAAAGAGGACTCGACAACCAACAATAGCTACGGAAGAGAAGCACCTGGAAATTCTCTTTCAACAGAATACTAGAGATTCAATTCGATCAGCTGCGAATACTTTGGAGGTCTCAAAAAGCTCAGTTGGAAGAATTTGTAAGATGAATTATCTGAAACCCTTCAAATTCCTACCTCTTCAGCAACTATTTACAAGAGATCGAGAAAACAAGCTCAATTTTTGCCGAGCGATGCTTGAAATGCATAATCTGGACAATGATTCTACCTCTTCAGCAACTATTTACAAGAGATCGAGAAAACAGGCTCAATTTTTGCCGAGCGATGCTTGAAATGCATAATCTGGACAATGATTCTACCTCTTCAGCAACTATTTCCAAGAGATCGAGAAAACAGGCTCAATTTTTGCCGAGCGATGCTTGAAATGCATAATCTGGACGATGATTCCTTGAGAAATATATCCCAAAGTTAAAACCTTGAAGCGGAAGGGCCATAAACTTTCGATTTTCAAATAGAACACCCTGTATTCCATTGCATTTTCAGATACTCCCTGAAGAGATGATTCAATCAATGCATCACACTTGAGGTCTAGTAAGAATGATTACAGAGATATAGTGTTCAAGATTTTTCGACTAGGATTTTTTTGTGTCGAAACTATTCATTATCGGTCAAAACAGCTTTCATGTCCCTATCTCAACTTTTGATTTACCATCTACAACATTAAATTAAAACAAAAACAGGATGAATCAAGATTCTAAATTCTGATAATGAATAGTTTCGACACAAAAAATTGTCTGTAATCATTCCAGCGTAGCCTCGTGGTTAGAGCGTCAATCCACGTTTGTTTACCGGTTGTGGGTTCGATTCCCACCACGACCGCATAAATTTTTCTGATGGCCTAAGAAATTGTTTGGGATCACACGTTAAGAGGTAAGACTCCCGTCATTACTTGTTCGCATAAGTCTCTTGAATACTTACTTCTGAGGGTTGCTCGTAAGGGGGCAACCGAATGATAAGTACAATTTTTGAACAAAAATCCCGCTAGTGCCCAAGTGTGGTACATTGTAGGAATCAACACTTCAGGAAGAATCTGAAGATGCAATAAATAGAGAGTGTTCCATTTGAAGGAGAATTTCTCCAAACCACGTGACTCTGCGAGCCAATCGGAGGCCAGCATTTGGTTGAAGGCCACGCCCACTAACCGCAATCTACATCCGGCTTCAACAAATGAGCTAACCGCAAGCTATACCGATAAGAATAGAAATAACACAATAACAAGATGAAGTATGATATACAGGGTGAATCCGAAAATAGTATGATATACACGGTAAATCCGAAAATAACACAATAACAAGATAAAGTATGATTACAATTTTTGAACAAAAATCCCGCTAGTGCCCAAGTGTGGTACATTGTAGGAATCAACACTTCAGGAAGAATCTGAAGATGCAATAAATAGAGAGTGTTCCATTTGAAGGAGAATTTCTCCAAACCACGTGACTCTGCGAGCCAATCGGAGGCCAGCATTTGGTTGAAGGCCACGCCCACTAACCGCAATCTACATCCGGCTTCAACAAATGAGCTAACCGCAAGCTACCGATAAGAATAGAAATAACACAATAACAAGATGAAGTATGATATACAGGGTGAATCCGAAAATAGTATGATATACAGGGTAAATCCGAAAATAACACAATAACAAGATGAAGTATGATTATACAGGGTAAATCCGAAAAACCTGGTTCAGAGAAAAAAATTGAGAATATACTCTCATGATTAACATATCCCATTTAGTAGATTACAGCCAACGTATGACGTATGACATTCGACAGATGACAGCTCACATATGCTAGATGATATAAGCCGTTAATAATACTTCCGTTGCTCATTGAGGCTATACGCTCTGGTTCAGCTAACGTTTGACGTATGACATTCAACAACCGACGTATACCACGTGACCTTCCAGTACTCGTCGAAAGCAGGCACTCAAGCCGTCGAAATGGCTAACGGTTCAAAATGACGCTCAAATAACGATACGTATGATGTTTGACAGATGACGTATACCCCGTGACCTTCTTGTGCTCGTTGGAAGCAGACACTCAGGATCGCCATAGCCTACGAATTCGAACCAAAATGGCTATCGATTCGAAATGGCACTCAACTGACGATACCTATGATGTTTGACAGATGACGTATGCCACGTGAGCTTCTGGTGCTTGTCCGGAGAAACACTCAGGGTCGACACAACCTACGAATTTTGGTCAAGATGGCTATCGATTCAAAATGGCGCTCAACAGATATCATGTGAGAAGTTCGGCCTATTATTTATTGCTTCACCGATAGCAAACGCCCATATTCAGCATATACTTCCGGTACCATTAACCTCGGCTAAACAGATATTAAGGTTCGACATAAACTACGAATTTCAATCAAAATGGCTACCGATTCAAAATAGCTACCAATTCAAAATGGCGCTCAACTGACGATACATATCATGTTTGACAAATGACGTATACCATGTGACATTCCGACTCAGGTCCGACATTACCTATGAATTTCAATAAAATGGCCATCGATTCAAAATGGCGGTCAAATTAGGTGAAACAGTCGCGATTACGATTTCCTGTTATTAAAGTTCGAATAACAATATTTCTCTCTATAGGAGTATTATTTCAATCTTCATTCGTGTTGGACATGTGATTCGGTATGTGTTCTCATTGCCAAAAAGCTGTGTGTGTATGTGAGTGGAAAGTGCATGGAAAAACTAGATACTGGAGCGGCCATTACTGCATAGATGGACGCTACTCGCTCATTCCTGGATATAGCTGTTTTTCATGGTAAGTTGCTCAGTTTTCTGCTTTTCAGCCGAAAAAGGCATCAGTCTTGGATAGATGGATATTATTTGAAAGTACACGAAAAACTATAGATATTAAAAAGCATTGGTTCTCAGCAGCGGTTTCATTTCAGTACATCGAAATTATTGTACTTATAGGTACATGTCTGAATTACCGAAAATCATTGAACTGAGTTGAGCAGTTTCAAAAATGCTTAGCATGAATTTTGGGGAACAAAAACAACAGAGACCAGTTCACAACATCACCAATAATAAGCGAAAATTTTCAAGAAATCTGTGTATAATAATAACAACTTGATGTACAAGGCGTTTCGTAAAAAAATAGAATTTCCTTTTTTATGTTTTTCTAGAGTTCCGCTAACAACTGAGATGTCATCTTATTTAAATACAGGGTGTTTCGTGAAACATTTGGATTTCCAGTTTTATATTTTGTCAGATTTCAGCTGGCGAAAAAACCATGCATCTGGGTTTGAGAGTGTTGGACTTCTGTTTGTTCTGGTTTTTGTTATTCAATTCCAAATTATAACGTATACTGAATATTTCGGCCTTTAGAAAAATGTTTTTTAATTACAAAGTAAACAGAATGTTGAGATTTCCTCAAAGGTCTTAAGAAAAAACTGCTTTTCCACTTTGAAACTTTTGATTTTATGCCTTGATTTCGACCGAAACTGCCAATATATTTAGTGAAGGAATTCAATGGGCGTAATGGGTCAATGAAAAATGTAAATATCTGTCAAATATTCAATTGACAGATGAGACAATCACAAAACAATCCATTTATTTTTTTTCTTGAAACAATAATCTTCAAACCATGCTGTGAAACTGTAGGCGCCTATCCCTTTTCTATCGGTGCTGTAGACTTCGATCACATGATAAACCCCCTCTTTGTGGCAGGAAGAGCAGAAACTAGGTTTGCAGTCACTGCAATTGCATGGTCTACCCCTGTCACAGTTTGGCATTGCTGATTACGTCTGTACTGTTGGAGAGCTGACGAAATACTGAAGAGCTGTATCACTGACATTAACAGTTGGTATGAGACCTGAAACATAGTATAAGAGGCTTGTTACCCCACCACACTCGAGGTAAAGCCTTATCGCATTTGTTTTTTTTCGAAGAAAAGCATCCCCTCTAGGCCTATATAAAACCACACACTCTAAAGATTTGTGGTGAATAATTCATGATAGAACAGGTGACTGTTGCTATGAAATCAGAGCAGTTTTTGTTTGTTCTATTTCTAGCTGCACGAAGATCAATTTCTTATCTAAAAGAAACACTTCATCAATTTGCCAGATAATGCCTCTTTCTAGAACAGGTGACTGTTGATATCAAATCAGAGCAGTTTCTGTTTGTTCTATTTCTAGCTACACGAAGATCGATTTCTAAATCAATAGAAACACTTCTTTAATTTGCCAGATCGTTGGGGTCTTTTTTCAATGAACTATCCACCTAAACTTTGTAGAGCGTGTGGTTTTGTGAAGGCCTATAGGGGATGATTTTCTAAAAAAAAAAACAAAGGCTTTACCTCGAGGGTGGTGGAGAAACAAGCCTGTTATACTATGTTTTAGGATTAATACCAACTGTTAATGTCAGTGTGACAGCTCTTCAGTATTTCGTCAGCTCTCCAACAGTACAGACGTAATCAACAATGTCAAACTGTGACGGGGTAGACCATACAATTGCTGTGACTGCAAACCTAGTTTCTGCTTTTTTTGTCACAAAGAGGGGGTTCATCATGTAATCGAAGACTACAGCACCAATAGAAAAGGGCTAGGCGCCTACATTTTCACAGCATGGTGTGAAGATTATTTCAAGAAAAAAAAAATAGATTGTGTTGTGAATATCTCATCTGTCAATTAAATATTTGATAGATATTCATATTTTTCATTGACCCATTACGCCCATTGAATTCCTTTACTAAATATATATATTAACAGTTTCGGTCGAAATCGAGGCATACAATCGAAAGATTTAAAGTGGAAAAGCAGGTATTTCTGAAGTACCTTGAAGGATATCTCAACATGCTGTGTACTTTGTAATTGAAAAACTTTTTTCTAAAGGCCGAAATATTCAGTATACTTTATAATTTGGAATTGGAAAACTTTCCGAACAAAAGTCGAAACAAACAAAAGTCCAACACTATTCATTCTCAAATCCTAGTTTTGACTTGTTTTCATAATAATATGGCGATAAAAGAACACTAAACATGTCAGTTTTAACAAACGAACCATTGTTCGGAAACTTCTGTTTTTCATCACCCTGTATCTACGATCGAGACAACTACGATTGGAAATAGAATTCCTTCTTCTTCTGTTAGCTGGAAATTTAGCAAAATATAAAACTGAAAAGATCTCAATGTTTCAGGAAACACCCTGTATTTGAAAAGACTTCAATATCTGTGGTTAGTAGAACTCTACAAGAATATCCTGTATTTGAATGAAATACAATTTCAGATGTATGCTTCATAAGTTCGCTGGAATCTAGCAAAATATAAAACTGGAGATCCTAATGTTTCACGAAACACTCTGTATCTGAATGAAATCCTATTTCAGATGTATGCTTCTTTCGTTAGCTTAAATCTAGCAAAATATATACCTAACATGAAATCCAAATGTTCAACGAAACACCTTGTATTTAAATGAAATTCGATTTCTATTGTTAGCGAAACTCTAGAAAAATATCCTGTACTTGAATAAAATACTATTTCAGATGTATGCTTTTTTGGTAGCTGAAATCTAGAAGAATATAAAACTGGAAATCCTAATTTTTCAGGAAACACCCTGTAATTAAATAAAATTCGATTTTTATTGTAAGCAGAACAGAAAAATAAAAAAAATCCTAATATTTTACTAAACGCCTTGTACATCAAGTTATCATTATACACAGATTTCTTGAAAATTTTCGCTCATTATTGGTGATGTTGTGAACTGGCCTCTGTTGTTTTTTTTTCCAAAGTGCATGTTAGGCATTTTTAGAATTGCTCAACTCAGTTCAATGATTTTCTGTAATTCAGACATGTAGGTACAGTCATCTTCAGAAAACATGTCGCACATGGACGATGATAGCATTCTTAATAACTCCTGCAATAAGAGCGCTGACACCGTCCAACAGCGACATGATCTCTGAAGACGACTGTACGTACCTATAAGTACAATAATTCTGATGAACTAAAATGAAATCGCTGCTGAGAATCAATGCTTTTCAATAACTATAGTTTTTCGTATCCTTTCAAATAATATCTACCTATCCAAGACTGATGCCTTTTTCGGCTGAAAAGCAGAAAACTTAGCAACTTACCAATTTCATTGATAAACATCTATATACAGAAATGAGCGAGTAGCATCCATCTATGCAGCAAAGGCCGGTCCATTATCACATTTTTTCATGCACTTTTCACACATACACACAGGTTTTTTGGCAAAGAAAACACATACGGAATCACATGTCCAACACAAATGAAGATTGAAATAATACTCCTATAGAGAGAAATATTGTTATTCAAACTTTAATCACACACAGTGGAAAAATATATCTTCGAGACAGGAAATCGTAATCTCCACTGTTTCACCTAATTTGAGCGCCATTTTGAATCGATGGCCATTCTATTGAAAAACGTAGGTAATGTCGGACCTGAGTCGGAAGGTCACGTGGCATACAACATTTGTCAAACATCATATGTATCGTCAGTTAAGCGCTATTTCGAATTGGTAGCTATTATGAATCGGTAGCCATTTTGATTGAAATTCGTAGGTTATGTCGAACTCTAATATCTGTTATGACGAGGTTAATGGTACCGGAAGTATATGTAGTATACATTGGGTGCGCTGAATATGGGCGTTTGCTACCGGTGGAGCAATAACTAATAGGCTAAACGTCTCACATGATATCTGTTGTGCGCCATTTCGAATCGATAGCAATCTTGATTTAAATTCATAGGTCATGTCGACCCTGAGTGTTTCTTTCGACAAGCACCGAAAGGTCACACGGCATACGTCATCTGTCAAACATCATACGTATCGTCAGTTGAGTGCAAGTTTGAATCGATAGCCGTGAATTTGGGTCAAATTCGTAGGTTATGTCGACCCTGAGTGCCTGCTTTCAACGAGCAACAGAAGGTCACGTGGTGTACGTCATCTATCAAACATCAAACGTATCGTCATTTGAGCGCCATTTTGAACCGTTAGCCATTTCGACGGCTTGAGTGCCTGCTTTCGACGAGTACCGGAAGATCACGTGGTGAACGTCAGTTGTTGAATGTCATACGTCAAACGTTAGTTGAACCAGAGCGTTTAGTTTCAATGAGCACCGGACGTATCATTAACGCCTTATACAGGGTGACATTTCGAAAAGTTCCCACCCTCAATATCTTCATTCCAGTATGTATTATGAAAAATCGAGAAGATAGGACAATTTCATTTCCAAGGGGGGCACTTGAAATGGATACTTTTAGCCCTCTTGGTTCAATTCCCTAGGAGGCGTAGATGTTACCCTCAGAATCTTGAATGGGAAGAGGAGTCAAGTGGCACATTATTTTGAAAAGCGTTCAATTTTCTTTCCAACGGTACCCTAGTTTATCATTTTCTGCTGAGCAGTTTCCGAAAACTGCCGTGTGAATTAGAAAACTTTCCACCCTTAATATCTTACTTTCAGTAAAAAAAAAAAAGAAAAATCGGAAAGATAGATCAATTTCAATGTCAAGGGATACTACAAATGTATATTTTCAGCCCCCTTGGTTTAACCTCCTAGGAGGGGTAGTTGTTACCCTTAGAATCTCAAATAAAATGGGGGGCCAAGTAGCACATCATTTTAAAGGGCATTCAATCTTCTTTCCAACAGTACACTAGTTTATGATTTTTTGATGAGCAGTTTACGAAAAGTGCCGTTTCAAACTTACATAAGTAATTGGAACATGCCTGCACTGGAAAGCATTCAAAATCTTCCGACTATTTGGACTAAAAGGGTCAGTGCATGTATGTTCTAATTACTTCTGTACGTTTAGAACGGCATTTTTTGGTAACTGTTCATCGAAAAATAAAAAACTAGGGTATAGGCGACTGAGATTAAGATCGTAGCGCCAGAACGGCAAATGTCGGTACTACTCTATGGGCCATTGGCGGATTGTTTACATTGTTTGGTAATGGTGTTTCTGTTCATTTCGTTTTGAGTTTTCAAACGTTCAGGTTTGTTATTTGTCTATTTTCGAACTTTGGATTTTCCAGTGGCCTATTGTGTTTCGATTGAGGACTTTATTATTTCTGTTCAACATTAGATAACCTACCTACCTCTAGTTGAACTTCATATATACCAACAACATAAGCTGTGAGTTTTTATCATTATCGAACAAGAATTCTCATGAAAACCTGTGTGGGATGTTGATTTCCAATTCGAATATATGGCTGGGATTTTGCCCTGATAGCATGATATTTTTTAAAGAAATTCCAGCATACTTTTTAGGAATAAAATGTTCTTTCGAAGGTAAATTCAGGTATATATTTTCTACATGACTTTTTACAACACAATTATCAAAAACCTGATGAAATTCTTCACTGTTTAAAAATTCTACTATTCATGAGTAAAGATATAATCAGTTCAAACTTTGTTTGTTATTTCATCATCACCTAAAGAAGTAGATATTATATTCATAATAGACATTCGAAAATATATATGAGTAAATTTTCAGTAAAGTGTAAAAAACAATCTCTCATTATGTTCAGACACTTTTTACAATCTTCAAGTTATGAATCTTTTCTCCTATCGATCACTTTCTTGTTTCCCAAAGTTAGTTTCAAATACAAATTTGGACTGTCCTGATTTTGGGAAGGTATGAAAGCTATACTCGGGATTTTTTTGCTCAAGATGAACAATGAGGTACACACCCCAATAATGATTCATGTTTTTAAACGTTTATAGAAGTTCTCAAACAAAATTATAGACAATTTAAACACAACTACTATAACTACTTCTCATACACAACACACGCAAACTAATGTAAACAAAGCAATCAATGGCCCATACGTTAGTTATATTACAACGGTAGAGGGCGTACTCCTTAGTATGATTCGCCTATAGTTGAAAAGAGACTTGAACGCCTTTCAAAATATCAGGTGTTAAGGGTTAACATCTACTCCTCCTAGGGGGTTAAACTAGGAGGGTGAAAAATATGCATTTTAAGTGTCTTCCTCAGAAATGAAATTGACGTGTTTTTTCGATTTCTCAAATCATTTACTGAAATTCTAGGTGACACGACATTTTTCGGAAATTGCTCGACAGAAAATGATTAACTAGGGAAAGAGAATTGAACGCCCTTCAAAATGATATGCCACTTGACCCCCCTTCCCATTTGAGATTATAAGGGTAACATCTACTCCTCCTAGGGGGTTGAACAAAGAGGGCTAAAACTAATTATTTCAAGTGTCCCCTTCGGAAATAAAATTGACCAGTATTTTTGATTGCTCATATTATTCACTGCAAGAAAGATATTGAGGGTGGGAAGTTTTCAAAATATCATTCTGTATTATCTATCATATGTGAGCTGTCATCTGTCGAATGTCATATGTCATACGTTGGCTGCAATCTACTAAATGTGATATGTTAATCATGTATATTTTCATTTTCTCTTTCTCTGGATCCGTTTTTTTGGATCCACTCTGTATATCTTACTTCATCTTATTATTGTAGTTGTGTTATTTCCATTCTTATCGGCAGCTTGCGGTTAGCTCGCTTGTTGTAGCCGGATGAAGATTGCGGTCAGTGGGCGTGGCCTCCAACCAAATGCTGGCCTCTGATTGGCTAGCCGAGTATACGTGGTTTGGAGAAAAGTGGAGGAGTGGGGCTGGACTAAAGAGCTGGGATATCTACTAATAAGAATTTCCTTTCATGTGTTCCAAAAGATGAAGAAAATATTGTTTAACAATCAGAAAAAAATGATTTCTTGAATGTTCGCTCGATTGAGGACCATAAAGTTAAAATATGAACATCTCACAGTTTTTACATACAATGCGCGAAGTATGAACTATGAATGGATGGTGTCTACAGTCCCTCCTGTGGAAGGTGATTCTGCTGGCCAAAGATCGTCCAGATATATATACATACAGGGTTTCCTAAAAGAACCGGAACGGTCGAATATTTCAGCAAAGACTCGACATGAAAATATGAAATTAGGTATATGGGGTTTATCAGTAGTGCCGGATATGAGAAAAATATTTGCAACGTTGCCAGATTTACAGTTTTTCCTATGGATCCCTCAACTTTATTTTTTCAAATGTATATACATTTATATTTTCAGCGCATTCGATTTGTCATGTTCGAATTACTATGACCCTTTAATATCATATTTTAATTCGCCTAATTTTTGTAAATATGGCAATTCAAAATTTCATTAAAAAATATCACCAAATTTCAATATCTCGAGAAATCGTAGCATTATGACAATGAAAATTGATTTATTAGAAATTTGTTGGCAGGTCTCATCTAGAAATATCATTTACAACGTTGTCAAATTTACATGATATTTTCACGAAATCTTCCTAAGTATTTATTCAAACTTCTTCACTTAACAAGAAAACCATTTCATCTTGATGATAAACAGATGGTTGACAACAATAACAATAAGAGTTGATTAGCTATTTCTAAAGGCCACTTCATACAGAGGATAAGATTTTATTCCAAAATATCTTCTCTTTAACCACCCTGTATCTCTTAAACCAGCAATATTTTTATGAGGCATGTTGGGATAAATCTCTTAATTTTTGTGTTTACTATCTGTAGTTCAGAGATTTCCCATTCTTAATGAATCACCCTGTATATAATGATGACATACAAAGTATTGATGTATCGAACACAGTTAAACAGGAGCAATTTTGTATCATATCCGTAGAAAAAAAAGGCCTGTGGCAGTTCTATGCTTTATTAGAGAATTGATATAGACCCCTATTGTGATTGGAATTATCAAGATTGAGATTGAATAATATCTGAATTTGAAAAAAAAACATAGAATTTGATTCAAAACAGTGGAATCAACTCACCGACATCCTATCCTCACATTGGGTACACTTTTCAATGTTCGAAAAACGAAATTTTTGGAAACAATGAAAGAATCAGTTTTTACACAAACACACACAAACAACGGCGTAGTAGACGTTTAACTGGTTACAAATTCCTGCCTGACAGGCAAACCGAATGATTCACAACTTTATGCCGGTTTTCTCGAAACGATAAACAATCAGCATTTTTTTTATGCCACATTCCATCAATCGGACTTAACAGGGTGTCAAAACTAAACTTTGATGATTTTCAGGACGATACAAATACACATGGTGCATGACCTTGTGCCAATGGAGAATATTTTATAAAATCAGTAAAACCTGAAAAATTATACCTAATGGTTCTTTCGTAATGAAGCATGTCCTTCAATAGAAAGTTGGGGTTTAATATTGTCAATCCACTCGAATTGTACGACTTGATCCTACAACTACACTGGAAATCATGGATAGGGTCATAACCACGTCATAACCAATAACACAGGGTTTTTTTCGTGAAAGAAACATTCAGTGTGTACCGATGAACTCTATATGAGTTCGTTGCTGTGTACAGGGTGATTCACCATAAATGTACATCCCCTCTAGCTCAGTTATCTTTGAACCGATTTCAAAATTTGGAGTGATCTCGATAAAGTTTTTTTCTGCTACATCGAGAAATACAGGGTGCTCGGAACAAACGATCTACAGGGTACTCTTTGATTTTTTTAAATAGAACACCCTATTCTTCATTGTATTTTTAGATTCTCCCTGAAGAGCTGATTTGATCAATGCATGACACTTGGGTCTAGCGGAAATGATTACAGAGATATAGGGTGTTCAAAATCGAGATTTTCCAACTTTAGGATTTTTTTGTGACGAAACTATTTATTATCGGTCAAAACGGCTCTCATGTCCGTATCCCAACTTTTGATTTACTATCTACTGACATTTAATAATTGGAACAGATACGACAGAGTCATCAGGATTCTTAATCTTGAACCACCCTGTCAATGTTCCAATTAAATGTCAGTAGATAGTGAATTAAAAGTTGAGATGAAGGCATAGAAGCCGTTTTGACCAATACTGAATAGTTTCGACACAAAAAAATCCGAAAGTTCAAAAATCTCGATTTTGAACACCCTATATCTCTGTAATCATTCCCGCTAGACCCCAAGTGTGATGTATTGATGAAATCAGCTCCTCAGGAAGAATTTGAAAATTCAATGGAATACAGGGTGTTCCATTCCAAAAAATCAAGTAGTACTCTGTAGATCGTTTGTATTTGTATTTTCTGATGCCACGGGAAAAAAAATCTGAAAAATCATTTCAGATTATTTCTCAAATTTTTAAATCGGTTCAAAAATAAGTGAGCTTGAGGGGGGACATTTATGGTGAATCACCCTGTACGTATAGTATGGAATAAATTCATTTTCAGCCAAACTCTATCTATTTCTGAGGAATGTCCTGAAATACGGGTAAATTGAATATACAGGGTGATCCACGTGAGACTAATGACGTCCGCGACAATGTTTTAGAATGAACACCCCAAATATTATCTCGTATATTATTCAATTTTTGAAATCTCCATGGAAAGCTGCATTCAAAAATATATCACATATGGACTTTTCATACAGTGGGTCCGTTGAATTTAGTGCTTTCTTTTTAATGTAGTGGGTGACTATGAACTCACCAAAAAATCATATTTCTTGTTGATTTTCCCTAAAATCCGTCATTGAAGTAGATCATGAGTATATACAGTGTGGCCAATGACAAAATAAGAAGAGCTAATAAGTAGATGTAAAGCAGTATCATATTATAACGGTCGAAATTTGCAGGCGGCTCTCCTGCTATAACCGAACCAAAAACAAATGGACCGTTGTATAGAGATTTGAAATACCTCTTCAAGGTATAACTGGAAACTTTGTACAATTTCAAAAATCTGAAGAGGTTGATCTGTAGAGTAGGAGGTTAACAGATGATTAAAAATTGGGAAAAGCTGCTTTTATCATGCGATGGGTATTTTTCGGTACTCAAGTATTTTTGTCTGAAAAACACGAATTTGATAATGAAAATGTGAACAGACCATTATTTATTAGGATATTTGACTATAATGTAAAAACTTCACAAACGATAAGATTTCCACAAAAAATATCACCTGACGACGCTACTGTGGTAGCAAAAACATGTCGTGTGTTTGAGAATTTTGTGGAAATTTTATCGTTTGTGACGTTTTTACATTTGCCATGAATTTCCATCAAGTACCGGCCGAGTCAATTCAAAATTTGACTATAAAGTTACAAATTTCACCTTCTTTTCCGCCTGTCTTCTGGATGGCATTTAGAACAATTTGCCCTTCTTTTTTCATCATTGGATAATTTATATATATCACAACGTACGACACATTTTTTTCTATTATATGAGTCAACTAGAAATATGATTTTCTCGAGATTCATCCATATTTTGTGATAAGAAGGAAGTATATCATTTGAAATAATGGCGTGTGTAATGTCATTCCAAAGCAATCTATTGACATTTGACATCTCGTATTTCGATTGAATATTGATTAAATGGCCGTCATCTGGCATGCTTGCTCACTAAATAGGAAAAACTAGCGATAAAAATCATATTTCCTGTTGAATTTTAAAATGTGTCATTTAAGTACATCATGAGTATATGAAGTGTCCAATGACGAAATAAGAAACACCAGTAACTGTAAATGCATCCAATACACGGGGAGAATGAAGGCGAAATTTCGAACTTTTTCTCGAAATATCACGATAAATAGTGGTTTTTTCACATTTTCATCATCAAAATCGTGTTTTTCAGACAAAAATACGTATATCCCAAAAAATATTTCCGAAAAAAAACCCTCGTATAATAAATGCATTTTTACCAAAAATTGTCAAGTGAATAAATTTTTTTTTTGAAATATCCCATCATAGGATTACACACTGTAGAATTACTATTATTGGCCAATAGATTTTTGAACTCGATGTTGAGTTCTAGAAATTCACATTCAAATAAAATTTCAAAATTTGGAAAAAGTAGGAATTTTGGTAATAAAAGTCGAAACATTCGAGGTGAAAGTTGAAATTTTGATATAAACGACGAAGTAATCACCCTGAAGTCGAAATTTTGGAAAGAAAATTGAAATTTCTAGCTAAAAATCAGAATCTTTATAAGATCCGGAACTCTCGTAGATCGTCAAGCAAAAAATATGAAAACCGAGATGAAAACCATAAGAATTTGTGTCGAATTTGATCTAAAAATATTGATATCTACTCACCGGCATTCTTTCCTCATTCTGGGTACACTTTTCAATGTTCAAAAGTTCAAATTCAAATAATCTAACAGTCAATTTTCACCACACATACACACACTCGCGTAGTAAACGATATACTGATACTAGATTCGACTGTTCTCAGAACAGTGTTCTGTAATCGAATGATTCACAATTTTTTTCTCTATCTCGATATGATAAACAGTCCCCACTTTTTTCATGAAATATTCCATTGTTCGGACGTAAATAACAGAGTATCAAAAGTAAAGTTTCAAGTTTTTTAGGACGATACAAATAAACATGGTGACCAAGTACCAATATAAAATATTTCTAGAATCAGTAAAACTTGAAAAAAGGATAATGGTTCTTTCAATGAACATAAAATATGCCCTTCAGAAGGGCATTGAGGATTTATTTTGTCAACTTGTTTCTTGGATATTGAAAACCGTTATTTATATTTCTATACAACGTGAGGTATGGGGAGTATTGTTTTTCAATTATGAAGAATGAACCTAATAATTTTCGTTCGACTTGTTCCTACAACTACAATATAAAATTGGGGAGGGTCGAAATACAGGGTGATGTCATCAACTGTGTGCTACGAAAGATTGAACAATATCGTGGTATCAACAATAATCCAATAGGAAAGTTTTTACATTATATGAATTTCCAGAGCTTCACGTTTCTTCGTATTCTGATTTTTGTTACTTTTCAGCACAGTATGTTCAGATACGAGGGGCGTGCAAAGTTTATGAGTCAAATGATAAAAGCCCAGTATCATTATATTATGAGTACCTTCTCCTAGATACGAAGTGGTGAAACTTCTGTTCAAAATAATGCTATATACAGGGTGAGTCATGACTACCTGTCAAAGCCTAACGGCGGATAGAGGGAGTCGAGGTGAGTTGATATATTTGTGAAAAAATATGTTTTGCCTATTCGTAACAGAAATACAGGGCATTATTTGTATTCGGGGCGAAACTTCGATGAACATTTCAGCAACGTCCCCATGTTATCGCCTGAAATTCATCAGCAAGTTACCTCTACAGACACAGACACACATAAGATAGCCTACAATGGAAAAAAAACCAGAGCCGGACTTGGGAAATTCATTGCCTTTATAAATGTCATAATTTCGACTTTCTGGATCGTATTCTTGGAAAATTCTCATCAGAATCAGGAAGATCAAGAAAAATACTACAAGTGTAGCTTTTCATTTTGTACAGCTCACTTCGACCAAATATTAAAAAAATATCGAACAAAATAGCGATGAACTTTTACATGATTTCGCACGGGCATATTGTAGTCAAATCGTTCGAAAAATTCATTCGAAACCATTTCTTGCATATCGGTGTAGTATACGAGTTGGGAAGAGGCTCCATTCGATTGAAAAATCCAGGACCGGACTCGATTTTCTGTAAGAGACCTTTGAAATATGAACATAATGAATAACTATTTCATCTCAACAGGATGGGGCACCTCCACATTACTCAAGTTAGAGAATACCTAGACACCCAATTCTCTAATCACTGGATAGGCAGTGGCGGGCCTCATTGTTGGCCTTCTAGGTCTCCTAGCAGTACTAGACTATTATCTACGAAAACATATGAATGTTTTGTAGTTTTTTCATAAAATCATGTCCCGTCCTGGATTTTTTCATTGAAAAAAACCTATTCTCAACTTTGCTGGTATATGAATATGCAAAAAAATGATCAATAACCCAAGTCGAATGTAGAGAGTAATGTGCCCGGACGAAATCGAAGAAATATTCATTAGTATTTTGTATGATTTTTTTTACCCAATCGGTCGAAGTGTGCCGCACAAATTGAAAATCTGCACTTGTGAAGTTTTTCCTCTTCTCTCTGATTCTGATGAGAACTTTTGAAAAATACGATCAAGAAAGTAAAAATTATGACATTCATAAAGGAAACGAATTTCACAAGTCCGTCTCTGGATTTTTTTTCCAAAGTAGGTCATCTTATGAAGTGTTAGTAGAGGTGAGTTTATGGTTATTTTCAGACGATGACATCGAGACGTTCGTGAAATATCGTGCATCAAAGATTCGCCCCGAATACAAATAATGCCCTGTATTTCTGCTACGAATAGGCAGAACATTTTTTGCTCACAAATATATCATCTCACCTTGATTTCCTCTATCCGCCGTTAGGCTATGACTGGTAGTCATGACTCACCCTGTATATAGCATTATTTCGAACAAAAGTACCACGATTCGTGTATAGGAAATATACAGGGTGAGTCATGAGGAACTGTACATGCTCCAACTACGAATAGAGGCAGCTGAGGGGAATACCAAATGACCATCAGAGAGTGTCTCCGCCTCTTCTAAAATGATCTATAGGGTGATTTAAGGGATATGGACAAAACTTCTTTCAATCATAATTTTCCAACAGTTCTTTCGATTCTTTTCATTTTTTCATGGATTATTATGCTGTCACTCGGCAATCAACTGACGTATTCAGAATCGTGAAAATCCAGGACCGGTCTTGAGAAATTCTGCCAATTTGGTTCATATAAAAAATATCACTCTGTATGAGGTTTTAGTAAACTGTGATATGGAATTTATAAAGTTGATGAACAGGCAACCAAAATGAAGTATTTCAAATTTTCCTCACAATTTCATTGAATTTCTTAGAAAATGATTAATTTAAACTACACACGAAACTTGGGCAACAAAGGTATTAATTTCAAAATTAATACTTCGCAATGCATGAATTTCACGAATAAAAGTAAGGGTAAAATTATTCCTGATTCTTGTTTGTCAACTCCGAACATTTCATGTCACAGTTTATTAAAATCATATACAGGGTGCAATTTTTGGTGACTATTACCATGTACCAAAAATTTACTGAATCCAACCCTGGATATAGATGAATGTTGATTTTCAGTGAACTGAAGAATAGGAAATGATGTTATTCTTGCTTCTATTCGTGAAATTCTAGGGGTGAGAAGTATTCATTTTCAAATTAATACATTTGTTGCGAAAGTTTCACGTGTAGTGAAAATTGATCGTACTCTAAGAAATTCTGTGAAACTCTGAGGAAAATTTGAAATACTCAATTTTGGTTGCCAGTTCATCAACTTTGACAATTCCATATCACAGGTTGCTAAAACCATATACAGGGTGTAATTTTTGGTGATTATTACTCTCTACTAAAAAATTACTGAATCCAACCCTGGAAATAGAAGAATGTTGATTATTGTTGAGCTGAAGAATTGAGAATGATATTATCCCTACTTTCATTCGTGAAATTCATGCGTTGCGAAGTATTAATTTTCAAATTAATACATTTATTGCCCAAGTTTCGTGTGTAGTTTAAATTAATCATTTTTTAAGAAATTCAATGAAATTGTGAGGAGAATTTGAAATACTTCATTTTAGTTGCCTGTTCATCAACTTCAGAAATTCCATATCACAGTTTACTAAAACCTCATACAGGGTGAAATTTTTTATATGGACCAAATTGGCAGAATTTCTCAAGACTGGTCCTGGATTTTCACGATTCTGAATACGTCAGTTGATTGCTGAGTGACAGCATGATAATCCATGAAGAAATGAAAGAAATCGAAAGAACTGTTGGAAAGTTATGATTGAAAGAAGTTTTTGCCATATCTCATTAATCACCCTATAGATTATTTTAGAAGAGGCGGAGACACTTTCTGATGGTCATTTGGTATTCCCCTCAGATGCCTCTATTCGTAGTAGGAACATGTACAGTTCCTCATGACTCACCCTGTATATAAAATCAATAACAATGAACTCAAAAAAGCTATACCGGGTGGCTACGGAAGTATTGCCTACGGAATATCTCAGTTATTGTATGAAGTAGGTTTGTGAAACTTGGAGTGTCGATATAATTACATGAGAGCTAGAATTTGAGCATATTGACATGTCGAAGTTAACTTCCGGTCTGACCGGAAGTAACATCAACTTTCTTATTTTAAATGGAAACCCTTTTTTTCTCTTTTCGCTTTATTCAGAATTCAATTCCCTTTCTAATTACATATCACAATTTGGTATCTAACCAGAAACTAGATCAGAAAAAAATTATCATTGAAATTCACCGAGTAGGCCGTGGAAGCAAAATGAAAGCCAAAAATTGAAAAGTTGGCTATGGAAACCATACGTCACTTGATAACAGTTGCTACTACTATGATATTTTATTTTCATTCGTCGGCGTCATGAAAAGCCGCAAAAAAAATTGGAAAAATTGGGGAAAAAAACAATACTCTGTAGGTCCATAGCTCAAATAGGAACATACAACTTCTTCTTGCCTGTACTATTCAGCATAACCATTCCTTTCTAATGATATAATAGAAAGTCAGTGTTTGAAATGAAATACCAAAAAATCCAATTCCCACATTTCGAACATTTGTTTTGAATTTATTTTATCTTTAATCCTATCAATTCGATTTTTTTTTTCGATAAATATGTTTTTTTGTTATATGAAGAATAATAATTGGATTCTTTGGTATTTCATTTCAAAAAATGACTTCCTATTATATCATTAGAAAGGAATGGTTATGCTGAATAGTACAAGCAAGAAAAAGTTGTATGTTCCTATTCAAGTTTTATGGACCTACAGAGTATTGTTTTTTTCCCAATTTTTCTAATATTTTTTTTTGGCGGCTATTTATAACGCCGACGAATGAAAATAAAATATCACAGTAGTAGCAACTGTTATCGAGCCGGGATTGGCGCAGTGGAAGAGCGTCCGTCTCACGACCGCAAGGTCGTGGGTTCGATTTCCAGCACGGGCAAGGAACTTTTTTTTTCAATATTTTATTTACGAATTAAATATTGTAAAGTTTCGGAGCATCGGCTGGGGATAGTCCTGCACGATTCGCTGTTGCGTTCCAATTAACAGTGCTGCTCCTAAAGTGGCGCATGGAGTTAGTAACAAAGCCTACACAGAACACGCAAAAAGATATGATGATGTGGTTGTGAGCATCAGAGAAGAAGTAGGACGGTGTATGTAGGTGGGTGTGGAAAACTACCAGCTGAGCGTGAGAGCGGGCCAGCTGCTTAAGTAGACCTCGGTCTCGGGGGTTAACGATGATAGTTAGCAGGCCTGCCACTGCGCATATGGTAGTGAGTACATTACTAGCCTACGTGTATGTAGGTGGGTGTGGAAAACTACCAGCTGAGCGTGAGAGCGGGCCAGCTGCTTAAGTAGACCTCGGTCTCGGGGGTTAACGATGATAGTTAGCAGGCCTGCCACTGCGCATATGGTAGTGAGTACATTACTAGCCTACAAAACACAGCTGAAAAACTCTGAAAAGAGAGCTGATGGGCGGTGCCTGAAAAGGATGTTAGCCAGCTCTCTTGAGCGAACCACATCAGTCATTGAAAAACACTTGGGGTTGGCAAAAAGGTCCCATTGGGGACTAGTTGCTGACGTGGAAACGTCCCTCACCAGTACCAGTACCAGCAACTGTTATCAAGTGACGTATGGTTTCCATAGCCAACTTTTCAATTTTTGGCTTTCATTTTGCTTCCACGGCCTACTCGGTGAATTTCAATAATAATTTTTTTCTGATCTAGTTTCTGGTTAGATATCAACTTGTGATATGTCATTAGAAAGGGAATTGAATTCTGAATAAAGCGAAAAGAAAAAAAAAAGGGTTCCCATTTAAAATAAGAAAGTTGATGTTACTTCCGGTCAGACCGGAAGTTAACTTCGACATGTCAATATGCTCAAATTCTAGCTCTTATGTCATTATATCGACGCTCCAAATTTCACAAACCTACTTCATACAATAACTGAGATATTCCGTATGCAATACTTCCGTAGCCACCCGGTATATCATTCTCGAGTATATTGTTCATGTTTATCATGCTGATTTATTTTTAGGGCATCAATGGAACATTTCAATCGTACGTCAAAGGTGCTGGTGATACTTTCGATATATCACGAAGCCACATTCATGATACGTGTCAAAAACAGCACCTTCCTACAATACGAACGTATAAAAAAAATCAACCTCACGTTAGTCGCCAAAGAGCAAGGTATGGTACTCAAAATAAGAACATGATCCGATCTGATCCAATATGGAAATTTTTTACGAAGTTCCCAAAAACTGATAAAATGTAAACAGGATCAACATACCTTCAGTAGTATTAGTAACCAGATATTCGATTCATCGCTACAGATCTCCACTTGTAGTTTTACTTCTCTTTGTATTTTCAGAAGTGACACATGAATTACGCAACCACTCTACACTCTCTTCACTGCGAATTTCAATTCAACGGTTGGAACCTGTTGTTCTCGCACTGTCACGTTTAAGTAGGTTTGCGCACACTCGCACGCTGTTGCCATTCACAGTGTTGCCACATAAATGTTCGAAATAAAACTCATGGAAGTCATGAACCAAAAATCAGTTTCCACTCAATGACGATGATATTTATGAACTGAATAAGCTCTATCATTGGGTAATTCACTATACAGGGTGTCCGCTAAAAGGAGGTCAATCCATTAACCACATATTCCTTGAACAAAAACAATATGAGTTTTTAAATACCATTTTTCATTTTAGCCCTTCATATTCGATATACAGGGTGTCAAAGCTGGAAATTAAAAACTGCTTTTTTCTAATCACTCGCGTATTTGATGAGATATTAATCTCAAAATTGGTACATTACTTCAGCACAAAGAGTTACATCGTGTGAGGAAAACATAACAAAAAATGACTGTCAAATATTCAAAATACTGGGGGTCAAGTACACACTTACCCCCATATTTTTTTTGTACGTGCGCTAATGACTTCCTATCTATTCTCCTTCAAGTGTTCAATCATTTCTGAGTATTTTTTGTCTCCTGTAAAATTTCGATTGAATCATTTGTTTTTTAGATAGGTAATTCGAAAAGTACTGGTTATTGTCTGATGCCTATGCGGCTTACGGTATATCCTCATAATGTTCACATACTCCTATTTATTTCGACGGAATTGGAAGAGGGCGTATCTTTTTACGTACGAAAAGGTAAATATGGAAATACTGGGTGCTCAATAATTTTTACAAAAAAAAATGAAAAAAGTGTAAAAATTATTTTAATACATTCGCTCTGAGCACCCGGTATTTCCATATTTACCTTTCCGTACGTAATAAGATACGCCCTCTTCCAATTTCGACGAAATAAATAGGAGTATGTGAACATTATGAGATTACCGTAAGCCGCGAGGCATCAAACAATAACCAGTACTTTTCGAATTATCTTAAAAACAAATAAGTTTATCAGAATTTTACAAGAATAAAAAAATACTCAAGAATGATTGAACACTTGAAGAAAAATATATAGGAAGTCATTAGCGCACGTACAAAAAAAAATGGGGGTAAGTGTGTACTTGACCCCCAGTATTTTGAATATTCGACAGTTATTTTCTGTTTTGTTTTCCTCACACCATGTAACTCTTTGTGTTGAAGTAATGTACAATTTTGAGATTAATATCTTATTAATTACGCGAGTAATTAGAAAAAAACAGTTTTTAATTTCCAACTTTGACACCCTGTATATCGAATAAGAAGGGCAAAAATGAAAAATGGTATTTAGAAACTCATATTATTTTTGTTCAAGGAATATATGGTTAATGGATTGACCTCTTTTTAGCGGACACCCTGTATAGGTACTCGAACAAGCATCGAAATGGATGTCTTCAAAGGTATGGTTACTATCCTGACAAGCTTATGTTAGGCACAGTGAGATCAACTTTTCTAGAGATGCTTGTGTTTTGTTTGCATTGAAATCTACCAAGTTATCAGATCCCCATTCGAGAACTGCTGCCAAGTCCATATTTATGTTGTCAACATTTCTCCCTCGTACCGTTTCTGATTTGCCTGGCTGGTATTAGAGCCCTGGAAGAGAAGGCGGTATGGAGGGTACTATCATCCGCGAAGCTGTGTACTGGACATGAAGTTGCTTCCAACAAATTGTTGATATGGAGTAGAAATATTGTTGGTGCTAGGATTCATCCCTGCAGAACACCTATATTTATGATAAGAGAGTCAGATGAAACTCCGCCGACCACTACATGGAGATACCTGTATGAGAGAAAACTAGCTAGCAGAGAACAAAGCTGGGGAGGCAAGCCATAATATGGAAGCTTGGCGAGGAGTCCGTGGTGAGAGACTCGATCGAATGGCTTGGAAATATCAAGTGCCATGGCTAAGGTTTCACCACATTTTTCAATAGATTGCTGCCATACCAGTTGATCTCTGATACAATAATACATATAATAAAATCCTCTGTGCCTTTTCTCATCGCGAAGAAGGTCATGTTATTTTTTCTAGAAATTAATATTCTTGGCTATAACCTTCGCTGTTTTTCCCTCTGGTGCGCGCCAGTGGCATTGGTGACCAAAAATCGGTGAACTGTTTCCACCCCCTCCCCAGCCACCCTTGACCGCATTGTTCGAATCGAAATTTTCGTCGATCGTCTCGCCGCTCTCTAATTGAGGCGAAACCGAAATTTCCACGCCGGAAATTTCATTAAGCGGATTCCTCCGCGAACGAGAAGAACATCTTGAAGGTCATCGAAAATCCGGGACGCTCTCCCGATCTGGTCTCTACGTCGAATTAATTAATAATTATTCCACAAATTGAATTAGGGACCATGGTAATCGCTCGTTTGAGTTTGCTCTATTAATTAATATCGAATTTGGCCAACATGTTTGTCTGTATGCAACAGTGGTGTATCATCTTTTTGACACAACTGCGATGCTGAGTACACGATGGAAATAGTATATTGTTTAACGAGCACATAAAATATAGTCATTTCCCACGAGAATGAACCCTACGGCTCATGCTGCGAATCATTCGATTGGGAAATCAGCATTCCGTGCGAGTTATATTAATCACTATTGACAAGAATCTAAAATGGACGAAGCATGTTGCAATCTTAACGAACAGGTTGAGAAGATTTATTCACAAATTTTATGAATTGAGAAAATTCATGACAAGGCAACTCCTGCTTACAGTGTATAAAGCTTTAGTAGAGTCTATTCTGAGCTATGGAATTCTGGTGTGGGGAGGTCTCTACAGTAATGCACTCAGCCCATTAAATGTTATACAAAATTATATCCTAAAGATAATATTCCATAAAGACCGGCTATACCCGACAGCTCTACTCTATGACAGCAATGTACTCAATATCAGAATGCTTTATTTCCTCAGTAACTGTCAATTCATGTTCAAAAACAAATGTTCGCAAATTTTTTTATCTCACTCATATAAGACACGTCAAGTTACAAAGAAATATTTATCCGTACCTTTCTGTCAAAAAGGCTCTACTCAGAGGTTTGCAAAAAATATAGCCCCCCGAATTTATAATATGCTGCCAACTGAGATCAGAAATGTTTGAAAGCTATTTAAATGAGTTAGAAAATAATGCACACACAGGTGTTACACCTAGGTGCATGTTTAAATCTAGAATCTACATGTAGAAATATCTGTATCGAACATGTATGTATGATATATATTGTAATGAATTGTATTAAATTGTATACACTATACTTTTTCTTCGGCTGTAACAGATAACAGCGAATTTTTTTATTTATCTGGCTTGTTGCCTTTTGATTTTCCCTTATATATTAAACAAAGCTATCATTGCTTGAAATTTGACATTTCATCGAAGATGAGATTTTGTGAAATGATGACCCAATGAAGTCATTGTGATAGAGCAAGATGCTATGAATGCAGACCTTCGTTATTTTATATCAAAGCTGGAAGTTTGCGTGCTCCCGTCACAGGTAAGAACGATGGGATAATATGAAGTTAAGGTAATGGTGCCTTTGGGAGGTTACAGGTAGCAAAGGTGCTGAAAATACCAACTTACTTTCATCATACTAGAAAGGGTATTTTTTTTTATATTTAATGCGGGATAATATTAGAAACCACATCATACATTGCTACATAAGTTACCATATGGTGCCTACCCCCTTGCCAGACACCCTTAAACCAGACCGTTCTAGTGGTGATAACCTCTAGCCGGACAGACATACAGTACTTCACACTGAATACATTAATTTTCAGTCAAACTATATAGGTGAGTCCGTTACATCGAGGATTCTTGTAAGGTATTAGATGAATTCATTTTTAGTCAAACTATCTATTTCTGAGGAATCTACTGAAACAGGTGGAATTTTATTTCCATTTTTCCACATTTGTGAGGAGGAATTGAATATACAGGGTGATCCACGTCTGATTCATGACGTCCAGCGCGATGATTTTTCAAATAGAACACCCTATATATTATTCAATTTTTGAAATATTCATGGTAAGCTAATTTGAAGGGTATATCACACATATGATTTGTATACAGTGCGTCGGTTGAATTCTGTGTTCTTTTAAAGTAAGAGAAACATTCGTTGAAAATTATTGGAATGATTTTTGAAAAAAACGCTCGAAGCTGTCGAAATTTATTATTATTTGGGCTTTCTTTCGAATATATCGAATTCCTCACGAATTTATCCACTATACCTTGAGAGGGCACTGAATTCAACGGACGCACTGTATACAAACCCTACTTGCGATATTTGTTTGAATTTTGCGTCCCATGGAGATTTCAAGAATTGAATAATAATGATAATTCCAACGTGGATCTTCCGGTATATATAATTTCCCCGTATGAATGTGGCAAATTGAAATTGAAAGTCGACCTATTTCAAGAGATTCTTCAGAAATCCATAGTATGACTGAACATTAATTTATTCAGTACTTTACGAAAGCACTGTATCTCTGTCTGGCTATGAGGTCAGAACGGTCTGGCTACTGAGGAAACATCTTCGAATTGTTACCCAAGTAACATGTATAAAATTCAGCTTTTATACTGTGACGAAAATGAAGTTACAATTCATCAAGGTTTAAGGCTGTCTGAACAGGGGTGAACATTACCCTTACAGTATGACGAAAGTATGTTGGTATTTTTGGCAGCTTTGCTCCCTGTAACCTCCCAAAGGCACCATGGCCTAAACTTCATATTTGCCTATCGTCCTTATCTGTGTTGGGAGCATGCGCTGAGAAACTTTCAGCATTTATAAAATAACGGCGTTCATTGGATCTTGGGCTATGATAGCAGATACGGAAATACAATTGATGACATAAAAAACTACCTCATTCATTTATCGATCACAGTCAAACAAGATCAATTTTGTGTTGACGAGTAAGTAGCCCAGTCATATAAGGGTTTCACTTTGGATAGAGAGATTAACAGCTGGAATAAGGGTTTCAATTCGGATGGAGAGATTACCAGCTGAAAACTCGTATACACCTACATCTGCGGGTAAGTTATTCAAGGTCAAAAGTTACAAAACTCGTTCTTTCGCCAATATCTAGGTTTCTATACCTCTAGTTAATCCAATGATTGTAGATAGATGATGGATCACATACATTTATAAATATCCCCAGTGTCATCTGATATAATTCCATCTATCTTGGTGTACCTATCACCATATGATGTATATTCTCTCGTTTTTGTGCATGGAATCTCAAGAATATTTTCTGTTAGTCAATCCTAAACACTAAATAAGTTGAACAATGTGTTCGATCTTCCTGAAATAAGTTAAATCCATTATTTTTGCAAAAGACTCTATAGATGAAATATATAAGATTCAATACAAAATCAGGTTAGAACAAGTAGAACAACCCATGCTAGAAAATCTCTCTGTAAATAGTCTGCAATTGAAAAATGTTTATTTTGAGGAGAACAGAATCTCACATTTTCCCAAGAAATTGAAGAAAACCGCATCCGAATATGTGCAGTTATCGCAAATATTCAATGTTGAATTTACTGCAAAAATATGCTTGTTATTTGGTGTTTGATCCTCTAATCACCTTCAGTCTCCACTCACACTGAAACAAACTTGATTTTTATCTATTGGTACACCGAATTTGCTCTGCCATGAAATATTTGCTACGAATTGTTAATGGACATGCCCATAAAGAAGGCGGAAGACGGAGAATCAGGAACAACTTTAGTGCCCCATCTAGTGTTTCTCTATATACGTTGGGACCCTCTTGAGAAATCAGCCGGGCCGTTTGATATTGTCGGAGGCTGTTAATTGGGGGTAGCAAGGGTGGCAAGATGTGGATTGGATTATGTATTTTGGGTTGGGATGGGGATTTGTGGGTTTTCTAATAGGCGAATTGAGTTATCCGAGTTGGAACACACTATGGAACTTGAAGACATCAAGATCATTTTGGTGGAAAGTTTATATGAATTTTCAATCAGGATTACTAACAAATGTGTAAATATTGTCTGTCGGTTAATAGAGGAGGTAATACATTTATATTACTTGATTATTCGGGATTTTCTCTCTTCGTTTCTATAAAATGAAAATATGAGTATTATTTCAATGTATGTATCCGGTGGTCACAAAAAAACCGGAAGTTTTCATATTCCTCGTGGTTTCGTCATTTCTCAACCGAATTTGAATTTCTTGGCGTTGTTTCATAGCTAAAGGGCTATAGTATACAGTGAAATATTTGAAAATTTCATGATGAACAAGAACCTAATGGCGGATTCTACCAAAGTATTTTCATTTACAAAAATGCTGGAGAAAAATAAAATCACATTTTTTTCAACCTTTACCGATGTCATCTTAGGCTATTCATTTCTGAAGAGAATGAGTAATAAACGATTATTATCATTTTGCTTCAAGCTTCATGAGAATTCAATCGAATTTGAATTTTTTAGAGTTATCCCAAAGATAAATAACTGTAGTACACAATGGAACATTTGAAAATCCAATAATTGAAAGAAACTAAATTGTGGAGAATCCAAAATTTTTGTGATTTTCAATAATCTCTGGCAAATAAAAAAATGTTCATTCTTCCAATCAGGACCGATACAATTTTAGATCATTGATTTCTAAAGAGAATGAGCACTCGAACATCTGAATCGAACGATTAGTCCAAGAGAAACACGTTCTTTTTGGCAAAGTGTTATGGAGTGAATGTGCCAATCCCGTGATAAGAATTACTTTTAGTTTGCTTCTGGCTTTATCAGAATTCAATCGAATTTGGATTTCTTAATGCCATTCCAAAGCTGAATAGCTGTAGTACAGAGTGGGACATCTGAAAATTTCATGCCTGTTCGATATGAAACTTAGAAATCAATGATCGAAGATTGTATCGGTACCGATTGGAAGAATAATAGTAGATTGTTTTAATAGGATCAAAAGTGACACTTTGTTCGACAAACGAATTTTGCATTTGCGAGGCGAAGCGTTTAGCGAAGCCGTGCGAAAGCAAAATTTGCGAGTCGAACAAAGTCACTTTTGATCCGAATGAAACATGCTATTTCTTCATTCAATTTTCAAGGATGTTCGAATTGTAGTTTCAATATAAGTACAATTAAGTTACAATCACAGGGTGACATATTTGTCTATGGACCAGGTGCTCTAATAGCAAATACCGCGCCCTTCGATACCGCGCCAGTGCCAGCTATAGGAACAAGACGTGGAAAATGTTATGTTAATGAGCATATCAACAATGATAATGGCGATTATTTACTCCTCTCTATAATAATACAATGTTTTTCGCTTGATAATCAAATGAAGCTAAACAATATCGTTGTTTGAGACGAAAAACTATTGCTTGCCGTGATTATTCAAAAACAAGTTTTCCATCCCGAGAATAACGAATGAAATACAGATCAAGCAAGTATTTGAATCTTGAAGGCTTTCCTGATCAAACAAAAATACTTAGCTGAGATGTTTATAATCTCAATACTGAACTATAATGAGGTGTATTTATATCTCCAGCATGGGTATGAAATTCCAAATCTGCTGAAATCGGAAACAAATCAGGTATGCGTCTCAACCCAAACAACCAACCGTCACAATGTTGTTCATTCTTGATGACGTCCAGTACTTCCTTTTTAGTTCCTAGGAGCTAAAATTCAACTTTAGCTCCTAGGAACTAAAATTCAATTTTAGGATCAAAAGTGACACTTTGTTTGACAAGCGAATTTTGCATTTGCGAGGCGGAGCGTTTAGCGAAGCCGAGCTCTCGTCTGCGTAAAGTAGTACTTTTCCACACGCGACGGCTGTTGCACGTCTCCGACTTAATATCTCAGAAATCCGACTTATCTTGGAATTATTCAATTCCGACTTAGTATCTCGGAATTTCGACTTATTATCTAGGAATTATTTGATTCCGACCTAGTATCTCAAAATTCCAACTTATTATCCCAACATAATTCAATTCTGACTCAGTAGATCGGAATTTCGACTTATTGTCTCGGAGTTAGATTCCGAAAAATAATTTCGGTGGCCCTTCAACGCCTTCGTATCCGTGATACAAAATTGGTCTAGAATTCTTCGATACAGATTGACCTTGAGTGCCTCACGATTTTGCTGAAGTTGAGTTTTAAGTGTTATCTATTCCTGCTGCTAAGTCATTATGTTTTATTTTTGATTGAAATACTGATGATCAAGCGACATACTGAAACGAAAACACATCCTAGGTATAGTTTATGCAAAGTCGGTTAAGCAGATTATCAAACAAATGTCGGGCCGCGCTGCCGTGTTTTTCCAACTGACTTTGCATAAACTTTACAAATGTATCCAGTCAACATCCTTAATACAAAAGCAAAAACAATGCTTCTGATTATCATCACAGATATTTGAACAATCAGAAACGTAAGTTGTTAACGTCGAATCAACTTACATGGAGCCTCGGCGTCTTTCCAGAGATTTCCAGCTGAAACCACGCCCCATCCAGTGCCCGTTCAATGTCTCCAGAGGCCTACACGTCGCTCCATTAAAATTTAGATAATGCCCTTCTATCGCGAGGCCCAAAACCTGGTCAAAAGAACTCATTTAAGCCGGTGAATGGGCGCGAGAAAGTCAATCTCAGATAAGGAGCCGATGGGAATACGCTGCGGAAATCTCGAGTGAATTTCTTGCATCATGCCGAGAGAAGCGGATGTATTATAATACCGCACGAATAACGTGCTCTAAACCGCATTTTCACATATCGATGTCATAAGGTTGAAGGTATGTATTTCGTCTGCGAGGAAATCGAGATTTTTGCCCGACAATGGGTCTCTTTAGAAGAGGAAAATTTCATAAATACTGTCTGTAGGTTAATCGAGGAGGTGCAGTTAGAGCTCTGCGCGGGCCAGATTTTTGAAGCCCGCCCCGACCCGCATGTTTATGAAATGGAACTCGACCCGCAGCAACCCACACGGCATAAAATGTAACGCAGGCCCGCGCGGTCCGCAGTTGACAACATTTTAGCCCGACCCGCGTCATGACCCTCATGTTTACTCAAACTCGGCCCACGTAGCTCACTCGGCCCGCGTGGCCCAATCAGCCCGCGTGGCTTACTCGGCCCGCGTAGCTCATTTGGCCCGCGTGGCTCATTCGGCCCGCATGGCTCACTCGGCCCGCGTGGCTCACTCGGTCCACGTGGCTCACTCGGCCAGCGTGGCTCACTCAGCCCGCGTAACCCACTTATGGAATGAAACTTCGAACATATCTTGACCTAAGGAAAAAAATACCACCTTGAATTTTTACTCGATATCAATGATATGCTGATGTGTTTGAAGTATTAATAATTGAATGATTGAATGCTATATCTTTATGTAATTTATCAATAGGAAGATTATTCGATTGTAATATTTTCCTAAGGGAGTTACTCGACATTCGGCAATATGGGGACAATAAAAACGAATGCGATTTGTATGAATAAATAGCTCTCAAGCTCTCATCAAAATAAATAAAGTTAACTGAAGACTCATTATTCATGACCACAGTAACAGGCTATAGGGATTCGACTGATTTGAGGATCCCAAGAAAACCGAGTTCATTTTACAAACGCATGGGCGTCTGAATTGCTCAGAGTATCACGTCATTTCGAATGTGGGATTCTGTTACTAGAAAATGAAGACTCACAACCCACAACACTCCCGCAATCCACAGGGCCCGCGGGACCCGCACGGTCCGCGGAACCCGCACGGTCAGCGAAACCCGCACGGTCCGCGGAACCCGCACGTCCGCGGGACCCGCACGGTCCGCCGAGCTCATTTTTATGAATCGGCCTGCCCCGCACTTTTTATAAATCGGCCCGTCCCGCCCCGCACGCTACATTCTTCAGGCCCGTGGCGGCCCGACCCGCGGTGCGGATCGGGTCGGGCCTAAGCTTGCGCGGGTTGACCCGGCCCGTGCAGAGCTCTAGGATTATTAGGGATTTTCTGTCCTCGTTTCTATAAAATAGAAATATGAGTATTATTTCAATATATGATGAGAACTGACTTATTCATTATTATCAATTTCAGAACAACTATATTATAGTTATTTGTTTTATTAGGCAGGAAAGTAGTAGATTGACTAGCAAGGTTAGGAATTCAGCCAAGGAGAAAAAGTGAATTTTTTGATTCAATGAATTTTTTCCCGAAATGTTGGTGGCTTTATGACTGCTGGCCAGTAGTGTATCATAGAAGATGATCCTACTTGTTCATCGGTCTCTTTCTAGCTCCTGAAAATTTCAGACTACTACATCAATAATTACGTAAGATACTCGGTACTTCCATGAAAAGTGGAACAGAATTTACTATTTCAGGACAAAAAATGTTTCAGAAGCTATATTAGTAGTTATTGAATCGGATGTTTTGTTTTCTGTTCTTAAATCCGAAGTGATTTTCAACCTATCTTGTCTGCTAATATGATTTTCCGGACGTGTAGTTGGTTCCATGACTGCTAGCGAGCAGTGTATATCACTGATGGTGATTTCAATTGGTCATTGACTGTTTTTTAAATATTTCTTGCCCCTGGAGATCTAACAATCCTAACTTGATTATTATTTTTTTTTTAAACAATCGGATGTTTTGTTTTCTGTTCTTAAATCCGAAGTGATTATCAACCTATCTTGTCTGCTATACTCGGGTACTTCCATGAAAAGTGAAACAGAATTTATTATTTCAGGACAGAAAATGTTTCAGAAGTTATATTAGTAGTTATTGAATCGGATGTTTTGTTTTCTGTTCTTAAATACGAAGTGATTTTCAATCTATCTTGTCTGCTAATATGATTTTCCGGACGTGTAGTTGGTTCCATGACTGCTAGCGAGCAGTGTATATCACTGATGGTAATTTCAATTGGTCATTGACTGTTTTTTGTTTAATATTTCTTGCCCCTGGAGATCTAACAATCCTTACTTGATTATTTTTTTTTAGAACAATCGGATGTTTTGTTTTCTGTTCTTGAATCCGAAGTGATTTTCAACCTATCTTGTCTGCTAATATGATTTTCCGGGCGAGACGAGATCGAGAAAAGCACTTCGAGATTTTTCGAGAACGAGAAATTATTTCGAGATTTCTCGATCTCGAAAAAATATATGTGCTGCAATAACTCACAGCTCTAAATACTCAAGAAATGAGGAAATAAAAAACTTTGCGAAAAAATAATTTCAATTCATTTCAAACATAATAACAGAAAATAACAAAAAAATAACAAAGATGACAAAGTAAATAAAAAGGACAAAGGTAGAAATAAATATCATCATATTCTTAAAGAACTTTAACGTCTTAAACTATTAAAAACTATCAAATACGAAAATCAAATTTGAACACTCAAAAATTAACAAAACATAAGGAAATAAAAGTTTTTCAACAGAGAACAAAATTGTTGTTTACACACTTGTAAATATATCTGTGGTACATAGCCAAGAATTCAAACATAGTAAAAGTTGAGCCGATTCTCCAATTAATCGGCTCCGTTCTTTTCTGATGGTAAGTGTTGCTCTTGAATACAGTCTTTCTGCCGGAACTGAAGTAACTTGAACACTCGAAAAATCACGAGCCATCTTTGATGAATTCGGATATATGGCCTCGTTTTTTCTCCACCACTCTGAAATATCTTGATTCCCTTCAGCTCTCTTAGACAAACAATATTCATCTATTTGTTTTCTCCAGTTATGCTCTCTGTTGCCGTTGCTTTTTTCGAATAAACTTTGCAAATTAAAATCGTCGGTATTGTCATCAACATCATAGTCAGTAAGAGGCTGAGATGTTGAAGGAATATCGTAATTGGAAGTAACATAATAAACTTCTTTATACAAGTTTTCGAGTTTAGATATTGCTTGTTGCTTCAAATCTCTTCCCCAATTCGTAATAATTATTAATAATAGTTAGATACGACTGTTTCGATTATAAAAAATGAGTTTGTTGCTGTTACATTCTTCACGAATGAAGAAACAATTTTAAACTATCACCTTTCGTACCTAGAAAATTTTAGAAGTATGGATAAAAGATTAGGTAAATTGAAACATCAAGGATTCGTTTGATTTTCATTTTTTGTAACAATATTCTGTATTTTTGTGCTGATACTCGGCTGTTTTTTCTATACGTGGCTTATAGTTCATAGCATATACCCTCTGTATTTTGACGTAATTTTTTTATATAGAAAATTCAATACCCTGTATTTTGATGCAGCCTTATAACCTATACATAGCATTTTTTAATAACGTTCAGTTTTTGTTATCGAGACTCTCGAAATTTCGAGAGTCTCGAATCGAGATCGAGAAATTGTCTACGAGAAAAAACATCGAGACGAGAGTTTGTTTATTTCTCGTCTCGATGATCGAGACGAGACGAGAAAGTGCCTTCGAGACGAGATTTCTCGTCTCGATGAAACCCTAAATTTTGCATCCTAAAATATCATTTCCCGGAAATTGGGGTGGTTTCATGGCTGTTGGCGAGCAGTGTTTATCACTGGAGATTACCTCACTTTTTCATAGAGTACATTTTTGGTATATTTCTCGCTCTAGGAAATTTCTAGATCCTAACCCAACGATTATCAATTATCATCAAAGTCTGCTCGGCTCTTAGGCTTCGTTATTCGCAACAGCAAAGAATTTTCTTGTATTGAAACAATGAAAGCTGTTTATTTTTCTTCTGTACGTTCTAAGCTTGAACACTGCAGCACTGTTTGGAATCCATACCAGAAAAAATATATCGACTCAATAGAGAAAATTCAGCATAAGTTTCTGAAGTCCCTATATTTTAAAAAACACGGAACATATCCCAGAACTTCATTATGATCACCAGCTACTATCAGACTAATTCAAGCTGGCAACTTTGAGGAAGCGTAGAGAGATCTCCGACCTTACATTCCTTCACAAAATCGTCCACAATCTCATCGACTCATCAGAATTACTATCATTGATTAATTTCTATGTACCGCGAATTAATTCGGGATCGAACATAACTTTTCATATAGATGTACATAATTTCTTCCATCATTTTCATAGTCCTTTGTTCAATATATGTAGACAGTTGAATAAGCTAGAAAACGTAGACATTTTTTCCGTTTCACTAGCACAATTTAGAAAAAAATCTGTTTCTACAAACTTCGAATTAATAATTAAGTAGTAAACATTTGCACACCAATATTATCACAAAACTCATTCTTATATACTCCAGTAAGTGAATTTTCAATCTGTTTGGATGTATTATCAATAGATAAATGAATAAATTACGTAAGATATACGGGGGTGTTTCCTTGAAAAGTGAGACAAAAATGAAATTTTCAGAATTGAAAATTTTCCAGGAAGAAGATGAATAGTTAGAGGATTGGGCGTCCTGATTCCGAATCCGAAGTGATTTCCAACCTGATTCGACTCCTAATATCATTTTCCGGAAATTGGGGTGGTTCCATGGCTATTGGCGAAAAGTGTATATCACTGAAGATGACCCCACTTGGTCATAAAGTGCATTTTTGATATATCTCTCGCTCCAGAAAATTTCAGGATCCTTACCCAACGAATACGTAAGATACAGGGGTGTTTCCATTATAAGTGGGACACACTGTATACACGAGGAGTATTTCTAATGAAAATCTCATTTCTCAGGAAAAATTTACGAAATAACATTGGATATGAATGACACTCTCGTTAGTTTTGATGTAGTAAGTTTATTTACAAATGTTCCTCTAGATAAAAAAAAATCGAAACCATGTAGACATGAAATCGGTATCATTCTCAATTTCAGAGGATTTTTATTTTTCATGCTCTCCTTCTGGATGTTCAAGAGATATAATTCAATATTCGACGTGGCAAATAGCCAGGAAAGTGGTTGTTTCCTGGTGAAAAAATATATATCCATTTTTTTATGTTTATAATTTATCTGAGAATATTCATTTCCAATATGCACTATTCTCTTCGTTCATCCATATCTTCATTACGTGTGTTGAAATGAACATTTCATCACCAGTGTTATGTAATATTTCACTTTACGCAATTGGTTACGTGAACTAATACTTTTCAAAACTTCCGTCAGTTTTGAAAAGTGTCAAATTACATGTCAAAGTTAGAAAAAAACATATTCTGGTGAATTAGATGGTATAGCTTGTCTCAATCTGCCTCAAGACCGCAATCGTCATACTTCCAATGCCGCCTTGTCAACTTAATCTGCGGAATGAGTTCATCTCCAGAATCGCGAATGTCAATGGCATCCCGGCGCTCTTGTCCCCTGCAGCGGCATGCTGGAAACGACAAAACCTCAAATGAATTGACCAAACACTAAACAATGTTACGTCGCACGGGTGCAGAATACCAAGCAAATCATGTAGAAGTACCAGGGACGAACCGAGAGAAATTTTTTTCTACAAGCGTCGGTGATTCAACCTATACCAGCAAGCAATTTCGTTTGGGAAGTGTCATTTTTCCGTAGTAGTGCGAAAAAAGTTTTCCCACATTAGTGCGAGAAAAACATTAATATAATATTCTCGCAAAATATGAGTGGTGGGTGACACAATATGGGAATTTTAGGTTTCTTAGTTGCAGTATTTAGTAACTTTGAACAAAATCATCCAATTTATTGTGAAAATGGAGAAATATTGAAAAATAATAATTGATTGTTATGAAGATCCCCCTATAGCCTTCAATTGATCTAATTTGGGAAACAATTGTTGTCGTGTGAATCAAAACACAAATTAGACAGACAGACAGAGCGTTACTGTCATTTTCGATTCAGTGAAACTGCGATGAAAAACTTCCAGCTACAGATGCGATACAGATGAGTCATTGCCAACGACATCTTAAGAAAGGTATGAGAAGCACTACACGGGATTCATTGACTGGTGCAATAGTAAAAAAGTAGAAACACCAAATAAAGAAGTATTTTTGGCTCTTTTCCTTGAAATGTCTGAAACCTAGTGGCCAAATTACATGGGCATGCTGGCTTCCGCAATAAGCTTACCTATACCGGGTGGCTACGGAAGTATTGCCTCCGGAATATCTCAGTTATTGTATGAAGTAGGTTTGTGAAATTCGGAGCGTCGATATAATGACTGAGAGCTAGAATTTGAGCATATTGACATGTCGAAGTTAACTTCCGGTCTGACCGGAAGTAACATCAACTTTCTTATTTTGAATGGAAACCCTATTTTTTTTTCTTTTCGCTTCATTCAGCATTCAATTCCCTTTCTAATGACATATCACAAGTTGGTATCTAACCAGAAACTAGATCAGAAAAAAATTATTATTGATATTCACCGAGTAGGCCGTGGAAGCAAAATGAAAGCCAAAAATTGAATTGGTCATGGAAACCATACGTCACTTGATAACAGTTGCTACTACTGTGATATTTTATTTTCATTCGTCGGCGTTAAAAGCCGTCAAAAAAAATATTAGAAAAATTGGGAAAAAAACAATACTCTGTAGGTCCATAACTTGAATAGGAACATACAACTTTTTCTCGCCTGTACTATTCATCCTAACCATTCCTTTCTAATGATATAATAGAAAGTCATTTTCTGAAATGAAATACCAAAAAATCCAATTATTATTCTTCAAATAACAAAAAAAAAACAGATTTATCGAAAAAAAATTCAAATTGATAGGATTAAAGATAAAATAAATTCAAAACAAATGTTCGAAATGCATTCCCTCAGCGTCAATACATTCATTGACTCTGGTGATATTTTCATGTAAAACGTTTCTCAACATTTGGGGCGTGATATCTTGGAAAGCTCTACGAATTTTTACTTCTAGCTCATGTAGAGTTGTAGGATGTGTGGAATACACCCTATTTTAAAGATGCCCCCATAGAAAAAAGTCGCACGGAGTAAGATCAGGTGACCTTGGTGGCCACCTGACTGGACCATGGGTTGTTATAAGTCTCTCTTGAAAGCGATTTTGAAGATAATTCCTCGCTATTCTTGAATTATGCGGAGGGGCGCCATCTTGCTGGAAGTACATTCTCTCAGTTATTTCCCGACGAATGAAAATGAAATATCACAGTAGTAGCAACTGTTATCAAGTGACGTATGGTTTCCATAGTCAACTTTTCAGTTTTTGGCTTTCATTTTGCTTCCACGGCCTACTCGGTGAATTTCAATAATATTTTTTTTATGATCTAGTTTCTGGTTAGATACCAACTTATAATATGTCATTAGAAAGCGAATTGAATGCTGAATAAAGCGAAAAAAAAAATAAGGTTTCTATTTGAAATAAGAAAGTAGATGTTACTTCCGGTCAGACCGGAATTTAACTTCGACATGTCAATATGCTCAAATTCTATCTCTTATGTCATTATATCGACGCTCAAAATTTCACAAACCTACTTTATACAATAACTGAGATATTCCGTAGGCAATACTTCCGTAGCCACCCGGTATAATGCTTCAAACGGTACACACAATAGATATATCACTCTGGGATTCATTGCCTGAGGAAGTATTCCCAACAACATATAACCTCCAGAAGTTCAGAAAAATTCCAATACCCACCTCCTATCCCTATCCTCCCTAGGAACGCACGATGTTCTTTGAACATTATAGGGATTCTCTTTCGTGCGCTCCAAGCGATGCAAAAAAATTGGCATTCGCGTGCGGGAAAGTATCACTTTCCGCACTTGTTAGGAAAATTACTATTTTGGGGAGCAGGAGCAGTATAGGTCAATTTTGCCAACTCATTTTTTAATTTTCCAATAATTTTCGTTATGGACAAAAAATTAATAATACACGAAAGACAACGCGGTTTTCTCGTGTTGTTTTTTCATTTATTCACAATATGATATTTTCTCATCAATAGGCAAATTTCGAAATTCCGAGTTTGTACTGGGAATACTGGGATATAAGGAATTGAATTTTCTATGAGCTTCGATGCGTGTCGGAGATTCAGAGCAAAGAGTATTCCATTTTCAGATTGAAAACCTGTAACTGGAAAAGCATTTTCCGAATTGAAAGTTGATATTTCCAAATCAAAATTCGAAATTTGATTTTTCCGATTTCCAGCTCTGATTTATCTTCTCATCAGTCGGAAAGTTCCAGTTTGCAGTAGGGAACTCCTAGTTTGAACTGAAAATGTAATTTTCCCTCATGATTAAACTCGGAAACTCCGACTACAAAATCGAAATTTAATATTAATGAAGTTGGGAATTCTTAGTTTGATGTAGGAAATCCTTAGTTAGGAGTGAAAAAAAAACAATATTTATCATAAAACGTTTCTTGTGAAACTTTCTCAAATTCAATTCGCAAATTCGCCTTGAATTGGGGGGGGGGGGAAGGGGGGAAAGGAAAGTGTAAACCCGCTCCCACCCATTCCCAATGCGTTCCTGAGAAGAACAATATAGACTGAGATGGATGCAATGTTGTGGGCTATATAGGGTGTCCCTACGGAAGTGCTGAAGGGACATGCGATGAATTTTCAATCAACTCCGGCCGGCCGACTTTGCCATAGCCCAGATGGAAACCAATAGAAAAGAATCGACTGTAAATAATCAAATACACCACCAAGAATCGAAAGTAATCAATTCTTCCCATTAATTTTCTCACAGAAAATCGGATGAGATTAGAGTAGAAGAATGATTCACTCACCAATTGGAAATAAGCGATAAGGAATACATCAAAAAATCGAAACCAATAATTTCTTCACCTTGATTTTTCCACGTACTGAATATCTAGACCTCCTCTCCAAACAACGCAGGCTCTATCCAGTCCAGTCTGTGGAGCTGGTCATCCTTATTATCGGCTCCCTAGGTGACACACGCTGCTCTCGGAATTCCAGAGGATTCTAGCAAGCCGTGATAAAAAATAAGAACCAATCAACACGTCACCTTGATTTTCTCAGGATGAACCATATTTTTTCTCGATCAAAAGATCAAAATGGTGAATGAAATTCCGCTACCATTTCAAGATATACCTTATTCAAATGCCCCTTCACCAAATATTCAAATGCTTCGTCACCAAATATTCAAATGCCCCTTCACCAAATATTCGAATGATCCTTCACCAAATATTCAAATGCTCTTTTACCAAATATTCAATTGCTCCTTCACCAAATATGCAAATGCTATTTTAACAAATATGCAAATGTCCGATTTTCGATGATTTGAAAAAAAATGTGGCCTATGTTAACGAATAGAGGAGCTCAAGTTAGTTATGGTTGGATTTTCAAATTACAATGTGGACTTCCACGCAATTTTTATTTCACATTGGACAAGAAGATATCGTAGGAAGAAGTCAAATGAAAGTAGTTTGGAAACTGATGAAATACGTTTCCATAGATTACTGTACTGAAACAATTAATAATAGTAAATGAATAGTGAAACTAAAATAACACACTTTGATATAGATAGCAAAACTCAAAAAATAAAATGAAAAAGTGTTGATTAATACATAACATAAAAAATACTGGTTATGGGGGTGCTGATGATATCTGTGTCGTATCGTATTTATCAACAAACTTTCATTATTTCAATTTCAACTAGTTTTTATATAATGCTATCTATACGGAAGCGTGTTTTTCCAATTTTTCAAACTACTGTAGCAAAATAGATTCTGTACAATTGATGAGAGAGAGCTGATTTGGTTAACTTCCTGGACAATATGGAAGTATGTTGAGGAGTCGTCAATTTTTGATAGATGTTGTTGTAATTAATTTTTGATTGATCTGTCTAATATACGTTGATCTTCTCATTAACTCTTGCAGTTATTCTGTAAAATTGAATCTACTGAAGGTTATTCCAAACACCAGGCATTGCACCCCGAAAGAACCCTATACACTACAATTTATTTCTTACTGTGCATTTAAGGCCGATAATACTCGTTTAGACCTATATCACTGCCGGTGCATCATTGCTCGAGAGATTATCGGCGCTGAAAGCCCAAATATTTGACCATGCCAAACAGTTTTCCAGGCGAAGCTCTACCAATTTATATTTAGATTCGGAATTCGAACTCTCCCGGTGAGCATATCGGAATGGCCGACGAGTCTTGTTAACGCACGAGTGCTCCTTCGTCGGCCAGATAACAAGAAGCTCTTGATGACCTGGAGGAGAGCCGCTCAGATGACTGGACTTCCATGTGGAGGTCGCCGGGAGAATACTAAGCGAGTGGCGCTTCGTCGAGGTGCAGTGTTGCCAACTCACACGGAAAAAAAGGAATTGTTGAATCAAGCAAAATTTGATAGATTGAGGCGAATAAGAGTGTCATATTATATGCCCGACAAAATATAATATTGAAATGAGTGAATCTATATCTGGTTTCAGAGCAAATTTGAAGTTTGAATTGAGTAAATATGTCTTGCATGAACTCTGGATCTTATCAAACAATCATTTTGTTCGATTCAATCAAATATCCAGTTGATTCAATGAAATATTTGGTGGATTCAAAGAAATATTTGGTTGATTCGATGAAATATTTCGTTGAATCAAGACGAATTGTTTTGTTGAACTAGATCCAGTATTTATTCGGAAGTTTCCTGAAATTTCACATCGATAGAATGAGATTGAATTAGGAAACTAGTCGACTTCTAGCATAGATCTCCAGTCTTTACTTCTCTTCAGCTGATGCAAAACTATTCCGAATTGCTAATCATCCTAAGTTAGACTTATTCAGCTGATATTTCAAAGACGAAGAATCAGGCCTCACGTATATGATGCATTCGAGGCAGACATAGACGAGGCGGAATTAACTCCATCTAGTGCCGAAAATGTAACTAGATGTAGAATGAACAAAATATCTCATTGATATTACATATTTCGTTGCTCAATTCAAGCAAATGATCCGTTCGAAACGAGTTCATTGCTACATCGGAATGAGAAAACTTGTATGTTGTTTCAAAGATATATTCTCATCAAAATGATCATTATTTCATCATATCAACAAGATGTTTATAGTTGAATCAACATCGACATGATTTAAGATCGACATAATTTGTTTTTGAGCAAGTTTAGTTGATGAAATTGATATTATACTGTTGATTCAATTTGACTACATTCTTGATTTGAACAAGCTGCTTTCATGGAATATTCATGTATCTGGCTGATTCAACAAAAAATTGCTCAGTCCAACAAAAATAATTGAGGCATAAATAATTTGTTGATGCAACAGATCGTTTTTTTCCGTGCAGATTGCCAAAAGTTGAAAAATGGCCACCTGAAGAACACCAGATCTGATGGAATAGAAAAAAATGCGCCGCAGACGAACTTTTTTGCAAATCTACAAGGGTGACATAGAACATCAAATAGGAATAGAGATGGAGAGAATATATGAATCGGGATGGGAGCAATAACAAACTCATGGTTCTTGAAACTTCAAGTATTCAATGAAAAAAAGAGATTTTTATGTTTAGGTGAATGTAAGATAGTTGAAAAGCTCAAAACAGTCAAAGACGGTCTGTTCATTGATACATGTCATTCCAGGATTCTTCAAGGCCTTATTTTCAAAATTTTTCAGTAGGTTGAGTGTTTTGCTTTTTCGACAAAAATGAAGGAATTCAATGCTCAAATTGGGATCAAAGGAATGTTTTTCATTAAATATATGATTGGGGAAATTCAGAATTGGTATTGATGAAATATTTCTCAAAATCATTCATGATACGAACATACTGAGAATAATAATAATTTCAAGTGAAACAGGGCCAAAATAAGTTGAATGGACGAATTTTGTTGTAGGCGGTTCATGGTTAATAAGGCAATTGTTTGAGAATTTATTCAAATATCTGAAATGAAGTTCATTAATGAAAGGAATGGGAAAATCACTGCTCAAGGCAATCTGCTCAAAAATGTTCAATTCAGAGTCAAAATGTTGAGTGTTTAGTGGGATAGTGAACAATCTGTGGGAAGCATGGAATGAGGGAAATTTATGAGTGTACGGATGGAAGGAATGAAATGGTATGATATTGTCAGTAGAAGTAAGTTTTCTATATATAGAGAATTCTGATTTGTCAGATTTATGGATTAGAAGATTTAGGAAGGGTTTTTGATTTCCGTAGTGAACTTGATTCTATGATGAATAGAATTTCGAAAAATAAAAAAAAATTTCAAGTTTTTCGGGAGTTCCTTTGAATAAGGCTATGATATCATCGACATATCAATGCCAGACAACTATTTTGAGGATGTTTAGAAATGTTAGATTCGGAAGTGGACATGAATATTTCAGCTGAGAAAGGACTGAGGTTTGAACTCATAGCTAAGCCTGAGCGTTGAATGTAAGAAGAATTGTTGAATTGGAAAAAATTCTATTCAATAACCAAGTTTACAAATATTCCACATATAATAAGTGGACTAACTAGAGTAATTAGAAAGTAATTGGCAGAGAATAAATAAACAGTCTTCAGGATCTACGCTCGTAAAAAGATTGGGAACGGTAAATGAACCCCATTTTACTAGAGTACTGAATCCAACGGACGCACTGTATAAAAACCCTATATGTGATATATTCCCAAATTCCATGGGGATTCCGCGAATATGGGTATTTTTCTTCAATAGTGGCGGACGTCTCAACTCAAACGTGAATCACTTTATATATTTAATTTAATCTCATGAATATGACAAATTGAGATTGAAAATGAATGCAACACTTGCAGAATATCCCTTAGAAATTGATGCATGATTTGGCTCAACATCAATATATTCAGTACGAAAAGCTCTGTATAGAAAAACAAGCGTGAATATCATAAGTTGCTATATATTGGTTGATGTTATGAATTTTTACATCCTGATAATATTATTATTGGGTCTTTGGGATTATGAGATGATACACAACTTATACATCAATATGTATGAGTTACCTATTGGGGTATGATGGTAATTGAATTGATTTGCATCTAAATAACGTAATAGGTACATTGATTTTACATATGATTATCACAGCAGTGGCGCACTGTACAGTGGGACATATCATCACATAATGATATTGTTATATGTTCAGAATTATAGCGTTACAGCCATCAGGGTTTTATGATCGATTCAAAACAACAACAAGACTCAAAACCCATAAGTGAACGTAGAGTACACTACAGTGATATCAGGATGTTATGAATATTCGGGATAATTCTGTTCTGTTGTTCACGAAATTGTGTTGCCGTCAGGAAGAGTGATATTGCTGTAGGACAACACCATTGGATCAACAATGAACGATATAATTATGAATAGATATTAAGAACGTAGTGGTATTTTACTAGACACTAGACCATCACATGAAGCAACGAAATGATTCATAATAAACAAGAACAATACATTATGAACAATGTGACTCATATTGACGTCTACAGCTACAATTATTTTTTGTCAGATAGTCAAAGTTTGCTGAACCATCCATGGTTACAACGTTGAAAACACCAACGCTGATATTACAAACAGAATTGAAAGACAGCTAGTGTTTTCTGTCTTTGGTTTATGATTGGTCAGAATAAGTGAGGATTTTGAAATGGGCGACACAGTCGAATGAATCTCATTAAAATTCTATTTTCTATCTTCGCATTTTTTTTTTCGTCGAAGTGGTTGAAAACCTTCATGGACATCAAATGGCTCTAATCCCCCAATCGATTGAGTAGGAGTCCCCTGACTCCAGGGTATACCCACTAAACACTCCATTTCGTTTGTAGGCTCGTTTGATCGATGTCTCCGTCAACACTTAGGCATAGTGGCAAATTGTATCTATATGCCGTTATCAATTTCACCATATATGACTCATGGTGTTAATTGAGAACCACTTCGATATATAACACCCTTTTCGTTCAGGTTCCTGAAGACTACTCTTCCGATCCCTGTTCTCGTTCATGAGTAAGGCCAAAAGTTTTCCTCCTCCAACGAGTAACGGGGAAATAGGTTGGTCCAACCCTGTGGTGCCCCCTGCACAGGGCTGAGGCTGTTAACTCTGAGATGTCGCCCGGTTTTTCAGAGGCCAGGTTAGCGACACCATACCTCGGTGCCAATCGTTTATCTCTACGAGTTGCCACAGCTTGGATACGGTTGCCAGAGCCTCGTTGACCAGTCCTCGGCCACCAAGACAGATATCAGCAAATCGCCCCAACCTTGTCACATTATAGGAGAGTTTTCGATTGCCGAATTTCTGGAGGTTATATGCCTAGGGGAACACCTTAGTTGGCAATGTGTTCCAGAGCCTCGCTGTTCGTTGGATGAACGAGTATTTGGAAAGAGATGTAGGTCTCCAAAGTGACCACGAAGGGGTGCGAAGCCTCAGATCGACGGGTTAATCTCGCGGAGAATGCCAAGGGAGGAACAATTGTTGATATTTCAGAAGAGCATCGTCCATGAAAATATCTATAAAATGAAGGCAGATCGACAACTTTTCTACGGTGAGTGAGTTCGTGAGCGAGGCATCACCCACGAGAGGAATTGCCTTTTTTTGGACAGAATCCAACAGTTTCAGGGTATGTTTGGGTGCTGCACTTCAAATATGGAGAAGTATTCCAGGACAGGTCGGATCTGTGCCTCACAGATCATAAGCAGCAGACTGGAAGAAGAATAGCTCCTGGCCCGAAACAGAAAATCAAGTTTATGGAATGCACTTTTAGCAATTGATCTCACGTGATTTTCCCAAGGAAGGGTATTGCTGATGATAATACCAAGCATCGAAATGGGCGTCTCCGAAGTTATGGTTACTCCTGACAAGCTTATATTGGGCATAGTGAGATCGGCTTTTCTAGAGAAAAGGCATGCTGGTGTTTTCTTATTGCCAAGTCCATATTTATGTTGTCAACATCTCTCCCTCGTTCGTTTCTGATTTGTCTGGCTGGTGTTGGAGCCCTGGAAGAGAAGGCGGTATGGATGGGACAATCATCCGTGAAGCTATGTACTGGACATGAAGTTGCTTCCAACAAATCGTTGATAAGGAATAGAAATAGTGTTGGTGCTTGGATGGATCCTTGCGGAACACCAGCATTTATGATAAGAGAGTCAGATGAAACTCCGTCGACCACTTCATGGAAAGACCTGTTTGAGAAAGAACTAGCTAGCAGAGAACATAGCTGGGGAGGCAAGCCATAAGATGGAAGCTTGGGTGTGCCAGACTCGATCGAATGCCTTGGAGATATGCCACAGCTAAGGTTTCACCATATTTTTCAATATATTGCTGCCATATATGTGAGACGTAAGCGAATAGGTCACCAGTTGATCTCTGATGATATCTGATGATATAGTTCTGACCATTCAAATATATACGGAGCAGCCTTCGTTTAACCACAATTGCACTCGGAGAAGGAATGCAGAAGGTATTTGGCTCCATTCTGACAGGTGATGGTTTTGTTATTTATGTATTGGAATGGAATATCTCGAATAGAGCTCGATCCTACTCGAAAATATCATTGAATCAATGAATCACTATCGGCTACATTCAATGATACTATCCTTCCTAATTTACTGCCATCGGTCAGAACAGAATGAAGCCGACACCCATGGCACCTTCCTCTTGTTGTGCCTATCAGTATTTTGAGTGGTGTGGACGGACTCGAATTATCGAGCGATGTTGCAAGATATAATCTGTAACTATCCTAGAAATTATATGTGTTTCCAATTCATTAGCAAACAAATGACTGACAAGTTATGAATAACATATTGTAATTTAACGATAGTGGAAAATTATAGATACTATCGCGGAATATCTTGATTTTTCTCAATTAATAATCAGCTTCATTCAGCAAATGAGAGATTTATGGGAATTATTCATAATACTTGACAAAGCAGGATTGAAGAACCGATTATATCCCATTGCTTTTATGATATAGGGATAAGGCATTCTCATAACTCTGTGTGAATGTGGATTTTCAGAAAGTACGTCATAGGAATGGTGGAGGAGCCAAGTTCATCTTTCATTTATTTTTGTAATGAAGTGAAATTTGATCTTACGAAAAAGAAAAGGAAAATACCTATTTATTATTTTTTCACAGTGAGATGAAAACCTTGATATAGGAAACTTCCCCATTCAGCTTCCAGTACAATAAACCTGCCATCATTTTCTTATTGTTCTCATTTTGTCGTTATTGCTTTAGCTACTAATCGCCAATCTAATAAATTGGAACGGAGAAGAACATCTCGAATAATGTAAAATCATCAGATCAGAATGGTAGCCGTATAATACATTTTTTCCCTTGTCGACAGCGTTCTTTTGTCGCCCCAGCTCGTCGCAGCAAGCCCGATTTTCCGCGTACATTCTCTTCGAACCTCCCACCTAGTGATCAACAATGGCAGTCCCGAAGAAACGAAAGGCTCGTTTGAGTCCCGTTGAGAACAATCACAATTAAACGGCCAGAGAGGTAAATGTAGCGGAAACAGAAGTAGAAGAGAAACGAACGGTCGGGAGTTGAGTGCGTGATGTTTCAGTTTCAGCGACTGGCGCTGCGGAAGATACATTTGCATAATGCAAAACTATTCTTAAATACGGGTACGCTCTAATGGATTCGGTTCGAATGCGGAGAGAGCCATTATTCTAGCGGTTTCCATGAATTCCAGGACGATGCACGAACGAAAAAAGCTTCGTTAACAGCCTTTCATGTCACATTCGCTACTTTCATAACTCTGAATACAGAAACGTGTGTAATATATCAGGAATGTCAGTTCTTTAACTGGTGTCAGGTGTGGGACTGACGAAGAGAATTTTAACGCTATTCATCAGAATTTCAGGTGATCACATCATCTATGTTCTCTCTTTCTATTGCAATCAGTTGGTGTCATGTGTGAAAGTGAATAGAGTGATGACGACAACTTTCATTTCACTCAGCAAACTCTCTATAACTATAATGATAGTGACACGATCCTTGGCTTCCTGATGGGATGAGACCACTGGATCATCTTTGAGAGTAGCTCAGATAGCGTAGATTATATTAACTCAAGACAATAATAGTTAAGTAAGGGGTATGAGGAATAGTAGAAACCATACTCAAAACATAGATACATTTATTAGATTATCATCGTATAGAAGAGAGATCATTATAGATACGACATACATTATATAAAATGGTTAAATAGTACTCACAATATAGATAGAGCCATTTCGGCACAAAGACGTAACTAAACTGATTAACGTGATAACCGACTTTACAAATCGACAGTTTACACCACCGATAGCAACTATCCGCATACCGATCATCAACTGCCTCCTGGTTTCGTTTCGATGGAACACGCAAGATTTGGAGATTATGAAAATATTGGATTAATTATTACGATTATAATTTTGGAATAATTACTCACTTGTGACATGACCCCACTTTCCGAAAAGACCTTCTAACCTACTACCTAAAAGTGTGTGAAGGAAATGGGAAAAAATCGATATGAAAATACAATAAATTGGAAATCAACACACGACCAATGTTCACATGTACACTTTTACTCAGTCTCGCACTGGCTATATTCAGTCTTGGCAATAACTATTGTCTCTCACTATTCACGGCTTCTGACAACTTCCAGGGCGGTCTGCTAGCTGTGGAGCTTCGAAGGGTTTGGGAACATCCTTGTTCTCTTTATGGTATATCTCTCTTAGGCTTGAAATATACCCCAGGCCGCTGGATGCTTGTTGATAGACGGGAGTTTATTGCTAATTTCCGGGCTGCTGAAACGGACTGCCGAGGTGCTCGTCGGTCACAGGTGGCTTGTAGCTGCACGAAGTAGCTGAAAAACTGTCCAAACTGGCATCATTATGCCAATTAGGGTGGTTTCTTGAAGGACTTTGTGGATAACGGGTGCTAGTCTCCTTTTCCTCGAACTGAACGTCTGGTGGTATCATTGGTGATGGTGGAAGAACTTTGGCTGGGTCGATACCAATTTACGATGAATTTTAGGTCATATCGTGTAAATTTTGTATCGATCTTCTTCTTTCTTGTATGAAACCGTGGTGAAGTCACAGAATACTGAGTATTCTGTGGTGAAGTGTTATTGTTTTCAATAACATACTTGTGGTCAGCAAACTTTCGGTTCGTGTACGCCGGGTGTTGGATGATGAACTTGACCTTGTTTACAAAGTGCGGTGCTTGCCTTATATACTCGAAGCGTACCGATTTATAGTTGAGGTGTTGAACTAATCAAACTAAAGGGCATTAGTTTAGTTAGTGGAAACCATTTCTTAAAATGTTGTGATTTTTCCACTCCTCGTCATCAGGCTATCCTTGTGGGGGCGTTGATGGGGTTGTTTGGATATGAACAGTGATTCATTCCTCAGGGTTTCTCTGATGCTTTGTCAGTGCCTTAGTGTATTGTTGGTGTTATCCATGTACAATAAACAATACGGATCATAAAGGGTGCCAGGATGAAGCCAAAAATATGAAACAAATGAATATCCATAAGGATTTGGTGGCATGATACGTAGTCATCAAAGACATGCGTTTCGGTGGACAATGACGTTTACTAGCCTTTCAATCAAAGCAGTATGTGTCTGATCGTATCTCACTTTTCCTTATGGATAGTCATTTGTCTTCAAAAATCGGCTTCATGTTTCGCTATGGAAACAGATAGAGATTATCTGTATTGATTATTAATACGTATATGCTCTCGGTGAACATGTGACACAATCCCACTAGCACAATAATCACACTGCTAAGACATTTCCGATATATCCATGAGACTTTAGAATTCTGTGACGTAGATGTCCACGTTCTCACCGAATAAAGATAGCCCAGGGACGTCATTGAATGACCTCGTCCTGAAATATACATTCTTGAGCCTCTCAAAGGATATTCATCTGTTTTGGAAAATTAGGTATTCTAGTGGTATGATTTACGTTAAAAAATATCCACAGGACTTGAACAAAAGACGTCCTCAGAATTTTATGAAAGACGGTCTAGATGACATTTGTTGAGAGGATAATGAGATACCAACATATTAGTATCTCTGGGTACTTGGGTTAGCAAATAAATCAATGCTCTCGAACCACTCATGGGTATTCTTGAAGGCTACAAGCAGTAGTTCGTCGACAAAACATGTGAAAGGAGTTGAAAATTCGTAACATGAACCGAAATGTATCATCAACTCCTGATATTTACGGTTGTTATTCAATACAGAGCTTTGTTAAAGTTCTGAATGATAATATATAAGGAATATCCTAGAATAGGTCGATTCACAATCTCAATTTGCCACTTCTATGAGGGAAAATTGAATATACAGGTTGATTCAACTCTACAGGATGTTTCGAAATACGTTCTGGATAACATTCATTGAGAGGATAGTAGAATAGTCACATAGGTATTTGGGATAGCAAATCAATGAACGTGAAGCACTCATGAGTATTTGTAGGCTACAAGCAGTCGTTCGTGGGCGAATAATGGGTGGCACCTGCTTATCCACGAACCCGGAACATTTTGAATCAGATCCAGGACAATACAAGGACAATTATGCAAGGGTATTCTATGAAGTGTGACAGTTATAGAATGTTATTCCTAGGATATAACCCTAACTAGTACTCGGAAAATACTTCCTTGAGGAATGTTTCTGAGAACCAATGTCTGTAATAGTCGGTAGTAGTACATCCATAAAAAAAGTCATTGCGAAAACATGCCGAAATACGAGATTTCATGAGGGCTGTACCGATTCGGACGACTTATTTAGACACAAAAATAAGATAAGTCACAAAGTTGACTTCAGCGTGATACGGCTCAATTACAAGAAATTCATTAATAATGGCTTCCGCCCAATATCAACAGAATATTCATCACTGGCTTGAATGAGCGATACTTCACCATGAATTGTTGAATTAAAATCGGTTTCTAAATAACGCCGGAATAGCGATTTTACCCACTGTGACGCCACTGGAAATATTATTTCCAATCTAATTAAACCACAACGATTTATTGAATGAAAACACGATCTTTCATGGAAATATCAATACCCTGTATCTCGAAAACGAAGCAAATATCACAATCATCCCTTGCATTTTCTCGGTGTTATTCAGATACACCCTATGTATATGTGGTATATTGGAAATTATTGGATGATCGTTGATTGATTTTCTGAAACTGAATCCTTTTACATTTATGTCTATTGTCAACTCTCGATTTCGATAGAATAGTATATTCGACCATCAAGCGAGTTACATAAACTCAGGAGTACATTGTCCATAGAGTCCCTGTATGTATAATTCCCTGTATATATTTGTCAGTTTTGTTGTAATAAGAGTACGGACACTATGACAAGCAGTGACGGAAGGCATAACCTCAAATTCTCAAAATGACTTTTGAACAAAGACATGGATATGCTTTTCCATGCACTTCGGATCTTCTATCCTCTACTGCCGCGGTAAAGGGTACATCCATATATCTTTCTCTGTCTTTATTTTCATAAAGAAGTGGCGTCTCATCTCACTGGCGAAAAGGGGTCATAGTTTGAAAATCCATTTGTTGAAAGTATTTCTCGATATACTTAACAAAGGGTATATGTACTTGTTGGTAAGAATGGGGGAAATGGAATAAATGAAAGGACTCGCTTCCATTTTTGCAATTCTCCACTACACAATTAGACATTTTAATTTTTGAAAACCTGAATTTTCAGATAATTTAATGTCATGTACGTTCATGAACTGTCAGTGCCCGCCAAATTGTTCATGTCATTTCAAATTTTTTAGGGTTATGCCTTCTGTCACTGCTTGTCATAGTGTCCGTACTCTTATTACAGCAAAAGTGTCAAATACATACAGGGACTCTAATTGTCCATGACTATTTTCCTTTGAGATAATCCATTAACATCCTATACATGGAATAATCATCTCAATGGCACCCGCACTACTGAATTGGATCATTTAGAACATTGCCATTGCCAAAAGAATGAATACATTTTGACACGTAGCAATTCAGTGAGAGCTCAACTACCCGCTCATTGTTTCTAAACGGCGCACTTCCAGCTTTATTTATCATTTTTTTTGCCTGCCTACCGGTCCATAATGGAAGATGATTAGCCAATTTGGCTACAGTAGACTAGATGAGAAACTCCATCAGGCTCTGAGTGTTAGTATACATCGATCACCCCCGGGCTGCTAGATAGCTGCTGTGTGCGAGTTTTAATCCTCTATTCGTATGCAAATAGGTTTTATTGCTAGTTGGGAAATTATTAGGTGGCGCGACGCTACGGTTCATGGTGCTAGTTTAGCTTCAACAGGACCGTAATTTCGAAAACAAAGCCATAACAGGAATATTCGTAGATTACTGTACTAGTCAGGTGTATGATGCACCGAGGAAAATCGAGTTATACAAGTTGGTTCGTCACCTCAATTTGTTTAAATTATTATCTATGTATTTTTTTGTTTCAGATTATGTGTCCTATAATTTTCGTTAATTGCACATTCATTTATTATAAGGTGTATAAGTTTTTTTTGGGTTATTTTCATGCATTCACTTGAATACTTGATATAGTTTAATATTTTTCAGTAATTACTTGAAGAATCAAAATTCCTTTTTTTTTCTATACCAATACCTACGCCCATGTTTTCTCATATATACAGTATGATGCAAATGTATGGAATAAATTCATTTCAAAACAAGACGACTTCCGAATAAAATCCAAAAACTAGACTTCAAAACGTCATTAATTGATGTATTTTTTTAAATAGACGACCCTTCGTTGTTCAATTCTCAGTAGCAGACCTCTACAAGATTCAGTTAATCAAATGATAATCCATTTTGATTTCAATTTTCTTTTGCAAAATTTTGACTGTTGAATAGATGATCAGTAGACCTTTCAAACGAGGTGTCACATGACCCCTGTTTTCATTTGAAAAAATCGTTCATTACGTCATTGCTCCAACACCGGTGACGTGTGATCTCTCATATGGATATCATGACATGAGGCTTCAAAAATGAAACCTCACGTGTTTTTGGAATTTTTTTAAATGTCGCCCATTTCTGGAATAATGAATTTATTCCATACATTTGCGTCATACTGTATATATTTCCTACCAAGTGAACTTCTGAATGACAAAAAAGAACAGAAAGTTCCTTGTAAATAATAATAGCCTAATAATTACGTGTGTGATATTTCAAACTAGCCGGCGCCGATCAGCACATTAGGAACCGACTAGCACGGATATTTCTCCTAATTCAACCCTCATATCCCTATGGAACCATATTTTGGTAAGTCAAGTGTTGCCTGAGTTGATTTTTCTTTATTTTGTTCCAACTACTTTCAGAATATAATAATACAATCGTAGCTTCCTGATTTTCAGAAAGTGATCTTGTGTAATCAGTCCGATCTATAAATTTACAGTTCATGGTTTATTACGACACATTTCGTTGCGTAATCAACCACAAGTTTCTATTCGAAAACATCCTCTAACTATTGAATGAAACCTTTTCAACCTTGAAATGTCACCTGATGAACGGAGGTATAGTCAACGGTTTCAACGTAAAATAGGTCACCTTTTCAAATCACACTTTTCGTTTTAAAAAGGTTACCTCATAGATTTGAAATGGAATAAGATTATAGTTGAAAGACAGAATTTAAAAGATACCTATGCATTGAAACCCTGAAAGATTTCATTTCACAGTTATACAAGTATCATTTAAGTCCCATCCCTTCTTCATTTACCATCTTTGTCAAACTCGTCTACCACAATGAGTCATCTCACTCACTTATGATTACTTGTCCCATCAGAGTCGTTATAGTTGTCTCCGGATACCTGATATGTGAGTACATATTAGCCTGCAGAATGAAACTTCTTACAGGGTGATACTTTTTTTTTCGGAAAAGTGAAGTGGTTGGCAGTTCTTCTAGAAATATTGGAACATATTTGTTCATATACCCCTTGAGTATAGGATTTGTTGAGGAACTACAGGAAGTGGAACTGCATCAGGGCATTATAGTTTTTTCACGATAAATCGGTGATACATCGGAAATTCTTCCAATTTGGATGACATTTTGTATTTTTAAACCAGCTCACTATTCACTGTAGTGGCAGAAGCTTCGTGAACCTTTATTTACTGACGCCACCGTGTGAATTTCTGGCGACTATGTTATCTGATAAACCAAGGAGTGACAAGAAGAACAAATACTCCAAATTGGGAGCCTTTTTATCGTAGGTAAATTGAGATATTTTGTACTGAGTACGGGTTAATCTAGCGAGGACTGACAAGGGAGGGACAATTGTTGATATTTCAGAAGATCATCGTCCATGAAAATATCCATAAAATAGAGCCAGATCGACAACTATTCGTTAAAAAATTTTACTTGGGGGTTAATATATATACTAAGTAGATATGTCTTCAATATTTCGCGACGATCTTCGACCCACTTCATTTTTCTGAAAAAAAAAATTATTCACCCTAATACTAAAATGCCAATCATTTGACTATTAAATCGAAAGCAAATTATATTGATATGAGTATAATTTCATTTTTATAATATCACTATTCAATATCGAAATGCTGATCATTTATTTTGATCCCTATATGAGCGTCATTTCATTTTCATAAAAGTGTTGTTTCACAGTTATTTGATTTTTTTGAAATGATGGACTTGATTACAGTGAAAGGGAAACTATGCTGGCGCTTATTCAATTCAGAAATGAGAAATGAAATAATTGAAAGAACTGCTTGATATAACGTCAATCCAATTCAATACGTATATTGGACAAATGCTGCTATTCAGATGAAATTCCTTCAGATGATTTCCAGAGGGAACCAGTTTGAAGGAATATTAAACATCTTGCTGATTTTGAGATGGTTCTGATTAAAAAATAAAAACGTGATCTTGATAATGATACCTAGCCAAATCACATGAAATCTATATTTGAATAATGTCTTCGATTATTGAATACTAGCAGATGAGCATTTTCGATTGTCTGTTAGCCAATTGTTTTGTACTTATTTCGAATTTGATATCAATTTGATAAATCAGTAAGGCGCTACTGATGCAGTGATTTCATTGATACGATTTTTTGACATAATTCTGGTGACCAGTATCATGGTTTCCACCTTACTTGTTTATTTCAACTTCTTTGGAGGCAAAATTGTTTTTGGTCAATGTCAAATATCTTTAAATTGAAAGTGAGGTTCTTAGACGTGAATGAGTATGTAACATATTTTGAATCATTTCGTCATATAAAAATTCTGAAATTATATCAACTTATATATACAAAGACGATGTATTCGAATTTTCAATTGAAAACATATTGAAGGTTGTCTTTTTACTTAATACTTAAAACACCATGTCTGCATAAGCGCACGATCAACTCACATGGATCCTAACCTAAACAATGTCAAGCATTAATCTATTGGTACTGACTCAATCTTCAGTTTCCATTTGGAAAATTATTATTTCCATTTCAAAATTTGGTAAGAGAATTCAGGAGAAATAATTTCGCTTATGGATGTATGATAAATTGACATTCATCATACAGGGCGTGGAAATGAATTCTGAATTGAGACTCTATCACGAATCTGCGATTAGAGTTCTATAAAAATCACAAGTTTCCATCGTTCAAGTTTGAACCTCCTGATTGGGTATGAAAGTGTTGAAAAGGAATAATCTCAGATAAATTATGAAATAATTTCATTCGAAAAAATTACTGAACGTAATCCTTATTGGCGATGAATTGAAATTTTTGCATGTTTGATCAGAAACTGTGCTTCATTCATCTGTTATTTTATAATATTTCTGTTATTTTATAAGATTGCATGAGGAAAATTGGATCGAGGATGTCAGTGTCGCCACATGGGTTTTAAAAGAAATGTCTCCTTCGCTGCCATTTTGAAAACAAATGTTCACTTGTGATACTTGATATGTCATTGAAAGCGTATTTTTCACTCTATCAAATGACGTGAAAATATCTACAGAGATCTATTAAGAATTCTCGATCTAGGTCTATTTCCGGTAAAACCACAAGTGATATTCAATCGTCTTTTTGGTATCATGGTATTGTTGGCAACTACAATGATTTTGGGCATCACAGAATAAAATCTGAATGCATTGGCTTTTGACTTCCAAATAATTATTCAACTGTTCGTGTCACATAGGAATATCAGTAGACATACAGGTTGTTGCAAAATTGCTGCGAAATATCTATAAGAAAAACTTTCTTTTTCTTCGGAACTATGCGGAGTACGGAATTTTTACAACTGTTACAAAATGAACATAATTGATCAGTCTTCTAGCTGAAAGAATTTGAGAATCGTATTATTACCCCTAGGAATGTTCTGAAAAAACTGTCAGTGGGTAAGGGTGCTTTCGAACCTTCTATATACAGATGCACTCTTGTCGAATCCCATTCTATTCGTTTCACTCATTTCTGAACAGCGTATGCAAATAGCATTGCATCGTGTAATTTTCTGCCTAGTAAAACAAATAACTTTTCTTCTCCAAATTCTTTTCAATTTCACGCAAAGTCCAAAAAATAGTCCATCATTTTTTGTTCACCCAAAGTAGTTGTAAATTTTGATTACCAATTTGATTCAAATTACTTGGAACCTTGCATAGCAACAAAATTTTTCTGTCCAGGCAGTAAAAGTACACCTTTTCTGATTGTTGAGTGTAATTAAAAAGTCACTTTTAATGTCATTCGGAGAAAAACTTATTTTGACCTCTATTACACGTGGTAGCTTTGTGTTCTAGCAATTTAGGGACACCCTGCATATGTAACTGATACTACACCGTGTGGAAAAATTCCAATATCTTCTTAATGGATTTTGTTTTTGATATTGAAAATAATTTTTAGGAGAAATTGATGCGGAATTTTCATTCAGCTGTAACGAGCAGTCACTCATATCAGTTCCATCTACTATACAACGACCAACAGCACGGAACTAACATTTGTGAGAAAAGTGGTGTCTTTCTATCGGCATATGAGGGGGGATATAACCTTCGAATCCCCTCCGTAGGTGCGCCACTGGACGTAGACGTCTCCACGTGTTGAGTATAGATGGCAGCCATATACAGTGTATGGCGTTATCGCGTGATCCTACCTTCGAACTATGCCACTAGATGGCGATAACATGACGGATTCTTATGTATCATGCGCCACGTCCAGAAGGACATTTCAAATGGTTCTCATTGGTGTAGTGCCTCTAGCTGACATTATTCTGGGTGCCGGCCTGCCTTTTAGGCAAGCGTAACAATTTCGCCATTCCCGTTCTCCCGTTCCAACAATAAACTTGCCGGATGCGAACGAGAAGGCGAAGTATATGGAAACCTGGGGCATTAATAAATATGTCAGCCAGTCGGCTTCTCATTAGCCTCAGCCAAATTCCCTGCTTGAGTTATTGTTCGAGATGATACTTGTTACGTAGTTGATGTAACTGCCTCTCGGAAAATCATGAGTCGTTATCAGGAATATAGGAGATGATTCAAAGATGATGTAGAGAGAAGGTCGATAATGTTTTCTCTTGGAGGCTTTTTGGATTAGGTAATGAAAAAAAAATCATATTGTAGAGAGCCACAGAATGTTTCGAAATTCAGTATCAGGATTTCAGAAGCTTATTTCTCAGATCAAAATTTTTTTCCTATGAACATGTGTCCGCAAACGCTTCGCTACCGATCTACAGAGCGTTGAAGTTTCATGATATATTTTTCTGTATAGCTCTTTTAGTTTTCGAAATATTCAGATAAAATTTGAAACATAGGTTACGTTTTGGGGTTCACATCATACAGTATGCCGAGTGATTGTGAGAATCTACAGGAAGATATTTTTTGAGTCCATTTTCGCTCCATGAACTTTTTGTAGTGCGACACAGATAGATTTTGGAATACGAAATAAGTTCTTTGCTCTGTTTATAAACTTAACAGTATTTTTTATGCATCTGCGACTGTTAGCAAGGAAGAAAATTATTTTCAATTTGCTAGATTGAATTGAAGTTTTTAACAAAAGGGAGAAACCTATTTCCACAATGAAAACAAAAAATGCTACATATTCAGTTTGTGATCCTGATCACAAGTTTCCAAACAATACCTGAAGAGTAAGAAACCTAACAAACCTTGACTTTTTATAAATGATGGTGCTGAAAAATTAAAAAATCTTAAAATTTCAACGTTTTGTATGTTATGTATCAATCTTTCAATCACTAGGAAATCAACATGAACTTCCATGAAATTATTGTGATATCATATAACATATCACCATATACCCACAATCAAACAAGGTGACATTGATATAAAAACAATTATTTCAAACCTTATGAAAGCTCGGCGTATACCATCGAATGGCAACTACCAAAAAAATATTGGGATTGAAATACAAATTTGGTGCGTGAACCTTTTTAAAAGTTGAAAGCTTTTATTTAACTTGCATTGTATGTTTGTATGGATGTATGGATGTATGTATGTTCGAGTGGAATCTTTGAACTCAATTTTGAAGTAGAAATCTTCAACCGATTGAGCTGAAATTTTGTATACACGTTCAGTTTGGAGGACAATGCACGATAAGGTGCTAAATCCAATATGGCGGACTATCCAAGATGGCGGAATAGCTATTTTTGATATACTTCCACAATATGGGTATCAAATGGAAAGGCTCGTTGAGAGTAACTCGAAAAATAATGTGACGTTATTCTAAATCCGATATGGCGGATCATCTAAGATGGCGGAATGGTCATTCTTAATCTACTTCTACAATATGGGTATCACATGAGACGGCTCATTGAGAGTAATTCGAAAAATGATGTGACGTTATTCTAAATCCAATATGGCGGACCATCCAGGATGGCGGAATAGCTATTTTTAATATACTTCTACAATATGGGTATCAAATGAAAAGGCTCGTTGAGAGTAACTCGAAAAATGATGTGACGTCATTCTAAATCCATTATGGCGGACCATCCAAGATGGCGGAATGGTCATTTTCAATATACTTCTACAATATGGGTATCAAATGAAAACGCTCGTTGAGAGTAAATCGGAAAATCCAAACGCTTTAAAAAGTATAAAATAAAATTTTTCTTAATAATTTTAACTATCAACTTATAACCTCATTATACACAATTTATATGATCATAAAAGCTTGTCGCGTCAATTAAATTGTGATTTTAAAAATTTCATCTCAGCAGATTTCACGTAATGAAATATGTACTAGTTCATTCACACAAGTGAATCGCGCGACAAACTTTCATGATCATATAAATTGTGCATAATGAGGTTATAAGTTGATAGTTGAAATTATTGAGAAAAAATTTATTTTCTACTTTTTAGAGCGTTTAAATAAAATCTTTTTATTGAAAATTTTTTTTTACTTTTAATTTATTTTCATCCGAAATTCTACTTGATGGAGCAATTCTGATGTCACCTCTGTCTTTGAGTGTGGGAAGGCACAACCACGAGGACTTCTCTCATTCAAATTGTCTCGAAGTAGTGTACCTAATTTTTTTTTTCGTTTTTTGTTCAATCTTCAAGATTATATTTTCCGTCGATCAGAAGAATTAGGGAGAATCTGACATATCGGGTATATTCGTTAGACTGTATTATATTGATGTGCTGAATATATGTACTTGTATATAGTAAGCACGTAAAGGTTGGAATACATTCATTAAAATATTGATGTGGCCACTGACTCGTATTCTTCATGACGTCATTATTATAAGTTACATTAGAGAATGAAATCACTCTCATTTCTCAAAAATACGGTTATGTGACATGAGGAAATAAACGCCCATATCATATCATATCTCGAACGGTCATGAAGTCATCAGAAATATGAGTATAAACAAAAAAATGAGCAACTGAAATAGAAAATCGACGTGTTAGAGTTTTTTTTCTCATTGGCCATCATGATTTCAACGAATTTGTACCAACCTTAACGGACTTACTGTGTGTATAATCACAATGTAATTTGAAAGTCAGTGTGGAAAACATTCACTTTCAGTTTCAGTGGTAATCCTTTGACCAACACTATCAGTCTCACCAGTCGGCGCTACTGAAGCTTGAGGTTCTTGGTAATTTAAAAAATCCCCAAATTTTGCTCCATATACCCGCGGGAAAAACAGACACCTCTGCTTCCTTCATATGGTTATTATTGATTTTTCAGTAATTTCTAATGTTGTGTAGTCGGCAAAGATGAAAAGTAGAATATAAGCATCAAAGCGAAATACTTGGTTGAAACACCCACCTTAGGGAAAAAATCGCTGTGTATCAATGTAGTCTCCTCATAAATTTCCGCTATCTCATAGGAATTATATGTGTGGACCCTAATTAATCACATTGGATGAGTGGAAGGAGGAGAAAGAGGCAAGAAAATGTAATTATCAAAATCGAGTTGATTAAATTATTCCCGAAAAGCGTTTTAATTCCATGAAAAATCGTAACATTAACGAAAGTATTTGTAATGAAGATGAGAGTACATTTCTGTATGCCGACCACTTTAATCTACTATGATGTCGGAGTTTTTCTTAGGTCTCTGGAGACAGAAATAATCTTTTGGCAGGAATTTTGCTGCAAACTTTCTTTCAGAGTGCATTAGATTATATAGGGTTGCTAATGAAATGATCAGAAATGGTATTGTTCTTTCTTCTGATGTTGACTTATAAAGTTTATGCTAGCTACTCTCCTAGCATCTAGACAATAATTCGATCATATCATCCATTGCTCACTCTATTTTGAATAGTCAATGATAGTATGAGGATAGTATAGTTGCTGTTGTAAATTCATCAATTGGCCAAAGTCAAACAGGTAGGAATTTGTTCTATTGAATCACAGTACGATAGCTAGATATGTGCAGATGCAAATCATTCTATCTATATATATCTATCTATCATGGAGAAATTTCATTGTTATTGCGGTAATATTCTACCTGCTAGCATTCCAGCAAGAATTATTCAAAAAATCAACTTGATTTCTATGGATTACATTATTTTCAATTTATGCTAACCCTTTCGTGATATTACTATAGACACATGGATTGAGATAGGTGTGTAACAACCATATACGTATTAATAAACAATACGGATCATAACGGGTGCCAGGATGAAGCCAAAAATATGAAACAAATGAATATCCATAAGGATTTGGTGGCATGATACGCATGCGCCATGCGCTATTATAGTAGTCATCAAAGACATGCGTTTCGGTGGACAATGACGTTTACTAGCCTTTCAATCAAAGCAGTATGTGTCTGATCGTTTCAAAACTTTTCCTTATGGATAGTCATTTGTCTTCAAAAATCGGCTTCATGTTTGGCTATGGAAACAGATAGAGATTATCCGTATTGATTATTAATACGTATATGGTAACAACATATCAAAGAAGTTGGGAATATCATGTGCTGGAGTAACGGAAAAAAATGAAAGAGTTTTAGAGTATTGTGGAGACAGAATAACTGGAAAGCTTTCCAGATGCAGGGCCGGTTGGTAAGTCAGAGATAAGTCGACCTTCTTGATGTGAATTATCATTTGGCTGAGGCAGAGGTTTATATCTGAGTTAATCTTACATACGAACCCAATCCCTGTGAGAAAGTTCCCATGGATGGATGAGGATACAACTGATGATGAGGATGAAATAAATATGTGAATATTCTAGCAGATACCTATTGGAGCACGTGGAAATCATTTCGAGAAACAGTCACGAAAAATCTGAAGGAATTCAGGTTCAGATCACCTAAAGATGTTGTTTGGATGATTGCGGCCGTGCTTTCTCATAAAATTGCTAATAAAACAAATTGGTTAGGAAGTGTATGATATCTTGATAATCCATACATATACATAAAACAACTACCAAACATATTGGGGCATTAATGGCCTACTATACATATTTTCCCCAAATCTGAAATCAGCGGCCCAGTAAATGGTACCATATGCCAGAATCAGTAAAACAGTACGCTGCGGCCGGCAGCTGGTCCTGTGCTGGGTTCCCAGCAATCATATTCAGTTCCCCTGGCAAAAGGCCAGTACAACATAATCGACATATTGAGTTTTTTATAGCAAGCGCATATACATTAATGATGGGACTGTGATGGCCAATTATTGACATTGGTATGTTATCAAACAGACACAGACCAGATTTCAATTTCCATGATAAAACTTCTCAGAGTGACTACGCTTACTGGCTGGTACGTGGTATCTACATCTTATAGTAATAATAATAGTTATAATGATAGTAATAACAATAATAAACGCCTTTTATTTCCACGAACATTATAGGAATTTCCTTTCGTGCGCTCTATCATTCGAGGCACTCGTACGGAATAGACGAGACCCCAGTGCTGCCCTATGCTCCGGGGGATATTGAGTCCGTTGTGGGGAATGAGAGGTGCCAAATTTATTGAAACTTCTCATTCCCCACCCTCAGGCAAATACAAGCAAACAAGCCTGATGTAGTCTTCCTCGACCATCAAACCAAAGCAATGTTTGTGATCGAGTATTCGGCGCCAGCCGAACCACACATCGTTTTGAAGGAGGAGGAAAAACGGACTAAATATCTAGATCTTCTCTTCGAACTCCGCAGGTTCTATCCAGACCATTCTGTGGAATTGGTCATCCTGATAATAGGCTCCCTAGGAAGCACACGACATACGCTGCTCTCGGAAATTCAGAAAATCTCAGCGTGCAGCGATAAGGCACACATCCTGGATGGTGGAATACAGAAGGCCGTCATACTCGTCTATATTCATCATTTGCAGAATATCAATAAACAAAACAACAGAATATCATACACAATCAGACTCAAACTGCAATGACGAAAAGGCGAAGTATCAGCATAAAGCTGTTTTTCAACTCAACCCGTGGTTGAAACCTTATTTTTATTTAGTTCTATTATAGAGACAATGGTGACTCAACCTAAGATAACTTGCGATAGCAACGAAAGAGTTAAACATGAGTTAAACATCCTGGAGAGGTATATATAGCCACACTCCAATTATTATGATCACTATTAGGTACCTATATATCAGGTTATCAGATACCAAACACGAACATTCAATGATGAAATTCGGAACACTAGACAGGCAGAGTACTACTCACTCAATATTATCAATTATTGAGAATACTCCTGCTATCATAAATAACGACCAGGAGAAGTAAGGAGCACAAGAATTTGAGAACTAACCAGGAAAAAACGAAACATACGCGATCACAAGAGTCACAAATAATAGTGATCAGCGGATTGCTGATGTAGACATTTTGATGTAGACACCCCCAGAACATCCACCAGGGGGACGAGTAGTAAACAGGATATTGGCCAGCATAGGGCCACAACTCGTTATTGTTCAATTATTTCCAGACATCTCACCATCACAAGGCCATCATCGTTTTTTAACTGATGGATACTCAGCATAGGGAAATCATCGGCCCATTACCAATATCCTGGCATCGTACTTTCTCAGACTTGCCTGCAGAAGGCCGGACTTCTCCCGCTAGTTCTTTGCTGAGAAAACTATGGTTGGGATATTTTTTCAATAATTTCGAGGAAACCACATTCCGGCAATTATTTTTATTATTGGTATTGGTAAGTGAGTGAGTGATTCGCTGCAATGAGTTTAGAGGCAACCGGCCCTTGATTGACAAAATATTGATCACACCGAAGGAGGAGAAAAGAAACCATAATCCATCAAACAATTTTCCAAATTTTCGATTCAATTAACAAGGAATAATTGAAAATGAGTGAAATTCATAGACTTCGGAGTATTAAAGAAAATAAAAAGTTTATTGTAGAAATCATCATATTGTCGATGTCCTATAATCAGGGAATGAGAATCCTGGAAATTGAACAATGAATAAAATTCAATCTAATCTGGCTATATTCGACGAAAATTGCACCAATTGTTCAATGTTAGCGTCTAATCGGCAGTCGAAGTTTAATTAAATTTCCCGGTAGGTGAGAATGTATATTGCCAGAGCCAATGAGTCCTTAATACCAAAATATTTAGAAACTCACCGATTAAAACGGTCTTGAACAGAAGTTTTAATTGAATCTTCCAGGTAAAATAATTCGGATGAAAAATCGCAACTTCTATTTATTTAGAAAAGGATTGGTTACGCAGAGTTTTTTTTATCTCTTGGAGCGCACGAAAGGAAATGTCCGAGGAAATGTCTATAATGTTCGAGGAACAACGTGCGTACCTAGGGAATATATTGAGAGGACGTCGGGGATATGATCTTGGTCCCTGGGTAATAATGATATTCTTTACTACCTTGGTGTATAAAAAAGTATTTTCCAATTTCGACTCTAACGTCAGCGATTGTAAATATGTTCATAATACAATAATAAAATTCATTTGAATAATGTCTTATAGGAATTCTCATTCAATCATTATAATTTTGACAAATAATTATTATTTGTCAAAATCATTTTAATTCCTCAATTACTGGATTGGGAACAAATCAAGGAATAGGTGAGGCGGTGGTTAATTGAAACAATACTTAAGGTTCCTTGAAGTCTCTTCCATTATATTTCAACAGAGAATTTCATTCTTGAACGGCACTAAGAATTAGGACCATGAATCACAAGCTGTGTTAGAATATTGGACAAGAAATGACCTATTCAGAGTTATTTCCAAAAAATCTACTCTCAAACCGAATGACATAATTGACACCTTATTTGAAAACTTCGATTCTTCCCTGCAAAGAATTTTGTAACGTTTCTTGCTAATTATGCACGAATATCAACTTGATATCTGGATTCAGAAAAAAAGTCCTCAAAAACAATTCAAAAAAATTCACGTGAGGTACTATTCGAAGAAACAATTTACAGGCGGTGACATTGGAATTGAAATTGGAAAAAATTATAAGTGCTGCCGTATAATATCTGACGATAAATCGATTCATTAAGATTTTGATTCTGCAAAATCGACTTTTTGGTTTGGGGCGTATTTTGCAGTTACACCAGCAGAATTTCCCAAAAAAAAATGCATTTGTGACTGTCAAGTTTTTTTCTCGACTTTTTCACCGATACAATATCAGTTTAATCAACAATGACCAAATGTATGATCATTAATCTTAGGTACGGTCTATTATTGATAATATTGAATAAAAAAACTCTCCTAGAGAACTTCCAAGCTGTTAAAATTAGAATATATTATTTTCCCATTCCAACCAACGAATTGGTTATGAAATAAAAAAAAGGGTTTTATTCTAGCTCCAGAATAGGTATTCATGATCAAAAATTTCAAGAGTCGATACCTATATCTCGCAAATTGATCCTCTTTTTTTTCTAGTCGAAAGATCATAATAATTGACAAAATGAGAAAAGTCCGTTTCACTCGATTTTTTTCACACGAATCAATCCACCGCAATAAAATTTTATTCGTCCTGCGTTGCCTCCGAAAATCTTAATTAAAAAGCGGAAAGCTACTCAAGAATGCAATAAATAAGTCTTTAACGTCAAACCCGGCAAAGATGAAAAGGCGTCGTTTTGCGGATCCGAAATTAACATGGCCGATAAGAAATGGGAATTTATAACCCCCCTTCCCCCTATACCTGATTTGAATTTGGCGCGGGATTGAAATAATCTGAAACAGCCTTTATCAGGAAAACGGCACCAGTTTAATTTTGACACGGTTTGATTTATTCAGGAGATATTCGGAAGAGGAATTGGTAATTTTCTGGTTTGAATATTCAACGGAGAAAATTGCGATTCGCTAGGTAGGTATCGACCGATTCGTGTGGTTTTGCACAGAAAAAAAGGATTTGTTGCATCAACAAATTATTTATGCTTGAGGTTTTTTTGTTGGGTTGAGCAATGTTTTGTTGAATAAACCAGATACATGATTATTCCATGGAAGCAGCTTCTTCAAATCAAGAATGTAGTCTAATTGAATCAACAGTAAAATATCAATTCCATCAACAAAATATATGGTTTTCTCAAAAACGAATTATGTCGATCCAAAATAATGTCGCTGTTGATTCAACTATAAACATTTCGTTGATTTGATCAAACAATGATCATTCTGATGAGAATATATCTTTGAAACAACATACAAGTTTGCTTATTCCGATGTAGCAATGAACTCGTTTCGAACGGATCATTTGCTTGAATAGAGCAACGAAATATGTAATATCATTGAAATATTTTGTTCATTCTACATCATTTCAGTACTCCCGTGGGAGGTAAAATGAATCGGCTTCAGCTCGCTTTTTTGGTAGATATATACGTATAGCAACGAAATATGTAATATCATTGAAATATTTTGTTCATTCTACATCATTTCAGTACTCCCGTGGGAGGTAAAATGAATCGGCTTCAGCTCGCTTTTTTGGTAGATATATACGTATAAGATATGTGCTACCCAAGTACCTAATCAGTGTCTCCTTCACTACTATAAAACAAAAAAGAATTTCCTTCTCAAACTCCAATATACTCACTCATACACTTCTACGTTTTCCAAACTGACTGAATAAAAAGTCGAAACTTCGAATAAAATGCAATATCACAATAAACAAACTCAATATGACAATGACAATCAAATTGATTTCCGTTCAGATTCAAATATACTGTCAATAATTGTCCACGGCATACTTGCAGCACAATTTTGAGATCAACGCTCTCAAGTATTGGGGTTCCTTGATGTAAATTGACGTATATGTCATCTTAACAGGGTAGGACAGATCCTCGTCTCCTCTCACTCTAAGGTGTTTGTGAAACAGTTATATAGTTCCATCTTTATTCAATTCTGGGGATAAACAATATATTTCTGACATTTGTTGTTTTTTAGGGTATGTTGATTACATTGGCGTATCATACGTAATTTCCACATATAATTCCTCATTCAACTCTACATATTATATCGGAATGATGATGATAATTCTCGAGTTTTGATTTTTCAACTCCAGCATAATCTTTTTGAGGCAGTGGGCACATTTTTCTGAAAGTTTAATACGTTTTACCAAATGGGACTGTTCTTAGGCAGTACTAATCAATGAATGAATGTTGATTTCAGACTAAGACTTATGGTTGAGAAATGGTGAATAATATCATGTAGGTATTTGAACTAGTGTGCTGTTATTATGACTCCTTGGTTTCTGAGAAATATTCATTTGAGCACAAAAATGTCATTAGGAACCTCTTCGCCCAATTTGAGACCAGATCTGAGATGAATCCAGTGGTCTCACAAGTCACAAAATTCCTGTATCTTTGTTGTATTTTTGCATACATAATCAACACTCCAACTATCTGTTCCATTTGATACCGAATCAAAAAATGAAATGGCACAAACTCTCTGAAGTTACTATGAGAAATAGATCGATTGATATTAATACATTTTTCTGTAAGACATTTTTTCTATACCTATATACAGTATTCATGATTAACATGAAGATCCAGTTTCTGTTACCATACGTTGACTTTTCAACCTAGCAGTAGCTTTCTGATAAAAATATTTGCCTAATGATTTCTGCAGTAAATTTTCATTTTTATTAATGTTGAATTAAGTACACACAAGAGCGATTTATCAATAAACCCATCGCCATGTTTGGATTTCTAGCCTTCAGGTTACTTCCGCCCTTCGAATAGGGCCAATAAAACAGCTCTTTCATAGTAAAATCAAGCCACCGTACCTTTTCTTATCTGATCTCTAGTCGATAGAAATGTCTACAAATTTTGATATCAGCCTCAACATACCCGTGCATTTACATAATTTAGCTCGTGACCCATGCATAGAAGACACACTGAATTTGTATGTAACATTCCCATTAGCATATATAACGATCCCTGCTGGTACACAAACAGCCTAATATCATCGAAATAACAATATGGTGTGGTGGTTTCCAGCAAAATTATCGATTACATCAGAATTGGTGTCAGGTGTGGGACTATAACTTGAAGTCCCACTTCTGATTTCCATCCCACTTCTGATATTTATCATTCTTCCGATAATTGCGTCGATAGATAATCTGAACTAGAAAACTGCCAGAGTTGGTTGGGAATGTATGCAAATGTGTTTTTATTATGCGTCCATTGGCATCTCTCAGTCGGGGAATCTTCCGCGAGACTCGATAAAAATGTTTTATTTTATGGAAATGGCTTGGCTCGCCGCTATCTGCGCCATTTTGTGCCGACTTATCATAATGGGGACCAGTTCTAAACTGTGGATATCCCATACAAAATCCAATAACGATCCCGTTCGAATTGTCAGGGAATTGCAAAAATAGCCAATTTCATAGCGCATTTAACTCTTGGCAGCTCGGATGCAATTAGTTTTTAGATTTAATTAATCGCCGTGGAATAATAATTTGATCAATTATTGATGTTTTGGCAGTTTCGTATATGCACAATTTTATGCTCCTATCGTTCTGGCAAATATCGCTGCAGATTTGATCCAGATAGAAAATAACGAAACGATCATAGGTTATCTGCGTTTCGGGACATTTATGGTAATACAAGGTGGGAAATTAAATATTTTCTGAAAACGAAAATTACCGAAAATGTTGTGATATGCAATAATAGTAATGATAATAATATTGTCAAGAAGTACAAATGTTTATGAAATAAATTTCGTTCATTTCTAGATCTTTATTCATAAATTAACTTTTCCCAATTAAAACATCTAGTACAGCGTTTCGATCAGGTCAAAGTGGAGTTCATAGACTCTAGTTCCGGTAAAATTTGCATGAAACCGCTTAGCTTGCGATGCCGGCTAAGCTATACGCCCGATATCGAGCATTGCCATTGCGGAAAATTGCAATGTTAGCATCGATTCCAAATATAAATAGATTCCGAATCGATAAGCCATTCATTACTGATTTTGTCATTATTATTGATTCATTATTATTGATTCATTATTACTGATTATTCATTATTATTGATTTACTCATTACTGATTACTGATTTCTAATTGATTACTATTTGATTCATTACTATTTGATTATTACTAATTATAATGCATTTAGATAACACTTTACTTGACTCCGTAATTGAGTTACTAATTCACGAGTTGCTGCCAAAATGTGTACCGTCTTCCCGCGACTTTGATTCTGCTGGTCAACCCCATCATGTAAGTACTGTTTTTTCCATGTTCTATCTGAATGGTTGTTTTGTGTTGTGTTCCGTTTGGTTATTTACTATGGTTTGTCTCTGCTACTTTGCCATGTGGAAAGCATTTATTCACGACTTTCCCATTAAATCAATAAATGTTGATTTTATACGAAAACTATCTTGACTCTTCATTTGGGGATGAATATGGTTGGGTGGTAAAATGATCAAAATCCTCTCATCAAGCCAAGCGAGTAGCCAAGTTGCGATCCATAGGAGGGCAACATCTGAGTTGCGACATGTGGTGGACACGCCGTTTGCCAAATAATCTATCAAAACCATCTGAGTTGCGACAATATCAAGAATCAGTATCAGAAAAAAAAGCTGTTTTTCAATTCAAAATCGTTGCTCAAATGAAAACAAAGAAGATAAAAGAGGTAATCGTAGATAATCCAAACAATAACAATAGTGAGAACAGTAATAATAGTAGTAATGATATAATAATAAATAGGAATTTTCGAGAATTTGACCGAACAATCGATCACAAAATTACACCCAAAACCAATAATATTCATGCAATAATGCCCAGTTGAACTGAATCAGGTTTAGTGATGACAGTTACCCATGCCGCAAAAACACGCACCCAGAACATGATAATAATAATAATAATAATAAAAACCATAACGAGGTAGGTAATAATATTTTTCTTCAAGCGTGCGTGATTCACCCTATACCCGCACGCGATTCAGTTTGGAAAGTGTCATTTTCCCGCAACATTACGGAAAAAAATTTCCCACACTAGTGCAGGAAAAACAGAGAAAGTCTTGAGAAAGGTATGAGAAGCTATACACGCGTTTTATTGAATGGTGCAACAATAAAGAAATGAAAATACCGAATAAAGAAGAAGTATTTTTGGCTCATTTCCTAGAAGTGTCTGAAACCTAGAGACCAAATACCTTATGGGCCTGCTGATGGCTCCCGCAATGAACCTATACATAATGCGTCAAACTGTAAGTTCACAATAGCAATTACTAATAATCAGTAGGTAGAGAATATATTTCTCTTGTTAGTTGTTCCTATATATATATGAATGAATAATTAATCGAACAAATCAATCAATTTCCTACTCTTGTAGAAAGAATATTGTTCCTAACTCATGCGGAAAGTGCCTTTCCCGCACTCGACTGCTTACCCGAACTCCGCTTCGCGTCGTTCGTGTCAATGGCAGTCGCGTGCGGGAAATAACCACTTTCCGCACTAGTTAGGAAAATTACTATTACCTACGGCCACTATAGAAAGTAGGCCAGAACACACGAGATGCAGCCTCAGTAAGTAGCTCTCTACGCACAGTAAGCACATCGCACAGTTTTCGTTTATTCCGCCAGTATAGGTATGTCATGATCGCGTAATCGCCATCAACAGCGGATGACATTACTGTCAAGAATTATTATTCAGACTGTTTGTCCAAACTCTTTTGTTGATGTACTATATGGCAGTAGGTGAAGTATAGTACGTAATGCGTGTTGTAAAGCAATTACTTACTCATGGAATGAGCTTCTTACAACACATATTACGTAATTAACAATAAAAAAAATGAAAATAACAATGAATGAGTATCTATTATTCATTTATTCACTTATTCTTACAAACGCCCTGGGTAATAACATGATGTGACGCAATTTACTTGCTAAGAAAAATGGTTATTTGAAATATCGAAAAATTATGGGATATCATATATTCATATGAATGAAAAATCAAATTATAGGATAGCAATGAAGCGAAATTATACAATCAATTATCGAAGTTACTCAGAGTGTAAGATATGAAATCTCTAGGTAGGGCATAATAACATTTGCTTGTATATATACGAAAAACCACGTTTAAATGTTGAAATGTTTTGTTCTGGAATGACGAATGAATGATGACGTTAGATTCATTACGGCTCGATATTTGATCAATGAGTGAAAAAGTTTCGAGTCATTTCGATAAATAATCTGGTTTGCCAGTTTTAATGATCTAAATTTTGACAAGAAATTAATAAACTCAAAGAACGCATACGCGTAGAGATGAAAGAAACTACTCGGAAGTTGGAGAACAAGTTCGAGAAGTACTGCTTGACTCACTAGTTAAATGAATAAGTATTCAGAATGTCATGCTATTATACTACAACAAAGGAACGTCAATTTCGATCCTTCATATTTAAATAGGGGTAGGTAACTATATTGTTCATCCATAGACCACCTGATGAAGTAGAGAAATGGGTGCAGTTCAGATATGGATTGGTTAAAAATGTGTTTGCCAGGAAAAAATAAGTATCTCATTAGTCGTTCTACTTTCCTCTTGAAATTAACTCATAGTTCCATTAATTCGAGAAAAATCCCAATTGCACTTTCCAAGTGCTCTGCTGTGAATTTCATTCGCTTTCGTTACATTGCTGCGCTTCCGTTTTCAGCGTGATTTCGAGAAATCCAACTAGCTTCGTTACCACTTTATGAAAAACATTTTGTATTTGACTAATGAAAGAAGAGCTTTTGTCTTGATTTTTAATTGGGCCTCGCCAGTGCCACTGAATATAATGCCACTAACGAACCAGCAGCCAGAAATATAAATGCAATGCAGAAGAAGGCGATAGTACGGTCAAAAGGGATTTCAACATATTTTATATACCGGCTGAAGATATTTGCGACGTCACACCCGTTTGGACTATAACTTTATCGAACTCGGTATCCTTGAATTCGTTATAATAATTCCTATAGAATAACATATAGGGTGTACCCTTTGAAAATCTTTTTTTTTGAAAATCGAATGTTGATGTAATTTCCAGGAAAACCGAACGATGAATAGAAATTCCTAGAATATGAGGAAGTGCCCTCTAGTGATCATTTTCAATGTCCAAAATTTCAGAAATATATCTAGAAAAACAAGGGACCATGAGTCTGTGTCATCCGGTATTTGTGAATATTGAAACAAGGACCACACCTGATCGAAAGTATCATAATACCACTACATATTTGTCTGAGCCAATTGGGAAAGGAAGACAAAGTAGTTTAGGTCTGCATTGCGCCATCCAGAACTGAAGTAGTAGAAGTATATAGCATATTCTTTAGCCAGGAAATTTTCTAAAATTCTACTCCACTTTGATCATAGTCTATTTCCGTAACTTTCAAGCTTCTACTTCTGTTTGAGAGCCGTTTTTCTTTAACACCAATACTCAGTTCAGTTTGTGAATATCAATAATTATTTACTCATTTATTCACATTCAAATTTCTAATATTGAGCGGTATATCGAATGCTATAGCCGCGCATGAGAGGACGCACAGAACGAACTCTCATCACCGGTACCGGCAACCGAAACCGATATCAATGATATATCTCTGAAGTTAATAGTGATATTGAACTCTATTCCTATTGTTCGTGTTTGTATCTAATCATATGATTATTGAACTCTAATCTTATTGTGTTGGTCTGCGTCTAAGAAAAATACAGAAGAAGAACGTGGTAGTGAACCAATAAGACAACCTTATGAAAGAACACCTTCCCCCAGATCCATCACTTGGCGGCGGTACAGAGATTCTTTAGCTATTGTTAATAGCAGAAGTATTATTCTTCAACTATTCTCAATAACATCGAGAAACGCTGAAAAATAACACCTCTGTACTAACTATTCGACTGCCTCCGTGACGTACCTACTTGCAATCTTGAAGAAAGAAGAGAGAATATCAGAGCTGAATAGAATAAAACATCCCGGTGAGAAAGCAGACAAGAGGAATCCGTCTCCTATACTATTTGTTGAAGAGCTACTTCTGCCAGAGGAATTGGACACAATATCACCTGACAAAAGTATGAAGATTATCAAAGACTTGACTTGTTAAGTGAATTTTGATTTGGGGTGAGTCACAAGAGATCAGATGGTCTAGAGTATGTGCCGTGAAGGAATTATCTTGTCAAGACTCCTCGACCGATATCTCCAGATTCAATGATCTTTTCAAACTGGACTACAAGCTCAGGATACTTTTGGGAGGGGTCATGTGACTCAGCATGAATAGTAGAGATACAATAAGTACTTCAAATATTCGGGTTATATTATGCATCGACAACTTGTTGCATGACAACAAAGAGTATAGATGATGGGAGGGTTTTTTCCATATTATAGAAAGAGTAAAAGTGATGGAATTTTTTGGTAAATTTTGTTGAAATCGTGTCACGATTGTGCGTCAGAAAAAAAAATTATTTGCCCGAATTTCCCAAACGCCCTATTTTGGAATGCCAAATATAGCTTGAATGCGGGCGAGGACGGGTATTCTCGCGTGTAGTAAAGGCAAGAATGTGTATTCGATGATTCTGGTAATGCCGAATATATCTTGTCCGTATACGGGTTGGGGTGAGATATACCAAAAATGTACTCTATGACGAAGTGGGGCCATATTCAGTGATATTCACTGCTCACCAACAGCCATGGAACCATCTCAATTTCCGGATAATGATATTGGGATTCGAAGTAGGTTGAAAATCACTTCGGATTCGGAAACGAATCAGGACGCCAATTCACTGACTATCCATATTTTTCCTGAAAACATTCTCACTTCTGGAAATTTCATCTTGTCTCAATTTTCATGATGGAAACACCTCCCTATCTTACGTAATTATCGAGTTACAATTGTAAGATATCCAGGAGCAAGAAATATCCCGAAGGTATAGTCAATGACCAATGGAAATTATCATCTGTGATATATACACTACTCGCTAACAGTCATGGAACCACCTACATGGAAAATCATGGAAAATCATATTAGCAGAGAAAGGTTGGAAAACACATTCGATATCAGAACGTCTAATTCAGTAAGTACTCATGCATATTCCTGCTGGGAAATTCTCAGTTCTGAAATAATAAATTCTGGCGCACTCTTGATGGCACCCCAGTATTCTACGTAATAATTGATGTAGGAGTCTGTAATTTTTAAGAGCAAGAAAGACCAATGAGCAATGACCGACATTCCAGGAAGAAACATTTATTGAATCGTGAAATTCACTCAATGGTTGTTCTGGAATTGATAATCATGAAGTCAGTTCTCATCAGAGATAATGAATCAACAATCAGAACTAGTACAATCGAATAGATTATCAGGAGTGATCCAATGGATCAGAAACCATGACGGGTGTCATTGGAATGAATTATGAATGAATGAATTCGTTAATGGTATGAGGAAAATATTTCCCAATAATAATGCGTCGAAATATAGGAAGTTAGTGAATTGGATATCCTGTTTTTGAATCCGAAGTGATTTTCAACCTATCTTGTCGCTTGATATTGTTTTCCGGACATGTGTATAGTTCCACGGCTGTTGAAGAGCAGTGTATATCACTGAAGGTGACTCCACTACTCAGCCATAGAGTACATTTTTGGTATATCTCCCCCTACTTCAAATTTCAGGATTCTTACCCAACGATTACGTAAGATACAGGGCTGTTTCCATTAGAAGTGAGACACACTGTATTATAGAGTATTCATTGTTGAAGTCATCAGTTCAGTGACAATGACACAAAGTGTTTCTCAAGTGTCAGTCTTGATATTTTTTCCCTTGTTTGTTTCGTGATATAAAATAGAAAATATTGGGAACTATCATTGCACATGAATCCCCCATGAAGTGGGTTGTATTCTGATTACTGTAAGAATTGAATAGTGTGTGGATATGGGAATGATGAGTTGATAACAGATATCATTATTGTTGATACTCATTTGATGTATGGGATGGGTAAAATGTTGGGAAATGAAAATATGAAACATGAGAAGCTGAATAAAAAACAGAAGCGGGATAATTACATTCAATCATCTCATTCTGAATGTTCGCTATGCTCTAGGCAGTCTTGGCTCTAAGAATAAGAAAATTTTATAAACCTTTTCAGCCACCTATACATAGTCTTGCCACAATCCAGGCGTTGCAGCGCCAATTTCCAAGAGCTCAGAGGCGCGCCGTTACAATTATTATGCAATTATTGGGGATTGCAGACACGCCGGTAAGTATCTGAAAAGCTCTGGAAATCTTTTATCCAATTATTCGTGCTACCGGTTTCGAAAACGGCATGCTGATTACCAATTACGCGATATCCTCTGGGTAGCACGGCGCTTTGATGTTCGGCATTTTCCGTACTAGATAAAACGGCGCTTAATTTTTCGTGCGACGCAAATGAAATTTTCATTAAAATGTCAATATAACGGGCGTTTAATAAAATTAGTGTTATGCAGAAAAAAAGTGTGTCGGTGCGACCTGTTGGCTCGCTGCCGGCAGCTGCTGTTCCAATAGCAATGTGGCAATTACGGTTATTCGAGCGATAACTCGCGGCGTTTTGCGATTCTAATTCGAATCTCTGACGATGGTACGGTCAATAACGAAACGTAGATGCACGCTCTGCTCAATGATTAAACAGTGACTCAAAATAACAATACTATCTGGATAACACCGAAAAAATTCAAGGGGTGATTCCTTGTGATATTTGAAGGAATAAAGTTGATATGAACATGTCCCTAATAGCACACCACGTCCTAGGGACGTCCCTATTTGGTACAATTCACGTCCGAATGTCCCGAATCAAAAATAAGTGCCCTTGGGACATCCCATTCCGCACATCTCATGCAATATCCGAGTAAGGACGTCCACGGAATGTCCCAGCTGGTACATCATTTCAAATGTCCTAGAAATAGCATCCCTTAGACGTCCCACGTGGTACATATTGTAGAATGTCCTTGTTAGGACATCCTTGGCATGTCCCTGATGCTCTTAGATTCCATCCAGAGAAGAGCCATTCGCCTGGTGAGTAATGCCACACTCACCAACTTTTTGACCCTATCAGAACACCATGAAAAAGTCGGCGACTTTCCACTTTTTTAAAGATACTTCCACGGGAAATGTTCTTCGGAAATCTCTGCTATCATCCCTTCACTAGCAATACCAGTCAGACGACAGGCCCAGTCAGCATATCACTTAGTCGTTAACTTTGAAAACTGTCGAACAACCCTCTACCAAGAATCATTCGTCTATAAAACGGCGAAGCTTTCGAAACAAAAACAACACACAACAAAAAATACAACACTTACTTTTTTTTCCTCCGTAGGTACGCGTGTTTCACTAGCAATGTGTGAATTTCCTCTCTTGCGCTCCAAGAGACAAACAGAAGATATTTCAGATGATATTGTACTAGTGAGGGAGACATTTTTAATGATCAGTATTTTCTTCCGATAATAATTATAGAAGTGATATATCCTCCTAATGATATTCATTGATATTATTTCATATCATCGTTAATCATTAAAATGAATTGTCATGTCATTATATTGGTATTTTTGTTTGCCAATGTTCATTTAGTGAAATGATATTTTGTTGTGTCATTTTTACAAATAATATCATTTGAGAATATCATTCTGTTGTGCTACCATAGTATATGAAAGTAAATTAAGAAGATTTTCTTGGACATGGAAAAAATTATGGATATGGAGGAATACAAGAAGATAATAATTCTTTCTCGGTATATTCAACAGAAAAAAACTACTTTCCTGGCTTTATACCACGACGAACGTTGATTTTCATCTATTGAACACACACAATAAAAATCTGATTGATAGTTCAGTGGCAAGACCCAAACCAAACACAAACGTTGCTTATCAATTGCATTATGCGAGTGGGATACTGATTTGGGAGGTTAAGTAAACATGAACTCTTTTCCTTTCTAAAATAATAGCACTAATGGTACTTGATACCAAACAGAACTCCACCAATTCCTAATAAAAAATTTTTAAGTTCTGGTTCCTACGAAAAGGGATATCCTGTGATGTTCAGAGAACATCGTGAGAACCAAGGGAAATAAGGTGAGAATTGGTGTTCTTCTTAAATTTCTGGAGGTTATATGCCTCGGGAAACACTTGCCTTGGCAGTGTGTTCCAGAGCCTCACTGTTCGTTGGATGAACGAGTCTGTGGAAAGAGATGTTATGCAGGTCTCCAAAGTGACCACGAAAGGGTGCGAAGCTTCAACTCTACTGGTTAATTTCGCGGGGACTGCCAAGGGAGGAACGTTTGTTGATATTTCAGAAGAGCATCGTCCATGGAAATATTCATAAAATAGAGCCAGATCGACAACTTTTCTACGGTGTTTCAGAGAAGTGAGTGAGTTTCTGAGCGAGGAATCACCAACGAGACGAATTGCTATCATTGGAACCAATAACCATTGTTGCATAGTCCTATTGCTATATTCTTTGATTATGAGAATATTCTTAGTTTAGCAATGTCTTAGCAAGATCCGAAGAAAATCGAATTGCAAAAAATTCAATATTTCAGTACATGAAGGTTTCTTAATCCAGATGTACATATTTTTGCAGTCCATTTGGTAATCTGATATATCGAATCAGGAATTGAATATCGAGGTGACCTTCATGCTGTGGATTCTCATTTTCATCGAAAAATATATTCGCGCTCAAGGAACTTTCCATATAATTCTTTTTGTCATCCAGATGCACATATTTTCGCAGTCCATTCGGTAATCTAATATATTGAATCAGGAATTGGATATCGAGGTGACCTTCATGCTGTGGATTCTCATTTTCATCGAGAAATATATTTGCGCTCAAGGAACTTTCCATCTAATTCTCATCCCACACCTGACACCATTCCATTTCGTGCGCCATTTCCAGCTGATCCTCTGGTGATTCTCTTTCTCGCGTCTGCTCTGACCTAATCTCTCCGTATCTCATCCGCACCCATCACTTTTTAGGTATTTTTTTGTCGACCGAATCCGCAATAAAGTCGGTTAAGTGGATAAACTGCGTTCGTTAGCGGTCTCTTGCTCATCTATCCGTCACCGGTAGGCCCTCATCCATCTTCCACCATGACTGACGCCACCTTGATGGCGTTTTCCTACGCTTGATAATATCGATGTTGCCAGAGGTTGAAAACTATTCAGCGCAATGCGCAGAAAAATAACTACAAAATAAATAGCAAGATGAATGAAATGAATATTTGTGAAATGTTGTTGAATGCTTGATTACAATTATATTTATAAATGCCTGAATCCGTATTTCAATATCTCAATCGACAACTCCATGAGACCTGAAAAGTAAATAACACATACCTGATTTTAATTAAGAAAACTACCCTGAATTGCCATTTGAGCAGGAATTTCAGATACCTTATGAGTATTACACTACGAGATGGATATACAGGGTGTTTCACAGGTGAAGGGAAATATTCCAATGGTAGATAGGAGTCACCAAGGTGGTTCTGAAAACACCATATTTGATAGGTCTTAGAGTTTTCATAACGGAGATACAGGGCGATTTATCGATTTCGAATAATTATTCATTCGTCTATAAGTATTGAACTGCCCAGTATATTTTTCTAAGATTTGGTATGGAGCTTGAACTTGGGACGTTGAATTCATTCACCTATCGGGCGAAGAGAAAATCCAGGTTCGGCTTCAGGAAAAATTCACATTTATTCGAAATATTGAAATAACACACTGTATGTAATAATTGACAGTTCATCAAAGGAATCGTGAAGAGGAGGAAAAACTGAACTCGATTTGATGCTTTTTGTTTTCCCGCCACCAATTCTCATCGTAACAATCATAAACAGAAAGCTGAAAGTATGTCAATTTGAAAAGTATTGAGATTATGAAACCAGTGTCAATTATGATTATTCGATATATTTTAGTCAAAAAATCGCTCGAAAGAACTTACTAAGTCTCACAGTTTTTATAAAGAAGATACAGGGTGAGTTATCGGTTCTGAATAATTATTCACTCGTCCATAAGTATAAAACTACCCAGTAACATTTTCTCAAATATGCTTACTTGGGACGATGGATTCATTAACCTAACCTTATACTATGAGACTTTTCCTGGAGCTGAACCTGTATTTCCATTCTGCCTGATAGGTCAATGAATCCATCGTCCCAAGTAAGCTCAATACCAAATTTGAGAAAATATCATTGCGATGGGTAGTTTAATACTTATGGACGAGTGATAATTCACCCTGTATCTCTGTTATGAAGACTGTGAAAGTGGTTTCATAATTTTAATACTCTTGAAATTGACATACTTTTAGCTTCCTGTTTATGATTGTTACGATGAGAATTGGTGGCGGGAAAACGAAAAGCATCAAATCCAGTTCAGTTTTTTCTCCTCTTCACGATTCCTTTGATGAACCTTGTCAATTATTACATACAGTGTGTTATTTTAATATTTCGAATAAATGTAAACTTTTCCTGAAGCCGAACCTGGATTTTTACTTCGCCCGATAGGTGAATGAATTCAACGTCCCAAGTTTAAGCTCCATACCAAATTTTAGAAAAATATACTGGGTAGGTCAATACATATAGTCGAATGAATAATTATTCGAAATCGATAAATCGCCCTGTATCTCCGTTATGAAAACTCTATGACCTATCAAATATGGTATTTTCAGGACCACCTTGGTGACCCCTATCTACCATTGAAATATTTCCCTTTACCTGTGAATCACCCTGTATAAGTATATTTTTTGCCGATGTGATGTTCGAAATGGACACCAACGAAAATATCTAGTTCCTTCATGGTAGTCCCTAGAGTCAATGTGTCTCGAATATGCCTTCATAAATTTCACCGTATTGTACGACCCATTTTTCTTTTATAAGGGCCTCTCCAGGTTAATTTGAAAGACCCGTTTCGTTCAGGTTCCTGAAGACTTCTCTTCCGAGCCTTGTTCTAGTACATGTTATATATTGATTGAACATTATGTATAATGTGTTTCTAATGAGATGAATGTCAATATAATAATAATTTATGAATTGTCATTAAAAGTCATGATATATAAAATATCTCCATTTACTAATATTGATATAATATCATCACATAATATGGTGGCAGCGTAAAAGTATATAATTTCATAATGGCAGTATCTTTACAACCACCTAAAAGTTTTGATCCTGGTAACAATCCCGACAAAAATTGGTCGAAATGGAAGCAGCAGATAAATCTATATTGGCAAGCAACAGATATGGAAAACAGACCAGTTTCTAAACAGAGAGCAATATTACTTCATATACTCGGAGACTATGGTCTTGAAGTTTATAATACTTTCACATTCACAGAAAATGGTGATGATCTCACAGTTCAGGTTATATTAGAAAAACTCACAGAATATTATGCTCCATGCAAGAATGAAACCTATATGAGATTTGTGTTCTTCACTTGTAATCAGCTAGAATTCCAGACAATTGATCAATATGTCACATCATTAAAACAGAAAGCAGCTGATTGTGATTTTGGAAATCTACAAGAATCTTTGATAAGGGACAGAATCGTATGTGGAGTCAAGAGTGATGCACTGAGAGAGAAGCTGTTGCAGCAGAGAAATTTATCATTGAATTCCTGTATTGATATATGTAGAGCAGATGAAGAGTCGCGTAAACAACTGGAAATTATTAATGCAGGAAATGGAAATGGTCAGGTACAGATGGTCAATAGGATTAGGAATAGAAGATTTCCGAAAGAAGAAAATTGGAATATGTACAACAGAGAAAATAAGAAGACATGTTATAGGTGTAATACCAGTCATGAATATGCAAAATGCCCTGCGTGGGGAAAAATATGTAAGAAATGCAATAGGAAGAACCACTTTTCTTCAAGCTGCCGGGCTAAAGGAGTCAAGGAAATAGAAGAGGTGGAACTTGCAGATGATCCTGAAGAATATGAAGAAAACTTGGTAATAGATATAATAAAAGAGGTAAATGAAGTAGGAATGGAAATAGGAGCTACGTCGAAAGTATGGATGAAAGAAATGTCAGTAAGTGGTGTCAAAATTAAATTCAAATTAGACACTGGCAGTGAAGTAAATATTATTCCATTGAAATTTTATAAGAAAATCATGGATCCTCCAAAACTACAAAAGTCTAGAAAATCTTTGGTGGCTTATAATAAAAATAAAATTGAAATTATAGGTACCTGTATGCTGGCATGTGAATACAAAAACATTAGTAGAATTTTGAAATTTTATATACTAGTAGATAACTATGAACCTATATTAGGATTGCAAGCATCCCTTGAATTGAATCTTATAAAAAGAATCGATAATTTACAGGAAGATAATGTTGAAATGAAATTATCTTCTATAATGGAAAATTACAAAGACGTTTTCACAGGTTTGGGATGTTTTAAAAATAAATGTACAATACGTTTACAAGAAAACTATGTTCCCCAAATAAGTAGATGTAGAAAAATCCCCTTAGCATTACATAAACAAGTTAAAGAAACTCTAGAAAAATTAGAAACCCAAGATGTTATAGTAAAGATGGAAAAAGCAACTGAATGGCTTCATCCAATAGTTATAAATATAAAGAAAAATGGATCTATCAGAATGTGTATGGATCCTAGACCACTTAATAAATATATTATCCGTCAAAGATTGGAATTGCCTACTATAGAGTCAGTTTTTTCTTTGATTAAAAATGCTAAGTGGTTCACTGTTTTAGATGCTTCGAGTGCTTTTCATCAGATACCATTAGATGAACCTAGTTCGCTATTATGTACTTTTTCTACCCCTTTTGGAAGGTACTGTTTCAAAAGGCTACCATATGGAATTTCATGTGCTTCTGAAATATTTCAGTATTATATCAATGAACTTATATTTGGTCTTGATGGTACTATTGCTTATATAGATGATATTTTGATATTTGGTAGCACAATAGAAGAGCACAACGTCCGATTATGTAAATTGTTAGATAGAGCCAGGAAATTCAATTTACGTTTCAATAAAGAAAAACTACAGTTAGCCAAAAAGAAAATAGCTTTTCTAGGCTATGAAGTATCAGAAAGTGGTATAGAGATTGAAAATAAAAAAGTAGAAGCAATCAAAAGTATGGATAGACCAGAAAATATTAAAGAATTGCAAACTTTTTTAGGAACCATAAATTTCTTGAGTAAGTTTATAAAAAATGTGGCTCAAGAAACAAGTGCACTGCGAAATCTGCTTAAAAAAGATTCAGCTTGGACTTGGACTGAAAACGGACCAGAGGAAATATCGTTTCAACGCTTGAAAAATTTAATAGCTAATGCTCCTGTCCTAGCATATTTTAATAATGATTTGCCAGTGATTTTGAGTACTGATGCCAGTCAATTAGGTATTGGTGGATATATTTCTCAACAAGACCATCCTATAGCATTTTGGTCTTCATCCCTAACACATGCCCAACAAAATTACGCTCAGATTGAAAAAGAGCTATTGGCAGTTGTATTGGGTTGTGAAAAATTTCACTATTATTTGTATGGTCGTCCATTTGTTGTAAAAACTGATCATAAACCTTTATTGGGATTATTGAATAAACCAATTGACTCATTATCACCAAGATTGCAACGACTTGTCATTAGATTGCTAAAATATGATATAACGTTAGAATTTATTCCTGGAAAAGAACATTATATTCCTGATTTACTGTCTAGAAAACCACTGAAAACTGTAACGGAAACTGAATATTTAAATGAGATTTCCATTCACTCAGTGATACTAATTACCGAAGAGAAAGAAAATATTCTCAAAAATAACGTAAAGCAAGATGAAGAAATAAAGCTTTTGAAATTTTATGTAAAAAATGGTTGGCCCAATCAATTATCTTCAGTAAGAAGTATAGTAAAACACTACTATCAATATAGAGATGAAATCCACGAAATAGATGATTATATGTTCAAAGGAAATCAACTCATCATTCCCAAGAATATGCGTGTGGAAATGTTGAATAAAATCCACCAAACTCATCAAGGTATTGTGGCTTGTCAAAGAAAAGCTCAAGAAACAATATTTTGGCCAGGTATAAATGAGCATATTCGCGAACTTATTTCGAATTGTTTAACTCGTTTAAAAAACAGTAGATCTAATCAAAATCAGCCTTTGATGAAGCATTCCATTCCAGAATTACCATGGGAAAAGATTGGTATTGATTTCATGCAGATTCAGAATACTCACTTCCTTGTAATTTGTGACTATCATTCCAAATTTATTGAAATTGTATCATTGAAAAAGAAAGATGCTTGTACAGTGATAGATGCTCTCCTCTCGATCTTTAAATCTCATGGTAAAGTTTCTTATATCATGTCGGATAACGGACCTCCATTTGATTCTTTCAAATTCAAAAATTTTATGAAAGAAATGGATATTCGACATACTACATCGAGTCCAAATTACCCTCAATCGAATGGGTTGATAGAACGCCATATTCAGACTATAAAGAATCAAATTATAAAATCTGGTAAGAATCCCTATTTCGTCGTAATGGAGTATAATAGCACCCCAAAACAAGATCTTCCTTCACCTGCGGAAATGTTAAATGGAAGAAGATTTAGAAGTGGTTTACCGCAACACAAAAATAATTTGAAACCTCTCTTCGATACCAATAAAACATTGGAAATTCTACAAAAGAAATATTGTGATGAAGAAAGAAGATATAATGTTGATAAAAAATCACGTATACCTCTAAGCAAAAATCAGTCTGTAATAATTCAACAAGGTCATCGGAAATGGATTCCAGGAAAAGTTATCAAGAATCATGATTCTCCTAACAGTTACATCGTTGAAACTCAAGAAGGAGGGATATACAGAAGAAACATGAAACATTTGAAATCAATAGGATCATTGCCAACTACTACTATTGATCACCATCTTGTACCTATACCTGTTCCTGACTATTCAAGGCATGGGAAGAATTCAAGTACCACTTCTCAGCAACTTTCAAGTACCACTTCTCAGCAACTTGTAGAGAATTCGGAGTCTGCGCAAGATGAACATATTCCAGGTACCTCTGGGAAACCACCAAGAGAGAAGACGAGTAAGATATCCCAGAATAATGATTCCACCAGCATGAGGTCCTCTAGGAAGTCTTCTAATCAATCACAGTCTATTGAATCATCTAGGATCTCCCCTTCAATGTCTCCTTCCACGTCATACAGGATCTTCCCTTCTAGGTCGCCTAGAATGCCGTCGCCTAGAATGCCCCGTTCTAGTGTGAGCAGTAATAGCGAGTCGTCTCCACGAAAGCCTAGCTGCGTTACCGATAAAACAGTTGATTTCAAACGATCTTCAAGAGGTAGACAATTGAAACCAAATACTAAGTTTGAAGACTTCGTTATGAGATGATGTTCCAGTATAGTTTTATTGTTTTTGAGGGACATGTTATATATTGATTGAACATTATGTATAATGTGTTTCTAATGAGATGAATGTCAATATAATAATAATTTATGAATTGTCATTAAAAGTCATGATATATAAAATATCTCCATTTACTAATATTGATATAATATCATCACATAATAGTACATAAAGAAGAACAAACGTTTTCCGTCTCCTACGAGTGATGGGAGGAGGGGTTGGTTCAGCCCTGTGGTCAACCAGTTTCTCAGAGGTCTCGTTATCGACATCATACCTCAGGTTCACCATTCCTGTACCCCCAAGTCGGGATCCCCTGAGGGAGAGGGAATGGTACTACTTGGTCTGAGGGTAAAGGACATAATAATATGACTGTTTGAGATATATAGGGTGATTTATAGGAACGTGCCAAGAAAATAGAGTGAGCGGAAGATTTTTGAAATGAAATGGTATTCGCAGGCTTCTGTTTTTTTGTTGTAACCATGTATATCAGGCGGATGTTGAAAGTTCATCAAGTATTTTCTGGTTGAATTGACACACATCATGTTGTTAATAGATGGTTCAGGTAATATTGTATACTTTTGGAGAATTTAGTGTCACTTGCACTTATTTTATAATATCAGAACTCTGTTTAAATAACTCATATTGTATGAATAAGATGAGAGTAAGTAATGCATTGTGAAAATTCATGTGAGTTTCTTTGTTTAATGAATATTCCATTTGTATAATTCCATAGAAAGCTTTGTGTTCTTTAATTCACACATGATTGTTATGATGCATAAAGCTCAAATCTGAGTCAAGCCAGGCAACTAATTGTTCAACATTTTTCTGATCGAAATAATATGGAGAGATAATTACACATGAGCTGTTTTATCTTTGTTGAGAATGAAAGAGTTTATGTGATACCATGTGATACCAAACTTCTGTTTTCTCACATATACTTTCGAATTTTGTTTGCATTTCTTCGATATACCTGCTCGCTAACGTTATAGTTGTATCGTCTGCCAACGAACATACCGGGGGTAGCAGGATCATGGTACACTTTTTCTCCTTTAGTTTTAGAGATAAGTGATTGAAATTTGGAATGACCCATCAACATGATGAAAGCATTGTTTCGACAAACTAGTCAGTGTATCTCATGAAATATATTAATATTTTTCATGTATTTAACATTATCATTATGATATAGTGCAAATATTCACAGCTGAAATCAAAATTGATTGTTAAAGAAAGTTGGAAGTTGAATTATATTGATACATTCCTAGAAAATCAAAGGTATTGGAAGGTGGACAAGTATTATTCTTCATAAGAGAAGCTCCAGATGATACTTTCTTGCTACATAAAAGTATTCTGGTAATGGGTGTCATTTTTTTCAGATCTTCTTCTCTCAACCATGACAATCGATCTAAACTATGCACTCATCAACATCAATGATGTATCAAAAAAGTTGTGAGGAGAATCCTTGTCAACTTTAAGAACTTTTATTTCATTCAATTCCACTTCAATATCTATTGGTAGTATTGTTGTCAATATTAGATATAATCTTTCAATCTGAACTGACACATTCCACTTGAACTGAATTGAATCAGTTGACATGCATTGTACATAATGAACGTCATTCGAAAGAACGATTCAGTTCAGTTCTAGTGGAATATTTCAGTTAGGGTCCCTTGATGGAAATTGACGTTAAAGTCATCCTAACAGGGTACGGACAGATCCTCGTCTCCTCTCACTCTAAAGTGTTTGTGAAACAGTTATATAGTTCCATCCTTATTCAATTCTAGGGAAAAACACTAGATTTTTGACATTCGTTGTTTTTTAGGTTATATTGAGGTCACTGGCGTATCATACGTAATTTCCATATGGAATTCCCGATTCAACTATACCAAGATATAGATGAACAGTCCTCTAGATTTAGAGTTTACTACTCCAGCATAATCTTTGCGAGGTAGGGAACATATAAATTGTACTGAAAGCTTAATATATTTCACTAAGAGATACTGTTATTAGACTGTATACTAGGGTTGACTGAATTGACTGAATGAATTCTGATTTCAAGCTGAGCAGAAGTTTATCTATCAGCTTAATGAGCTGAGCCTTATGATTGAGAAATGATGGAAACCGAAACTACTGTACTTATTCATGTGTGCTCATTATATTTTTGGAAATCCAGCTCGGTGAAGAATTTATGGAGTGACTAATATCACGTATATCATGTATAAAACTTTGTCTAGGACGAAAATTAGGCTGATAAAAAGTAATACGTAAAATATGCAGGAAAATAAAGAATAGAATATACTTTACCCCCATGTTATACATATGATTTTTCCGTCCCCCTCAAATTAAAAGTCATTTTCGAACAATTGATTGATAAAAGTAACAAAGATGTAGGTATACGCAGTATTACTTATAGTCCACGTTATTTTCACTCTTGCATCCTATATATTTTCTATTTGTGGTAGAGTAATAATCATATAAACTAATGTCTTTCGCCATATCGAATCCGCCATCTTGAATTTTCCAATTCTGACGAAACGATCATTATCTCCTACCCCTGAAACCCCCAGATACCAATTTTGAATAGAATCGAATCTCCATTACCAATTTTGATTTTTGAATAGAATCGGATCATAATTACAAAATTCGTTCGCCATATAGGATCCGCTATCTTGAATTTCTCAATTTTGACAAAAAATCATAAAGTTCGACCCCGAAAACCTCCAGATACCAATCTTAAATAGAATCAGATCATAATTAGAAATTTCTTTCGCTATACGGGCTGATTCACGGTGGCAGCGCTGAGAATATTTCAGGTCGATAGAACACAACTAATTATTCAAGGCACCAACTTTTCAGAATAATCCTGAGTTGCGTTTTCCAGAAACGTCTAATGTGCCATCCACCGTGAATCAGCCTGTATATTGGATTGGTCATCTTGAATTTTCCAAGTTTGACGAAACAATCATTATCTCCAACCCCGGAAAACGCCAGATATCTTCCAATTTTGAATAGAATCGGATCATAATTACAAAACTCGTTCGCAATATGATCTTCAACATTTAAACACCCTGTACATACCTATTATTGAAATTTTGAATGATTTTCTGTAGCGCCCATGGATGTGACGTGACAGCAATGTCAGTGATGCCAGTAGACAAAACTAAAGTCTCTAGATCATTAAAAAAGAATGCAGCTATGATCTGTCCGTACCCTGTTAAGATGACTTTAACGTCAATTTTCATCAAGGGACCCTAATTTCAGTTAGTTCAGATTGAAAGAATAAATCACTATTATATCCTTCGAAATGATACAAATCCAATTATTCGTTCATGGCAAACCGAAATGGATCATTCAAACTGCACCAACTCAAAATATTACATATCAAACATTTCCACATGGATCAGCAGAAACGGCATACCTCAAAATATAACACTTTCGAAAATAATTGCCAGATTTTTCCTGTACGAAGGCGACAGTTGAACATGACTGAACTAAAAACGCGAAACATATGCCGATCCGGTGTCGACCGGTACTGAATCGCTAAAAACGAAACAACCGCCATCTCGCGAGCTATCATGAAATCTGACATAATGCAAAATTCAATTTTCATGCTTGAGGGATTGAGGTATATTATGTTTCGATTGTGATGGTTCGCACAGATTGATGTGATGACATGAATTGACGTACTTATTTTAAGGTCAGCAACTAATTCGTACTTGAGAAAAACCCTGTATTTTGCAGGTATTTCTCTTCAGGTGCGAAGAGAAGTTATCATACCGGGAGACTGTGAAGAATGAATATGCTTTTCATACGCAATTGGATTCCGTATTCATATTATCGTTCATCCAACGATATCGAAACGCTACGAGATCCGCCTATAGCCCTATCTATGGTCCCTTTGGCTTTGATCTTGGCAACGCTGTTAGGCCAAATAGTCCGCGTAATCTGCAGAACGGATGATTCCTATCTAAGGTAAAAGCCGGTGCCATTGTTCGATTTTCACATTTCATTTCTCTGGGTCTTTGTGCTGCCTTCGTTTGGCGAATAGCTCCATATTGCCTCTTCTGACAGTTTCCTCATACAGTGCGGATCAAACGTTACGAATCGATTCAATATTTCCTTCAATGCCAACATGGATTTCGAAAAAAAAATTCAATAGGATTGAATTGAAATATGACGTAGATAACATTTTAATTTGATTTTTTTGAATATGCCATGCGATTCATGCGAAACGAGTGGGACAAAATCTGGTTTGACGACGAACTCAATGATTTTTGTAGGTCTTAATAGAACATTATACACCTAGGAATTATAGTAGTATTTTGAACTTCTAGACCAATAGTTTATAGCCCGACCAACGGCAGGGCTCCCAAATAACATTATTAGTTTTATTGTTAGCTACAGGAGGTTGTTACAGCCTATTTTAAAATGCCTTTTTGAAACTCTTTTACTTTAATGATATCATTAAAACAATTAAACAACCTTCTCAAAACATAAAGGGCCCACCTTTATAAATGCTGTCACAGCTTCTCTTAAAGCTTGTCATAAAACTAATAGGAATTTATTCTAGTATGCCTCAAAGCAATAATAAAACCTATCAAAACTACTTCCTTTAAAGCCTTTTAGCATGAGTTCAAACCTGTATGTTTTGAAATGACAGTTCTTATGCCAACATTAAAACTTATTGGCTATAGAATTAAAACCTTATCAGTCGCAGTAAGCATTTGTTAAGATAATTTATGATATACCCCTAAACTATTGATTTATTATATGTCATTCATTTATTCGCACATATCTCTGCTATGTAGGTATTCTCATTCAATGATAAAATGAAGTTCACACATTATTTATCAACTTAACATTCCTTAACACACTTAGGAAGCACCGAGGTGGAGATATATCTGATATAGTGGCCTCGAACTTCCCATTACACACCCTTCAAAGAGTGTGGACACGCTTGTCACCACTGACATTTCTGAATTTTCATGATTCTCAGATTCGAAACATCCCCGCGAAAATGTTTTCGACTATGTCTGTTTTTTTTTGGAGGCAATATATCTTCAATCAGGATTTGATCACAATGTGGTATATTAATATAATACTTTCACACATTTTCAACTTTTATAATCTATCCATTGTATAGTCCCAATTCAAGAAAACCCCTAAGCAGTATATATTTCGTTAACGAATTGCAAATATTCTAAGAATGATAGTTGGTATTTTTATTTGAGTGGCCCAAAGACGAGAAGACATTTCGAGTGTTCGTTAAAGCTTCAAACTTCAATATTCATTTCATGGAAATACATTCAATGATGTAATATTGATATGACTACTAATTGTGCCTTTGGTGTTACGCTACTGTTAGGGTTTCGAATAATAATTGTTAGGGGCAAGGTTTTGATAAGCAGGGTTCATGCAAAAGATAAAGTACTTGCCACTAACCCTCCCAGCTGCTCAGTTAGGGTGTGGGTACGGTTCATATATTTTTGAATTATATGAGTAACAGTATATAATGAAGGGGTAAATTTTCCGGTGCGCCACTGATTTTTCGCTAGCCAAAATCAGAAACCACCCTGATGAAAGGGATAAACCACTGCTATCGGTAGAGTCAATAATTTACAAATATCTGGTAAAATTTACAAGTACCCTGGGGTTGATTAATGAAGAAATAATAGTCATACACCTTGAAACTATCTATTCAAATCATATGATAACACCATATATAGTTATGTAAGTGAAGTGGCATTCAAGGGAGCATTCAGATTTCAGATATATATAGTTTTGTATATTAAATTGATACAAATATAGGGAAGGTCCTAAGAAGGGCTATTCATGTGACGTCACGGGGATAGCTTACAGCTTAATATTGAATGTAAAATTTATACAGGTATATGGGGCATTCCCTTAGGTTTTATGGTGTGACAGACTTATCTGAATGCTCAGTGGAGCTCCTATGGCGTTACTTATGATTGAATCCCTCTTCTCTCTGGTCAAGGCAATCAGGCCTCAACTGGAAGACTGCTCGTCGTCGAAGACACAGCAAAAACTGCAGGTATTCTTGTTAACCAATGTAGAAAACTCTGGACAAGTAGTGTAGATGTATATAAGAGATACCAGCACGAGTCTATGGTCCAGACATACAATGACCAGGGACTAGGATGAACAGTAGTACTATATAGTACTAATAGTGGGATGAAGCCTATGCCTAGGGCAAGAACTAGGAGTAGGACTAGAATTAAGACTAGGACTAGGAGTAGGACCCTCTTTTGTAGCTGAGGGTTATTTTAACAATCCCGATGTTGTGGATTGTCTGTGTCAGTTATTTCCACAATGGTACTTGTTGAATATACAAGACAGGAGCTTTTGGCTTTATATCCTGCAGAGCAGAAAATATGATTTCATTCAAAATACAAACATCCAATATTGGTCCAATACGTAATGAATCATATCATGTTGAAATTCTCCAAATCCATACAGAGATGATCGAATAATTCGATGGAGATATTTCAATCGGCCATACACTCCCACAAGTACCAAGGAAGAATCAAAAGTGAAAAATTGAAATGTCAGTCAGATATCAAAAATATGAAATGTCACTGCTGTCAATTGCATCGATTTATAGTGATTTATACGCGAAACTGATTCCTTAGATCATACAGGAATCTGAGAATAGTTCTGTGACATATTAAACTTAAATGAACGGTGCAGACAGTATTTTCGTGATGACTGTTGGCTGGCGCTGAATAATTTATAAGGATGGTGCGAGCAGATTCCAAGTGTAAAATCATCCATGAAACTTTTTATCGTGAGTTCGGATCCTACACTCAGTTAAAGTTTATAACAACCACTAAGGCATTTACTCAGATCTCGAACTAAACTGATATTCATCCGGAATAAATACTCGACAAACAAAATCTGATCAGTGCTTACACCATCCGGATAAACATTTGATGAACAACTATTCGTGTTGCTGCTGAGGAAAAAGTTACGGTTTCACAACTGCTTGCAGAAATTCGTGTTCTCAAGACGAACTATCGCTGACGTATTATGGACCCATCTCGGGTCAGAAAGAAAGTATCTGTACTAAGAAAATATCTCACATGTTATCTGTCAACTCTGTCATTGAATATTGACTTATAATTGTCAGAAATCGATTGTCAATTGATTTAATCATTGAAATAAAAATAAAGTAAACAATGATGGATCATTATATTTAAATGATATCTTACTGAGCACATAATATAATGTATGCGAAATTGTTTGAAATAAAGGTGAGTTCAGTGAGGCGAAATACTGAAAGATAGTTCATAATACAGCATAACATGAAGTTATCATATAGCACAGTGAACATGATACCGAGTGTGACACCGATCTGATACTTAAGAACACGAAATTCAATGATTCCAGAATAATAATAACGGAGAATTCGTAGTGCAAAATAAAACCGTAACATAATATTCAGCAAGTCCTGGAGAAACTATACTCCGGTACTATTTCATCATGAAGATATATTATATCGGAATCTTGGGAGTTGCCCTGTAGATCTTATACATCAGCAAATAGATAAGCTGTGAACAGGTGAATCGAAAACTTATAAGGGATTTTTCTCTTTTACTACGTCGGCAAGTTCATTTTCCTGAAGTAATAACTTCTTCGATGGGGATTCATGTGAAAACTTCCATTTCCAGAATCTCGTTCGTATGGAGGTAAATTGCCATTTTAGCCTTTGTCTTTGTATTCTAATCCTTCGTCTCTCAAATGATACTATGACAGGCAATGTGATAATTATTAAACCAGCTTCGATCCAATGATAGATATTCGATTAGCAGTAAGATGTTAAATGTTCACGATGTTATACGAGAGTAGGAGAAAATTGCCGAGACATATAATATGTAGGACCTATGGGTTAAGTTAATCTTCTAACCTACATCATTAGTACTTGCCGCTCAAATGATGTTTATTTCACATTTTCTACATTTTACAAATCAACTAATTTCACATAACTGTGATTGATCCTGTTTTTTGTTCGTCTGTTCAACTATGTCAATATCGTCTTATACAATTTTATCATTTCCAATATTAATGTGAAGAAACCTCAACAAAGATCTGTGTGAAGTTTCCTTTACAATCAATGTAACCTAATGGAAAATTGTTGTAGTATCCCTGAAGATGGTAATTTAATATTCCGAAAGCTTGGACAAACTTAAAGAGTACTCTTTTAACTGAGCTCCCTGATGGACAATATTCATTGTCGAAATATTGGAAATATAATGTTATAAGAGTAAATCTTCGTTTTGCTGCAGTTCCAAATATTTTAAGAGTTTATAACCAACTAGTCAGCAAAATACTACCCTTTTGCTTCTATATATATACAGGGTGGCCCACGGTCGATGGTACCTTAGACGTATACGGAAAACGGTACATTGGATTATCCTGAAAATTTGGTAACTCTAATAAGCGTTTGTGATCTAACGATTCAAAATATTTTCAGCGATACAGCGTTGCCACTTTTACCAAAAAGTAGCAAGTGACAATTTGAATGAAAAAAAAACTATTTTTCAGTAAGTTGTGACAAAAGAACTGTGGAAAATGTTCGAAGTCATCTCGTTTGACGTACTCAAAAAATTATTCAATTGAAACTAACTGTTGCTCTGGAATGAATTGCAGACAGTAAGTATAGTAGTTCAGCGTACGAGTTTATAGTTGCAATCATAAACGATGTTGAAATTTCTGAGTTTCGCTCTCTGGAAATTAGATTAAATTTTCAGAATGGAATAGAATCAAACTATTGAAACTTCTCCCGATTCGAACGAGAAAAAAAACCTCCCGTAATCAGTTTAATTATCCAGCCCGTATTTACCTTAAATTACCAAACTTTCGCGAAACTACGATATCCTCTCGATGCAAAGTGGATCGTTCCGAAACGTTCTGGAAGTTTTCCTGGAAACGGCGCTTCTCCTGTATTACGACCGGTCGGAATTCGGTTGGACGGTATTGTAAAATTAAGAAAACTCCCGTGCAACTCCTAAATTATTTTTCGTGCAAGTAATTCGACTAGTGTTTGGGCAACTTTTTTTCAAGGACCACCCAATGCTGATGATTTGCTAATCTTGTAGTACAGTTATCAAGATCACGCTTATAATTTTCATTTCCATGTTGATCAGCATTCTACAATATTTCTGTAGAACTGTTTTATCCTCACTGCTATAGCGTTCCAAATTATACAGGGTGATTCAAAAGTAAGCGGCATCCTTTCAGAGGCGTATTCCTTGCTTGAAAATAAGGCAAAAAGTTCCTATTGATAAGGATCCGAAAATGCTTCCTAAGGGAGCTACGGCCCTTTGAATAGGACACCTCAAAGACGGTTTTTTCTCTATAACTTTAAAATCCTTCACAACAAATTTTTAAAAATTGGTGTACGGCATAAACATTCGATGGTAAATAGGACTCCGTATTCGAAATTTCAGAATTTCATTCAGGGGCGTCACATGCGGGAGAGGGTAAGTGTAAAAATATCCCTTCTTCTCCGGATATTCAGGTTACTGTGATTTCGTTTGGAAATTATTTCGAATACGGAGTCCTATTTACCATCGAATGTTTATGCCGTACACCAATTTTTAAAAATTTGTTGTGAAGGATTTTAAAGTTATAGAGAAAAAACCGTCTTTGAGGTGTCCTATTCAAAGGGGCGTAGCTCCCTTAGGAAACATTTTCGGATCCTTATCAATAGGAACTTTTTGCCTTATTTTCATGCAAGGAATACGCCTCTGAAAGGATGCCGCTTACTTTTGAATCACCCTGTATAGATAACTGCATGAAAAATTTGAAATTATGGCAAGTCCATCTAATGGAATGATAGTGAGAGGGTTATGTCATTTTGACGGACAGTCAAAAGATTAAATAGGGTTGTCATATTTGTTGAAGAATTCAACAGCGGAAGGTAATAGAGATAGAAACTCCAGAAACTGCACCACATGCAAAATTTTCGCATTTTTAGGATTCGAATATTTCGAACTGAACGTTACAATGTTGCAACGATTTATTCTTCAAGAAATAGGAGAGAACTGATATGAGGTAGCTATCTCTTAGCCTTCACAGGGTGTTTCATTACCAATTGAAATGAAGAATCCTGAGCTCAAAATATGAATATCTCTCTTGTCTGAGTTGAAGGGTGTTACATTTATAAATATTAAGATTATTTGTGTTCAGTGCTTTGAAACTATTTGATGACTTATTGCCATATTTGGCGTGGTGTGTAGATTAGTCGATAGTGTACTAACTATTTTTTGAAGTCTTTCTTTCCTTGCCAGGTGGCGTTCGGCGTTCGCGTTCATTTCGCGGACGTTGAACTCCTCGTGGGGTATAAATGCTGGGATTCGTTTCTGTTGAGTCAGGTTCGCACCAGATAGCGGTCATGATGAGAGCCAACAGCTCGAAATTTTGTCTCATGAAAATGATTTAATAATATAGTACCCTAATAACACACTTATGTCCCATGGATATCCTTAGGAAGTCCTGTCGGGACATTCAGGACGTCCATATGACGTTCGAATTTGGTACCGTGGACGTCCATTGGACGTCTGTGGGACGCACTAATGTCCCACTTGAGGACTAACTAGGGACGTCCTTGAGGGATGTCCCTGGGACAACTATCGAATACCTGAATCCTACAGTATTCCTCATCAAGCACTACAGAGGACATCCTTAGGACATCCATAGGACAACCTATCAGCAACGCTGGAGGATATCAATCGGATGTCCATAGGATGTCCTAGGGACGTACGAATTATTCTTGAATTTGAATTTTTCTGGGTCCCTCTAGGACCAGATCTTGCATAACTGATTAGAATATCCAGTTGAGTTGATGATCCGTACAAGGTCCCCAAAAAGTTTGCCAAGGATGTCCAATGGAGTTACGTGAAGAACATTGACGAGGAGTACTTATAGCCTATGAGCAATGATTCGTCGGCGAGGTGTAAGTTAACGTCCTCGCAGGGACAACATATTGAAAGTACCGGACATTGGAAGAGTACAGTTCATGTACCAATTGGGATATCCGACAGATATCCCTAAGGGACATTCGAAGGATGTCCCTAAGGGACATTTCGATTGTTATACGATCCTGGGAATAATAAGGGCGTCTGTGCAGAGATATTTGAAGGAATGTACCATCAGGGACATTTCAAGGTTGTCTAGAAGGGACATTATATAAGATCTGAAGTCATGCCAGGATATGTACTACTCGGGACATCCGATGGATGTCCCGAAAGGAACGTTTAAAATCATATCCCGTCAGGGACATGCCAAGGACGTCCATGCATGGACATTCTACAATATATACCACGTAGGACGTCTAAGGGATGCTATTTCTAGGACATTTGAAATGATGTACCAGCTGGGACATTCCGTGGACGTCCTTGCTCGGACATTGCATGAGATGTACGGGATGGGACATCCCAAGGACACTTATTTTTAGTTCTGAACATTCGGACGTGGATTGTACAGAGGGACGTCCCTACGACGTTGTGTGCTATTAGGGTAGGTATCTGTATACCTAGCACTAGTTCAATGTTCACTTATAATTATCGAGATCCAAATACATATCGATTTGGTTAATACCAATGAGTGTCCTAATGGATTACAGCAGAAACATTGTTTCAGAAATATGGTTTTGTCTATTCACTAGTCACAATCGACTATTTTTCAAAAGTAGGTACGATTTACTTGGCCAAGTTTTCTCAGTATAGAAAGACTCCATGGATACACACATTCGTGAATCTTCGGAATTCCCTGATAATTTTTATGTAGTTTTTTTGATACAAAAATAGGTAGGTAATGTATAGAATTTATAAGGGATTATGTGTTCCGGAACAGTGGTCATCTTTTCGACGGTCTGTGAAGTGCCTTGCAATTTTAAGTAGCTTGGCAACTAAACAAGGTTCAATCAGACGCAGTGAAGTTTTTTATTTCCTCCGAATGTGTTGCAGATGCCAAATTGGAAGTTCTTTTTACCAACTCCCATACGTATCAATAAAATGGTCAGAGATTCGACAGCATCGAGTAATTCAAGTACCTACATATTGTGCGATTCTAAAGATAATAGGTAATAGGTAAATATAGATAATGAGAACATACAATACAAAATCAAAATTCTACAATTAATCAAGAACCCTACTATATACTTTTTTGATAACATTAGAGAAGAATAATAATTGGACAATGATTCTTCTTCGATTTTTTATGGGTGCTTACCTAGGGACAATAGGGAGAGAAGGTAGGTGTTGGGATTTTTTTTCGAACTTTTGGAGGTTATAATTTCTTGGAAGTTATCTTCCATTGGCAAATAATTCCGAAGCTTCACCGTTCTCTAGACAAACGAGTTTTGGTAGAATGTTATTGGATAGGTATCCATAACAAATGTCCGACATGACCTTCATTGATCCCAGTCAGTCTATTTGCAAATTCAAACTCAATCAATCAATCAATTTATTCAATTCAATTCAGATACATACATACATGTTCTTTTATATTGTTAATGTTACATATCGTAAATAAATAGTTTCTTATTACATTAAATTAAAGAAATTATCAATAAGTAAATAAGTAAATAAGTGGTGGTGTTCTTGGGAGACGCCTATAAGCAGAGCTTGTGTTGCGTATTTTCCCAGATCTGGACACAACCATGAAGGTAAATAGAAAAAAAAATGAAGGAAACTATTCATTCATTTCAGTAAAAAATATGAATCAAGAATCAACAAAAATCAATGATCGACTCACAGGAGGATCGGACAAGACACTCAGACAAAAGGCAGGCAGCTTTAAATAAGATATTGATAAATTATTCGGACATGGTTCAGTAGATAGATTCGAGTGTTTGTTTTAGGGAATCAAAGTTGTGATCGACAAAGGATCTGATTGTTTTCTTGCGTTTTTTAAAGCTTTTTATATTTCGTAGTTCAATGGGAACTTGATTGACAAGTTTTGGTCCAAAGAAAGTAACAAACCTTTGGGTATATACATTTTTACAAACAATTATTACAATTATTCTTGCACATCTGAAGATGTTTAATTTTTTTCTCCAAATCGTTCGGGTCAGACCCAGCAAACATTTCAATATGGGACATTAATGATCTGATATATTTTCCCTATGACTGACATCAGCGGACCAGTAAATGGTCCCATATGCAGGACTCTGTATATCAGTACACTGCAGCCGGCAGCTGGCCTCAGTGCTGGGTACCCAGCAATCATATTCAGTTCCATGGCAAAAGGTCAGTACATAACATAATCGACACATTGAGTTTCCCAAAGCAAGCCCAGCATATACAAAAATGATGGGATGGTAAGTCAGAGGCCCATGTTTGGAATGGATAATTTCATACCTATCGGATAGAGAGCAGCAGGTTGAGATCAATGGTGTTAGAGCGGAACCATCAAAATTCGAACAGGCACACCACAAGGATCATGCCTATCACCAACATTATTTAATATTTTTATAACTGATCTACCTGAAGAACTTAGTAAAACAGGCTATCCAATACTTTATGCGGATGATGCTAATATAATCGTCTCAGGACAATCGAAGAGAGAAACACAAAATAAATCCAATGAATCTATTAGAAGCATTTCTCAATGGTGCAGCAATAAAATCTCTTTGAATGTAAACAAATCAATAGCTGTCCAATTTAATACGAAAAATGTAACCATTTACAAAAGCATGTTACTAAAAACAGAAGGGAAATCCCTGGAGAACTCAGCCTGTACAAAAGTTTTAGGAGTCTATCTAGATCAAAAACTCACATGGAATGAGCGTGTTGATCATACAGCCTCAAAAGTGAGTTCATATTGCTTCATTATCAGGAACTTATGGAATACAGTATCGATCGACGTGCTCAAACTACTGTACTTTGGACTTATTCAGTCGTCCCTTTCATATGGTCTAGTTTTCTTGGAAAAAACCCATAACTCTGGCCAACTATTTACTATTCAAAAAAAAATTATAAGATGCATGCTGAACTTGTCTAATAGAGAACCATGTAAAAACCACTTCGTTGAATTGGGTATGTCTTTACCAAGTTTGTATATTTACTCATTGATTCTTCACATTATTAATAAACAGGGCACTTCGATGACTAGAAAGGAGGTACACAGTCATAATACCCGACAGAAGGACGAAATCAATTTCAGGATTCTCCAGATTATCAATTGGACAGGAAAATCCCAATTATATGCTAGACCACACTGTACAGAATAAGATCTGTTATTTTAATTAGCAAATGATGACATTATTTTTGAAGAATGTGACATTGTAAGTCCGGATTTTATTTTATTTTATTTTTACATTATTTTATCATACGAACCAGGTTCCTATTGTACCAATAAGTGAACTAGCTCATCTGTTTGTGACGTGTCCCATAATGTATTGTACTTACCTTTATTGTGACATTCAGTGGACAAAATAAAATTCTATTCTATTCTATTCTATTAACGGCCAATTATAGACATTGGATACATACAATCGAGCCAGGGAGAGGGGTGATGGTTTTATGGGTCCAATATGGATCTGAAAATTCTAATAATTCTTTTTTTCGATGTCACCCTCTCATCATATTACATGAAATAGTCATATACCAGATTTCAAGGAAACAATTTTATGAATGACACGATGATATCTTATCTAAACATCTCTCTTCTTCTATGATGAAACTTTTCAGAGAGACTGCGCTCACTGGCTGGTACGTGATATCTACATCTATTAGGTAGCATTCCTACGTTGCGAGGTACTCCTGAAATATAAAATTCATCATCAGTTTTCAGTTGATTTTCTTGAAATCAGAATTCTTCCTTCCTTTAGGAGTATGAGAAACGAATTGAATGAGTTTATTACTTGATCAATATAATCTGATAACGTGATAACATTGAGCTTCTTGATTCTCATTATTCTCTTGCCATAGGTATTCGAATTCGAAACAATAGATAGTTAGATTGATACGTACTCAATATTATCATATTTGAAGAATTAATCTTCTATATTACGAATTTAGAATACTCCTGTCATCAAAAATAACCACCAGGGAGAGTCAGGAGCACAACAATTCGATAACAAAAATTAGAGAACAAACCAGAGAAAGATACGAAACATACGCGGTCACATATGATAATGACCAGCTGATTGCTGATGTAAACGTTTCAGAACATCCACCAGGGAGACGAGTAGTGCAGAGGATATTGATGTTCATTTAGTTCCCCATCTTACCATCACAATCATCGTATTTTTAACTGATCGTAACTTAGTATAGGAAAATCATCAGCCCATTACCAATACCAAGGCATCGTCGTTTTTCCAGACTTGCCTGTACTAGGCCGGACTCCTCTCGCTAGTTTAATGTTTGCTGGGGTAGGTTTCGTTCTATAGATGAGGTATTTAACATTATTTCATAGAAAGAAATCATTGGGTGCGAAGTCCGGCAAACGTTCTATCCATTCTATTGGTCTTCTACGACCTACCCATTTGTTCGGGAAATTTTGGAATAGCCATTCTCTCACGGACCTCGATGATGATGATAATGGAGATCTGTTGGCATTTCATATTCATTTTCAACAAGATAGTGAGCCACCCCATTCCGTATTACAGATGAGAGGATGACTATACCAAAATTCTCCAAACAACTGGATAGGTTGTAGAGGACCAATAAAATGGCAAGCACGCTCGCCGGATATGTCACTCAATGACTTTTTTAAAGTTATTCGAAATCCGTTATTTATAAAACGGAATCTGCTGATTTAGACGATAAGGAAAGCAGAGAAACGGTTGAATGCTGGCGAAAACTATCTCTTAAAATTTCGTAAATGTAAACATCACTCAAATACCTTTCAATTCAATTTTTTTCTTTAGAATTTTAAGGAAGATTTTCAGTTGCAAAGATCATCAATCATGCTACGGTAATTTTCAAACGGCTAGAAATTCACCGCAAGTAAATAACGTCATGATTCCGTAAGTAGGGGCAGTTGCTATGTGTTGAAATACAATTGAGAACTTCAGAAATATTAGTTATTCAATAATTCACGATTTCTCAATTATGTATTGGTGATATTTTTAATGAGCAATAAAAATCAATTATTGTCCCAAAATTTTCCCTTATAATTTGTGGCTTGAATTATTTCGTCAGTAGTAGAAGTGGTAGAATCCTCGTATTAAATTGTTTGGTGGGGCGATATCCACCACCTCATACCTACCCTTATTAAACCGTTATACCGTTTTCCGGGTACCAGTTCCACTCCGATTCGATCGGCAAAAAAGCCGTAGTTACCGAACTCCATTCATTAAACGTAAATTCCGGATAATTGAACTGATTAGAGCCGAACGTTTCGACATTTTCCGGGATCTCCTAGCGTCCGGAAACGGAAAAAACGAGTGATCGCTTTGCCGGTAATAATCTAACGACGCAACAATGCTACAATCAAGGTGGAAGCGGCTGTAAATGCGCCGCACAATAAGGAACCGACGAAGCGACAAACTTGGAAATTTGGGAAAGTTATTTCCTCCGAGGAGAGGCGGTTTTCTGATAGACCGCCTCTCCCTACCGTGCTGGATGAAGGACAATGGGCTAGGGGAATGATTTTTTCATATTTTTAATTTGTCGGATGATGACTTCATCAACGTTGTTGTCAGACGATGAAACTGATGCATCAACTAGGTATATTGAAAATTCTTTCGTCTTCGCTACTTGCATTTTCATTGATAATTTCATTTTTGGTAGTTGGATCGGCGTTAATCACATTTGTGTGAGTGTTGCTGGGCTCTGTGCACGTGTATATACAGGGTGTAAATTTGAAAACTTTCAATGCGAATATCTCGCGAATTGAAAAAGTTAGAAAAACGTCGCTTGGCAAAAATGCTAAAGAGTTAAGGGAAACTAGAACCACCATATTTCGGTCAAGGGATGAGTCACCCTGTCAGCGCAACACACCCCAACTTTGAAATGTCAAATGGCACTACCTCTTTTGTGATACCTCAAATGAACGGTCTCAGTCAGTAGTATTCACCTGTACAAGACTTTTTTTCCACCCACTACAGGGTGTACGGAAAACATTAATTCGAGGGTCTAAATTTGAGAACTTTCAATGCGAATATCTCGCTAAATGAAACAGTTAGGAAAACGCCGTTTGGCACAAATGCTACAGAGTTAGGGGGAACTAAAACCATCATACTTCAGTAAAGGGATGAGTCACCCCGTCGGTGCGACACACTCCATCTTTGAAATGTCAAATGGCACTACCTCTTTTGTGATACCTCAAATGAACAGTCTCAGTCAGTAGTATTCACCTGTACAAGACTTATTTTCCACCCACTACAGGGTGAACGGAAAACATAAAGTCGAATAAAATAAAATGCAGAATGCCGATATATTCCAAGAGATGTGTTCCAAAATGTTAGAATGGCATTTGAACATCGATCATACTATTGCTCACAACAGAATGGAATGCATTTTGAACATCTGATCGAATAAAATATCCTTTTAACACGATTCATTTCATTTTATTCAACTTTATATTTTTCGTACACCCTGTAGTGGGTAGAAAAAAAGTCTTGTACAGGTGAATACTACTGACTGAGACTGTTCATTTGAGGCATCACAAAAAGGTAGTGCCATTTGACATTTCAAAGTTGGGGTGTGTCGCGCCGACGGGGTGACTCATCCCTTGACCGAAATATGGTGGTTCTAGTTCCCCTTAACTCTTTAGCATTTTTGCCAAATGGCGTTTTTCTAACTTTTTTATTTCGCGAGATATTCGCATTGGAAGTTTTCAAATTTACACCCTGTATACCAAAGAAGGGAAGAGTTGTATTTCGTCATTGAGTATGCAAGATGATTTATTCAATATTCGTAGCAGAGCGCTTTCGACTGTTAAGTCATCATCAGTGCATACTCGTCAGGTTAACAGGAAAATTTGTCCATAAAAATATCTTTGGTCCAGTTTAAAACTAACGACATTAAGGTGAAATACAGTACGAACATATTGAAATGTGTTTCCCAAAAGGAGGTAAAATACGGATTACAATTTGTTAAGCAGCCATTGTCGCTACGACATGTCGTATTGAAGTGATAGTGACTCATCAAGTTCATTATCAAGTAAAATTGTAATTGAGTACCGAAAATAGTTATTTGTTTAACTAGGCAGCAAAGTAGTAGATTGACTGCCGAGGCTGAATTCATCCAGCTAAGGCAGTCAATCTACTTTGCTGCCGAGATGAACATATAATTTTTTCTCCGATATATATTATATTATCTCTTTTTTCTTCTTGTAATATTCAATTAAAATAAAATTTGATACAAATCGCAGTTGTTGGAATGGTTGATTGCTATGCAAATGTCCATAATAACTATATAGTTTGACAATTCATGAAATTTCTGACAATTGGTGAAAAAAATATCGGACTATTCAAATTATTATATAATGGACAGTGAAAGCGACCTGGAAGTACTTACACCTCCAGAAATGAGGGAGGTGGCAGAAAATATAGAGTTGAATTTGTTGCCGGAGAAGTCTCGGATGAAATATAGCACTCACTTTGCTGCCTAAGCAGGAAAAGTAATACTTTGCTGATTGATATGTGTCAGCAAAATTAATATTTGCTGCCAATCGAAGAAAAAAATAATATTTTTATTTATTTATTATTATTTCTATGCCTGTCTTTATTGCTGATGCGATATTAATTCGATAACTTTTGGAATTCATTCAATTCAAAGTCCAAACTGTAATCGTGACTAGGTATAGCACATCGAAAAATATAACTTTGAAGATTTTGATGTTGTGAATTGTAATCGATGCGACTATTTTTTGAGTGGTTCTGAACAAACGTCAAAATTCCACGACCCGCTTTTTTTGTATATAACAATATGAATTGATTACTATGGAAATGGAAGTAACTCTAAATTTCTGATTAGAGGAGTTACTTTATGTATATCCACGTATATTCGAAATCATACAAGGTAAAGCTCAACTCGATTGATCGTTCTGATAGGTTTATTTTTTATCGCTTGGATTGCAAGAAAGGGAATCCCTATAATGTTCAAAGAACATCGTGCGTTCCTGGGGAGGATAGGGATAGGAGTAGGTATTGGAATTTTTCTTGAACTTCTGGAGATTATATGTTGTTGGGAATACTTCCTCAGGCAATGAATTCCAGAGCCTAGCCGTTCTATGGATGAAGGAGTTTTGATAAATTGTTGTTCGACATCTTTCGAGGTTGACAACGGAAGGATGTGCTGACTGGGCTTGTCTAGTTCGTCTGACTGGTATTGCTAGTAAAGGGATGATAGCAGAGATTTCCGAAGAACATTTTCCGTGGAAGTATCGATAGAAAAGTAAGAGGTCGCCGACCTTTCTACGGTGTTACAATGATGTCAAAGAGTGAGTGAGTGTGGCGTCACCCACCAGGCGGATGGCTCTTCTCTGGATGAAATCTAAGAGCATCAGCGTATGTTTTGGTGCTGAACCCCATATGTGGGAACAGTTTTCTAGAACAGACCGTAGCTGTGCTTTGTAGATCATGAGGAGCTGTTGAGGTGTGAAGTAGCTTTTCGCACGGAACAAGAATCCTAGTTTTTGTGAAGCAGCTTTTGCGATGGATCTGACATGATTATCCCATGAAAGAGTGTTGCTGATGGAAATACCGAGCATAGATATGGTGGGCTTAGTGGGGATGGTGGTTTAGAATCATACGAAGAAAATAATCAGTAGCAATAATATGAGTACTCCAAAATATTCGGGTTATACATATCGACAGCTTGTTGCATAATTACAAAAGTTTATCTTTCCTTCTGAACTAGATGTCGCTGTTTCCATGATACCATTGGGAAGCGTCTAAATATCGTTTGTGTTTTTGTTGTTTATGATGAGGATGACTTGTAAATGTACCCGAGTGCGCAAATATAACATCATTTTCAGGGACCTGAACGACATCAGGATCCTGTATCGAATGAAAACTCACGCCCAGAAAACCATCGCCAAGTTGGACGCAAACGACAACCCTCAGGTCAGAAAAGCCATCGATTATGACTCCAGGTTCAGGGATAGATGCAAACGTCCAAGGCATCAACTCTTGGACGTTTAGTAAAAATCCACCACGAATAAGAATCTTCTGGTATCCCAAATTATAAAACACACTGGAATAATGATGATTTCTACCAATTCTCCAAATTAATCAACACGACACGATGAACGTCCTATAAACATTTGCACAGCCCGTCGAAACGCCTCATGAAGTCTTTTTGCCCGAAAATTCTTTTTTTGAAAACCATATAGCGCTGCTCGTAGTTTTCTGCAATGATTATAGTGGTGCCTGTGAATACCCTACCTTGATGAGGTCTAAAAACTGTTAACCTGCCCATAATCTAAACTCAATTCGGCATCATCTAATCGAATTCTTGCATAGATTTCAAGATTCTGCGTGCAGTCAGGAAAGTAGTTCTTTTTCTCCCGATTGTTATTGATCATTTTATTGCATACTTGTGGGAATCTTTCTCTCCATTATTACGTCTACCTAAATGATATAAAACCTTTACCGTTTGGAATAGTAACATTAACCAACTGACAGTTCACCGAGAAGTTTCCTGCATTTCTATTATTTCTATTTCGGCGCGGTGTCGCGCAATTTATTTGGAACGCTGCAGTTGTGAATAAAATGTTTGAACAATATTATTAAATTATCCGAAGGTTCCCGCTCCGGTTTTCCCTGTTTAGTTTACATTGTTCGTTGCGAAATAATTGTGCCGTGAATAACGCCGTAACGCCCAAAGTGACAGCTTGCGTTGCTAATGAATTTGAGATTTTACGCCGGTTCGGATTCCCGTGTTCCGTGAGGAAGCCGTACGTATGACGTTCAAATATTGGCGAATCCCTGAATCATACATAGTGCATCGACTGCATGTCTCGCGAAAACATGCCAAGCGATTCGAAAATCAAACTCAACAGATCACTCTACACTCTCTATATAGCCCGAGAGCTGGCAAAGTTTTTCTCGCAGCATCCATCATCAGACTAGAACAGCGAATGTATTATGCAGATTATTCCAAATATACGATAGCAATATCCTGAAATATTATATACAGGGTGTTTTTGAAATGAATTCATATACTTAACATAGCAATATTTGTTAGTCTAACGAAAATTCCAGAAATATTTTATTTTTCCAGAAACATCAGTTTAACAAGAAATTCCATCTCGAAAATTGAACATGAATGTAGAAAAATCGAGTACGTCATATTAATGGCTCTGGCGGGCTCATCCAGACTCGTCGGGTGAGCAGATGGGGAGAGCACAAGGAGGACTCATACGAATGGTAGGTGAACGTCTACTCAGTTGGGGCCGGTTCGGAAGAAATGAGGGACGAAACAACAGAGGTACCACAATGGACCCACCCCTAGAGGTCTAAGTGAATTGAGGGCCCCCAGCGGGCTCACCCTCTGTCTTCCAAAATCCAAAAAAATCCATATTAAGGGAACAGATCGAGTAGTGTGAGCATTAATCAGAATGTTGTGCTAAATCGGTCAATATTCAATAGAACAAGGCCTAAGGTCCCGGTTCAAATCTTGCTCGGCACCTACTTCTCTTGTCGCTATTTCAATAATGTTTTTTCTTCATCATCGCGTACGTTCGAATGTTTTTTGAACCAATACTAGAATAAACAACAAACTACACTAACCGGCAAAAAAACCGGCCACCAAAAAATGTTGCCAAGTTGTTCGCCCTGTAATTTTTCTAATTCTTGTCCAATTTTGGGAACATTTTGACCGAATTTTATATTCCTGTTCCAGAAAGTTGGTCTGGAAATAGGTTTCTAAGAGAAGCTGGTGGCTTGATACTTATACAGGCAAAAACAAAAGTTATTCTTCCACCCTCAACTTCTTAACACCCTGTGGCAAAGGTGAGTGGTAGAACTTAATCATCATGTTTTCGATTGATGTGCGATCCCTTCTCAACACAATGTTTTTTGATTCACGTTGATAACCACTTCTCAAGAAAAGATACAAGGGTTTTGAAAAAGTATGTTTTTTTTATTTTTATCAAGGATAATTCAGAACCATTCTTCATTCATCTGCTTCATCATGTCCCGAATTGGAGTGAGATCCTATTTTGGCCCTTCTTAACACAATAGTTCCAGATATACGTCAATTACTTATTTTCAAGAGAAGATACAAGTGTTTCAAGAAAGTATGGGATTTTTTAATTTTTATCAACAATAATTCAGAACCAATAACTCCAGAGACTTCCCTCAGGGGCTCACAACTTGTGAGTACGGGAATAGTGAACCCGAGGTACCCTAGCCAGATATTCACCATACTTCAACTTGTCTTGAGTGATATCCTCTTCCCTCTTCCTTTTTTCAATCTATCTATCGGCCTTTCTTGGTCAACTTCTCTTTTCCTCCTCCCCTCCAAGCCCAACCTCACCATCAAGTGGTGTGGGGACAGACCGCGGCCGCTCGACGGATGAAGCATTTTGGGAACATCTTTGCTATCTCCGGGCTAGATGGGACATCTTTGGCAGGGATGGGGCGATTTGCTGATGTCTGTCTAGGTGGCCGAGGACTGGTCAACGAGGCTCTGGCAACCTAATCCAAGCTGTGGGAACCTGTGGTGATGGATGAATGGCACCAAGGTACGGTGTCGCTAACGGGGCCTTTGGGAAAAGGGCGACATCTCAGAGTAAGTAGCCTTAGCCCTGTGCAGAGGGCACCACAGGGCTAGACCAACCCCTTTCCCCGTTACTCGTATTTCATATTGAAGTGGCCCTTAATGAGCACCATGAGCCGTATATGGAAAAACTGATAACGGTATGTAGGTAAGATACAATGGGCCACTAGGCCTGAGTGTCGTCGGAGACTTCGGCCAGACGAGCCTACAAACGGGGTGGAGTGGTTAGTGGGTATACCCTTGAGTCAGGGGACTCTCACACTATCATATGGGGGATTGGACTCATATGGTGTCCATAAAGAATTTCGACCACCTCGATGAAAAAATAATCTCTCATTCGTCTTCGTGCGGCCTTGTCAGAGACTCTTCAAGAGCTATGATTCGCCGTTCAATGAAAATTCTGTCAATTATCTCGGCAATTCTTCATGACTACTTTAGGAATTTGACCATCTCGATGCCACGGCGGTTGAATGCTGTGATTCAAACTCGAGGAGGGCATACTCGTTATTGATTGAAGGTCTGCTGTTTGTTTATTGTGATTAAGGTTTTTACCGGCAAATGCTACAAAACTGAGACTTTCTGATTATTGTTAATAACAAATTAAAAATCCCATACTTTCTTAAAACGCTCGAATCTTCTCTTGAAAATAAGATCATGATTTGAATCGGAAACTATTGTATCAAGAAAGAATAGCACTTCAATCATGATGAAGCCAAGTTCAACCACTCAATTTCACCACAGGGCGTTAAGAACTTGACGGTGAAAGAGTAATAAGCTGAATACATCACAAAAAAATATATGTAAAGATGATCAGGTATCATTATTCATTACAAACCTCCTGTAAGCTTGTCTACAGTGGTGGATATCATAAACTCTACATATTTCATTGAAATTCGAACACATAATATTTACAGGTGACTTCAACATTACATTTGTATTTGCACGACTACATAGAATTTTTTGAGTTTGACGAGACCCAATTCGTGGAACATAAAAGTTTATTTTTGATACTATCTCTGGACAATCAATTTCATGGTGTACTATTTTGTATAAAAATGTTATTGACGTCATTATTCGGCGAAGCTCTAGACTGCTGAATTCAAAAATGTCCATTGTATCCTTATAATTTTGTCCCCTAGGTGGATATACTTTCTGTACTTCATCATTATGAACCTGATATAGAATATTATAATCTTTTCATTACATGCATATTCGTTAATGATTTACAGCTTCTGTTTATGAATCCAGGCATGTTGGCCAGACTTTTAATATTGTTTACTATCTGTAGTTCAGGAATTTCCTCTTGCTAATGATACACGCTGTATACTTTATAGAAACGAGGAGAGAGAGAAAATCTGGAGAAATGAATGTTCCACCTTCAGTTTTATAAGGGTTTTATGCACTATCATATTGAATTCACGCGTTTCTGTTCCTGCCTATAATCTCTGTAACGCATCTGGCACTCGTCTTGTCTCACAGAATCTAATCATCCCTTGTCTTCTCAACTCTCTGGTCCGAATGTAAAATAACGGCCCCGGTTATGATTGCTGGACGTTCCAGGACATTTCAAAAGGACGTGACGGCGGTGGCAAGCAGATGACTGGATTCTAGGGGGAGCACTATCCGAGGAGACGCATTTACCCGAACGAAATTAATAGTAGGTACAGCTTGATAGTTTTAGATTGGCACCAGAGATGTGCAAACGACACGGAAAAAAGGAATTGTTGAATCAAGCAAAATTTAATTGAATGGAGCAAATGAAAGTGTCATATATGCACGACAAAATATAATCTTGAAATGAGTAAATCTATATCTTGTTTCAGAGCGAATTTGAAGTTTGAATCGAGTAAATATCTCTTTCATGAACCCTGAATCTTCTTCGATCAAGCACATCTATGAATTGTTTATGAAGAGATATTGAATTGGCTCAAACAATCATTTAGTTTGATTCAAAATTACAAGATATTGATTCAATCAAATATTAAGTTGATTGAACGAAATATTTGGTTGATTCAAAGTAATATTTGGTAGAATCAATAAAATATTTGGTTGATTCAATTAAATATTTGGTTAATTCAATGAAATTTTTTGTTGATTCAAGAGAAACTATACATCCATTCGACAAATTGTTTTGTTGAACCAAATTCAATATTTGGAAAATTTCTGAAATTTCACATCAATAGAATAAACAAAACTAGGAAACTAGTCGACTCCCAACATGAATCTCAAGTCTTTACTTGTCCTTAGCTGATGAAAAACTATTTCGGATTGCTAATCATCCTAGGTTCGATTTATCCAGCTGATATTTCAACACGAAGAATCAGGCTCCACGTATATAATGAATTCGAGGCAGGCATAGACGAGGCGAAATGATCGCCATCTAGATGCGAAAATTCAAGTTGATGTAGAATGAACAAAATATTTAATTGATTTTACATATTTCGTTGCTCGATTCAAGCAAATGATCCGTCCGAAACGAGTTTATTGCTACATCGGAATAAGAAAACTAGTATGTTGTTTCAAAGATATAATCTCATCAAAATGATCATTGTTTGATCAAATCAACGAAATGTTTATAGTTGAATCAACATCGACATTATTTTGGATCGACATAATTCGTTTTTGAAAAAACTATATATTTTGTTGATGGAATTGATATTATACTGTTGATTCAATTAGCCTACATTTTTGATTTGAAAAAGCTGCTTCCATGGAATAATCATGTATCTGGTTGATTCAACAAAAAATTGCTCAGTCCAACAAAAATATCTCAAGCATAAATAATTTGTTGATGCAACAAATCCTTTTTTTCCGTGGATAAACAGAGATGGTAAGTGTGCCACAAAGATCCACTTCGCCTTTTTATCGGGAAGTAAATTGGAATGTACTGTTCTGACCAATGTTCACTGAACCAATTGCCCCACTTCAGCGACTGGTCTACTGCGCATGCAATTCCCAGAGGCTAGAATGGTCAAGCTGTATTTCAAAAAATCAACAAAACTAACAAACACGCTTCCAAAGATAGCCGAATCAAAAAGTAGAAAATGATTTTCAAAACAGCGTGGTAGCAATATGTTTGAAACGAATAGAGTAGGATAAAATATACACAGCATAGGAAAATGTGTATAATAAGGACCTCTGACTCTAAGAGGTCAACCCAGAAACCTTTACCACTGTAGAAGCAATGTTATGGAAGTTTGAATAACCAAATAGCTTCATTTTGGTGAAATCTGATTGTAGGAGTCCACTCAGCTTTCTAATGAGAGTTATTCAATGGAAAGTAGTTTTTGTGAACTTCACATCTGACTGGTTGAAAATCATGAATAATTATCAAGAAACTCTCATGAGAAACGTGCAATCTTATAATAAACTGGATGTGAGGGTTCCAAATTTATCTGGTCTGGACCTACTCTCGACTCGTCGAAATGGTAATCAACATAACAATGTTATTAGTTCTTTATATTCATTGTCGTACTTCCATATTACCTCACTACCCATAATATCTCATGCTATAATAAATGTTGTGATGTTCGAATAGTCTTGTGATTTCAGCTTCAATGAAATTATCCGTGTCTAATAGGTATGTTATTTCGATACTTTTGTCTTCGGACAATTGTGATATGTATCTCTATCATTGAAAACTTCGGGCACTTTTTATCTCGGTTCTTATCCAAGGTGAGCAGTATAAGCATTGATATATTATTGTGTCACAAGGGCAGAAAATTAGCTTTTGCAGATCGTGGCTATATTAGCTGCACGAGAGAAGCGGGAAACGGACGAGTAATGAACGTCGGTCCGAAGCCCAAACATTGAATATGATGGAAATGAATTAAAAATAGACAAAAAATTCCACTGCCACTAACTATTCAAGGCTATAAATCGAATAACTATATTCCACTGAAAAAATTTCGATATATCAGTCAGATATTCGATATTTCCAATATTTTAATATTTGCGAATATATTCAACTATTCTACTACACCTATATATATATTTCTCAAATTCCGAAAAAGTCCACTGAAAAAGATGTTTCTATTACGATTTTACACAATCTGTCGCAAATTTGAATGATATATATTATGTTGCAACTTTTACTTCCTGCAATTTTTTTAATTTCTACGAAATTCATGTAATATTAAAAATTAAAAACGTGAACAAATGAATCTCAGCACTCAGAACTGCATCCTAGATGCGCTACTAAATTTTGCCCACCCTGTACGAAAAAAAACCAGATCTTGTTCGACCGAGTGTTCAACGTTCGGGTGAATTCGACTCCTCTGATGATGCTCGCTCTAGACTCTACTAAGCGGATGGCGATATGGGGTGGATTCCGCTATTACCTGACTATTATCGCTAATAGGGGTAGGAAAACGATTGTCTCCTGGCCTAATAATTGAAACAGGCCGCGTTATTTTTTATCGTTCGAGGGGATTGGTCACTGCTTCAATGTACCGATTTGTGTTATCGTCCAATTGAATATTATTTCCTGTGAATTTAGATCATCGGAATATTATTTTCCACATCAAATCGACCGTCATCAGATAACCAAACGATATACAGGGTGGCATCGAAATAAGTGCAAATATTTTAAACACAGAGAAAGCTCGACGTGTACTATCAAATGGCACTTTTAAAAAAAATTTAGGGATCAAAATGAAACTTCTGGTTATACCCTTTTTCCACCCAAAGTTATACACTGTAGAAAATCTGACGTCACCTCTGTTCAAATTTCCATGCGGGTAGTCAGAATCACTCGGCGTTCAATCATTCAAATTGTTTTAAAGTGACATACTTTATTGATTTTTTTCTCGTATTTTGTTCAATTCTTGGGATCAAATTTCTCGTTAATTAGAAGAATTAGAAAAAATCTGATATCATGGGAATATTCCTTAGACTGTATCATATATCAATGTGCTGAATATGTTCACTCATTTCAAAAACACCTTGTATATATGTCCAAAAGGCATGTAAAACCATTTTAGTTCATCGTACGGCATCTGTGCCTGAGCAAAATGCTTGAGAAATTCCACTTTCCTGTGCGGAAATTAGCGCTCGAATTCGCGATTTGATATCGACATAAGAATTATGTAATCCGATATACCAATTGGATGGTAGATTTCAGAAACCTAGCTGTGCCTCTCCTCAGCCTGAGCCAACTCCACGGCACAGCGATTTATTTGCTTCTATTATTCCGGACATACTTTCGTCATGTGATAACGAGTTGAAACAAGAAGCAAATAAAAGGGAATTATGTCCCCTTTGCGAATATCCAAACGTGCCGCGATTCAACTGATCTAAGTTAGGGACAGAGCGTGAATATTTCCGAGAATATTTCACCGCCTTCTAAAGATAATATTCGATGGACCAGTGTGAAAGTCAACATGTGGATTATTTACGGAAATATTGACGTTCTGTCACTAACATAGATCAGTTTGAATCGCGGTAGGTTTGAATATTCGCAAAAGGTACATTTTTTCCTTCCATTTCCTTTTTAATTCAACTTGTTATCACATAACAGGAGTATGACTGGAATAATAGGAGCAAATAATTTGCTGTGCCGTTAGGTTTTCGAGATCTACATTTCAATTGATATCGGAAAGCGCAATTCTTATCTCGTTATCAAATCGCAAAATCGAGTGCAAATTTTCGCACAGGAGAGTTTAATTTTTCAATCATTTCGCTCAGGATAGTGATTGGCACAGGTGCTATTCGTTGAACTAGGATATTTTCACTTTCCTTTGGGGCATATATCATTTTGTCATCAGATGACGGTAGAAATCTGGCAGCCAGCTCACCTTCTATATGATTTCACAAAATCTCATCTTCGATGAAATGCCAAATTTCTAGCAATGACAGCTCTGTCAAATAAATGAGATCCTCTTAAAAGAAAATCTGATGACTAGAAGCCGAAGAAATGAAAAAAATCGCTGTTATCTATAACATCAATAAAAAAATTATAGTGTATCACACTGTATACCACTCGAATGATATACTTGATTCTCGTGGGAAATGATTCACATTCTGTGCTCGTTGAACAATAAACTATTTTCTATGGCTATGTCAACAAACTCTTCCTTCTTGACTGTTTTTGATGGAAAAATGAGGTCCTTGTATGTCTTCAATTGCATTTCCTAACTGTTGCAAGATTTTTATCGATGACCACTCTAGAAAATAGGCAAGGACACACGATACACAGCCTCATCAGTGAGGATCTATTGCTCATTACGCAAAACGCACAGTAATGTCATATGATTAGTTGGACACATCTGATTACTATACTTATATATTCAGCAAAGTTTGTAACGATTATTCCGTTCCATTGAGATGTTTTTCAATCAATCAACCATTTATTTATCTGACGTCCATTCGTTCTTCTATCTACTTCCGCTTATCAGCCCTTCAACGGTTCAATAACCATATCGAATTCATCAAGTCTTGCGCGCTCGTCCTTCCCGCTAGACAGCGACACAGAAGATCGAAGAAGGGAGACTAAATAACCAATCAGGAGAAGGATTGAGATGACAGGATCTTTCGCGAAGAACGAATAGGAAAATCAAAGTCCTTCTGATTTGAACTACCGACTTGAAAGGTTGAAGTGATAGGTTGTGGAATTGAAGATATCTGGTAGGTCTGGATCTATCTTTATTTTTCGAGTGAAATAACTTGTCATCGCAGGCATTTGGTTTGTTAGAGTTGATTATTATCTATTGAATTAAATGTTAATTGATGTATTTTTGGTCGAATTTCATTTTGGTGAGAGATAATTGCATTCGAGTTAATTGAGGTTACAATTCCTATCTGGTTGTTTCTTATGTAATAATTGGTCATCGATATCAATTTATTCGATATTTGAGTTCTTCCTATATTTTATTAGCACTGGTTGACAATATTTTCGTAAAATTGCAGATTTATAATATAATAAATCATATACTATTATTTTTCAGTGAAAGGTTAAGTACCACCTGCCTTGCCGCTTAAAATCTGCTTTTTGTACTTGTTGCTATCAACAGCTTATTTGATAATTTTTTCCTCATTCAATAAGTTGAAAACAGTATCTACTCTTTCAAAAATTTTTCTAGGTACCTATTGGAAATTCGAAACGCCATCGCACTTTCCTCAGAAGTTCATCCAGGAAACCTGAACCGAAGTTTCCTCTGTGTCTCGTCCAGGAACCTTGAGCCTACAGGACCTAGAGCCTTGAAGTTGAACCTTGACGTCCAGGCTGTACCTTTCCAGGATTCTTTCTCAGGTGAGCATTTAATTTCTATTGTCAACTTGTGAAATTCTTTTCCAAGTCATTTTTCATTTTCTCTGAGAAATAAATGCAACCTGAGGAAGGTTTCCTTCTCTCTATAGCCTGTTCAGTCAAAATTTGTCTGGTTCCTGTATAGGTTTTGCCTTCTTGTGACGAAAGCACAACCTATAGTTCAAGTTTTCTGGAAGTGAGATTTTTCTCTCTATCTTACTTGTCAGTATTTTCCTTGGTCAACTCAACAAACCACATGTCAGTGCATGTCTATTTCCTTATCTCAGGGTATACCAGATATTCATTCCAGACCTGTCAACTTCACACCTGAAGTACCTACTTACCTACTATCTGGCATTTTTTAGGAAGTATCTGATTGGCTTTTGTCTTTTGCAAGCCTGGCGCCCAAAATTATCGAACAGTCAAATTGATTACATAAAATCACCAATTTTGAACTCACACCCTACCGTATCAATCTGAGCAGCCCAAAGGCATAAGTATAAACTTTCATATTTTTTGTTTCAAAATTTTTCAAATTCTGAACTCAGAGTGTGGAGTGGTACACAATTGTCGCTCACAACGTGGGGCCCGATTTGACTGTTTTTTCTTATCTCATCCTTGCTTGACGGAAGACCAAATAAATTATAATTTGGAATTTTTCTATAACAAATTTTGACATATCTGCGTATCTGATTCTGAAGAACTTGGTATTTTATCTTTTTTAACTTATCTCAACTATCTATTTTTCATTATCTTTTTGACTTTGATAATTGTTTTCTTTCATCTCTTTTCTGCACTATAAGACATAATTCTGAAGCATCCCAAAAGTACAAGCCTTTGGATAATTCATATCTTTGATTAGTTGTGCTTTGAATTTTATCTTCCAAGTCCAACATGGATCCGAATCATTTGAAAATAAATGAATTGACTTATGAGCTCAAGCTTCGTAGTGTAGAACCTACTGGAAACATTGATTCCAAACGTAAAATTTTGAGAGGACTTCTGAGTCAACAAAATGCTAATCGCAGTTTTCATGGTACCTTTGAGAATCCTTATTCACATAATGAAGATGTGACTGAAATGAAAGAAAGTATTGAAGATTTAAAATTAGCTATAGCTTCATTCAGTGGTTCTAAGTTGGATCCTGCCTTCAGAAGAATTTCTAGTCGATTAGCTCATTTGTCAACTCGTTTCAATTATCTTAAAGCTGATGATGAGGATGAAGAAACAGCCAGGAAAGAAATTCAATATCTTGTGTTGGAATTGGAAGCTAATTTCGATTTGAAAGTATCTCCTCCTCCCAGTACTTCTACCCCTACACTCCCTACTAATAACTGCAATATATTCCCTTCAAATAAATCAGTTGCTCCATACAAATGGAATATCTTTTTCACTGGCTCAAATCAGAAAGAATCAGTTAACTCTTTCTTAGAAAAAGTTGAATTGCTACGAGAAGCACGAGGTGTTTCAAAACAGGAACTTTTTCAGTCTGCCTGTGATTTATTCAAAGGTTCTGCTTGGACATGGTTTGTCAATAATAAAAGTAAATTTCAAACTTGGGATGAACTGGTCAAAGAATTGAAAAAAGATTTTCTTCCCTATTTCTATGAGGAAGATCTAGAACGAGAAATAAATTCTAGAACTCAGGGTAACAATGAAAGAGTAGCTTTATTTATTTCTTCTATGGAAGGTCTCTTCAACAGGTTAACAAGCAAACCTGATGAAGAAACTAGAGTTAGAAAAATTCGTCGGAATCTTTTACCTTTTTTCATTTCTAATTTAGCTTTACATGATCCGAAAACTGTTTCTGAACTTTCTGAATTGTGCAAAAAATTAGAGGAATCTCGTTTATGGGCTGATCGCTATAAAGCACCACCCCATCGTAATACTGGTTTGTTGGAGCCTGATTTGAGTAGTCCTTTTAGTGGAGGCAGTACTTCCTTTCCTACTTCCGAACCTTCAGTTCGTAGAAATTTTCCTTCCAGTAATATCTCTACCTTATCGAACTATCGATGTTGGAATTGTGACTTGGCTGGTCATGCTTATAATGAATGTCGAAAACCAAAAACAATATTTTGTTATGGCTGTGGTCTCAAAAATACCGTAAAAACCAAATGTCGTAAATGCAATCCAAAAAACGCGATTCCTGGTGGCGAAAAACTGGACGTTGTCACCAGTCAACTTACCGACAGTCCAGGCACCAGCACAGCCAACTCACAGTCCCAAAATGTGAAAAAATCGAAAAGAAAGCAACACAAACAGGACAACTAAAAACATCTCTTTGTGAATGGCAAAAATGGTTATCTTATGTTAAGAATTTCTTATCTCCTCCCGTGAATTTAAATCCCCTTTTTGTCATGAAATCCAATGATAATCGTCCATATCTTAATGTTGAACTTTTTGGACAGAAAATTCTTGCCCTTGCTGATACTGGTAGTACCTCTTCTATCCTAGGTTCTACAGGTTTTAGTCTATTACAGTCACATAATATTCCTATTAAATATGAATCTATCGTTCATGTCACTACTGCTGATGGCAAACCTCAGGATTTTTTAGGGTATATCTTAGTTCCAATTTCCTTGAATGGTGTCTCTAAAGAGTTGAAAATTTTGATCATACCTTCTGTTGCTCATTCTCTAATTCTTGGCATGGATTTTTTCAAACTTTTTCGAATTGAAGCAAATTTTAGTACTTTATCTTATTCCTCTATCTGTACTGTTAACACAATCAAACCATTTTCTGAGTTGACTCCCTTTCAGAAATCTGAGCTTGAGGAAGTCATTGACTGTTTTAAATCTATAGCTCCTAAAGACAGACTTGGTCGAACTCATTTGTTGACACATCATATCGATACTGGTGATGCCAAGCCTATTGTTCAACGTCAATATCCTTTATCTCCAGCTATGCAAAAACATTTGAATAAAGAAGTTGATGAGATGTTGAAACTCAATGTAATTCAACCTTCTCAATCTCCCTGGTGTAGCCCATTGTGGTTAGTTCCGAAGCGCTCTGGAGAATATCGTGTATGCTTTGATGGCAGAAAACTTAATGAAGTCACAGTCAATGATAGTTATCCCATGCCTCTTATAGACAGTATCTTGAACAAGTTGAGGGACGCCAGATACCTTACGTCTATTGATTTGACGAAGGCATTTTTCCAGATTCCTTTGGACGAGTCATCTCGACCTAAGACCGCATTTGCAGTCTATGGAAGAGGTCTTTTTGAATTTCTTGTCTCTCCCTTTGGGCTTAGTAACAGTCCAAAATTAATGGCTCGTTTAATGGATATCGTTATAGGACCTTCATTGGCTCCTTTTTGCTTTGTTTACCTTGACGACATCATTGTGGCTACTCCTACTTTTGAACTTCATATCAAAATTTTGAAAGAAGTATTTCAACGACTTAAAAATGCCAATCTCACGGTAAACTTAGACAAATGTGAGTTTTGTCGTCCTTCTCTTGTCTATCTTGGTTTTGTTGTGGACCAACAAGGTTTGAGAACAGATCCTGAGAAAGTTTCTGCGATTATTAATTATCCAACTCCAAAAAATACCACCGAAATCAAACGTTTGATAGGTCTTGTCAGTTGGTATCGTCGGTTTATCAAAGATTTTTCTTCTATTTGCTCCCCTATATCTGATCTTCTTCATGGTCGCAAAAAGGGCCAACCAATTACTTGGACCCCTGAGGCAGAAATGGCTTTTAGTGAAATTAAGTCTCGTCTTACTTCTGCTCCAGTTCTAGCAAGCCCTGACTTTACAAAACCTTTTGTGATTCAGTGTGATGCTTCAGACACAGGCGTAGGTGCTATTTTATACCAAGAATGTGATGGCGTAGAACATCCAGTGGCTTATGCCAGTAAAACACTCACTGCTTGTCAAAGAAAATATACGGTAACTGAAAAAGAGTTATTAGCTGTCATTTTTGGTATAGAAAAGTTCCGAAGCTATGTTGAAGGCACGAAATTCACCATTGAAACTGACCATGCCTCCCTTATATACCTTCATAATCTCTCAAATCCCTCTGGACGTTTGACTAGGTGGGCAGTAAAGTTATCTCAGTTTGATTTCACCATTAAACATCGAAAGGGTTCTTTAAATGTGGTTGCAGATGCCTTATCTCGATCAGTTGCTGATGTATCTGTTATCGATGTATCTACCTTCCAGCCTGATAAATGGTATACCTCTATGGTGAAGAAAGTTCAAGAAAATCCTGAAAATTATTCCTCTTTTCGTGTTGAGAATGGCATTCTCTATAAACATATCTTATCTCATCATAATATTGTCAGCAATCTCACTGACTGGAAAATTATAGTGCCTTCTGCAAATAGACCGGAAATTCTTGACTTTTATCATGACAGAGAGACTTCTGCACATTTAGGAATATCTAAAACTCTTTCTCGTATCTTGGAACTGTACTACTGGCCTAAAATTCGCAAGGATGTCTATAATTATGTGAGGAAATGTCCTGTTTGTGCTGCCTGTAAAAGTTCGAATTTACCTCAAGCTGGTCATATGGGATCCTACAAAAATATTAATTTCCCTTTTCAATGTATCTCTGCAGATTTGTTAGGTCCCTATCCCCGATCCAAAAATGGTAATCAGTATGTCTTGGTTGTCACTGACTGGTTCACGAAATATGTCTTAGTCCATCCGATGTCTAAAGCTACTTCTAAAGGTATAATTAAATTTCTGGAAAATAACGTTTTTCTTATCTATGGTGTACCTCAGATCATCATGGTAGATAATGGAAGCCAATTTGTCAGTAAAGAGTTTAAAAAACTAATGGAAGAGTATCGAGTACAGAAAATTTGGTATAATGCCAAATATCATCCTCAAATTAATTTTACCGAGAGAGTTAATAAAGTCATTGTAACGTCAATTCGCTGTTATATTCATGAAAATCATAAAACATGGGATACTTCTATCTACAAGGTTGCTCAAGCCATAAGGCTAGCAAAACATGATGTAACTGGCTATTCTCCAGCTTTCTTGAATTTTGCTAGGAATATTCCGGTGACAGGAGATTTCTATGGCAAAGTGTCAGAAAATGAAAATAACATACCTATTATCTCTGAAAAATCACAGCGAATTGATGATGTTCAGGAACTTCCGAAATTATTTGTTGATGTTCGTAACCAGTTACATCAAGCTTATCTTCGAAATTCTCGTCAATATAACTTGAGGAAACGAGAAGTTAAATTCCATGTAGGTGACAGACTTTGGAAGAAAAATATCACTCTATCTTCAGCTCCTAATCATTATTCCTCTAAATTGGCTCCCAAATTCATACCATGTATTGTTTCTAAAGTAATATCGAACCTAGTATATGAGCTCAAAGACATGGATGGCAAAGACTTAGGACGTTGGCACGTCAAAGACTTAAAATCCTCTTTTATCGACAATGATGCAAACCCAACCGAAGATGAATATTTTAGCGCTGATTCCGAAGATTCGGATAGTTAAATATCTCCTATTATCGTTTCGTATCGTGAATTGACATATTAGCTAATTATCTTTTATTTATCGTTCATTTTCAATATCTGTGGGCTCTGTGAGAGGGGCCTAAGAATTCTCTCACCATGGCATTTTACCAGATGATAAGTAAAAGTCTTATAACTGGCCACTTCTAGGAATCTTTCCATCATTCAACTGTAAAAAAATGGGCTCTGTGAGAGGGGCCTAAGAATTCTCTCACCATGGCATTTTACCAGATGATAAGTAAAAGTCTTATAACTGGCCACTTCTAGGAATCTTTCCATCATTCAACTGTAAAACCTGTACCTAAATTACCTAAACTTTATTGCATTGCGGTAACTTATCTGCAATTATCTTGAAAGTATCTCAAGTATCTTGCGTCAAGAAAGAGTCATTCGAGTGAAAAAGTAGTGCACATGCTGATGTTCCAATAATATATACCTGTTGATTTTAGTTGTACTTTTTGGAAGTATTTATCTTTTGATAATGCCTTGATGGTATCTTTGAACTTTCAGATCAGACAACTTTTAAACAAATTTGAAAGACAGATTCTATATTTCCTCTGTGATTTTTTTTTCTTCAAGTGATTGATTCAATTTTGAGAAAAAATCTATTTATCTTTCAGTGAATTTGGTTATTGGTATCAAGCATTTGCTACTATCTTATCTTATCTTATCGTTTGGACAATATAGTATCTTATTTCGAGATAATGGACTTTTCATTATCGATTTATTGTCAAACGATATTTTTCTCTTATTTGGAGGTGATGTTATCTAATTACCTTTATGTCAGTGACTTACTGCTTTCACTGATATTATCTTTTTATTGGAAAATTTTTTATGACTTTTGTTCTTGTCAGATACTTCACGAATCAATAACGGTAAATCAATGAGCTAATATGTCAAAACTTGTTTCGGTTGAGTTTGAATTATTTCCGGGTTCCTTCGGTCTGCCTTCATCATACCTTGTACGTTTCTTCTCTTTTATCTTTTCTATCTTTTCCTTAGTCTCTAGAGCGGTGGCACAACTTGAACTCTGTCAAGCTTCATTGGTTTGTTGCTGAATAACTCCAACTCCCTTTGTTTTTTTAAGAGGGTAGTTTCACTAAACTGTTTTATAGAATATCGAATATTCCCTGCACCTCTCAGTTCGGTCTACGGGTACGTTGGTTGTGTAGAGAGCACTTTGGAAAAACTATTCTTTTCTTCCTCAAACGTTATTCACCGACCGACTTTTGATAGTGTCTGCTGAGTTCATTTTGATGAACTACTGGCTAGAGATGGATGGCAAATGAATCCTCCTGAGCCATCTTGATTCCCAATCAGGTTTAACGCTATTCTTCCTTCGTTTTCCCTTCTATCTCTCATCTTTCCTATCCTTCGATTTTTCATCTATGAGTAGATGAAACACGACATTCAGCCTCTTCTAGGACTGTTTGTAGCACTTTTGAAATTTCAGCGTGACAGTGGCTATACTACTGTTGGGATAGCAGCTTCTCCCTAAGGCTGGACAATTGAGGTGGGTGTGTCCCTGGAGTTTCCCGTCTACATCCCTGGGGCTTGTCGGCAGGATGTCCGGAGACAGTGTGCTCTTTGAGGAAACCAAAAAGTGAGGCTTCTCTCTCATTCTCGAGATGCGCAATTTTGGTTTTGTGGGGTCAACTTCCATCCCTGATTCCACCACATTTGGTTTCGGACGTGCTGTTGATGAGTTCTGGTGGTGGGGATGGTTTGCTCTTGGGCCATATGCATCCCAGTTATATTTGGTGGTGATTTTTTAGTTTACATAACGATGTAATTTTTTTATAGGTAACCTTTGACGGTTTGAAGTTTTCTGGTATAGATCTTTTCGAAATTTTCATGTCTATTTGATGAGAAGTTATTTCATTCGGTATACCTTGTCTTAGCCTTCATCTTACCTACCTGTCTTTTGATGTTTAACTTATGGATTACAAATACAAAAATTTTGGAAATGAATTAGGTTATTTCACACTGAATCATTGGAATTCTATAATGAGATGATTACCTTTAGCAATAACTATGAGGATAATTTCTATAATATATGGGATGTTCATTCCATCCAATTGAAAATCATTCCAAAAATCATCATTGCGGAAAAATAAGAACATGAATCTTGTAAAATATGTGAATCTTGTAAATACCTTCCTTCTGTAGATATTGTAATTCTTTTTCTATCTCCCATTATATAGAGTCCTTACTACTCCTTACCTCGTGAATCTCAGTATTACTGTTACTTAATTCTCTTCATCGTTTTCATGAATACCTTTATTGAGGTAAAAAAAAAATAATATTTGAATCCATGATGTGAAGTGACGTTCTCTTGTTTACTAGGTTTACTTGGTTTACTAAGATGAAGGTTGGGGTAATGTTTTCTGCAATAAAAAAAATTTGTAATCTCCTAGAGTTTCCAAATTTTTTTCACCGAGTTAGGGTGGTGTGTAACGATTATTCCGTTCCATTGAGATGTTTTTCAATCAATCAACCATTTATTTATCTGACGTCCATTCGTTCTTCTATCTACTTCCGCTTATCAGCCCTTCAACGGTTCAATAACCATATCGAATTCATCAAGTCTTGCGCGCTCGTAGTTCCCGCTAGACAGCGACACAGAAGATCGAAGAAGGGAGACTAAATAACCAATCAGGAGAAGGATTGAGATGACAGGATCTTTCGCGAAGAACGAATAGGAAAATCAAAGTCCTTCTGATTTGAACTACCGACTTGAAAGGTTGAAGTGATAGGTTGTGGAATTGAAGATATCTGGTAGGTCTGGATCTATCTTTATTTTTCGAGTGAAATAACTTGTCATCGCAGGCATTTGGTTTGTTAGAGTTGATTATTATCTATTGAATTAAATGTTAATTGATGTATTTTTGGTCGAATTTTATTTTGGTGAGAGATAATTGCATTCGAGTTAATTGAGGTTACAATTCCTATCTGGTTGTTTCTTATGTAATAATTGGTCATCGATATCAATTTATTCGATATTTGAGTTCTTCCTATATTTTATTAGCACTGGTTGACAATATTTTCGTAAAATTGCAGATTTATAATATAATAAATCATATACTATTATTTTTCAGTGAAAGGTTAAGTACCACCTGCCTTGCCGCTTAAAATCTGCTTTTTGTACTTGTTGCTATCAACAGCTTATTTGATAATTTTTTCCTCATTCAATAAGTTGAAAACAGTATCTACTCTTTCGAAAATTTTTCTAGGTACCTATTGGAAATTCGAAACGCCATCGCACTTTCCTCAGAAGTTCATCCAGGAAACCTGAACCGAAGTTTCCTCTGTGTCTCGTCCAGGAACCTTGAGCCTACAGGACCTAGAGCCTTGAAGTTGAACCTTGACGTCCAGGCTGTACCTTTCCAGGATTCTTTCTCAGGTGAGCATTTAATTTCTATTGTCAACTTGTGAAATTCTTTTCCAAGTCATTTTTCATTCTCTCTGAGAAATAAATGCAACCTGAGGAAGGTTTCCTTCTCTCTATAGCCTGTTCAGTCAAAATTTGTCTGGTTCCTGTATAGGTTTTGCCTTCTTGTGACGAAAGCACAACCTATAGTTCAAGTTTTCTGGAAGTGAGATTTTTCTCTCTATCTTACTTGTCAGTATTTTCCTTGGTCAACTCAACAAACCACATGTCAGTGCATGTCTATTTCCTTATCTCAGGGTATACCAGATATTCATTCCAGACCTGTCAACTTCACACCTGAAGTACCTACTTACCTATTATCTGGCATTTAACTTTTGAACCAGGACTTGCCACCCTGTATATATATCTTTATACATACTTTTTTCTTTTACTTTCACGGAAAAGTAGATTACCTGTCAACTTCCAACTTGAAAGAGTACCTATTATCAGGCATTTTACTTTTGAACAGGACTTGCCACCCTGTATTTTTTTTATTGAATTTCAGTATGACAATTCATCAAAGTTAAACATTTTTTTTTTTTCATTAGATAAATGATAATTTTTCCTTGAATTTTTTGTAATAATATATCAATACCAGGATATCTCATTATTCTGCTTTATTCAAATAATCTTTCTCTGAGTTAATGATTTGATCCTCAGTTATTTCCGGTTTCAATTTGAGTCAATTTTCTCTAGTTTTTTGAAAAAAAAACTGAATTTTCAAGTGTCAAGTTTTTTCTTTGAATTGAATATATTTACATATCTTCCTAATTTTTCTTCTAAGTTCCTAAAATTTCACATTTCAATTTGTTACTTTCCAAAGTATTAACATTCAGAACATAAAACTCAGTGAGCGGTTCAAAGGATATCCTTTGGTCCCTTTAATCACCTTGTCGACAAATTTCTGATTCCTCGTATATTTCCGCATGCACTCTACGTCTATACCTGCTACGAGGATCCTGGTTAACCAAAGAGGGTTGTAAAGGACGGTAACACCTGGAGATTCCCTACTGAGCAGTCAGAACTGAAGGAGAGGCTATACCTTACAACTTCCATCATAAGTAGTACCCACAAAGTTTTTGGTAACTCTGGAAGCAGAACCGAGAGAAGCTGAACTGACTCTGCAGGTTGAACCCCCATTTACCTCAAGGAAACCCTCTTGGACAATTCATCCAGCCACCCAGGTATAATCCACCAAGTGCCAAGACCTTCGATTGGAATCAGATCGGATCAATAGCTCTATGTAAAGTTGAATGTTCTGAATCTATTTTGCTCCATTTCTCTTGTTTTTTAAATTTTTCGATATTTTCAAATAATCTTCAATATTATTTTTGGGCCTTCAGCCACCTCACACATACATAATTCTCAATCTTATTTTAGGGCCTTCAGCCACTTTCCACTTCTCAAATTATTGTTATCATAAATTCTTCTGGCCTTCAGCCCATTGTAATTTTATCAAGGAAATAAATTGTTGAATTGATTCTCTGTATATTTGTTTTGTCTTCTCATCCAAGCAAGGTTTTTAGGAAGTATCTGATTGGCTTTTGTCTTTTGCAAGCCTGGCGCCCAAAATTATCGAACAGTCAAATTGATTACATAAAATCACCAATTTTGAACTCACACCCTACCGCATCAATCTGAGCAGCCCAAAGGCATAAGTATAAACTTTCATATTTTTTGTTTCAAAATTTTTCAAATTCTGAACTCAGAGTGTGGAGTGTTACAAGTTGTGAATTGATTAATATACAGCATGCCTCAAGAAGTTGTGGCAAGAAATGGAGAATTCTTTATTGTTGATTTCAGTTGAAAAAATTTATGCGAAAGGGATATTCAATTTTTTCAGTCCTTTAGGAAGTATTTCAAAATATATTAATTTTGCCCAGGAGTATAAAGTATGTATATTACAACAGGATGATCCATCCAGCCTTAACCAATCAAAAGGGTGAACATGACGTCATACTAACCATTAATAGTTTTGTCAAGAATTCTCTCTCTCTCGGTAAATAGATCTGGATTACTCAACCAGCAGAATAACAGTTTATTTTCCACTGACACTACTCACACAACATCTACAAAAAAATAATCGTTGTTTTGAACTATGTTGTTGATGTTTCAACCATGATTCTGAATCTAGAAAAATTTTTATACATCTCCAATTATCCGCCAAAAAAAGAAAAGAAACAGTTTCGAGAATTATATCTTCGAATATTGAATGATTGAATTCGAGATAGGTATCTGTCAAACTGTCATTGTCAATCATTGAATAGCAATCGTGAATATAAGAGTCACTGGATGGTACCCTAGTTTTATCTAACTATAATACCATCCATTGAATTTCCTGAACGGCATGACACTTCACCAAATTAAGAATGAATTGAGAGATGCTGCATTAGAAGTATACAGATTCGTTAGCTAGTGTTATTGAATCAAAAAATGAAACAGAAATCAATCGTTATGATTTCATTGCTGAATCGTTTGATGAAAAGGAGCCAAAACTCCATGTTCCTGATCAAATCATGAAAAAAGTCTCATGAATCTGAAGCAAATGTTGCCCAAACCATACTGAGCATTTTCTCGTTTCTGATGGAAATGGAAATCCGGTAGACCGACCGCTATTCCAGTTGAGGAAGATGTGCGACTACAGTAAAGATGGTGGAATATTGATGGTGAAACTCCAGAAGTTCCTCAGAGCAGAAACCACGTCCATTGCCGCAAGAAAGATATTAACAAAAGACAATCATTAGGCAATATGAATTTGATCATACAAAAATGAAAGGAATCCGACTTTGAGCTGAATAGTATATCGCTTTGAAGCGGAATAGGAGAACAATAAAATTGGTCTTCAGTCCTAATTGAAACAATTCTCGTTATTTTTTATCGTTCGTGAAGATTCTTTCACACCGTAATCTCGTATTTATCGAGATTGCGAGTGGAAATGTTATTGTTAATTGGAAGAATAACATCCACCTGTGTAAGCAGAGCTTCGGCAAATCGTTGTTCTGTTTTGCTATCTGCCTCTGTCTTTGACGAGGCCATTATAATGGCATGGAAATGAAAAGCGAGACGTGTATCGTATATTTCCCATCTGATATCGTAATATCTTCACGATACTCAAATAACTATCGAAAATATTAAAAATTCTCGTTCTCCTCATATTTGACTTTTCAAATTTTCCACCAAATTCTATGAGATTTTTATTAGTGCACAAAAAGGTGCTGTAACTGAATCATTCGAGGTTGGATTTTGAAATTTGGTGGGTAGTGAGTATATCAAATTGCCTTTCATTGGCCGTAGTTATTCATTTCATTACTTCCGGGTAAGCCGGAAGCAAACCCCCCTATAGGTAGATATATGTCGACATTTTCTTAAAAATAAAGTGTCTAGGCTGTGAAAACTATACCCAGAATTCCTATATAGAGAAATATACAGGGTGTCATTTAAAAATAAAAAGTTAGGATTGCTTCCTGTTGAACCGGAAGTGATGGACTCGTCAATAGAAAATGAACCATGTGGTATGTATTTCGTATTTGCTACACATCAAATTTCAGCATCCGATTTCGTATGATTCAGATGTTACAGCACAGCACGTTTTCTGTGTATACTTTTCTGTGTGTAATGAATCGATAGTGAAAAAAAACTTTGAAAAAAGTTTTTATTTATACTCTCTAAAAAGAGGAAAATAATTTCATCAACTTATAACCTCATTATACACAATTTATATGATCGGCCATCAGCAATGCTTGTCATGATGATCAATATTTAATCGAATTGAAATTTAATAAGTTAAAATAAGTTCAGCAGATTTCTCATAATTTTCAAAATTTCAATTCAATTGAATATTGACCGTCGCGTCAAGCTTCAACAATTATTGTGTGTAATGAGGTTATAAGTTGATAGTTAAAATTTAAAACAAAAATTCAATTTTCACATTCTTAAAGCGTTTAGATAGAATATTTTATTCTGAAAAGTTTTTCTTCACTTCCAATTTATTCTAACGACCTGATGAAACACAGTTCCGGGTTTGATTTTGGAGTTGTCCTTCTCCTAGACAGGTTGCAGACCAATGCTGATGGCGCCCATCTCTTCAAATTACACAAGGAAAAGTTAATCAATCGATGTTACAGGCCTAAAAATCGTTTTTTTTTCAATCTGCCTTCTCATTTTCAGTGGATCCTTCCATTTTATATCAAAGCACACCATACCATACCCATATTGCAGAAGTGCATGAATAACTTTTCCGCCATCTTGGATGGTCCACCATATTGGATTCAGAATGACGTGAGGGATGAAAAAAATCTCTTATCTAATCATTGAATCCATCGGAAGAAAAAAAAAACAACCTGAAATCAATGTCTTCATTACTATTATGAAACAAACAGCAAAAATAATATCCCTTTCCAATATATCATACAGACTTTTTCATGGTCTGAACGTACTTCTGATAAAAACTTCCAAATGCAGTTACACAATATACAAATCAATCAATTCATAGTGATATTCTTTCATTCTGAACTAACTGACACATTCCACTTGAACTGAACTGAATCAGTTGACATGCATTGTACACAATGAACGTCATTCGAAGGAACGATTCAGTTCAGTTCTAGTCAAATAATTCAGTTAGCTCAGATTGAAAGAATATTAATTATGATAACAGAAGTGTCAAATTGACATCCGTTCAAATGCCGTCAATTTTCCATAGGATACTACATACCTTTGTAATGCATAATAATAATAATAATAATAATAATAATAATAATAGGTCTTTATTAGGCGCAAGTTAGTAGTAGTTAGTATAAAACTATTCTTACACTTTAACCTTACAATTAAAATGAACATAGATATCATTGTAGCATTCAACGTAATCAGAACTATACTCTGTATTGAAAACAAAGAAAAAACATCAGAAGAAGAAAAATAGATATATTATGAGATATGGCTTTCCATTATGAGTTCAGGATAATCTTTTTGGCTAGAGGAGGGATATAGATTCATTGAGCTTTTCAAATTTTAACAATGAGTTGACGGTCAATTGTTTGGCTAGAAGGATTTTTTTAAATTTGCCCTAAATGAATTTACTGACATTCTCTTCAGATGGTCATCTAAATTATTATAAATATGAGGAGCTTCGTAGGCAAAGGAGGATTCGAATTTCTTTGTATGGTGTGCTGGAATATGAATATAATACTGGGCACGAATATTAACATTATGGAGTTGACCGCGAAATCTCAATTTCTCATAAAGATAAGATGGTGTCTTCGTTAAAATGATTTTATGACAGAACGCAGCGAAATGTAAATGACGACGAGATTTCATTTTCAGCCAGCCTAATTTTGCAATATTCTCAGACACGTGATCATATTTTCGTAAGTTTAGTATATATCTACAACAGTTGTTTTGAACTTTCTGAATCCTGCAAGCGTCGAAATTATTAATATGGTTACCGTATACCACGTCACAATAGTTGAACTGAGATAATATTAATTGATCGCAGAGCATTTGGATCGAGCGATAGACCGCCTGAAGCACAATTTCAAGAATGATACCTCAAAATAATGCGTTCGTTGATAAAATCATATATTATATATCATGAGACTAGGGTTCATTTCTTCCCATATGTGTTCAATGCCCTACGCTACGCGTCGTCCATCAAACTTCACACGCGGGAGGAAATGGATACCTTTCCTCCCTTGATAAACAGGGTGGCATTGAAATAAGTGCAAATATTACAAACACTGAGAAAGCGCGACGTGTACTATCGAATGACACTAATGAAAAAAATTTAGGGATCAAGATAAAACTTGAGGTTAGACCTCTTTTTCCACGCGGAGTTCAATCATTCAAATTGTTTTAAAGTGGCGTACTTGATTTTTTATTCGTAATTTGTTAAATTTTTGGTAATTAGAAGAATCAGAAAAAATCTGATATCATGGAAATATCCCTTAGGCTGTAACATAAAAATGTGCTGAATATGTGCACTTATTTCAAAAACACCTTGTATAATGAGCTATGAATAAAGTTTGAAATAGGGCGCAAAGACTGATCCGGGTAAATTTTGCACAACTTCTAGTATTCATCATTCGGTGCATTCGCGCTCAAAATGGCGTTCGTCTACCATAACCAGCCAATTACAAGAAAATCACCAGCAAGGTTCATTTTGACGCAATTATCATCCTATTGTGTAGCTAGGGCCGGCCTATCGGCATTAGGCCCATTGTTCCCGACACATTATATAGGTACGATGACGATTAGAATTGTTCCAGGACCGACTACAGCAACAATTCCAAGAGTCAAACCTCATAACTCACGAAGTTTGAATGAATATTTCTACAAGTCATACATTTCAGAAAGAAGAGTGGGATAAACGACTAGCATCGCTGTTAATTAACAAGAAGTACAAATGCATCGTTTCAGGATCTCTTATCATGAATCAACTTTTCCATATTGAAACATCCACTACGTTGTAGTTTCGATTAGGTCAGCGGAGTTTATAGACGTCATTTCCTTTGAAATTTGCAAAAACCGCTTACCGTGCAATATCGAAAGGTATAATGGCCATTCCCATTGCGGAAAATAGCGAACCTAGCATCGAATCCGAATATAAATAGTACCCAAGTCGATAAGGCATCATTATTATCAATACGAATTCAATCCTGCTGGTCAGCCTCATGCTAGACGTTGTAATGTGAGTACTGTTTTCTTCAAGTGTTGTTTTGCGTTGTGTTCCATTTGGCAGGCCAATATGTTATTTTTTTTACAAACGTCAAAAAAATGACAAGTTCTGCGCATTGATAACAAACTGCGAAGTGACACTTTTTCTCAGTTTCCTACGTTACCATGATACCTACCTTGCACAAAACAATGCGCGAAGTACCTACTTCGCGCATTTTTATGTAAAATATATGATATATTTATATTTCAACTTCATGGTCCTCAATCGAGCAAACATCCACGAAATCATTCATTTCTGAATGTTCAACAATAACTTTGTTATATCTCTTGAAGCGCACGAAAGGAAGTTCCTATTATCTTTGTGGAACATCGTGCGTATACCTAGGGAGGATAGGGGAAGGCCTTTTTAACCAGGTCAACACTATTTTTTATATCACGCTAGGCATATTTTTGATTTAGAACCATTTTTCTGACGTTTGTAGAAAAAATTTTGTTCGCAACTCGAGCGCGAAATACTTTGGTCATCTCGACTATTTTTTCAATCAGATCTCGATCACCAAAGTAGCATTTCGTGCTCTAGATACAAAAATAACTATTTTCTTTGCTAACCTGCCATGTGGCAGCATTTATCCCCGATTTTTCCATTTGATCAATAAATGTAAAATTTTATATGAAAACTGTCTTGACTCTTTATTTGGGGATCGATATGGTTGGGGGGTGAATTGGTCGAAACCTCTCGTCAAAAAGCCAAGCGAGTAGATAAGTTACGACCTATAGGAGGGTCAACATCTGAGTTGGGACAATATATATCTCACCACGAAAAACGTTAAGAATAGGAACAACCTTTCGTCGCAGTAAAATATTCACTATGAATACCTATTGAAACAACATAGCTATCTGTTATAAGGTATCGTGATGAAACGAAATGCGAAAAATTGAAATCAATCATCACAGCATCCTGGTAAAATTTACCACGTATTTATTCACTGAAACATCACAGAGGGAGTATTTTTCATTATGTTTTTCACCAATCTAGCTGTTGAATTCGAGTTCTGAATTGATTTCCAAAGGTGATAGGGAAGTATACTATGATCTCAGATTGTCGCATCATTTTGGCATCGCATTCAGTAACATGAAATTATATCAATTTCAAAGTATTTCATAGTTGTTCAGCTCAAGGAAAAACTGTTCAAATTACCTTCACATCAGCTGAAAGTCATATCTATCCTGAGAGATATTTTAATTTCTATTTCTATTTTTTTGTCACCTCGTTCCTGAAATCATATAAGAAAATTCTGTCTGGAACTATTCATGTTTTATTTTTATTGCCAGCAGAAAGACTATGAATTTTGTGCGACTACGACATCTCTCGTGATTGCCCAAATCTTGAAAGATTGGGTGAGGAGAATGGTGAGGAATATTAGAAATACATAGTTGAAATTCGTATGGAAAACTATATACAGGAACAAATACAGGAAGGTTACTTCAATGAACATAAACGTAAGACAAATCCATTTGAATATATCGAATTCAAAGGTGCCAGGGTTGCGCATAATGCAAAGAGGCGAAGCATACAATATTTTCCTCAAACAAGAAAGAAAAGTACCGAAGCTCTTATCGAAGAATATTAACGCTTTCAATAGCGTTGATATTCTTTCTTTGCTCTAACATTAAATGAATTGATTACAATTGTACGTAGATATGATGAGAATACTCCAGACGGCCTTCAAAAGAATTTTTATTCAAATAGTATCCGCAGAGAATTATAACTTGAATAAAATGTTGAAACTCATATGAACCAGTATTTTCACACTGTTCATGAATAATCTTCCTGAATATCACTCGACCATTACAAGAGGAGACTATTATTTTCTTTATTTCATCTCGAATAACTTGTATTTTGGGACAATTCAATTCGATCATATGAACATAAATAATCATAGAATAACTCCATCGAGCTGAAAATACAAGGTACTCTCGATTGAATTATGAAGAAAATAATAGCTGTCATGGTCTCGGGATATTACCTGCGAATATTTTCTCGTGTTTGGATTCAGGCTTGTACACCACAAAAATCATAGCGATTAACTATATAGTATCAACGAAATGAATGTTGTATGCCGGTATAGTAAGGATAGAGAGATTCAAATTGACCGCCATAACGTGAAACGTTCTGATTAGTCTGAGAATGCGTTCATACCGAAAGTCATCGTTATTTGACTGATGGTGCTTTCCTGAAATACATGCTATCATGAATACTTAGTCACTGCATATTTTCCCAATTGATTCATTGATTCTAATTTTGTATGAATGGATGATAAACTACATTTCGTTTTTCGTTTTTCGTGCAGTATGTTGCACTACACTGAATAGACGAGTAGCAATTAACGAAATGGTGCAGCAATTATTGTTGGCAGCCTATGTACCTGGCGAATCGGCCGTCAAATGTCAAATGCATTCGTCGCCGACGTTTCGGAATTATTATAAATATAATTGATTAAAGTGTGTAATTAACGGGCGGGTCTGACGTCAGCCCAATTTAAAATTCGTCCGCCAGAGCACTAATTGATATTCGGTGATTAATTATCGTGATGTCGTTTTAGATGTATGACAAACTGACATTTATCATACAGGGCGTGGAAAGAAATTCTGAATTGAGAAAAACCCAATCACGAATCTGCGATTGAAGGTCTATAAAAATAACAAGTTTCCATCATGGATACGGATGATTTTTGATAAATTCACGACTCAACAAGAACAGAGTATGTATACTAGTATATTTCTCCCATACATTCCAATTTTCATACCAATTTGGTAAGTAATATATTTTTTATATCGTTATATTCATCATAGTATTCATCCGATTCTGGAAGAGAATGTCAATTCTCAATTTCAGACGATATTCATTTTATGCTCAAATTCCTATCGTGTATGTTCAATTGATATAATTCAATGTTCGTCGTGGCATATAACCAGGAAAGTAGTTGTTTTCTGTTGAATATGCCGAGAAAGAATTAATAATTTCATCACATAGAGAATGCGAATTCTCAATGTATTTATTCAAATGTATCCATTTTTTCATGTTTATAATATATCTGAGAATATTCCTTTTCAATACTATCGTGATGTCATTTGTTCCGCATTCCTTCACAAAGGCCTCTCTGTCCGATCCGGATCGCTGACTCGGATATTTTATTATCAAATTTGGCTTTATTGTGAGTCTGATTCGGCCTCTGTGATAATTGCTCTTGTTGTTTTCGATTGATGCAACAACGCATTTGGGCATTTTCAGTATCATGCTGACCAAATGAAATCTACAGGGCACCAATAATAGAATTTTTCCCTTCAAACGTTCATTCTATCAAACAATTTCAAAATACAAAGTTGTTTGAAGAGAAGGAGGTTTATGTTTTATACAGGTGTAATAGAATAGAATAGAATACATTTATTGCTTCAAAAATATATATTTTATAGCAAGGGTTCGAAAGTACAGGTGCAAATATATATGAATATTGAACATAACTAGATGTAAAAAAGATATTGAGGATATAGAAAATTACATAAAAAAAAATACATACAATACTAATGGTTAACAAGTGAGAAGATTGATCAAAGTAAAGGTAGTACATGCTAGTGAGAGAAAACTCATTCATTCATCACGAAAGAACGGAGTTTCAAGATGTTCCAGATATAGTTGGATATGACCTTGGCAGATTTTGTGGAAATATTATCGAGGAAATAGATAAGATTGTCAAGATTAGATAGATAGTCGAAATCTTGGGGTTTCATTGCACAGTAAATTGGACACTCAAACAACATATGTTCTATAGTTTCCAGTTCTTTCTTGTTACATATTGTACAAATTTCTCTTGGATCAATTCTATACGTACAGCCATTCAGCGTGAATTTGATAATGTATTTGTTGCAAAGACGTAGTTGCGCAATGGTTCTTTTGACTTGGATGGGTACATTGAGGTTCAAAAAATCTTGGTTTGACTTGGTAATTCTAAAAAAGCAATGAAGAGAGAGGAACATAGCACGGCTTGAAAGAGAAACATCTTCTTGAAATAGCTTTTCCTGAAATTTGGACAATATCATTTTTTTATTTCTATTTATGGAGCCATGTTCAATTTCAGACCAAATTTCAGGTAAGTTTAAAGAGGTGAAGAGACTTTCCAGTTGCACTGTCCAGTTAAACCTTTCGTCACAGTTGTCAAGTTTGAGCTGCCATTTGAGACAAATCTTAGGTAATCTGGTTTCATCCATGCTCAATATTTTGGTTATCCAATTCAGACATATTTTAAACACATTGTAAATCAATTTCACTCTCCCAGTTTCTAGTCTGACAACATAGTCAGGTGATGTAATAGGCAAAAGTAAAATTCTTTTAAGGAAAACCATCTGAACACGCTCCAACATTTCAGCGTATCTAAGGCCCCAGACGGCAACACAACTGAACATGACGATCACTACTAGGCTATCAAAAAGCTTCATTTTGCATTTCCAAGATTCTGTTCTGCTCTTGGAGATAACTGGAAGTATTGCACCTATTGCCTGTTTACCTTTTACCACCGATCTAACCGTCATCTCTCTAAAGAGAGTTGAAGATACAAATGTGACTCCAAGGTAGGAGTACTTGGAAGTGATCTCGACTTTTTTGTTTTCGAATAAAAATTTTGAGGATTCATCAACTCCAAAGCCTGCTTGAGAGAAACGCATGATTTTAGTTTTATCAGTGTTAACAGTTAATTCATTGAGACGGGTGTATTTTTCAAGAATATTGAGTTTTTTTATACAGATGTAACCATGAGACCTCTTTCAGTAAGGACGAAGGAACATAAGTTGATATATAGAAAAGACACATCGACGAATCAAAACTAGCTGAACAAATCCTCACTGAAGACGGAGAACCTATAGCAGAGTGGAACATCTAGGTTACATAATACGAACTTCAAACTGGGGAAAACACACTGTTGTCTATGGATAAAGTGCATAGACTACATTGCATTCAGCTTGCTGTAGCTGTAGTCGAACTTGTCAATGACATAAAGTGTTGGCACTGTTGGTAGTGATGATGGTTGAGTTGGTTAATTTTTTTACGTTATTACATTTCCATTAGTTTACTGAACAGTGAACGGGTGAAGAATTGGAGATAGTTTAAACAATTCAAACTAATTATGATGAGCAAATCAATTGACATATTACAATACCCAAATTGTCCTGCTTTGCAAGAACAAATACGAATCCATTGTTCTACAGGAGTTGCTCTGGACCCCAACTTCAATTTTACTTCATGAGGGGAAGATTTCATCGCCGGAGTTTGTAGACAAAGTGCAAAAATGTGCCTTTTGTTGAAGTCTTCTGCCTCACACAAAATCACATGATAAGCACGGAGGACTATACTTCTGCTTCCACTACTGGTCGGCCTTTTCCATCTGTATAGAGCTAAATATCTGCCGAAAGAACATCTACATCAGGCGTTTTCGATCGAATATTGACAATTCATATCAAGAAATTCAAAAACGTATCACTCTTATCAGTACACAGTACACAAGCTCATGGCACTAATGAGATTGAGTGTGGATTGAGTTTGTTTTCCCCCAGTTTTGACGTGGCTTTGACATTGAACGATGAAAACCGAGCGCCACCTGTTGACATTGATTCCCGCGAATATTCATCTTTATCCAATGCAACTTGACTTGTTCAACAAAACATACCCCAACTGAATATTTATACAACCATACAATCATATGAAAATAAAGATTGCGTATCGTATAAAAGAAGCTGTATTAATATGCATTTCTTATTGTAGAACTGATAAAAGTACAGAAGAGGAAGACATTTGAAATAACGATAGGAAACGCGTCTAAACTATCCTAACGAGGCGATATTTATTCCGTATCTTGCTGTACGAATGTGCATTGCAGTTCTTTTAAATCTCCGGATGCTAATTAAACGAGTCCCGTACTGCTCCGGGAGTTGGTGCGGCTTCCCGCGCACAGAAATTAACTCTTGAATTGTGCATTAATGAATGCAAATTCGTGCGGACGAGTTTTGTGTTTCTTTGTGCGCCGACATTCAATCGCGAATTCGAAATAAAATCACAATAGACCTGGGGGAGTTGACCCTTGTATAAGAATTCAGTTTCTTTGAAATGATCCAATCGTTTTTTAGATGAGACAGTGAGATGGAATGAAATTCTTGGAACCCCTGCGAAGTATAATGAAATTGATTTCGTTATCCAGGTACTTGGTCACTCAAAACTATGCGCACGAGATAGTTGTATCACATTTTATGAGTGGAACTGATCTCAAATGTATGTTTCACCTCCATTGAGAAATAAACCATATGACAGGAAATCATACTCAATAGTTACACTGTAGTATGACAGGTCCGTATCAAATTGTGTATACAGGGTGTTTCTGAAATTGGAGTAATCAATGAAATGGGGTGTTCGATCACACGATAATGACTGTCTTAGCAACAAAGCTACACATACATTCTTTGGGATTACCCCGCACTAAACTTAGCAGAATCACTTCAATATTTCGGATTCGCAATAGTACTATAATTTGTTACTAATTAAGTACTAATTTATTATCATATTCGCAAATTTATTACTCTTCATTAAACAGAAAAAACCAACGGCTCTGCTAGCTTTATGTCAACCTAGCAGAACCATAGCTGAAGATTCAACATTTTGGAATTTTTAATATACTATAATTTATAACTATTTTATTACTAACTTATAACTACAATCACGAATTTTTTACCCACCATTTCAAGGAAAAAAACGACGATTTGTCTATCTCGATCTCAATAATGTGGTAATAAATTAGTAATAAATTAGTAACTTACCGATGATACAACAGAATTTCAAAAAACATGTGATTTGAGTTTTGGTTCTGCTATAGGTTGAGATCGAGATAGACAAATCGTCGTTTTTTTTTTCTTGAAATGATGAGTAAAAAATTCATGATTATTGAAATAAGTTAGTGATAAAATATCAATAAATTATGGTATATTTGAAGTTTTCAAAATAATAATTGTTTAACTATGACTCTGCTAGGTTGACAGCAAGCTATCAGAGCCGTTGGTTTTTCCTGTTGAATGAAGTGTTAGAAATTTGCGTATGTGGTAATAAATTAGTAATAAATTAGTAACTTATCGATGATACAACATAATTTCAAAAAACATGTGATTTGAATTCTCATTCTGCTGGGTTGAGATCGAGATAGACAAATCGTCGTTTTTTTTTTCCTGAAATTATGATTAAAAAATTCGTGATAGTAGTTATATAAGTTAGTAATAAAATAGTTATAAATTATGGCATATTCAAAATTTTCAAAATATTAAATTTTCAGCTATGGTTCTGCTAGGTTGACATTAAGCTAGCAGATCCGTTGGTTTCCTCTGTTTAAGGAAGAGTACCCAATAAATTTGCGAATATAATAATAAATCAGTACTAAATTAGTAACAAATTTCAGTACGATTCCAAATCCGAAATATTGAAGTGGTTCTGCTAGGTTTATCGGGGAATTTTATCATGGTACCTGATTTTATAATAATTCTACTGATTTTCAAACTTGCTTATAAATGTATTACTGTCTTTACAAACAAAATTGTGAATGTTCATACATATTTTTACGTTTATACATTTTCACCTTCTTACATTTTTATACAATTCTATACATTTACACACTTTTTTACATGTCTACACTTCATATTTGAATATCTGTTTTTATTTTTTATATAAGACTATGCTTTGTAAGGACGATCAATACTTTGTCAATAAGAATTCATTCTTCATGCAATCAAGTACATTTTGATTTGATTGATTTGATTTGGACATTATGACACAATAAATAGCAATGAAAAATATTTCTAGAGCTAGCAAAGATTTTCAAAATATTAATCATATGACTCACCATAGTTTGGGAAGAACTGGTTTGGTTCCCTTGTACAGAGAGCTCTCTCGAACTACTTCCGCACTAATGCCAGCTTAAGTTTTCATTCTCTCATCCACTTTTTCTCGTCATGCACCGATTTTAGTTCACAACAGGTGTTCAAAATCAGCGCCACCTGCCGCTGAAAACTACCTTGTTTTCGCATTACTTGAACCGCATTGTTTATTTTGTCTTTTAAAATCTCTTGGTTCTCGATATCCCGAAACGATAGTGCATAAATCAAATTCTTCAAGGAACCACACATAAAAAAATCCATCACATTCAGATCCGGAGAGCCTGGTGGCCACGGTACAGGCCCTTCCCGACCAATTCATTTTTGTTGAAATTCGCCATTCAAAAATTCCCGAACCACTGCACAGTAATGGCTAGAATCATGGCAATATATTTAATTTTTTTTCACAAATATGTATTCCTTCATTTCGTTACGTCTTTTCGTGTTCTATTACCCGTTTCATTTGTTACCCCAATTTCGGAAACATCCTGTATTTTTGTATGTAATACAACAAGTGTATTGATGATTACCGAAATACAAATCACAAACATGTATTTTGAAATGAGTGGAACAATCTATCAAATCATATGATCTTGATTTTCTGTTGAATAATATACTATATTGATTTGTTCTTCTATCAAGTCTGCTGTTCCAATACTATGCGTGATTGTATTAATAACTGCTTCCTGAGTCCAAAAACTAGAAAATGTAGGTGTAGAGAGTACGAAATAACTAGACCTTTTATATTTTTGAATTAATGTTTTACTGACTTTTTATTTGACAGTTAATAATAATATTTATTATGACATAAACCTCAACTTTTTAAATATAACAGTATGAACAAACTTCCCGGTCACTATACAATAATTTGAAATCAATCCTAACATCCTCCCCACCAGATTGGAAAGGATTCAGCTCAAGTACTTCTATATCTCTCTGGAACCTTGACATTTCGACCAAATCTTGTAACGGTATCTCTAGCCTCTTGTATATCATTCGACGTATTCTCTATATCGGTTCTCCTTTCTTCTTCGCTCGTCTTGTTATTATGATCATCTCTTCCCTTTTCTCTTATTCCTAATGACTTGACTTCATTTTCTGAAACTTCTAATGGATAAAGTTTTTGAAATGGGCGAATGAATTCTCCTGTTCTCATTTTCACTCTGGCTACTCTTGGTACTCCATCTCTTCCTGGATAAACTTCTTTTATCAACCCCAACTGCCAATCCAATCGTTTTGAGTTATCAGTTGCAACAATAACAACTTCGCCAACATTCAAATCACCAAAACGCTTTTGACCAGTTTGAACCAGTTCGGCAAGGTATTCTTTCTGGAATCGTTTCCTCAAATTTTCTCTTATATTTTGAAGATATTTGAATCTCTTCACTAAATGATTTCTTTCAATATTGTCTAAATCAGGAACTTCGTAAGAATTCGAAGGGTTAATGAATTTTGAAGGAGTTAGAGGTATGAAGGAATCATCGAGGAAATTTGTGATTTTGAAGAAAATAATGAAAAAATTCACTATTTAGCACATCATGCAGTTATTAAAGAGTCAAGTTTGACAACAAAAGTCAGACCAGTATTTGATGCTTCAGCAAAAGACAGAAATGGCATATCATTGAACGACTGTTTAGAAAAGGGTCCAAATTTGATAGAGTTAATTCCACCACTTCTTGGTGTTTCAGCAGACATAAGGAAGGCATTCTTACAAATAAGTATGGCTGAAAAAGATAGAGATAGTCTTAGATTTCTGTGGTGGAAAAATTATTCTGAAAGGATAACAAAAACTTACAGACACACAAATGTAGAGAGTACGAAATAACTAGACCTTTCATATTTTTGAATTAATGTTTTTCTGACTTTTTATTTGACAGTTGATAATAATATTTATTATGACATAAACCTCAACTTTTTGAATATAACAGTATGAACAATCTTCCAGGTCACTATACAATAATTTGAAATCAATCCTAACAGTAGGGAAAGTTCTGTTTGAAATTTCAAAGTTGAGGTCATTTTAACTGATATCAGAAGGGAAATATGAATTATTGAATGATGAATGATCATCAACCGGTTGGCGACATTTTGAATCAATCCCAATCTCATTCCATCAATTACATGGCTTTCCTTTCATTTTCCACCCGTACCTATTCACCATCTGAGAAAGTAGGTTAGTGATTTATCGCGAGAAATATTCAGAAACTTGGAATTGAATCCCGATCGGAATGATTACATACAGAATTAAATGCATGGGAAATCCTTCGAGGAAATAAGGAAGACATCCAGGTGTGAAAATTCGCATTTACACACGCGGATGTGTCTATCGGCAACTCATTCATAATGCAATCGCAGATAGAGTGCTGTTACAATACCACTTACGTACCGCGGAGCAGTGGCGTAACTAAGGGGGGAAGGTCCATGGGGTCTATACCTTTTCAACTTCAATTTCGGAATCGGTGAGTTATATTTCGGAAAAAGTAATCTAGATTTCAGAATTGGTAAACTCAATTTCAGAATCGGTGAGATGAATTTCAGAAAAAGTCCATTCAATTTCAGAAATGGTAAGTTGTATTTCAGAATTATTATTGGTAGGTTCAATTTAAGAAGATGAAATCCTTTTATATGTTTGAAATGTTTTTATTTGCAAAAGAGAAGAGTGTTTACAGTGGATGAACGGTGTTCGAGAGCCCTATGTTGAATCAGATTGCACATATATGGGGTGCCTTCAAGTCAGAAGTGAAGAGCTTCTTGCAAGAGCATCGCCAAAGGGTCATAGCTGGGGCTCCGAACAGCTTGCTCAACCAGATAGAATTCAGACTCCGATGTCTTGAGGAATGTCAGATCATTCAATGAAAATGATAACACCTCAAATGTGTTTGCATCCTCATAATCATGTGCAACGCTATTATCTTCTAGCGATTCGGATGGAAGGCATCTGTGGATTAAATTGAGATTATAATTATGTTATTGAATTGTTTTTGACAAGTTTAATATTGTAAATATGGTTTGTTAATCTCACATACAAATGAAAACATTTAGAACAAATATAAGGATTTTTTTCTGGAATTGAACCTACCAATTCTGAAATACAACTTACCATTTCTGAAATTGAATGGACTTTTTCTGAAATTCATCTCACCGATTCTGAAATTGAGCTTACCATTTCTGAAATTGAACTAACCAATTCTGAAATCGAGATTACTTTTTCCGAAATTGAAGTTGAAAAGGTATAGACCCCCCCCAGAGCTGTCTGAAAAACCGAAACAACCTGGTGAACAATTCTAATGATGCAAAAATAGACATGATCATAGGAAATATCACGAAAAATGATTTGTATTTTGTTAGAACCTCCAAACAAACATCAGAGGTGAGTTGTTGTCATTGGAATTTTTTTCTTTATACAGGGTGTTCCAGCAGAAATGAAACAGAGGTATTTTCGGTATGAAACATTTTTTTCCCACACGTCAATTTTATTTTCGAAGGGGACAACTTTTCCTTGCCAATGCACCCTCATACCAGCAACCCCCTTCGAGGGGGTGGGATCACCCTTGGAAACTTAAATGGAAAGAGGGGTCGTGTGATACCTTATTTTGAAGGTCTTTCAAACTGCCAAGTTTGAAGTGGCTAAAATTATTTCTCTGGATATGGCAGCTTGTCAAAATTTTAGAAACAGCAGAAATGAAATGTCTGTTTTACAAGGCAGAAAAGTAGTAGATTGACTGCTGCGGCTGAAAGTTCATAGCCGAGCGTAGCGAGGCTAGGAATTCAGCCAAACAGAGACCAAAAAACCTTTTTTATTCTCGCTGTTCCTAGAATTTTGACAAGCTGTCATATCTGGAGTAATGTTTTCATATATATTTCATATATAGGTATATTCAGAATGGAAAGACCTTTGAAATGAGGTATCACACGACCCCTCTATATATCCATTTAAGATTTTAGGGGTGATCGCACCCTCTCGGAGGGGGTTGCTGGTATGTCTGTGCCTTGGTAGGGAAAAGTTGTCCCCCTCGAAAATAAAAACGACGTGTCCGAGATTCGGGAAAAAAAATTGTTCATACCGAAAATACCTGTTTCGTTTTCGATGGGACACCCTGTATAAACATGTGCCTCAAAATGCACTTCCTCCTAGCTACAGCCACTGTAAAGTTAGGTTAAAAAAAGATTATCTAGAATTGTGACTAAAATAACATTTCACATCTTCTGGAAATTGTCATGCCCTTGTCTTTTTAGACACCTCATTTTCTTCTTGCCTCACAAATTATATAAACCCAGTTTTGAAGGATTTGAAGGGGGGCCCACCCTATTATCGGCCCAAAATGTATGTAAAATTTGTAAAATTTGTAAATTGTAAAATTTGTATATCGCTACTTCAAAGTTGGGAACCAACTCCCCAGAAGTCGAAACTTGTGCGGGGTTAGGAAGAGCGGGACCTACAGCTTATAGTGGAATCCGAACCACTTCTAGGGCATCGAGGTGCTGCCAGGATTACAACCATGAATCACACATTTTAAAGAAAAATGCTCAGCCGATAGCCGGATTTGAACCGACAGTACCTCCGCATCGTGAACGGCTATCTAGCGAATTTCAGCGCATAGACAAACTCGGCCACGGCGCCCCTGTTCCAAAAGAGAATCTCACTTTGAAAAGCACGATTTTGTGGACCATAAAAAAATTAAGAATTCAGTATCTTGCATTAAAACTAACCGTTTCCAAAAAAAACTTAATCAACGGAAGGGGTCACGACATTTTTTTCGAATACAATGAGTTAAACGCTTGCATACGGTGGTGATCGCATGTCGGAACGCATTTGAGACTGTTATTTCAGAGGCGTGCAGTACTGCAATACGTGCCCTTGATCCGTTATTATGATCACAATTTCAAAGAATCTTTTGTTTTTTACCCAACTTACAGTGACTGTTGCTCGAAAGCTAGTTTTGTGGGGTCACTGAAAGCATACTTGACTGAGCTGGAGCCCTATACAGTTGAGGATTATTTAAAGTCTCCACTTGAATTCGAGCTAGGTACTTGATGTTTGTATTTTTGTTAGTATTTTTTTGGTATTTTTTTATCTATTTTTCTGTAATTCAACTTGTCCCAGATAACGTGTTTTTACTTTTACTTTTACTTTTATGTGTATACCTAAATGCTAAAGCTAGTTTCATCTTATGAGCAAAATGTTATTCAATTGTGCCATAAATGAATTTGTAAAACTTTGACCTGTTTCATAGACCAATCAATTTTTTTGTTTTTCGTATAAAATGGGAAATTGTAATCTAATGAAATCAATGAATTTCTATTCTTTTCTATTCTATTCTATTCTAAAGGGGTTGCATTTGAGGCAACATAATTAAATGATGAAGAAGAAGTTTCAACTTGATCCCAACAATATTATATTTACATCGAATGTTTAATAACTCTGTATATCGAATAGGTAGTTTCTTTCTTATCTTCTTCATATCTCCAAAACTAGTCGCTTTATTCCAACATTGAAAAATGCAACAGTTTGAATTTTTCTTCTTTTCAGTAATTTTTAATTTTCTTTTTTTTTTTCGTTCTTATTTCAATGTTTGTACCTGTTGATATGTGATATTATTCGATCATTTTTTAATACTATTCCTTCATTTTGTTATCGATACCAAATGATGCAAACATTCATTGAAACCAACGTAAGCTACCTACGTATTGCTTTTTCCCCTATATATTGAATTTTGGACCTAGACCCCCCCAGGGATAAATCTTGATTACGCCACTGCCGCGGAGTGCAGCTTTTCATTGGATTTTTCGTACTCTCCTGGCAAAGTTGCATACGGGCCATCTGGCGCATTTTCAGGAAAACCGATTGCGAAATGCTGATTAATTATTCATTGGCAGTGAGAACGGTGCAAAAAAGTTTACACGTTCCGATATCTATTTTTAATTCCGCATCGCCAATACAATGCACGAATGTACTCTTTTCAGAGTATTTCCACTAATGCTTTCAATTTCTATATTTTCCAGATTTCCCACCTAATAATTGTAATTATTGATGTCACGACACACTCAAGAAAGCACTTAAGTAGACGTAACGTAAATTTCATCAGCATTTCATAAAATAAAATGTACGAATTTTTCACACCAGTTATTCATATCAGATAAAACATATTGCGAAAGTACAAACCAATATCATTGCAGAAAAATATTTCGTCAACATAACCGTATATCATCAGAATCGTAATATATCAGAATCGTAAAATATCAGAATTGTGAAATATCTGAATCGTAATATATCAGAATCGTGAAATATCAGAATCGTAAAATTACAAACCGCAAACTAGCAGACCTTAACTCCATGAGAATCGTGAAACAGTTGACTGTCAATCGCCAGACTAGCGACTATATGTTGTGTGAGTAAATTCAATTGTCACAAATATCATGAACGTCCAAAATCATTGAGAACTACTTATTTTGATTCAGAAACTTCGTATATTTATACTGGAAAAACAGCGGAAAATGATTTTATTGTTTATTCCAAGAGTTTCTCTCTGAACTAGTCAATACGATCGTTCAATAGCATAGAGATAAGGTATCATTTGTTAGCACGAAAATTATAAAATTTACACGAAATTCTTAGAAACATCTGTTTTGCTGACTGCTGCTAGTATAGTTTCTTCAAGTGAAGTGAGAAACTGTATATTTTTAATACGTGATCCGGTTATGAAATGTACGTGGCAAGTGTATTCTCATTCGGAATTGTGTGTCGTAGATTTATATGAACAATGAATTATGTCAGGTGTTATTCAAGAGAATGTATTTATCAGTGTACTTTCTCACAACTAAACGTAAATCAAGTATACTGATAATAATGATTTTTGTAAACTGAACAAACAGTCGAACAATGATTCGTGAATCCCGTTATGAAATTACAAGTCAAACCTGAGAGTCATTCCCGAGGTCGAGCTGGCTTATCTATATCACAGAATAGAAGACATCCAGAAGAGAACCAAAATACACCTGTCAACGGATATTGGGGAACATGTAACTAAAATAAAACAGAAACAGATTTTCACATCTCCACTGATGATCGTATTCATATTTCACTGAATACAAAATGATTCATTGAAGTGGCACTTCATCATATTGAACTTTCTGCACTATACATGGTGAGCTATAATCAGCATAAAATATCTTTATCACAGCCAATATAGAAAAAAAAAAGGAAATGTATCGAATGATGGCCTCTTTAGGATACATCCTCTACAATAAGCTTCCCTGAGTAGGTTTTCCATCATTTATTCCGAAACGGTTGATATAAAATGCAGAAATGTATTCTCGTGCACTCCAACGGACAAAAAAAATATATTCAGCCCATTTTCTATGCAGAATTCAATAATGCTGCTGTTGCTGCCGAGGTTTCCGCTGCGATTGCTGCCACGGTTGCTACCACAGTTGCTACCACGGTTACCACCACGGTTGCTGCTGCGGTAGCCGGGAAAAAACCATCCGATGAACACAAATGTTCTGAAGTACGCGTTCCGTGTCCTATGGATCCGAAATTCGATTTTTTTTCATACTTGAGTGTATTGAACATGGTCAGCTTGATAGGACTTGGAAATTGTGGATTTTTTTGGTAAAAAAAGTACATTCAATAGACTGAAATTGATTTGAACATGAATTTGAAATACAAAAATCATGCAAAATACAGAAAACTATTATGAAAAAAAGTAGCATTTGTTTGATAATTTGATGACTCAATTTTTCTCATTCCATAATTTGTTCGTTTATCCTGATGTTAATTCAGTTATTCAAAATCAGAATGGTATGTACAATATTTTTCAAGATTATAAACTATTTATGTCATGCAATTTCATGTAGTGGACCGAACAGGGGTATCTACAGAAAAGTCGGCCACCAAAAAAATGTGCAAAATGGGTGTGTACACCTTAGTAGAACTTTCAACTCAAACCATGTTTATAATGATCCTTTTATACATAAATAATGATTGACGACATAATTAGATCGAAAAATTAACCGGAACATTTTATTTTTGGACATAAATAATAATACCTTCTGAAAACGGACCCTCTCATGACGTACAAACCTCATCTCGCCATAGTTAAAAATAAATACCAAACGCCCGACGGAGACTATAAGGCAACTGATTTATTAATTCTTTCAACTGTGATCTCGCGCTAATTCACTCTGTTAGAAATCATGTATCATTTATCTCTGTCTAGTCTTGTTTCAGTATTAGGGTTTTGACGTCACATCATCGCCTCGTTTTCAGAGGTCCGAAAAATCGGGGATTTCAATAATTTTTTATAAAACGTAGGGAGCTCACAGCAAGAAACGGTTGCGGTGGTGAGCTAGTTTGGGTGATCGAATTATGAAATAAAATTTTTTCGTGATACAAGCCCATTGATCGCCCTGTAACTCTATAAATTTATGTTCTATTTTGGTGAAACTCTAACAAAATCGTGGATTCATATTTCTTAATGTTAACCTGAGATTTTTTCCCCAGAAAAGCTGATGGGTTGATCATTATACAGGGCAAAACAGGAGTTAGTATATTTCACGTTCAACTTCATAACGCCCTGTGTCAAAAGTGAGTGATCAAACCTATATTCATCATGCAGTTGATTCAATATCTTCTTTGAAATGAAATATACGAGTGTTTTAAGAAAGTAAGTATAGATTTTTCTAAATTTACAGAACCTGAATGAACTGATCGGTTAAAAACTCGAAGAAAGATCTAAAAATGGATGACACTTCTTTCCACCCAATTTTGTGAGCATTTATTAACAAAGAGAAACCTTGATTACTTGAAGCAAACAAAAAACTGACATCCTAGATGTAGTCAATAATGATTATGCCCTTCTCGAGCTGAAATTACAACATTAAACCGAGTGGCATGAGGTTGATCAAATTTCTCAAGCAATTTTGAGGAATTGCCCCAAATTATCTTCGAACGGAGCTCTTGAAGAGTATCTCACAAGGCCGAGTGAAGGCGATTGAGCCTCTGGAGTTCATCACAAAGATGCTCTCTAGGTTCTAAATTATTGTTGATAAAAATAAAAAACTGTATACTTCTTGAAAACACTTGTATATTCGCTTGAAAAAAAGATATCAACGTGAATCAAGAATCATTTTGTTGAGAAGGGACGAGAAGGGATCACATTTCAATCCAAAACATGATGAATCAGAAGGTTGGAGAATGGTTCTGAATTATTGTAAATGAAAAATAGAATATATCATATTTTCTCAGAACACTTGTATCTTTCCTCAGAAAAGAGATATTCGGGTCGATTCTGTTTGCAAATAGCAATATGGTTGTAGAAAAGATATTGCTATCATAGCATGATTCGAAAAAGTGGAATTCTAATCATCGATTTTTGGCAATATGATCTGTCAATTTCAATGACATCTGGTCAGCTTTCTTGCTATCTCGGCAACATCAATTTTGTGCTTGCTATCTTATAACAAGGTAGTGGATTCTTTGTTTTTGCACTAAAAATTTTTCTAACTGTATGGAAATTCAGAAAAGAGTGGATTAAAAACATATGAGAGTTCAGTTGTGTCACAGACTACTCGAAAACCTTTCCTCAAAGTTTCAATTCATAGAAGAATTATTGAAAAACATAAAATGTTGATTACAAATATATAGGATAGGTTCACTACTGTGACCAACTACTTGAAAACCTTTTCTTGAAGTTCCAATTTGTAGAGGAAATATGAGACTACAATATCGGCATATCAGAGAAATTTCAGTTGCTTGATTGATAGTTTATCAAGCTATTTTGCTAGAATATTAAAAAAAATCACGATTATTTTCATCCGGCTTTCAGTTGTTTTCCCATTTCGGGGACATGATTGATTACTTGCCAGTCACACAACGACGACCAGATTCAGCAAAAACAAAATCTCTCGATTTGAACAATATAATTTTGTTAAATGTCAGCGCAGGACTGACTAATTTGAGAGGTTAGATAATCATGAATTCTTCTTCTTCATGAAATAATGGCAAAATCGATACCTAACACTTAAACAATGAGTTGAAAACAGTGTTGTCAGCTCAAAAATTCTCAATTTTTCAACAATATTGCTATCACTTGAACTTATAACCATTCTTGCAGTTACTCTGCAAACAGAATACAGAAATTCATAGCAATATTGTTATATGTTATGATCATAACAATATTATTATCTTATAGCAATGTTATAACAATATCCGAACAGAATCGACTCGATTGACATGAATAGAGATTCATTGTGTCAAGGAAGGATTACACTCCAAACCAAAACATGATGAAGTTAAGTATTACCACTCACCTTTGCCACAGAGCGTTTAGAAGTTAAGCGTAAAAGAGTTAATTTTGTTTTTTCCTGTTCTATGATCAAGCAATCGCTTTAATTTCAGAATTGAAATACAGGCTATCACTTCAAAACATATATCTACGATTTGGTCGAAATTTCATCAGAATCGGGAGAGAATGAAAAAAGTTACAGATCAATTTGGCTGATTTCTGCTGGTTGGTTATTTTTGTCAGTGAGTTAATATTGAGACATCTCACAATTGCGAATTTTATGGAGGAATTTCAAAAATGATTGGTTACAAAAAAATATTGATAATAATAATGTTTATTCATACTCATGAATCGAATCATCAAATTTAAAAATAGTGTTTTTTGAATAAACGAAGGTGGATCACAGAAGTAGTGTTGACTACTTGTATATGTGATTTTCATAGTAGAATTGAGATTAAAAATTGATGAAAATCTTTACAAATTGGTGAACAATCTGTGGAAGTTGGTAAAAAATCTTGAAACATCGATAAATGGGTAGACAAGGGGGTTTTGACACATCCAGGTAAATTATTATTACATTGTAAGTAAAAGGGGTGAAAAGTCTTATCTTTGGAATAACACAGTCTCAGTCGGGTAATTGTTTTTTCACATATACACTAAAATATATGATAATTTGCTCTACTACTTTCGTGAGTTGATCTCTGGTTAACAATATTAGTGAATATAAGCCTATCTTTGAGAATCCATTTTTTCAGTGTTTTTTTGAACATTTGGTAGAAAAATGTGGGTGAAGAACGATCACTAAGCCTATTCTGTATGCAGGATATTGCGAAATTCGGCCGACAACACTTCACATCTTGATTTGATGAATAATTGAGGTCCTCAAGTGGTTCGTTTTAGAGATACATCATTTGTATTCGTTATTCAGATACTTCTTGACTGGTGAAAGTAAGTATCCAATGTTCGAATCATTTCAATACACTCAAGTATTCAATACTTGATAATTAAATACCTCTTAGAGTATTTGCTGAGCTCTGGTCACGACACAATTCACTTGATTAATTCAGGGACGGATTATCCATAACGCGGATCAGGCAACTGCCTAGGGGCCTCGCATCGACTAGGGGCCCTGTGCGCGCACAAAAAAATAAACGTTTCAGCACCGAAAGTTTTTTTTTTATATGTATAATCAATTTGGTGATGAAATGCTTGAGACCTGGATCATCACTCATCTATAACTTAAACCTATGCATCTATAGATAATTTCAATAAAAGCAAAAATCGATGAGTAAGGCATGTAAGCTGATACTCTGGCATCAAGTCAAGGTGGTCAAGGTGACCATTTTGTTGCAATATCACATAAGATATCGATAAGATAACGGGTTACCAAAGAAGTCGATCTGGTCGACTTGACTTTTGTAATAGAAAAATGGATTTTTTCTGCAACGGACACAAAAGTCGTCCATTTCAATACCAAAATTAGCACTTGAATTGATGTTTCTATTACATACACAAAAATAGGCAATAAATATAGTTCCTAGGAGCTGAATTTGAACTTTAGCTCCTAGGAACTGAAAAGGATGTACTAGATGTCATCAAGAATAAACAATATTGTTACGGTTGGTTATTTGGGCTGGGACGCATACCTGATTTGTTTCCGATTTCGGCAGATTTGGCATTTCATACCCATGCTGGAGATATAAATACACCTTACTATAGTTGAGTATGGGAATTATAAACATCTCAGTTGAGTATTTTTGTTTTGATGAGGGCAGCCTTCAAGATTCACATACTCGCTCGATCTGTATTTCATTCGTTATACTCGGTATGGATAACTAGTTTTTGAATAAGCAATAGTTTTTTATCTCAAACAACGATACTGTTTACCTCTATTTGATTATCGAGTCAAACACAGTGTAGTATGGAGAGGAATAAATAATCGCTATTATTATTGTTGATATGCTCACTAACCTAACATTTTCCTTGTCTTGTTTCTATACCTGGCACTGGCGCGGTATTTGGAATTAGAGCACCTGGTCCATACACAAATATGTCACTCTGTGGTTGTATTCATATCGAAACTACGATTCGAACATCCTTGAAAATTGAATAAACCTGCTGTTAATGCAGGTTGAATATTCTCACCACACGGATTATTTGTTGCATTGCATACATATGTCACGGCATTGGTGGTTACTTCACATATTCATTCGACTTCATTGTTTCGGTTGCAGCAAAAATAGCAAGTTTCATTAGGATCAAAAGTGACTTTGTTTGACTCGCAAATTTTGCATTCGTTCGGTATCGCTAAAACAATTTACTATTAAATAGTAATAAAAGGATACAAGAAAGGGGCCCCTTTTCCAGTTGAATTTCAGAATAGTCAATTCTGAAATACAGGTGACCATCTAACATATAATTGAGGCCTTCTAAAATTCAATTGACTTATCTGGAATACAATTAATGCTTCATGAAATTCAATTGACCGATTTATGGAGATTCACTTCTGATTAACTCATATTCTGTGCTAATATTTGATAATGATGCCTGACATCCGTATGAAGAAATTTAGTTTTTTTATATTATTTAATGATACTCCGAGAAATTCGAATTGATTGATAACCTTTCGAATACTATAGTGAAACAGGACTGGACTTGATTTGTATTTATATATAATGTAAGTAGCTATATGTCTATATAATATTTGATGAGAATCATTGAGGGCAAAGAAAAGCCTGTTCATCCATATCTCAATCAAGTTCCGATGAAGTGTTATTCATCTATTTATTCGAGGATTTCCTCTCCTTGTATTTATAATTGAGGAATGTATCATTTCAATATATTTTTATTTTAAGAAACACGGGGAGAAACTCCCGAGAAATTTCCAAAATAACCTAGAGAAATGAACATTCGACCACCTCGATTAACCTAGAGATTGTATTCTCATGAAGTGGTTCTAGTTGAAAAAAAGTAGATGCAAGCTTCCTCCTCAATGTGTGATTCTACAAACTTTGTTGCTCTCACAAATGGTAGTGAGGATGACATTTTTTGGGATTTTCTCTCCTCGTTTCTATAAAATAAAAATATGAATATTATTTCAATATACGTGTAGTAAGGACAAATCAGATGATTTGCCCCAAAATGTCACTTTGTTTAAAGAATTTTCCTATCAGAGAGCCTAAAAGAAAAATCCAATAGCTTGTCAGTGACAATTTGTATTGAAAAAATTTTTTTTTGGAGAAGAGAAATAAAGGTATATAGAAAAAATATCAAATTTTCACTTATCTATTAACTCTAATGATGATGAGCTGAAAAAATCATTCGTAACAGTAACGTGAGAAGGGTTTGATTCCCGAAATTCTCAATTTCAGAGGATCTTCATTTTTTATGCTCTTCTTTTGGATGTTCAATTATCTGCAGGAGAATGCGAATTCTCAACTTCAGAAGATTTATTTTGAAATACTTGTCGTGTGTTCAATAGATATATAATTCAATGTTCGTCGTGGTTTATAGCATGGAAAGTTGTTTTTTTCTGTTGAATAAACCGAGAAGAAATTGATATTTTTATCACATAGAGAATGCGAAATCTCAATGCATTCCATATATATATATCCATTTTTCCATGTTTATAATTCATCTGAGAATATTCTTTTTCAATACTTCCACCCAATCACAAGGTTCAAACTTGAACGATGGAAAGTTGTTATTTCAATAGACCTCTAACCGCAGATTCGTGATAAGGTTTCCTCAATTCAAAATTTCTTTCCACGTCCTGTATGATGATTATCAATTTGTCATACATGCAAAAACTTGTTGAATGACATTTACTCACCGGAAGTATTACAGTCAGATGAATAAAAATTGCAGCAGTCGGTTCCTGTCAAGTAGATAAGAGATGAATAATATTGTAAGAGATGCATAGAAATGAGTACTTACATCTACTGAAAACATACAGATGAAGTTTTTCATCTTGATGGCGGTTCGAAAAATTGAAGACTACCACCTTATATCAGATTCAATTATATTTCCTATATTCACCAAGGCAAAATTTTATTGATTAGATAGCTTCTCATTGTTGACGAATCCGTCTCTGTGCAATAAAACAAACATCATCGCACATTATTTACAGTTCATCAAAATGACGAAAGGCCAATTTCAATGTACGTCTATAACCAAGTCGTCGTCTATAGATAGGTATAGGTATAATAATTGGGGTGGTGGGGAAATCCCAAATTACCGATTCCTTTTAAATATTCGTGTATCTCTACGATCTCTGATAGTATTTTCGTTTCTGATACAGTATCCAGAAGGCTAGTGAGAATGAAAAGCGCGATCGTGATTTGTTTGTTTTTGATTATCCTGACACCCGTTCACCTGTTGCCGCCTCCTCTTGGTAAGATTTCCACCATAATTTAAAACAGAGATTTTAAAACAAGCAGAGATAATTTTCAGCAAATTTCAATGATGGTGACCATCAATTAACAGTCTATTACCAGTTTCAAGGAAAGAAGTTAGAACAGAACCTTATCAGCTGAATTGCTGAATAATGGGTTTTAAATAATCACAGAACAGTCATATAGTTCACAGGAAGGAAGGAATGCTCGAAGTCATCTCCACAAATTTCAATGATATTCTTAACTAAATCATGAGGGACATGTTTCGGTCTTATAAAAGACCATCATCAGCCTAATTGAAAGGTCTACAATACAAAAAAAATGATATTGAAATGAAAGGATTACATATTTTATGGTAGACTTACTTGGAGTTGAAAAAATTATTTTATTGAATGCTACTATTCCTTGAACTGTCAATGCCCATAGTCGAGAGTTCCAAGGTTCAGAATAAACGGGTTCTCAATGAATGAAGGTCCCCGTGCCCTGAGAGCGTTAACTATGTTTTATTATTGAACATTTCATATACCCAAAATGGTATATGAAGGGTATTGTCAAACAGTTTATTATCTGACAACACCATAAACTAGCGGGTTTTTGAAAAAGGGGTTCCCCGTTCCCTTATGAAGGCGTTATTTGAAGGCAAATAACAATAAAATTGATGGGGCAAGCAGCCAGCACGTGTTTTAAATCTAAACTAATTTGGTTAGAAAACACTGAAAAGTATGTCAATTGAAGAAATGGACAAGACGTTGACATAGAGTCAATGTCAGTGTCAAGGGATAAAACATGAAAATCTGACCATGAGCATAGGCATTTAACAATATCTATTACTTTGGATTTAGGAGGAGGGATACATGTAGGAGAGAGTTGAGCAACCTGAAAAATCATTGACTATGAAATATCATAAAATGAGTTGAGACCAAGGTAGGTAAACTATCAGTGATCAAAATACAAAGCTAGAAAAATTTTATACAATCAAAATGTGTTTGCTCATTAAGAGACAAGACAGAATTATTATTCAAGGAAGAATTAATTTCGAGAATTTCCAGTAAATTCAGTAACCTACCTTTTGGACAGACTCACTCCACTTTGAGCAATATGGACTTCTACCAAAGATTAGTCATATAGTTCTTTACGTAGTTGATTCAAATCTCTTATGAACACCACGAGAGACCAATCCCTGCGTGGTAGCATGCAGATGTCCCTAGATATTAGTGTACCTACTGAATACTTCATTCCCTTTCAAGGCTCGTCTGACTGTAGTCTCTGATGGTCCTTCTAGGTCTGTCGGTTCATTATACCCTACCTCGAATATGCCGTTATTGATGTCACCGTGGCACTTCATTTCCCTTACACAAGAATCACTTCACAAACCATCACACTAGAGCACTGCCAAGGAGGCCCAAGAATACCAGCGGGTCGTTTGAAGAACCCTTTTAGTTCAGGTTCCAGAAGACTACTCCTCCGAAACCCTCATCTACGAAGAATGTTACAATTCTTCACCCTAGACAAAAGAGTATCGAAAACATTGAGATCGAAATGGGAGAAGTTAACCTAAGACAATGCTAAAGCATACAGTTTCCAGGCATTATTATGAATGATACATCAGATTGAAAAATCCATAACAGAGAAACAATGACCAACTTGTAAAATATACCAACGAAGAGTTCTCAACTTGTTTATGTTGATAAATTTATATCATGAAAAAATTCAGTCACGACTCACATATGGTATCTCATTATGGGGTTCAGTATCAGCAGCCTAGAAATTATTAGTACTGCAAAAAATGCCTTAGAACACTATAAAATGAAAGTCAGAGAGAATCATGTAGACCATTATTTGCAAAACTGAGATACTTCCTCTCCCTTGCCTGTATATTCTAGAAATATCGTGTAATATATTTTTGAATTGAAAAAGCATCAGCAATTGTAATGGTCACAGTTATTCAAAGAGATTTGATCACCATCTAAAAATACCTCGAAATAATTTTAATGTAACTCTCAAAGGACCCATCTCCAATGGTGTGAGGATTTACAATAAGCTACCAGAGACAATTGAGAAAGAAATTACTGACCCCAGATACAGAAAACATCTCGAAACTTTTCTGTTGTCAAAAAAGTTTTATAGAACCAAAAAATTTTATGCCACCTAGATAGATACCTTCAGTGTAAGATAATATATATTTTGTATTATATGATATACACTATATTTATAATAGTCGATTCTGAATGTGAATTGACTATATGTAACTCATGACGTGGCATTTGACAAGGTGTGGCCATGATGGTTACCTTATACAGAGTTATCGATATGGGCTGTCCTGACGATCTGATTCAGTTGATGTGTTCATTTCGAACTTTTCAAGTGGAACTTGATTATCAACGATCAAGCCCATTGAAGCTGGTGTTCCTCAGGGTGCAGTGATACGGCAGTTCTTGCACATTCGACAAATTTCGAGCAAGCAACTGTGAACCTCCAAAGCGCGCTGAATTCTCTTCAGGAGTACTTCCTGAGATGGAAGATCAAATTGAATCCTGCGAAAACACAATTGGTCGCACTCGGAAGGGAGCGGAGGCCTCCCAGAACCAGAATAGTCCTGGATGGTCATGAGTTAGAGTGGTCTTCACAAGTTGAATACTCAGGTGTGTGCATTGACCAAAAGCTCACCTGGGCCCAGCACATTGAACAGCAAATTTAAAAAGCTAAACGAGCCATTGGAGCCCTGTATTTATTTCTAAACAGACGAAGTAAATTGGGTTCGAGACAAAAATTGAATATTCACATCATGGCTATCAGGCCAATTTTACTGTATGGCTCGGTACTACACAGCTAAATCTCATTCCACCAGATCACATCACAAAACAAAATTGCGAGAATGGTGACAGGATCTTCTTGGTATGTTCGGAATAACCAGATCGCCAGGGATCTGGAACTCAATCATTAGAGAACGAAACATCAAGACTTTCGAAAAAGTTTAGGTTCATGAGAATTAGCTTCTTCGAAATGCAGTTGATTATGACCCAGGTGATCAATCGAAGTTCAAAAGACCGATATTGTCCATAAACTAGAGGAAATATCAACATTATGACCAAACTCACTCTCCTCAAGTTTTTGATATTTATTTGTTCCGTTCGATTTTTTCCAATTCTCAGAGTGTATTTCTCAAACTTATTTGAGGCGGAAGGGCTGTTTGCATCAAACTTCAATAACCGATTTTATTTTGTTTTTTTTTTTTCTATTTCATGATAGATATCAGGATAAGAGGAACTCTTCCCTGGTCTGGATCAAATAAACGAGAGATTCAATTTAACTAAATTACAGTGGCTGTATAATCACAACTGTATTTGCATGGGTATGACTTCCCGTGTGATGAATAAATTTGAAAAATGAACGTTTTTTCCAGATCACCATGGCCATCTCATCCAAAGCCAGGCACCACTCTCACATCAACAGCCCACTCAGCCAGAGGAACTACCCCAATCTGCAACTTCCACGAGTTCCACCCCCATTTCTACCACAACAAGCTCAAACTCCAGTGCTATTGGGCAAGACCTGGCCAAGGACTTTGAGTTCCAGAATATTTTCGACGTCAAGTACAACCCCTGTCCTACTGGGCAGTTGAGGGATCCCATTGGAGAATGTCGAAAAGTTGTCGCGTGATTTTTTGTGATATTATTAACTCATCTACCTATTTATTCTTGAATCTAATTGAAGCGATTAATTATTCCTATTTGGAATCGTCTTGAGATCGAGTCAGTGATATAAGAATGCACCATAATGACCATACTACTTCAGAGAGTTGGATGATCTTTTCCTATTTTAGGTAGAAACGAAACAAAAATCGAATTGCTGTAGCACCTAGAAAATACGAATTTTTCGAATTTTGAATTGACTTGGCCGTTACTTGATGGAAATCCATAGCAAATGAAAAAACTTCAGAAACGATGAATTTCCACAAAATCCTTAGTCACACGGCAAGTTTTGCTTACACAGTAGCTTCGTCAGGTGAGATACTGGTACAATCAAATCATGAAAATCGACAATAATTAATCATTATATAATGATTAATAATAATTATCTCATTATACCAGTGTTTCACCTGATGAAGCTAGCGAAACATGTCGTGTGACTAAGAATTTCGTGAAAATCTCACCGTTTGTGAAGTTTTCACACGAATATTTCAATTTGAGAGTTTTTTTATTATATATCTTCACAAGTAGACATGAAATAACATCGAAAAGTGGAGGATAATTAGTGAAAATTCATAGTTTAGATAACGATTGTACATGTAAAATATCGAAATAATCATCAGTAGAATTGTGATTTTTTGCTTCAGATTGATCAGAATTATATTGAATTTGTTTTGTTTTAGATGAATTATTTAAAGATAGGTCAATGTCCTATACCTGTCTGACCAATATAATTGGAATGAATTCGCTAGCGGAGAGGTGAAAATCGACTATTTCCGAAGGCAAATACTTTCCGTTTGCAGACACTAACTTTTCGTCCGCTGCAGGGTTGCCAGTTGTACTGAATTTGCACAAGATATCCTGATTTGCATATCGATCTCTCGATCTACTGAAGCATTTCATATTCAACTGGAAAATATTTTGACCGTTATGATCCGTATTGTTTATTAATACGTATATGGTGCCAGGATGAAGCCAAAAATATGAAACAAATGAATATCCATAAAGATTTGGTGGCATGATACGCATGCGCCATGCGCTATTATAGTAGTCATCAAAGACATTCGTTTCGGTGGACAATGACGTTTACTAGCCTTTCAATCAAAGCAGTATGTGCATGTCTGATCGTTTCAAAACTTTTCCTTATTGGATAGTCATTTGTTCTCAAAAATCGGCTTCATGTTTCGCTATGGAAACAGATAGAGATTATCCGTATTGATTATTAATACGTATATGTATGCACCTCGGCGAAACTCTGTCTATTGTCTCGCCTGATTGCTAGCCTCGGCTAAGGCCTAGGTATAAATTCGCAGACTCGACCATAATAGACAGTGTTTCATCCTTAGTACATGAATATTCATTTGAAAAATTGCCGACATAGGTCAACTTGCTAATGCAAGTAATGTGGAGAATATATCTCTTCAGGGGTAGCTCAAAAACCACCCTCATCAGCATGTTTTTCCAACTGCAAGCCTATAGGACCTGTAACCACTGTTTGGAAAGCTGATGGGAAGAAAAATCCAGCGTACTGATCAAATTCCAGTTTTTGGTAATTTTGAGTGTTGCAAGGAATCGAAATGTTATTGATTACTTAGTCGCAAGAAGGAGTATTCCTTAGGAATAATCTGTTGATATCACTTCCTGGATCATTTTTCTTTTTCCCTGTTGTTAGGTTATAGATTTCCGCGTTGGAGCCACAAGTCTCTCGTCTTCCATTCCATCCCGATATGAAATCGAGAACTTGAAGCAGCTCTCGGCGAACACTCGATAGGATAAAATGAATAAAATAACGGAAAAAAGCGTAAAACCTTTCATAAGGAGCTGAACTGAAATATTCAGCCGTATTCCGGGATCATATCTGAAATTCAGATTAAACAAACACAATTTCAAAGAAACGGAGGAATCCTTCGAACCGAATTCGAATCCTCATACGGAGCTGGCGCCCTTATTTGCCCAAGGCAAACCGAGCCAAAGGGCTCTTTTTGTAAAATTCTCCTTCCGTCGGGAAAGGTGACATCCAATCAGCTCCATAAAAGAACTAATGGACCAAAGGAGGGAATTTTTCAAGATAGTCACTCAATCGTTCCTATAGCGCTTTGTAGGAATTTTACACTTTTCAGTGGCGTCCTGAAAATATCGAATATTATTGAACAAATTACTAGCACAGTGCAATTGGAAGTCTCGAATGAATCTGTGGGAGTTCCACTGGGAATCATCTTGAGTGCAATATATAACATATAATCTCCAAAAGTTCAGAAAAAATTCCAAAACCTACCACGATGTTCTTTGAACATTATAGGGATTCCCTTTCGTGCGCTCCAAGCGATAAAAAAAAATGAAAATATTCTTTCATAATATATTGATACCTCAATTCATGGTACCCAATCAATGACAGCAATGGAAACTTAGTGCAAATCTGATGAACAGATACTAAATATTGCGAAGACAAATGCTGTTGCATCCAACACAAAACCTCACGTTTCAAGAATCATGAGATCCAAATCTCCACACCATCAATAAAATATCTGGAATTTTCTTGGGTGGACAATACAGAATTCAGGAGAAATTTGAAATTCGTTGAGTCCATGTAGATGAGGACTTGCTAATACTTATTGATACTCAAATATCAATATACTACCGATATAAAAATGTCAGTTGATGGGGTTGCATTCCTTAAAGTCTAGATGACATTACATTCATGTTGTCATTGGGAGATGCTTCGGAGACTACGTATCAAGTAGCAGGCATTTCAGATCACTATAGGTACAGTCGTATTAAAAAAAAGCGTACAAGTATATCGGAGGGAACAATTAACGTCATCCTATTTGCGTGAAACGGGCTATCGGGAATGAATGTTTACAAAATGTTGACAGTAGAGTAATCATAGGTTCTCAAAAACACGCAGCATTGGCTGAGCCAATTTTACAAAACGAGGACTAGAATGCCGAAATCTTTTATGTTTAATACTTCTACGCTTTTTTATCGAATACGACTGTACTTCACATCAAGAGCTCTGCTTTTTATCTCATACGAAATCCATCCACACATCAACAGCTATTACGATACATAAACTCAGTCCCATTTCAGAACATTGTTTGCACATATGGAAATATGAGGTGATGCTCTTTGAGTTCATTGTGATATGAATTCGCATGGTTAGTGATACCACGCTCAAAAGTTCCATATTTGGAACACCGAAGAGAAGTGAACGAATTTCACTATAGCAATATCAATCAAACGAACTCAGTCACCAGCACTTCTCTTCTGCGACCACCTCAAGATCTGTCGAAAAATCCTCTACCAGGATTTGTTTGTCCCTGAAACGGCAAATCTCAAGAATCCTTTCCCTAGGGAAAGATAGCCAAGAACTTTTATTCTCCAAAAGTTAAAAAAAAATCACGTCCCCACTTTTTCTCCCTATACACCGAGGAAAGCAGGGCATAATAGTACATCATACATCAAGGGACAGAAATGCAAGATTCGTAGCTCGAGGGCGAAGCCCATGTCCTGAGGTGTATATACTATTTTTTACGCTGGCGAAAACACAAAAATTAAGAAAGAAATCGAGGAAAAACCTCATGAAACTATTGATACTGCTTCTGCAGAGATTCTTAACTTGCTACCAGTGAGATCTAAAAATCTGTATGATGCAGCTTATAGTCGCTTCAGAGAAGGGTGTTCCGAAAAGAAGGCGCAGAGCAATGCGGAAAATGTATATGTATGAATAATACGAGACTTCTAAAATACAGGGTGTCCCGTTTGAAATATTAATGTTGCTACTACTTTCTAGTAGAAGCGGCTACACTGCATTGTCGAACATATTCTAAAAAAACATGCACATTTTCATGGAAATCTCACCAGCGTGAAAAAAGTGAAAAATGATTTTTGCAGTTCAATTGTTTGGAATTTTCGATTTTCCACATAATGGAATTATACAGGGCGGAAATCTATGACTAATGATCATGATGAAACTGACATTACGGGGGGAAAGAGATATATAATATACAAAATATAAGATGAAGTATTGAACACGAATATTCTGACAAAGGCCCGGTTTGTTTTTTTTTAATAAAATTGGACTTTGAATTACGAGTTCAATAAAAATTCTATTCTTCAAATTGAATGCGCACTGTTGAATAGTAGACCAATTCATTGATTTTTCCTGCTTCTTGCAGATATCAGAACATATTATTCATCTACAAAATTCTGATATAGAGAGTGTTGTTATTGAGAAAGAAGAAGTTTTCTGTTTTGCCTTCGATTCCTATTTAGTTTTGATGAGTAATATGGGTTGAATATATCTACCAAGTATGAATCGATTAAACACAGTGGTTCAAAATTTATGACCTGACCAAAGATGGAGATTTTGCCAAAATCAAGATTACGTTTTGTATCACAGTTATGTCAGTTATTGAAGATGGTATGAAGATTTTCAAGAATACAGTTACGAACAGGAAGCACGAAGATCAAAAGAGAACATTTCTTGATCGGAAAAATACAGTTTCGAACAGGAAGCACGAAAATCAGAAGTGAGTTTTCTTCGATCGGAAAAAATACAGAAAACGGTACGAAACATACAGGGTATGTCACGATTGTCACGAGAAGCTTACACTATCTTTACATCGAGATTCGGTCGGGAGAAATACATGAAGATATGCATGCTTATATTTCAGAATATGCTGCCGAAACACCCCTCGACAGTCATCAATGGACTTTCCCAACACCTCCAGCCAACAGGGGGTCATCAGCGTGGGGTTTCAAGTTCGAAGTATAATGTACCCATCACAGAGAAAAACAATTCTTTGAATTTAACAAATATTGTTAAATTCAAAGAAATCCGAAGTTTGAATAGGTCCAACAAACAAGCTTGGTTGAATCAAAAATTCCATTCCTTTGATTTTTCAAATAAGTGATTTTTTTGTATCTATATAATTTATTGAAAATGATATGATTCATAATTTGGAAGAAAGTGTATATTTGTTTGAATCAAAACTATTTCTTTGGATTCATGATCAGAATTATTCATAGTGAATAAGTATAATTTGCATCAAAGAAATGAAAGCTTGAGGGAAACAAGAAAATTATTTGGAAGAAATAAATAATTATTTGTTTCAAAGAAATCAGAGCTTGACAGAAACAAGAACATTCTTTGGAAGAAACAAATGATTATTTGTGAAAAATAAATATATGTAAATGTAATTTGATTCAAAGATGTCAATGCTTGAGAAAAACAAGGAAATTGTTTGGAAGAAACAAGTTCAAATAATGGATTCCCTCACCAGAAATAAATTGTAGATTTGAACGAAATCAAAAATTAATAAACTCAAAGAAATAGAATCTTCCTAAGAAGAAATTCATTTCTTTGAAAACAATACTCCTCCTGGAAGGAATTGAGAATTAACAACAAAATTGAACTATAACAAACTTTATTGAATAAAAGAAAAAATGTGACAGACACACTGTTTGGGTTCGATACTACAGAAGTCAAGATACATGATGATCCTGAACCAGGTTGGTCGCTGTTATTTGTATCCAACCTCAAATATTTGGCAGGTGGATCATCGGCTCTATCATCCGGTGCATCAGCATCAATAAAAATGTTTTCGGAAATCACTGGAGTATTATTCACCTCAATGACAGACGTAGCAGATTTCTTATTGCTCTCCTGAAAGTTTAGTATATTTTAATGCAGGAATAGATGAAATATATGCATAACAAGGAAATAAAAATGCCATAACATTGAAGTGCATTGATGACAATTTTTCATATGAAGAAAAGAGCTGTGATAATTTTTGTTCTAGTGATTATGTTATCTATATAGTTACATGATATCTCAAAATACTTATACAGGGTATATCTAAATAACACCGAAAAAATTCAAGGGGTGATTCCTGAGTTTTAATATTCTCCCGAAGATGCTAACATAGAATCAAAACATTTAACATACTAATTATCATTTGTTTCATGGAAACAAATATTTTGTTTCAAGTGAAGCTGGTGACATTTGAATCAAAGAAATATTTATTTGACTGCATGAAATCTTCCATTGAAAATCATAGAAGAATTTGAACGCAATTTCACTGGAATATTTCAATATACAGCAGATTAGAAAGTATACTTATCTACGAAATATCACACAGATACCTACCTACCTATTCGTACATCCTTCTATGACCTACCAAATTGCACGGTTTGTCTTTTTGATGGAGATCGGTATGAAAACATCAGATAATCAACAAATCATAAAAAATTTCACGCCATTATTCCGATTTTCAAGTATGAATTACAATTCCTTACCTCTGAAAATTGGGACCAGATGACCCAAATGCCATTCTTCTGAAGAATCCATCACTACACATTGGGAGAATAGTGAAAATCTGTAAATATGCTGTGGAATTAACTATACTAAATCACCACTGTACGATACGACCCGGGAACCACATCATAAGAGATACAAAACGAATGCGTTATGGCGGGTCTGATAGTTGTATATACGTTTCAGACAGGGTTGCCAGATGGAGCCGGAGAGCTCGTGAACCTTTTATATTATCTGTATAAGACAAGAAATTTTTATAGTGATGAATCAAAGGATGAAGGTCTAACCCTTGCATGTCATCATCTCCTTAATTTTTCAAGTGTAAAAATAATTTGAAAAATTAACTTGCCGCTGTAAACCTGAAATTATATTATGATGTCAATTAGACATTGTAGAAAAAAGATACGAATTGACAAACGGTTTTGATGAGAAGTAGGTGCCAGGCGAGTCCAAAGGTGAGGGAAATATAATTCGAAGACCACAATTAAAGTTTGCTGATTGGACGTTTAACCGTTTTTCAAAAATAGTTGATGACCGAGCATTTCAGGTTCAAAATTTTGCTTCAAATTGCGTATCAATCATGTCCAGAATAGGTATTCAGCTCGAGTAAAGATACAACTTCATTTTGGGTTTGCAGGAGATCCAGCCATAAAACATCAATCATGTCAAAAAGCCATTGACGACCCAAAGACAAAAGCGCCTAATTTGTTGTCAGATCTGGCAACCCTGATTTTGGATATTATAGAAACAAGTCACGCCACCGAACTGAACAATAATCAAGACTTTAAGTTTTGGTTTGGTGATTTTTTCAGTCATGGGCATCGTCGATTTTACTTTGGTAGAAGAAAATAAGTCAGTTGTTTTTACTTTTTCTGGATCTGGATTCTCATTTTCCCAATCATGCGAACATTCGACTACAAAACAAAAACAAGCGCATATAATCAAAGCAATATTTGATTTGGACCAAAAATTACTATATTTTGTTATAAATTGTGCTGTCATTCAAAAGAACAATTCCATAATGTAATTTCAATAAGCGCATTTATTCGAGATGAATGACACACTCGCTCTGTTCAAATTATATTTTTTAAATACAAATTTTTTGTTTGTGCATGACAACTATATCAATTGTTCATATTTATATCAAAATTATTTTTCGCCAACAATGTGATATTTCTGTTCAAAATAATATTTATTTGCTCCAAGTAACATTTATTTCTTCGAAATAAATATATTTTCAACAAATGCTATTGTTTCACCCAAACAAATGTCATTCAAATGAACAGATGATTTCAAACAAAGAATTTGATTTGGTTTTAAGAAATAACAATTGTTTCTCGCAAATAACATTTATTTCTTACAAACAAATATAAGTCAAACAAATAAGATTCTTTCACGCAAAGAAACGTTTTTCTCTGCAAGTGCGTTCATATCTACTCATAGAACTTCGCTCACCTTGTAAATAATATATAGTTTCAAATTTTTAATCATCAGACTTCCTAATCCTGTAAGAATAAATATAAAAAATCCCTTTTGAGTTAATGAAAAAATCAAGTATAATTTTTGAATGATAATTATAATTGCAACATTATCCTTTTTCTTCAATGAATATTGAATCACCTATAAATTAAAAAAAATTAAAGCAAAAATATTTCAAATAATGCCATCGCTTCCCATTAGCCAACATAAGAAAGAAAGAGATATAGGTATCCGTAACCACTGCGTATTGCCTGAACAATATTTTTGTCTCACTCGTCGTTCACAGATCACAGGAAAATCTGGCTCCAGCAGAGCTCTTTTCCTCGGCCGCCTCTGTTACTTTTGTATATCCGTTCGACTCGAGCTGAATTCCATTTCAGGGTTCATTGCAATTTTTAATATATCTAGAGATTTGAGATGATCTCAAATATCATTTTTCGGTGGAACGGAGACCAGAAACTTATTCAAATTCGGCACATTATAATATTTCAAGAGCTTGAATGACTATCTGTCTGACTGAAGGCGTAGTCGTTATTGAATGGTTTCTTGGATTATACATCCTCAATCTCCAAAGTAACGATATAATCTCTAGAGCCATAAATTTCATGAGCCAATTAGAATATTCTCCAGTTCTAAAAAAATGCAATTCTGAATCATTCTTCTTGGAGCAAATATTAAATAATTTTTGTCTTCGTTACCTTCGTTGTTGTGGTACTCAGCATCTGTATATACTTCATTGGTCTGAATATCAACCGGCTGAATCCTTCAACAGGGTAGATCAAATTGAGGAAAAAATGTGCAATTTCATGGTTGAACATGGACAATTAGGAATATATTAAAAAAAAAAACCAAATCTCCCAGAACCTTTTCAATGTTATTCTCGTTATTTGAAGAAACTAGCCGAATTGAATGACACTTTATCATGAAAACTTCTTCTTCCCTACAAGTTGGATATCCCCAAAGCTATATGAGCTATTACAAATTTTTATTTCCGAATGTTTCATCAACATCAGTAAATGACAATTTCTTATTGAAAAATTCAGAAATTGTGTATTCCGAAATGAAAATTTCGTGATTGCTCATGATGGTGTAGAAACTCCTATTGAATCCCATCTACTCTTTTTCGTTCAAAGTTGTTGACCTATGGCCTACTTGACAGAAGGATTCTTTTCAATATCGCTGAATATAGGTCACATTGTACCCGTTAGATGGCAAAATCTCAACCAAAATTCAACGTTAGTAGAACTGATGATAATTGAAATTCCACAAAATTACAGTATCGTACTCTCAAATTTAATGTCATTTGATTTGAGGTTATGTTATGAATGTCATGATATTGTTATTCCTGGTGCAAGCGGTGTGTGAGCGCCATTTTCTGTTATCTGTAATGGAAGAAATCTGTGAAAAGTGTCGCCATCTTGCGGACAACTGAGAACTAATATGCCATTATTGCGGAATCGGCGGTCAAGCGTTTTGGGAGAAACAAAACACTATCTGTGATTACACCATATTCTATCCAACTTTGTTCTGGGATATTTGAAGGTGTGAAAAAATGAAATAAAAAATTCAGTTCATGATGGTTTCTGAAAGGCAAAATGTTGGTTTTTCAATTCGAATACGCCAGTTTGTAGGGAAGAAAAAGAGGTCATCATAAAGTGTAATTCATTCCCATTAATTTCCTCAAATAACTTTTCACAAAAACTGAAAAAGGTTTTAGGAAATTTCTGTTCTGTTCGTATATCTCCGAAAGTATCTGAACATTTCCAAATTCCAAAATGGCAAATGTTGGTCATGAAATAGGGCGACTTTCCCATAATTTAAACGACCGTGTATCTCTTAAGGCGATCCCAATGATAATGCGCGAATTCCAGCCACCCTGTATCGATTGTGATTCAATCCCACGACCACACGGTCATCAGTAAAAGATTCAACGAGCAGTAATGTAGTTATGACCATTACCGCAAGTTGAATACTATACTTCATCCACGACTACAACAACATGTATGTTGTTGATGTATTAACTGGTCGAGGTGTAGTTAGAACTGTATATTTCATTTGCAGTATCTATTTCATTCTTTTCGGAATCATCATCGTACTCCTCAGCCACAGTAGTTGATCTACAACCGCCATGGCGTTCCAAGACCGTTATATATCCCTTCCAGCATCTACAATTGACGTTAGCGATGAGTAGCGAAAACAATGCCCTGTATATAAATCACAGTCTGATGATTTAGAAAATGTAGCAATGTCTTTCCCCATTGCTTCAAATTCATTAATTCCAGTCATTCTATGTTAGTTATATTTTTTATTTTGAAATTTGAAGGAAAATCCTATCTTTTGCGATATATCGGTAGGACGAATAAAATTTCGATATTACCTAACCAATATGGTATGAAAATTTCCCGTTACAGTGAATTTTTCTGGCAATTTTCATTTCTGTATTTGGTGCTGGTTTGTATGTACAGAGCAACCTTATGGAAATTCGGTTCGAAAATAATTCCAAGAATATTATCCGATTTATTATAGTGGGTTATAGTAGTGAGTTATAATAACTCACGTTGTTTGTTTACACTAATTTAAGAGTATTGGAGTAGATTCATTTTAAAAACTTAAATTTTCTGCTTAATGCCAATAACCTCTCACTAATCAATGGAACGGGTGTGCCCTTGCAATAATATACAAAAATATCTCTGAATAATCATGAGAATCAACTGAATAGTATGATAGTTTGAATTTGCAAATCCGTTCCACGATATCGATTGATCTGAATTTCCATACGAGTACAATTTTGTATAATCCTTCTAAAATACCTGTATCGAACATCATGTGCCAAATAATAGTTTAATCTGATCCCCATACAATTTGCCATGGAATTAGTGTCGCAATTAATTTACCACCCGAATTAACAATATAATTTGGAACTTCCGAGGATTAAGTCCAGAACGACTATTCACATTAAAACATCTGAATGTATATAAACTGTACAGAGTATACTCGAACAATGATTAATCAGAAAAAAACGCTCACCTCTTCAAATGTACATTTCATATATTATTGATTCGGAGTTACATAACGTTGAGTATTATTTTTCCTACTACTAGTAGAATACGTAAAGTCTGTTCAAGTTACCTCAATATTAATGAAACTAATAGTTTCGAATATGGCGTCACTGTTTTGAACTAAATTGATATGTTAGCACTCGAATGTATCTTGGTAACTGGTAAATGACAAAGTTTTCGATATGTTGATATGTTTTGAGTATTAATTTTTGAATGAAAACAATGTCAAGAGGAAATGCATCAACATAAATACTCATGTGAATGATTGATAGGTGGTAGATGTAGATTGTATATTGCCAAGGAGAATGGCTAAATAGAAGAAGTAGAAAAACTCTAGATGGACATGAGTTTTTGTACTTTTTCTATGAGTGAGTAGAAAAGCAAATGTCACCTAGGGGAAGAACTCAGGAAATGGAGAACAATTGAAAAGTCTTCCTACTGGAGAGCAACTCCAGGTCAACGACAAGCGGAAAGGTTCATCAACCAATCGCAGAACCAAGCCAAAGAGCTACTCAGCCTCAGCAAACCAGAGCTAAAGCTTATCACAGGCTTTCTCACAGGACACGGCCCTCTGAGGTACCACCTCAAAAAGATGGGCCTGGCGGAGACTGACACTTGCCGCTTTTGTAACAATGCGACCGAAACCGCGGAACACATACTTTGCTCATGTGAAGTATTAGTCCGCCAAAGGCTGAATCACCTAGAACAGGTCTATCTCACCCCTGCTGAGGTGGAAAATTCAACCGCCAGGAAAATTGTAGGCTCCATCAGAAGTCTAGGGTCAAAGGACCAAAACTAGATAAGGGTAATCACAATAGATCTTCTAGGTCGCAGTGATCGAGAGGTCTCCCAGCCTATACGACCCATCTACAATCTACAATCTACAATAAGTGAGTAGATACTTATATGGGGACAATTTCAGAGATTCATGCTGAAACTTGCGTTGAATATAAAAAAGACCAGTACCTCATCAGTGGTGTGGTATATCATTGAATATAAAGTCATGCCTAAGTCTGAATATAAACTTTCGTGTAACGAGTATTTTGTCGGATGATCAATTTAATGAGGACTCTGATGAATTAATTATAGTTGCTGTAATTAATCACGATGATATTGTAGGAACAAAATCGTCAAACTGAATCGGATTTCGGATATCGTAAATAACTATAATCAAGTATACTCCAGCGGTCCATATTTGCAGTCCAAATGAGTCAACAGATCCGTAATAATTCACACCCACCAATGATTAAATTACTGTAATTAGCGCGTTGAATCATCTAATTCATCTAATCATAATTATATCGATTGCATATTCCTGTCCATATATTTCTACCTGACTGATTTTTGACAACCTGATGTATTTTCCGAAGGAATTGATCGATTTAATTGCGGTTTTCGGTGTCAAATTAGATATTTTTGCAATTTCAGGGATATATTTGTATAATGATGAAGAGGAATCAACAGAACATAACTCACATTGGGAATTTTATATTCAGCTGAAAAGTCAGCTACATTACGATATATTGGAACTTCATCTCAGAACATTTTTGGAATTCCTCCCTAATTCTTATATAGGGTGTTTCTAAATGTCAGCTTCATTTCGATATATTGGAACTTCATCTCGGAACATTTTTGGAATTTCTCCCTAATTCTTATATAGGTTGTTCCTAAATGTCATTCACATGTTGATGGATATTTTTGCAATCTTAGGGACATAATACAATAATGGAAAGGTATCAACAAAACATAACTCACATAGGGAATTTTTTATTCCGCTGAAAAGTCAGCCGCATTATGATATATTGGGACTTCATCTCGGAAAATTTTTGGAATCTCTCCCTAATTCTTGTATTGGGTGTTTCTGAATGTCATGTACATATTGATACGCGACTCCTTGACAATCAGATCAAAATACATGTCAATGAGAACCAATACGTATTTGGAGGAAAGTTTGGGTCTTAGAATAAATCAAGGAATCATCTCCGTCGTCTCTCACAGTGAGAACGAAGACACATAGGAGTACAATGTAAAGCAATATATACCTATAGAAGCCTGTGCAAATGACGAAAAAGAAAGATCATTCTGAGGAATGTTGAAACAGAAGCAGATTATTTCCCTATCTATCTATCTATTCATCTATCTATCTATCTATCTATCTATCTATCTATCTATCTATCTATCTATCTATCTATCTATCTA